>CM052885.1:94932024-95015102 GCA_028534135.1 Potos flavus
ACTGTTTTCTTTGTTCCTATAAAGTGAAATTTTAAAACTGGATTTTCTGTTGTGTTGAAGGCTTGGGGTTGACAGGTTTTCTGGAGGAAGAGGCAAGGTGGTTTTCCAAGTTTAAATTAGATCGTCTTTGAAAAATGAAAAGGAAGGTTTGTGCCTGGGTATTGATTTGTCTTCTGCTGCCTGAGAGCCCAGCACACCATTCACCCTCACCCTCCACTTGAGAGACATGAACTTGAGCTTACCTTTCCCATCCACCTGCCTTGTCATTACAGTGGAAAGTTTTAGGTTGACTTGTTTTCATATTCAAATTGTGATACTCTACAGTTAGTTAAATCCCTGGGCATAGCTATCCGTTTTCATATTTATTCCCTGTTGTTGGTTTCCCTTTCCCTCCCTCTTCGATCACTTTTCATTAAACAAAACAAAGCAAAACACTGAGGGTCTGTGAACGGTCACTACCTTTGTCTTCGTACATCTGAAAATAATAGTTGAGTTGCTCTCAACTATTGGGTGAACTTCTGTTAATTACACACTAGAGTTTTCCAGTCTCTCCGTGTTTCTCTTTAACTGCTTTCTCGTGGTTCGGAATATCTTTTGCTAGTGCTAACTTCTGGATGGATTCCCCAGTGTTATTTTCTAGTTTACTAATTCCTTATGGACAGTCATGTGTTTATGTTGAATTTTTGTTGCAGGGATTATAGTTCTTATTTCTGAGATTTCTGTTTTGTTCATTCCTGCCTATTTTTGGTTCTTAATTTCTTATATGTATGTGTTTGTGTTTAAAAATGATTCTTCATTTAAATCATCGAGGACCCTAATGTACTTATTTTAAAATAAGTTAATAAAATAACTCCCCAGTTGTTCCCATCTGGTGTAAAATCTTCTTCTGAGTGTTTCTTCTGAGATTTTCTTCCCTCTCCTGCCACCCCCCAGGTCTCCCTGCTTCTGTTGCTGTGGTTTTGCATTATGTTGGATAAGAGTTTCCTCAGATGTGGCAAGCGCTGATTTTTTTTTTTATAAACTCACATGGAAGGGGAATCAGTTTCTTTATATTTTATTTTTTTAGAGAACACATGCATATGTGAGCAGGCGGGGAGGGAGAGAGAATTTTTTTTTTTTTTAGATTTTATTTATTTATTTGACAGAGAGAGATCACAAGTAGGCAGAGAGGCAGGCAGAGAGAGAGGGAGAAGCAGTCTCTCTGCTGAGCAGAGAGTCCTGGGGCTCGATCCCAGGGCCCTGAGATCATGACCTGAGCCGAAGGCAGAGGCTTTAACCCACTGAGCCACCCAGGCGCCCTTAAGAGAATCTTAAGCGGGCTCCATGCCCAGTGCTGAGCCCGATGCAGGACTTGATCTCATGACCCTGAGATCATGACCTGAGCCCAAATCAAGAGTTTGATGCTTAACCCACAGAGCCACCCAGGCACCCTGAAATCAGAATTTCTTTATACAAAGTAAAAAAATACTTTAAAGGGAAAAAGAGTAAAACCTTATATAGTAGAAGAATAATGAATAGGTCACAGTAAGAACAAGAGCTTTGCAAAGCCCCAGCATTCACAGAAGTTAGATCATGTGATCAGAGTTGACATTAAGTAAAAGAAACATAACAAAAGCTCTCCGTATCCCACGGGAATCTTGTTAGGCAAATTTGTGTGCTTTTAAAGGCAACTAGGAAATTTGTAATACTAGTGAATGCCACATGGTGAGAAATTAGAACCAGAAAAACAGCGAAAAGTCTTGAAGAACTATCCTACCATAAGGGCACAGGTCAGGAAGGACTGCAGGAAAAGGTCTGCAGTTGGGTGTGGAGAGCTCTGTGTCATCCGAACTCGGAGGGCTGTGCAGGGGACACCAGGTTAGTAGCCTGACCTTCGTGTTGGCAGAGGCCCGCCTGTAGTACAGCAGGTTTCAGCACACCAGCGTTCCAGTGCCAAGTTCACAGCCAGCAGAAGTGTTGAAGGTTCCCTAAGACAAATCTGCAATCAAACTCTAAGTGTCAGGGTTGGAATTCAGCCTGGGGTGCTGCGTGGGCACCCTGGAGGGACCCCTGCCCGGCCATGTTCACGGGGGTAGGCTTGGCCTGTCTGAGATTCTCAGGGGAGATGGCCTCAAAGTCCTGAAAAACGTCTCAGCGAAGCAGCTCAGGAGGAGGGAGAACAGCCGGGGAACAGCACGGTCGTGGCTCGTCCTGGGCATGAGCTGGGTACGGTCAGAATCCAGAGAACCGAGGTGGGCAGCAGGGGAGCCGATGGATGATTGTAGCGGGCTTTCCTGAGCTTCGGGGTGGAGAATTCCTGCCGTGGGTGCTGCGAGAGGAAGGGCCTGGCGACCGGAAGCCCGGTCAGGGTGCTCTGGCAGTCCAGGCGAGAATGGCTCATGGCCCGCTCTGGGAGGGCAGGCAGGAAGGGATCCCCACCTGCAGCCCACGCTCTCTGGGTGCCTGCCCAGTTCCTGCTCTCTTGGCATTGACTTCCGACGGTAGGAGGAGGTGGGCAATAGACAAAGAAGCAGAAGCATCAAATGCCAGCCGGTGACAAATTCTGTGAAGAAAATAAATCCAGGAAGATGGATCATGAGGAATAGAATGTGAAGTCAGATAAGGATCATTTGGGACCTGCAGGCCATTAATTGATTCATCCCTTAAAAATCGGTACTGAGGGCCTCCCACAGGTTTAAGGCTCTGGGGAATAGCAGGGACTTAGACGAAAATCTCTGAGCTCAAAGAGCTTCCGGCTGGTGACGAGACAGGCAGCGTGTGCTGGAGATAAGGCAGATGCGTAGATGTTAGATAAATACGAATGGAGAAATAAAATCAGGTAGTGGTGCGGAAGCTGCTGGTGGGGGACATGTTGCACGTTCAGCCGGCCGGGAAGGGCCGCCCTGAGGAGATGGCCTTGAGCGAAGGCCAGCTGGAGTTGGAAGCCTGGTGTGGCGGTGTGTGGGCAGCAGGTGCCTGGGACGTCTGAGGGACCGTGAGGACGTGGTGTGGCTGGACAGAGGGCAGGATGGGGGCAACAGAGAAGATGTAGGCCGCGTGGCCCTGGGAGGGATTTTGGCTTTCCCTGACTCTTGAGGAAAGACTGTTGGACGGCTTCGAGCAGAGCGCCCCGCTCTGCCTAGTTTTAAAAGGATCTCTCTGGCTGCCAAGCAGGGGGCAGACCAGTCAGGAGTTGACTGCCACAGGGTGGCCGAGCTGACAGTGGCCCCAGCCAGGGTGCTGGCCGTGTGGAGGTGGGGAGAAGTGGTCGGGCCCTGGAGCAGAGCTGACCCGGGCACCCACAGACTGGAGGAGGATGGAGGTAAGAGAGGGCAGGCCAGGACAGCTTCCGGTATTTCACCTGAGCCTTGGGAAGAAATTGGCCAAGTACTGCGGTGCGGGGAGGCAGACGGGTGAGCAGGCCAAGGTGGGGGGCCTAGGGGGCTGGGAGTGTGGAGTTGGCCGCCAGGAGCGTGGAGTTGGCCGCCAGGAGCGTGGAGCTGGCTGCCAGGACACTGGGTAGAAAGCAGGGCTCGAGGTCGTGGTGCTTAAGGAAGCAGCGTGGGTCGGAGCTACTCACTGGGTGTGAGTAGTGGGAGAGGGTATTTAGAGCCGAGAATGGGATGTTAGCATCTGGGGGATGATGTCAGTAGGGGCGAAAGGGGTCCAAGGGCCCAGCAGGGTGTGGAGGTGGAGGAGGGCCAGCAGAGGGGACAGGTAAGGAGTGGTTGCTGAGGCAGGAGGGGAACCAAGAAAGCTGTGCGTGGACAGCCAGCGACGAAGGCATTGTGAGCCTTGTAGAAGGAGAGTAAGGATGGGCTGCTGGATTTAGCCAGGGCTCGGCCTGTGCTGGGTGGAGTGGGTTGACGGTTTGTGGGAGAGTTGGTGCAGGAATGCACCCTGGACCCTAGTGGGGTAACGAGGCCATGAGAAGGTATTTGGGTCAGGGTTTGGCAGCCCTGCTGGGGTGGAGAAACTGGGGATTGGGGTCCTTGGGGCATCTAGGAAAGCCAGGTGGCTGAGGCACAGGTGGCTCTGAGAGGAGCAAAGAGGTAGATGTGACCAGGGACCAGATTTGCTGTTGGGTTGGATGTGAGCAGCGAAGTCAGGGTTGAAGACGCTGGGGTTGGGCATGTGGGGGTTATGGGGGGTCTATGAAATAAGCACACAGATCACCAGGGGCCTTGTTTCTTTTTAAGTTGGTGCGGGGAGGTGAGGAATTGATAAAACATGGAGTTGAGTTAAAGAGTCTGCTCTTTTGTGATGCTTTGTGTCCATTTCCAATCAGGAAAATTCTGATCCCTTGGCACCTGGGAAATCTTTTCCCTCCTCTTGTCTTCTATCAGCCAGGGTGCGGGTCCTGCTGCGTTATTGCCAAGCGACCAGCTGAAATCGCTCTGAACGCTGCGCTGGTGTCTTGTAGCACAGCAGACCGCTTCTAAATCACCAGGCAGGAAGAGGCCCATCAGAAGGTCACACGAAGGCTCTCCAACGGTCGGGTTTGCTGGGCAGTCCCGGCTCGGGTCTGTTGTTCCCGCACACACGTCGGCCCGGTTTCCCTGTACTTCTAGAGGGGTCTGGTTTCGTAATAAATTATATGGTGACCTTGATTACAACCAAGCATAAGCCTGGAAACATTCTAGCTCTTTCAGAGAAACTTTTCGAAAAGTCTTCCGTATGATGAGACTTACACATGAAAACCCCCTCTCTGGTTGTAAAAGTCTTACCTGTTCACATTAGGAAATGTGGGAAATACGGTAAAGCATTTAAAAGAGAAAGACTATTTTTGAATTGGAAGGCTACGAAATGGATCAGAAAATATAGTGGGGTCCCCTCCCTCCCACAAATGAATTTTTCTCTTCCTCTAGGTTTATGCCAGATTTGACCACTTCTGTAATCCGGCACATCAGAGAAATGGAGGGCCTTCTTTATTGGCCATTGATTTGTGGGATTTTATCAGCATCAGTAAAGACATTGTCCTTGTCTTTCAAGTTGCTGGTAAAGGGAGGAAAGTTTAAACCTGGAGTAGGAGAAGGTGAAGGATTGTGAGACGAGAAAGGAGGCCACCATACAGCAGTCTGAAAGAGGTCCCCGGTGCCACCGGGCGTACCGGGTCGGGGAGCAGCAGCTCAGAGCCCACCGTGGAGACCGCCGCCGGGCGACAGGTGCCCGCTCTTTCCTGTTCCGTCCTCTTTCCTCCCTTCCTTCCCCTCGCTTCTCTTGCTTTTTCTTCTTTAAGACAAGGAGGCTTGGCAGGCACGGGTGAGTGAAGAAATTATGTTATGTAACTGTGACCCCTCTAAGACCCTGACCCCGTGATGGCAGATTTGAACAGGCTCATCCTCAGCAGTGATAAGGAGGCACAAGATTTGTGCAAATAGTTCTGTTTAAAAAACAGCACGCAAGCCTGGAAAACACCCTTGTTCTTGTGACTTTAATGCCAGGGGCTATGGGGTCTCTTTGGCGCTTTCCGAAGTAGGCTTCAAGTTGTTAGATCGTGACACCGAAGGTCTTAGTTGGGTGGTAATAATAGGTGTCTTGGGAAATGTTCTCTTTCTGGAGAATAATTAGATCTTGGGATCAACAGTGTGTGATTCTGAGAATGGTCAGAGGATGAGGAGAATGAAGTTTGCTGCAGTTTCCCAGAGAGTTGGTTGAATTCCTCTCTTTCTGTAGGATAGGAGCTTGAATCTACTGCATCGGGGCCATGATAAGGGAGGAGACGCTCTCAACGGGTCACAATTGAACAGCCAAGATAATCAGTCTTTTCTGTTTAAAGTCTATCAGTCGGAAAATATTTTTTAGGAAAGGGGATATCCTGATACATGCTTTGAAGTTAAAACACTGAAAAGATGGGTTGCAGATGATTTTGATGCGTGGTGTGAGAGATTCCTTCCCTTCTTTCTTACCAGAGTTTGTGTTCTTAAAAATTAATTTTAAAGGGGCACCTGGGTGGCTCAGTTGGTTAAGTGTCTGCTTTTGGCTCAGATCATGATCCCAAGATCCTGGATTGAGCCCCTCATGGGGCTCCCCACTCAACAGGGAGTCTGCTTCTCCCGCTCCCTCTGTCCCTCCCCATTGCCCGTGCTATCTTTGTTTAAAATAAATAAAATTCTTACTTAATTTTTAAGATTTTTAATCTTTACACCCAAGTGGGTCTCGAACTCACAGCCCCGAGAATAAGAGTTGTATATTCCATCGACTGAGCCAGCCAAGTGCTCTATTAAAAATTAATTTTTATGTTCTGGTTTTGAGATTTCAGATAGTATTTAGTATTTCAGATTTTTTTTTAAGATTTTATTTGAGAGCGCATGTGCATGAGACAGAGTGCGCACATGTGCGCGCACGTGCACACACACACACACACACACACACACACACGTGAATGGGGGGAGAGGGAGAAGCAGACTCCCTGTGGATGCAGGGCTCCACATGGGGCTTGATCCCAGGACCCTGAGATCACTACCTGAGTGGAAGTCAGACACTTAACCAACTGAGCCACCCAGGCGCCCCTAGTATTTCAGCTTTTAATTCAAATACAGTTTGGTAGTTTTTCTTTTTTCCTTTCCTTCCTTTCTTTACCTCATTTTTTGAGAAAGAGAGTGTGCTCATGAGTTGGGGGTGGTGCAGAGGGAGAGAGAATCTTAAGCAGGCTCTGTGCCCAATGCCGGGCTCAGTCTCACAACCCCACAAGCACAGCTGAAATCACGAGCTGGGCGTTCAACTGACTGAGCCACTCAGGCGCGCCTCAGAGCTTTGGTAGTTTTAAATGAGAGACGTTTGTAATAAAATTACCACGTCGTAGTTGGGACACAGACAATTTGGTATAAATGATGATACAATAACAGAGTTGGTGCCGTCACTTCTAGAGGAGGTTTACAAAGTCGATGAGCGTTTTAGCTGATTGTCTCTTACTTTTGCGTGTGGCCAAATACACAGAATCTGGGCCTTAAGGCACCTCCTGTCCATTCTGCTCTTACTTGAGGCTTGCTTTGTGCTCCAGGCTTTCCCACATGTGATGGGGGTGCAACAGAAGCCGGTGCCCAGGCTAACCCTTCCCCCCCATCGGCGCCATCCCTGGGGCCACTGCGTTCTTTGGATCCTCATGTCAGCCAGGGTCTTTGGTCTCCCTGCCTCCCGGCCATGTTCCTTTCCAAGCCCTGTCTGTCATTCCTGCTTGTGTCTTTTGCGTTCCTAGACTAATTCGGGTTTTTCTTGGAGACGTTTATACCTCCTGAACCTCTTACCTCTAAATTCTCAGCTCACTCCTAACCCGTGTTTACCTAAGCTAGGTAGGCAGGATCCCTGACTTGAAGAGTTAGAGGTAAGGTATTTCAGATGGATTTCTTTACCATAATCTAAGTCCATAATTCTGATGGAGAAAAAGCTCATTTCCTATTAGGGTTTGATACCGTACTTGAGGAGGAAGATAGGCTTTGGGCAGTTGTGTGGCACTAATTACCCGGTATTTGTTTCCCCCACCCCCTTTAATTTTACGTGTTCTAAAGCATCCACGTCCCATCCCCCCCCCCCCCGGGCTTCATGGTACAAATGTGGTGTTGGGATAAAATGGGAGTAGTGAGAAAACCTTTGTTTTCTTTTTCTTGATGTTTCTTATAGTTCACTTAGGTTTTTTTTCTGTCATTGTTTCATTATTTGTATAACTTCTTTATTTACAAGAGAAATATGTTTACTCTGGAAAATTTAGAAACTGTGGAGGGAAGTAATGAGGGGAAAAACAAATCATTTAGATTCCCATCAGCCAGAAAAACAGTATGCTGTCTTGGTGTATTTCTTTCTAGAGATTTGAAACAGATATTTGGGAGTTCTTTTATAAAAGTCTGATACACACACACACACACACACACAGCGCTTTATAAAGCCCTTTAGCTTCATATTCTATCCTGGCATATTGATGCCATTGAAAACATCATTTGTAATTGTGACATAATGGCAAATTGTGGATCTAACTTTTGCACTTTCATTGGGGTCTTGGGTTGTTTCTCAGCGTTTGCCAGAGTAGATGTTAGCTTAATGTATGTTAACCTTTTTGCAAAGCATGCTACTTTTGAATTTTAATGAGAGGGATACTTTTTTTTTCCCTGTGTTCCTTGGCCGTTCATGTTCTTTGTGAATGTCTGTCTTCCCCACCCCAACCCCTTTGCCTGTGTTGAGCTGTACCAACGATCAGAAATGCCACAGACCTATTAGAAGTTACTGTTGTAGAGAAAATCCCCTGATCACATAGCAGTTTGAGAGGATGGAGGGAGAACCGAGAGCACTCCAGCCAGAGCTGTGCCTGTCGCTGCTGGTAGCCACAGCCACCTTGTCTGTGTCTGGGATGTTTGAGAAGTAAACGAGATCATGCGTATCAACCTCAGGTCATGTACACGGTAGGCAGTGAATAAATGCTGCACTTACCTTCTGCATCTCCACTATGTTCCCTAAACCAGAGATCAGCAGATGGGCAGGCAGGGGACCTGAAAGGAGACAAATGCTAGTATTGGCGTGAATCTGTGCCCCGAAAACATCAGCCGTCCCCATCACCGTCGTCACGGGGGATGTGGGAGGAGGAGCACAGTTTTCTTTGTGGGCCACCGACAGGCACATCAGCCCACCCGGTGCTTCGGGCTAGGGGCTGGAGCAGGGGAGAGGTGCGGCACCTGTGGCTCCTCTCAGAGGATGGTCCGTGCTGGGTGCCGGGGGCGGGGGCGAGGGGACGTACCTGGAACTCTGGGGGTACTCTGGCTGCTGCATCCCCAGGTGCCCTCTGGAGAGGGCTGAGGAAACAAAGAAGCTGCCCTAAGAAGGCCTGGCTGAGCAGTGCAAGTGAAGGAGGCTGCAGTAGTGGTCAGTGAAGAGTGTCCTGGGGGCTGCCATATTTGAGGAAGTAACGGAAACAGGGTTAGGGACTTTGTTGCCTCAGACAACTTCAGGGTTGCTAGTATTCTATCAGCTATATCTTTTGGAGTGTCATAATCTAAGACCGACAAGCTCTGGAGGTTCAGTGTGTGTTGTAGAATATTCCCTTTGATTTATTTTTCATGGTAGTTAATTTTGAAATTTCAGATAATATTGAAAGTAGTTGGGAGATTTTTTGTGTTCTTTTAAAAGGAGTTTGGGTTAAAGGCTGAGAAACAGTAATCTTGATACCTCTTTTCTTTTTATTTATATTATTTTATTTTTTATTTTAGAGAGTGCAAGTGCCGGGAGGGTGGGGGGTTAGAGGCAGAGGGAGTGGGAGAGAGAATCCCAAGCAGGTTCCATGCCCAGTGTGGAGCCTGACGTGGACCTTGATCCCATGACTCTGAGATCATGACTCAAGCCCATATCAAGAGTCAGAAGGCTAACCGGTTGAGCCACACAGGCTCTCCAGTACTGCTATTCTTTAAACACATTTTAATTGTAGATATTGATACTAGAGGAAATAATCTCGTGTGCGTGTGTGTGTAGGAGGGTAAGAATAGTGTTACCTTCTTATTAAAAGAATAGAAAACAGTTAATTTAGGGTACTTCATTTTTATTTTGAAAGTGAGTAAGTAGAAAACGGCTCACTTAGCTACTGGACACATGATAGTGGTGGGTGACTTATACCACATCCCAAACAGGTGATAGATTGGGTTCTGAACCTCTGATCAGAGGCACAGGGTTTCCCAGGTCCCTGTCCCCTTCCACTTGCAGGTGTAACAGTTGCCATTCACTGCAGCGTCTGTGTGAGTAACACAGGCTCGTCTGCTGTCGGTTTAAACAGACATCGCTGTGACACTGACCCTCAGCACGGCACTCCTCCTCTATTGCCCCTGTCTCTCCTGCTTCCCATACATTTGGCCATCTTAGGATTACTGTTTAGAAACAAGTACATTAGCATTATTATATTTGTTTACTAGAAATAAAATACTTGAGTAAGAAAGGCATGTTTATGGAGCAATAGACATGCTCTCCCACAGAGACCACATTAGCCTTGCATACTGGGGACAAGCCATCAGCTGGACAAATGCAGGCAGAGAAAACCTGCTTGATTCACAGCTGATGGAGTGATTCTACAGTACTGGTTTAGCGGAAAAATTTAAAGCCATCAGGTCTGGTTTCAAATAGTTTTGGGGGGGAAAGGACATCTTGTTCCCAAAAATAATCTGCTTTTTTTTTTTTTTTTGAAATAAAAACTAGATCAGTTTCCTAAGATGAAAGATGCCAAGATCCCGTGTTATCAGCCATGCTATTAATAACACAAAAGGAAACCTGTCTTATTACATTTAACAAGCTTTCCAACTCGTGTTTTATTTCCCAGATGAAATAATATTTAGAGATTCAAATATGTGAAGCTCTGATAGTATCAGGAACATTTTTTTCTATCCTTTTCTCTTAAAAAAAAGTCTGTGCTTTTCTAAAGAATGGATTTTAACATTTGATTTTTTAAAAATTTCACATTTTAAAAAAAACTCTAAATCATCAGAATAGCCAATTTAATAAACCAAAGGAAACATACTAGTAAAACAACAGTGTTTTATTTTTTCAGTCATGTTTGGTCATTTCCTGTACGCACACGGTGGAGGCAGCGGGTCAGCCGGGTGCCCTGCTGGGCGTCCCCGCCTCCTGTCGCCTTCACCTCTCTCTGGTGTCAGGTCCCCCTCTCCCTTTAGTAGACACTTGGTTCATCTGCCGCTTGCTCCAGAACCTCCTACCTTCCAGGACATGGTGGAATGCTGGAGCAGGATGTGTTCTCCCCTTGGGGAGGAGAGCGCCATGGGTGGAGGGCAGCAGTGCGGCTCTGGAACCGGAGGCTGATGGGGATGGAAGGTAGACTCCAAGGTCCCCAGGGATGGCTTGTTAGAAATCATGGTTAGGTGATTTAGGTCAGTCCTCTTTATAGTTAACTAAATGTCCCTCACTGGCCTGGGAAAGTAAGCGTCCTATGTGATTTCCAGGAATCAGCTCCTTTTGGATAGGCTTACAAACACTGCTCTCGTACCAGTTGGTTTCTCTGCCCCTCCCTGCACCAGTCTCTTTGAGGCCAGGACCCACATCTGGTCAGGGCCCAGGAGATTGAACTGGACAGTGGCCGGGACGTCTTCCCCCCCCTGCCCCAACATTCAGTGCAGGGCTAGTGTGTTGCCCGTCCGATTGCGGGGGTGTTTGCTTGGTGCCCACCCCGAGCAGCTACGACGCTGTGCTCCCATGGGGCAGTCCCCAGGTGTGTTAGGGCCACATCCTTGCTCCCTCCCAAACCACACTACCTTTCCCAGAGCGCTGTTCATAACCTTGGCCCAGGCCACTGTCTCGAGTCCCCGGCAGCAGCCTCATTAAAGGTGGGCCTGCCTGTGTTCCTGGCACCAAGCCCTTTACCGCGCCTCACCCTTCCACTCGCCTGCTGCCGGCAGAGCGGGTGTCCGCAGGGTGTGCGGTCATGGCCCGCCTGTGCTTGCCACTGCTTCTCGGCTCCCTGCGGGGGGCCTTGTGTCCAGTCTGAATTCCTGAGCCTGGCACCTGTTCCGGGTGGCACTTTTTGCAGGCAGGGGCAGCGGGAGCGGCGTGCCAAGACTGCATCTTCGTGGCCTGGGCGCAGCAGGTGCTCAGACAGTTGGTCGAATGAGTATGTGAGCTTTTGCCTGGGCTGGGAAGCATTTGCATCTTATGGTCCTTATCTCATTGTGAGCGTGTGGAGTAAGTCTGAAAAGGCGTGGGAATTGATAAATCCTGCCAAAATCTCCTGTTTCATGCCGGTATATGAATTTAAAAAAATCATTGCGGTGAAATGCACACAACTGGTTAACAAAATTAACCACTTTAAAGTGAACAATTCAGTGACATTTAACACATTCACAGTGTTGGGCAACCATTACCGCTGCCTAGTTCCAAAACCTTTCATCACCCTGAAGGAAGCCCCATCCCCACAGCAGTTGCTCCCCGAGGCGGCTGGCCATGAGTGCAGATGAAGGGGGGTTTTTAGCCAGCGTAGGACTCTGAATCCAATCTGGTTTCTCTGATGACTTAGTAACTGAGCGTTGTTGTTCTAAGAGAGTTCATCCTGAGTGTGTGTACGTCTTGGCGTCTCTGTGGGCCGAGCACTGCTGTGATAGGACTTGGAGCGTGGCTCTGATAGCATGTTAGAGTTTCCTGTTGTAGACTTGAACTTGGCTGGGAAGGTGTGTCTTGCTGGCAGCTGGATTTACAGGCAAACAAATGTCCCAAACCCAGGTAGCTTGTGTAAAAAGCTGTCGTGTGATTTAAGAGGGAGTTCTACAAATAAATCTTCGAAGTGCCATAAGAAAACGCTGCCCTGTAAAAATTACATACTACTTAGTGCAGATCTCTGGCGTTCTTTAAAGTAGCCTTATGCTTGGGTTATTAATCTGTATAAGAAGCTGAATTTTTCACTGCCTGATTTGTTCAACTATTAAAAAAAGGGGGGGGATTGATATGTCTTTGGACCTCCTCAATCTAAGCTGTGCTGCTTAATAGATCTTTAGTCGTTACAATTTCTTCCTCATTGTAAAAAGTAGTTGTCCTCATTATAGGAAATCCCAAAATAGATAAAGGGAAAAAGGTGAAAATGGCCCTGCTGATTAAAGACAACCACAGTTAATATTGTGGTGGACAGCTTTTTAATTGTTTGTTTAAAAAGGGTTGGCCTGGTGATGGGTATTAAGGAGGGCACGTAATGCTTGGAGCACTGGGTCTTATACGTAAACAATGAATCTGGGAACACTAATGAAAACTAATGACATACTGTATGGTGACATAACATAATAAAAAATTTAAAAAAAAATTAAAAAAGGCAGCATACAAATAACACACAAATACACGCTGATAATAAAAGACCCAAATGTTAAAGGAGGATTGGGAGTAAAAAGTGAAAGGTGTGCCCGTCATTACTCCTTGTCCCTAGGGCAACCTTCCTATTGTTGGTTTGGGGCCTTTCTGCATCCTTTCCCAAGTGTTCAAAACAGGGAGGTTATTAAGATTTCTTTTTTTAAAGCATAATTAGGATAATTCTAGGCTTACTATTTTGTGACTTTTTAAAGAAACAATATTTTTTGGAGTTCTTTCCTTGTCAGTACATTAGTTTATTTTTTCTTTTTTAATGGCTTTTTAATTCTTTTCAATAGCATTATTTTTGAAATAGATGTCTCATATCTCACAATGTTCATCTTTATTTTTTTCCCCATTGGTTGTAATGTCTTTTTTTTTTTTTTTTTTTTTGGATGAAGATTTAGGTTGTTTCCAGGGATTCAGCATTTTAAATATCAGTCATCAGTCTTGAATGCACATACCATTTGCGTGGATATTTCTGGAGGAAGAGTTTTTGTGAGTGCAATTGCTGGATCCAAGAAAATGCCTGTTTTGTTCTGGTGCTAAATTACTCTCCAGAAAGGCCAGTCCGCCAAGAATATAATCTCTAATAACTCAGAATAGCTTTCTCCCCACACCCTGGCCAACAGCAGATTCATCTTTTAAAATATCCCCCTGATTTATGTTAAACAATGAAAAAATTTTTAAATTTCATTTCTATAATTTTAAGTGAGGTTGGACAGCTAATCATGTGTTTTAGATATTTAAATTTTTTCCTATGAGTTGTAGACTCCTGTCGGTTACCCATTTCCTGTGGATTGTTTTACTGATTTGCAGCTATTTACCAACTACTGATACCAACCTTTGTGGGCTATAGACATTGCGCTGGACCATCTTTTACCCCATCACTCACCTTTTAATTCTCTTAAGTATACTTTACAATACCAGATGTTAAACTTTTCATGCACTTTGTCTTTTTTTCTCTGTATTTTAAAAATACAGTTGTGCTGCTATTCTTGCATAGTTATTTTTCAGTACCAGTTTTTCAAGATGGATTCCTAGAAATGGAGCCATTTGGCTAAAGAGTAAAAATATTTTAAGATTGCTACAGGCTTCCAGAACCTAAGATGACTCCATGTGCCTCATCAGGGCAGGCATGAGGTGTGGTGATGAATTCTAGTCCTTACTTTGAGGGCCCGGAAACTAGATTTTGTCTGCATGAACAGCCCCCCACACCCGTCCAGTGCCACACGTTACTGCCTGTCTGCGCCTGCGCCGGCAGGCTAGTTTGCATAGTAACCACGGTGCAAACGTCAGCACGTTGGGTGATGAGCAGTGCGCGTTGCTTCTCCGGGGCGACGCAGCTCAGAATCGTCATCACGTGATGACTTGGGACGGGATCTTGAGCGAGGCAGCGCAGGATGCTTCTCACCCACGCGGAGGCCGCAGCTCCGGCGCCCCACCACGCCTCCCGTAGCCTCGGAGGGCGCGGTGGCCCCGCTCCCCGGGCTTTCTGGGACTGATCCCTTTCTGGCCTCCCCTGCGGGCCCCACGGTGCACTGCTCTCCCCTCGCACCCCCAGAAACACACACGGTCTCTGAGGCGGCGCACACTTCTCCGGGGTTTCCCTTAAGAAAACTCGAAACTTGGCCGATTTGGTAGGTAAAACACACACGGCTTGGGTCTGCTAACAAAAATTACAAAAGGCGTCTGGGGACAATGTTTCCACACAGCACAGCGGTGTGCGGTGAAGCAGCCTGTAAATGAAGTGTTTCTCTGCAGGTGGTGATAAATGGAGGTGCCACGTCCAGCGGCGAACAGGACAATGAAGACACCGAGCTCATGGCCATCTACACGACGGAAAACGGCATCGCAGAAAAGGTACCCCCTGACCCCAGCCTCCTCCCTGTGTCCCAGGCTCGGTGCGGGGCGTGACTGTCCTTCCTGGGGGCTTGTCTCTACCCCTCTGAGTGGGTGTGTTCTCTTCCTAATGGAAATAGGATGAGGAGGAGTGGAAGTGACTTAATTGTCTTGATGGCAGTTAGGGCGAGACCCATATAGAAGTCCGCATTTTTAAAGACCTCAGCCAGGATGCTGAGGGCGGTTGTTCAGAGTGTGAGTCTGAACTCAGCTCTGGGTGCTACTGTGACCCAGATCCGGGGGGAGTTACTTAAGCTTTCTGGGTATCAAGTGCCTCAGCTCTGAAGTGGGAATAAAAATGTCAGCATAAAAATGTTCAGTTAGGATTAGACGAACTAGTAACGTAGGTGGTTATTAGTGTTGTGCCTGGTACTTACTCCATTGCGGTCAACGAGAATAAGAGAAGCCAGTAGATCTTGCATAGCATACATTTAAAAATGATCTAGCACCGACACTTTAGAATATTTTATAATGTATTAATTCGACATTATTGCCACATTAGTGGCATTAGAAGATTTCATATTCTTCACTACTAACCAACAGTCTGTCAGGAGATGATTTGGACGATGGGAAAACTCAGATTGAAACTGTCTTTGAGGGTATTAAATAACCTTAGTTAAAGTACTTAAAGCTGTATTAAATTATTTCATAATTTAGAAAAAAGAGAGAGAGAAGCCGGTAGATAACATGTGTAGACTGTGACAGTGAACAGCGTGATAGAAATCACATGCTGAGGAGGGAGAATCTTTTTTTTTTTTTGCCTGGTACTTACTCCAGAGTAAGTACCATTCCTTGAGGTCAATCTGTGTGACCCTATTCACAGGGGCCAGGAGAGGCCTGCCCAAAGTGGGTCCGGATGTCTTGATTTCTTTTTTTCTTTTCTTTTCTTTCTTTTTTTTTTGGGGGGGGGGGTCAGTCACTATGCCTAATACATGAAAAGTTTGACAGGTATTTCCAGGTTTTACAACAGCTCTAAGACTTCTCAACTTCATTTGAGTTTTACTTGGTAGACTTTTATTTTTTTATTTTTAATTTTTTTTAGAGAGAGAGGAGGGCGAGGCAGAGGGAGAAAGAGAGAGAATCTTAGGCAGGCTCCATGCCCAGTGCAGAGCCTGACCCTGAGATCATGCCCGGAGCTGAAATCGAGAGGCAGACACTTAAAAGACTGAACCACCCAGGCCACCCCAATTTGGTAGACTTTTAAAGCACATTTTATTTTCACTGTGAAAATTTACTAGTTAGTTTCTGTAATGCAATGTTATATTCTAGAACAACTGTATTGTATTTTTTAAATATAAGCTCTACACCTACTGTGGGGCTTGAACTCATAACCCTGAGATCAAGAGGTGCATGCTCTCCTAACTGAGCCAGCCAGGTGACCCTGGATTGTACTTTAGATAGTGTGCACTTAATATTCTAGAAACAGACCACTAGAAAGTTGATACATGCAAATAGTACCCAGCTTGGGTATTAGCACTGGAAATTTACACTGTAATCACTACAATGATAAAGAACAAGGAGGTTATATTGAAATTCTGGAATAATCAAATTTTTGTGTCTTTGTGGCTTCTTTTTTCCATTTTTGGATATCTTGACCAGTATTGCTTTTTGGTCAAGCTATTATCAATTTGGTCAATCTATTATAAATTTTATGGAGGCTTATTAGATTCATGCTGAGATGTTAAAACTCTTGTGGTCTCGGATTCTAAGGTGGTCCTCAGTACAGGAATTCAAGTAGCCGCTGTTGACATGTTGGCAGATGCCTCCGTCCACAGCTGAGACACAGCCCACAAGAGCAGGATCTGGGCAGGGAGCCGCCGCCTGGCCTGCTTGGGTCTCAGCATCCAGTGACACTTCTTGTAGCAGAGTGCTTCTGAATTCACAGACTCTTAAGGCTGTATCCAATTTTCATGTACTGGGCCCTTAATCAGAGTCACCAGAATTTCCAGGGTATAGGCTGTTATGATTTTGGACTTCCTCCTCCATTATCCAGGAAATGATGGTCATCTTTTGAAATGAATAGCAACAAGCATTAACACGGAGGGCTTTCTAACATCTCTAGCAGTACCTTTTACTGATACTAGTGAACCATTGGCAGGAAGAATGTCTAGCTCATTTATGTTAGCCATTTATTTGCCCGTTTGAAAATCTTTTTCACTGTCAACTTTGATACATTAGTATTTCTTTGAATACTAGCGAGAGAGGATATCTTCCTATTTCACTGGCTCTTTTTCTTATTTTATGAAATAACAGGTTTCGGGAGAAGAGCTACCGTGTATTGAATGGTGCTAATGGTCAGGACCTTGGGCTCTGTGATTCAGGCAAGGGGCCACACTTAGCCCTCACTACAACCCAACTAGGGAGGTGCTACCACAATCCCTGTTTTAGAGAAAAAGAAAATGAAATTTAGGTCCTCTGCTGTCTTGAATTCATACAAAGAAAACTTCAGAGGATACTGCCCTTTGGGATCTTGCTTTTTCGAGGGCATGGAAAGGCTGTCTCTGAACACTTGACCATGAATTAACACTGGGACCTTGTAGGAGAGACAGGAGGAGTGGGGACCAGAGAGATCACCCCACGTGTTCTCCATATTCATGTTCGTTTTCCTAATTATAGCAAGCTATTAGTTGTCATATATTCTCTTATTTTATACAAAACTTGACTTCTGGTGTCTCTTAATACTCTTGAGTTGAGCTCCTTATGGTAAATGCTGGTTAATATGATGTTAGCTACAAGATACCCATCTTGGAATGTGTTCAAAGGGATTTATTCCTGAAAGGACTAGAAGGATAATGCTTTGAGTCATGGACCATGAATCTGTAAGACCACAGCATTGAGACCCACGCCCAGTATGTTCTGAACTTGACCTCGGTATTACTGGGATTCCTCTCTGAGGGATGTTGAAGGAATTGAACTTTGTTTATAGTGAGGGTATTTGGAACAAGAATGAAATTACAAGTAAACGGTTTAGATGTTCCCATTGAAATTTCAGCATTTTGTTGTTTTACAGATTCCCCACAAAATGTGTTTACAGCAGCATGTGAAGTGGTTGCAGTGGTATTGGGCAAATCATTATTAATCACAATTTCAGAAAGTCAGTTGTTTCTGGTAATTTCTAAAGAGCAACCGTGTTCTTCCTGGGAGGATGTGTAGCATGGTGGCAAATGCAGCCTTTGTGGACAGCCTGTGTGTTCAACTCCTGGGCGACTCACTCGGCTCCTCGAGTCTCTACCTCCTCATTTGTAAAAAGGGGTTATTATGACATGTAACTTCCTAGGGTCCTTGCATGGAGGACAGGAGAATGTAGAATAGCACGAGGTTTTCAGGAAGCAGAGATCGCCAAAATGTGGAAATAGTTACAAGTGAACTAGTTGTAATGTGTACCCACTTGAATATCCCACTGGCTTGACACTGGTGGTCCTTGCTGCCCATTGTTTCAACAGCTGAGTGGTTGCAACGGTCACCAAGTTTGTTAAATAGAAGATAAACTTGTTTTTGTAATGTTGAGATTTCTTTTTAAAGTTAAGGACCTTTTAAACTTTCAATCCATGTAGAGTCTCTTTAAAATTAAGGTACCAGCAGTTCTTGAAAAAGGAAGTTCCCTTGGAATAGATTAGACAAGAATACGGCATTGTTAATTTTCGAAGCTGGAGAGAGATATGGGGTCGGTATTCCATATTTCCACCTTCATATATGTTTGGAAGATTGTGTACTACAAATATAGGAGAATAACTGAGTTATACCTTGTTGTTGCTACTCTTTGGTTCTCTGGTACTGATTGTGGCCATGAAGAAATCAGGCCAGTCTTGTTTTCTTCTTTTTATCAGCATCTGGATCTTTTTGCCTGTTTTTTGGATTCTTTATTTATCTTTGATATTCAGTAACTTAACTTAGATATGTTTTGATGTTGACCATTCGGGATCAGTGTTTTCTGGCACTTGGAGTATTTAGCGTTAAAGATCCTTTTATTGTAGGAAAGCTGTCTTGAATTCTGTCTTTATTTTTTTAGTCTGTTCTTTCGGTTTTCTTATTTGAGGGTCATATTTTGGATCTCTTTTGCCTGCCTTCTAGCTAGCATTTCTCTCTAATCTTTATTTTTCTCTTATATTGTTTGATTTCCTTTTATTTCCCCACTTCCAGCCTGTGACCCTCACTCTGTTACTCATGTCTGTCTTCTCTTGTGCTCTTTCACTTCCACTTTTTATTCCTTTTTTAAAAAAGAAATTCTGTCCAAATTCTATCAACATGTTTTATTTCCCTTTGTTCTTAAATTTCTTAATTTTAAGGTCTTTCTTGATTTTAAGGTCTTTCTTAATTTTTTACTGCGTTTTCTTTTTCTTTTTCTTTTTTTTTTAAAGATTTTATTTATTTATTTGACAGAGAGGAGAGAGATCACAAGTAGGCAGAGAGGCAGGCAGAGAGAGAGAGGGAAGCAGGCTCCCCGCCGAGCAGAGAGCCCGATGCGGGGCTCGATCCCAGGACCCTGAGATCATGACCTGAGCCGAAGGCAGAGGCTTTAACCCACTGAGCCACCCAGGCGCCCCTTTACTGCGTTTTCAAAATATCTGAGTCTGAACAACATTGGTGGTATCATGGCAGCCTTCCAGCATATCCGAATAGTTTTTCATTAATTCGTTGATTACGTAGTAGGTCTTTCTAATTTGCAAACATATCCTTTAGTTCTTGGAAATGTTTTTATTTCTTCATTTTATTCTTATATTATGTTTTCCTTGTTCTATTCTGACTTTTAAAAGTATTACTTTTTTTAAAGATTCATTTGAGAGTGTGTGTATGTGAGAGAGAGAGAGAGAGTGAGTCGGGGGGAGGGGCAGATGGAGAGGGAGAGAGAATCTCAAGCAGTTTGGGTGCTGAGCGCGAAGCCCAGTGCAGGGCAGATCCTACGACCCATGAGATCATGACCTGAACCGAAACCAAGAGTTGGACGTTCAACTGAGTGAGCCCCCCAGGTGCCCCTAGACACATTCTTAAGAGCAGGATATTCCATGGGGCACCTGGATAGCTCAGTCAGTTGAACATCTGACTCTTGGTTTCCACGCAGGTCACGATCTCAGGCTCCTGTGATTGAGCCTCACGTCGGGCTCCACTCCGTGCTCAGCATGGAGTCTGCTTCTCCTTCTCCCTCCCCACTCTGCTCCTCCCTGCTCACTCGCTTTCTCTCTCTCCCTCCCCCTCTGTCTCAAATAAACAAAAAAACTTAAAAAACCAGGCTATTCCAAGGATTCACAAGCTGTCTCCCAATTGCCAGGCAAGGACCAAGCCATTTTTCTGAAACGTGTGAGGGCTTGGACAACCCAGGCCTGCTGAGTTAATCCTTTCCTGTGCATTAGCACATACCACACTTCTCACACACATGTATTTTCTCTACCACCCCAACAACAGATTTTTAAAAGGCACACGCAATCTGTTTTAACTCATTCAGGAATGCAAATCTGCCGATATCCGTTGTTTAGAATGGAAGGAAAAGTTCTCTGAAAGGTCAGCCTCAGTTCTCGTTTGGATTAGCTCAAATGTCAACTTACATCAGACATTTATTTACCCTTAGGCTTTAAAAGGTGAGGCTGAATTGTGCCACTTCCTTTGTTGAACAGTATTTGGACCCCAAATCCCTGTCTGCCTTTGCACAGGAAATTGATTGACAAACAGGGAGTCAGTGTCTTTCTGTGGACCATATCCATGGACAAGAGGGCACAAGTGGGGCTAGATAGAGTCAGAAAGTCATCATCCTTTTTTGTGGAACATCTTTTACTTTTTCCTTTTAGGCACTTTTTTAAGTTACAAAAGACTTAAAATGCCCATCTCGGATTCTAAGAAATTGTTCATAGAGTTTTAGAACCCAGAGCAGTTTTGAGGGTATGTGAGAGAGTTTGAGGTTACCTCGAGTTTTCTGTTTAGCTGAGAAGTAATGTAGAAATCGACTGAATACGTCTAGACTATAACCTAAGGTGTCCAGTTTTTGTGAAGATTTTGGCTCAAAAAGCATATGATACTTAACGTTTTTAAAAGTCTGTAGTAATGGCGAGGGGGAAGGGAAGGGGAAAAAAACCCTGTCCCCTAAACTATAAATACATCTTTAGTCTATTTTTAAACAAAATTGGAATCCTCCTATCTGTGTCCTTTCGAATTTTGCTCTTTTCACTCACCATGTGTCAGAGCAGCCATGTTTTGATAGGAGAGTGTAGGACTTTGTTTTGAAGTACAGAGATCTTTCTCCTTACAGGGATGGGATAGAGTAGAAGGGGCAGATTAGTGCTCTTTGTTTGAAAGTGGTTAACATTTTGTAACGTTTTCTTCCTTTGGGGCACCACTCGAGGACTGCTCATGCCAAGGTATCACTTTGTGGGCTCAACCTGGGAGCATCCCTCTCTACGTCGGGGCCCCCCAGACTTGGGGAGAAACTCCGAGCAAGCTGGGTGCGCTTGGGCCTGAGTCCGTGACAAGGGATACCGAGCCCCCAAACTCTGAGGATGGATCGTCTCACTGAGCGTGTTGAGCATTGCATCAAAGCATTGCAGCCAAGGCTTATTTTTACAAGAGCGTGGCCCCCACTTTATAAAGTTGTTTTTCAGTAATAGTGGCCTGCACCAAGCTGAGTTCATTATTGGTCCTTGCTTTTATTAAACAATTCCTTTTCTCCCTGTCGCTCACAGAGCTCTCTTGCCGAAACCTTGGATAGCACTGGCAGTCTAGACCCCCAGAGATCGGACATGATTTATACCATAGAAGATGTCCCCCCCTGGTACCTGTGCATATTTCTGGGGTTACAGGTAAGATGGTTTCCTTAGGATGTAACCACCAGCAGATGTTCGACTGGTCTGTCTGGATTCTTTAAAAATTCAATTTTGGTTTTTATTTATGGACAACTTTATTGTACATTAACTCTTTTAAGAATGGTGACTGGAACTCGTTAGCATCCGTTTCATAGTAGTGGAAAGAAAAGAACGGGAGGAAGAGGTTGATCCGGGCGTGAAGGAGGGAAGATGCTCAAGGAATGAACAAGACGAGTGATGTGGCAGGACAGAGGAAGGACCGTGGAGATACAGAAAGAGGGGAGAGTGCAGGGAGGGCAGGAAGAGAAGTTTTGATCTTCATTCCTGGTCATGCAGTCCAGTTGTGGTCAGTTCTGCCGTGAAACAGGGGTGACACCGAGAAGTGCCCTGTTGGCTGGGATGCATGTGGGAGGTTTCAGTCTTCTCTGCATGGGAAGGGAGACGGTGCTGTGGTACAGGCTTCGTCTGCTGTGGATTGCCGTGGGAGCACAGTGGGCAAGCCACCAGATGAGGGGGCGACCAGGCGAGTGGTGACCCAGCCTGACGCAGGGCCTCTGCATCTTGGGTATTTTCCTCCCCTCTCTCGGTACACTTTTCCCACTTAGGGGTTGGCGTGAGGCCCGGAGGCCCTGTCCCCCTGGCCTATATCTGCCTTGGTTGTTTTAGCCTGGACTCTGTTCTGAGGTTTGACTTTCCTTTCTTCCTTTCTCAAGTTGGAATGGGCTGTTCCACCTGAGGTATTTTAAATGCTGAGAAAATCGGTCCCATTGCCCAGATAGGTGTAGTCACTTGAAGGAGGGGCTGTCCCTGCAGACACCTGATGCTTTGGTCCAGTTCCCGGCACCCCCCGCGCCCCTGCCCCCACTTCCCACACAGGCATCAGAGCAGCTGGTCACCTGGACTGGAAGGTGTCTAGTAAAGAAGGCGTCCCAGCCAAAGGAGCTAAGTGGTCTTTAGCTTGGGCTGAGTATCCTGAATCAGGTTCAGGAAACTCACTTTTGGAAATGTTTGTATTACAGATATCTCTAGAAGTAGTAGTCCCTGGTCATGTAGGATTGGGAAACCCTGAGTGTGTCATGCCTTTCTTGACGATCCGCAGTGCTCTTAAGCTTGTGAGCGGCTCTGCGAAGTCCTGGACAGGAACGTTCTGTCCCCCCCGGAACACCTCATAGCGTTGTGTTGTGGAGTGCAGGGCGTTAGGCAGCCCGTCTTGGCAGATGAGAGCAGAGACGGGAGACTTGGGAAGGGAAGTAGGAAGTTTGCAGAACAGAAGTGGGACCTGAACAGACAGACCTCTGGGAGGAAGGGAATGTCCCACCAGGGGCTGAAGTGGGGGCTGGGTCCCACAGGGGACATGGGGGATGGGCATTTCCTGGAGGGTTCCCACAGCTCCCACACACCTATAACCCTTCCCTGATGGTAGTCAAACAATGCCAGACCCTAGAAAAAGATGGGAAACACTCTGTGCCTTGAAGCTTGTGTAACTTTAATCCGCAGACCAGAGAGAATTAAAAAAAGGCAGACCGATTATCTCAAGAATATATATGTAGAATGCCACATACAATATTGGCAAATCACACCCCAGAAGAAAAACCTAGCATGACTAATGAGGACTTGTTTCAAGAATAGTTCCAAGCAGCACAATTCATGTCAACACATTAGAGGAAAAGGATCTCAGGTTTTAGCAGTTGCTGCTAAAAAAGCATTTGAACAAAGCAAATGTTCACAGAGTTCTGTGACTAGAACCTCACCTGGGCAGGCCGGGGCTCCGGTGAGCCGTAGACAGGAAACTGTACCGGGAAGGAGAAACGCTGAAGAAGAAAGAGGATGTGGCACAGGGTGGGCAAGTGTACTCAGAACACTGAAGAGTCTTCCCGTGGGCCGTTTTTTACAAGCGACCGGGGGCCCAGTTCGGGGATCGGACAGAAACCCAAGGAAGCATTCCTCTCTCCCCGACCACCTCCTGTCATCCACAGCACTACCTGACGTGTTTCAGTGGCACCATCGCCGTGCCCTTTCTGCTGGCCGACGCCATGTGCGTGGGCTACGACCAGTGGGCCACCAGCCAGCTCATCGGGACCATTTTCTTCTGCGTGGGAATCACAACCTTGCTGCAGACAACGTTTGGATGCAGGTGAGATTGGGATGCTGAATTGGGATGCCAAAGCCCCCTGAGGCATGGAGCGAGGCCACTCACCCAGGGCTGCTTGGAAGGATTGGCTGGAGCTGGCGGGGCGGGGGGCGGGGGGTGTCCTAGTGGCCATGGCCCACCCCCGCCCCCATGCCCGTGTTTCTTTTCTTGGTGGAGGGCACGGCCTCTCTCCCAGGTCTGCAAGCTGGAGACTCAGATTCACTCTCTGCTCCTTCCGGGTCCCTGGCGGGCAGGTCTCATTCTCTCTAGGATCCCCTTCCTTCCCCCCTTCCTTTAGTTCAGACCTGACTGCTCGCTCCTGCCCACTTGGTTTCCCTGCCTCCAGGGCAGCTCTGCTCGCCACTCTGTGCCCCGCCCGTCTTGCTCCTGTTGCATCTTCCCCTGGGCTGCCGGGCCGCAGCCCCATCCCCGTTTAAAATCTGACCGCTTCCACCCTGTAGGCTTCTCCCTTGCTCTCTGTCCCGCCAGCCCCGGCCCCGGCCCCTGCCCCGCCGGCCGGCCTCTGAGACCCTGCACTCGCCCTGGGCTGAGCTCCTCCCCGAGCCCGCTTTTTCCCCTCCTGTGCTTGTGCTCCCCAGCAACCAGTAAACCCTGCTCATCCTCCCGGCTTGTGCCTCCCCCTCTGTGAAGCACCCCTGTCTCCCCAAGGCTTCCGTCGTTGCCTCTGAATCCCCACACGTGCATCTCGTGTACAGTCTTCTGGTGTGGCTCTTAGTCCGCTTTGTCCTTTTTTGTTTTTGTGTCTTTTCCCACTGGATCGCGCTCCCCTCATTGGTGCCAGGGCTCTGGCTGGTTCACCGTGCATCCCTAGCCCCCAGCTTAAATGGGTGTGGAGCTGGCACGGGAAGGAAAGGAACCGTCCTTGCCTGCCTCCTCGTGCAGGCCGCTCGTTCCTTTGCTCTCTCCTCTTCCACCCTCATCACAGTACAGCCTCCTCCTTTGCGCCCAGCTCTGCGCACGGCCTGGAGCGTGCTGAGGCAGGACCCTGTGTCCCCAGCGGAAGGGCAGCAGAGTGCACTCAGTTCTGTCCCCAGCCCCGTTAGAGACAGCCCGAGGAGGGCTTTGCCTTCCCTGCTGGGGGAACAAGAGGGAGAAGCTACAGAAGGCAGCTGGAGTCCAATAATGGACTGTATTCTGAGCAGTCCGAATCCTCAGGGACCTCCAGAGGGTTGTCCTTATGTGGGGACAGGAGAAATATGGTAAGGGCTGTGAGCAGAGTTAAGGTGTTCTGCTTGGCCATGCACGCGACGTCCTGGGAAGGGACAGGGCAGCGCCCTGGCAGGTCTGCCAATGGATGGAAGGCTGTGGGGCCTGCCCAGCTCTTGAAGTTGTCCAACCCCAGCCCCTGCAGGCCTGCCTGCAGCCACCACTCCGAGCACCTCCCTTACCCCGGGGAACGATCTCCTTAGAGGATCTGGGAGGGGAGGGGCAGGGGGTCACTGACCTGCGAAGGGGAGGGGATGTATTCTGGGCATTTCAAGGAGGACTTGAGTTACTTTCTTAGACCCAGGTAGATAAATTTGGCTGGGAGCATCTTTCAGTCCTTTGATAAAGCATTTGAGGTTCTGTATTTCAAGTGCAGAGTGTATTAAAAAGCTTTTGTTGACTGACTTGGGAGCCTTACCTTGTATAGGCCACTGGTTCTCTGGCGAGTGGGTGGGGATTGTTCTTTTTCCAAACAGCTGACTCTTTGGGGAACTCGTCGTAAAAACCATCTGTAAATTAGGCAGTGCTTACAGTTGAGATTGCTGGTTGATGTGAAGAGCGGAGGGAATGCATATGTCTTTATTGTGGTAAAATATTCAGTGTGCAGCTCTGCCCTGGTCTTGTGCCAAGGAGGCTAGTCCTGGCTGACAGTTGAGCCTGGCAGCGGCAGGCACAGTTCCCTGCTGGTGACACAGAAGGGAGGGTGGGGGCCTTTGGGCGAGGACTCAGTTATGAGAGGATACCCATTCAGGACCCCCTTGCCCATTCTTGGGGCACAAGAGACCTAAACAGAACAGCTTGGGTCTGTGCACCCGCCCCCTGCCCCCCACCCCCCAGCAGTTGAGCTGAGAAAGAACAGGAGAGGGCTTCGAAACAGCTGCTGGGATCGCTTGGGGACCCAGCACGCAGAGCTGCAGTAGGTGTGCGCGTGCAAATATTTGTGCGTGCACTAGGAGTGCATGTCTACACGCCGTGCCCGAGAGGCTGGTGAGTGCAGCTTTCTTTGTTTCACGGTGAGAGGGGGGGTGTCGGGGAAGCCCCACCCATGTCCTCGGGAGGTGCGAGAAGCTGCGGGTCCCACCCCCACCGCGTGGGGACGTGCCTAGCTGTAGGTTGGGAGGTGGGTGTCCCATCTGCTGACCGCATTGGTGGATGTGTGCTGCTGGGGCAGGGCGGTGGGTGTTGAGGGGCTTTGGTGTGGTTTCGCCTTGGGATGTAGATTTTCTGGGACTGTCACAGCGTGTGGTGGTGTCCCTACCCCTAACCTGGGAAAAGAGGAGAGAAATACCTGTTCCGGCAGACAGGCAGCGAGCAGTCTGTGTGGGAGGCCCCGGATGCCGGGCCCCAGCTGTGGAGGTTGTTGAGGGGAGCGTGCTGTGGGCCGTGAGGCATACGGGACAGCCACCTGCACCTTTGGGGATTTGAAGGGAGAGTCCTGGGGGAGGTGACAGCATGTGAGATGGGTCTTGAAGACTCAGTGGGCTCCTGGCCCAGAAGGGTTGAAGGAGCATTTTCCATCCCGGGAAGGGAAGGGGCAAAGGCAGGAAGTCAGCCTGGTGAGGCTTCCCCTTGGCCAGAGGCCAGAGGCCAGGCTGCGGGCCAGTCTCGGATGCTTGGGTGTCATCAGCGGGACAAGGGAGCTTCCTGGGGCTCCATCGGCAGGGCACTTGCCTACTGGGGCTGCGCCTTGAAAAGACATCACTTGGGTGTAGTGTGGAGGGAGTGATGGGCCAGATTCAGGGGACTGGGGATATCCAGGAGAAAGGCAGTGGAGATCCGTGCAAGGATTCTGGAGGGGAAATAGGAAGGAAAATGTTAGAGGTTTCAGGGTCCCTGTGTGGGGCTAGCCGGAGGGCAGCGGGGAGAGACAGACAGAGACAGAGTGCATGTACATGTGTGTGTTTCAGGGTTGAACAATGAGTTCAGCTGTAGCCTGCGTTCTGGAAGTCCGTTCCTGCTTTTGATCCTAAAGTGGAAAGAAAAACACGGGTGTGCCTCGTGTGTGTTGATTATTAAAGAATATGATCGAATGAATTTGAGCCAGCTGCCTTTGGGCCTGGGGAGAGTTGAGGGAGCAGCCCACCCCATGATGTCACCCCGTCAGGTTCCTGGCCCTTTTTGCACTGGGTTAACTCTTGCTCTCCTTCTCTGTGCTAACAGCACTGTTTTCTTGCCTGGGATCCTTGCTTCTAGTGCTGTGAATTCCAACTCTGCAAAGCCTCAAGTTGTTATTGATACGTTCGTTTCAGTGTTTGTCCACTGTATATTGAGGGCCTGCTGAGCACAGGTGAACCCAGATGGTGAACCGAGGCGTTTCCCCCTCCCTGCCTGGCAGGTCACCGCCTCTGGGGTTTGTTTGCTGCCCCTGTATATTTGAGGGTTCCATCTCCCCGTGTCCTCTTCATCTCCCCACCCTTCACCCTTTCCACTAGAGCTCTGACTTCTCTAGTCCCTGCTCTTCCCCTCCTTCCACTGGGCCCCAAGGGGTAGGGCTCCCCTCTCCAGTGGAACCACCTCCTATGCCCTTGGCCCATTTCCTGTAGGTTGAGTGAGAGAAGAGCAGAAATCCCAAAACAGTGGCCTGATATCCTCCTGCCTCCCCTGCACGGCCCCTCCTCCAGTGTTTCCAGCGGAGCCAGGCCAACTGCCAGCAGATCTCAGCGTGAGGAGCCGTCCATGGTACTGAGACACCTGGCTCCTACTCAGGATGGGGTGGAGGAGGGGCCTCCCAGGGTCTGTTCCAGAGGCTCCCCAAGGCCATGCTGCCAGCGCCGGCCCAGATAGAGGTGGGATGCGCATGTCAGGTGTTTAGTTGTGTGTGGTTAATTTGGCAGTGCGGTGATGCTGCTTTAATGGATGAATAAACAGTAAAAGTGAAATATTACTGTTTTAAGGAAAACTAACTTAGGATTGCAACTAATAAAGGTAATTGATGTATTTTTAAAAAATCAAGTTGTTGGATATTTTAATGATGAGCTGTAATCCTGTGGGCAGTCAGAACCTATAGTACTCGGTTTAAAGCATTAGCCGAAGGCAGGTGGCAAATGATGGTTTCTTTTCCCGTCACACATGGGGGAATGCAGCGAGCACAGCAAGTTAGAGGAACCTGCTCATCCCTCTGATTTGGGGCAGATGACCTCCCCAGCTCTGTTTCCTTTTGTGAAAAGGAGAGGTGGCTCCTCTGAAGGTGGCCTATAGGTGACACTTTGCCATTATTGTGCAAATAGATTATTACAAGCTTCCTAAAGTCCATCTGAGACGTGGTAGAGAATGAGTCCTCTGAAAGATCTTTCAGTTCTGCTGGATGCTAACATGGACCCTCACTATAGGCTCTGAAGGATCATCTTAATGGACTTGTGTATTTACTTCCCGATCACCACAGGATCAAAGAAATACATAAAGCAGCTGGGGCCTCGGGGATGGCCAGGGTGGGACAGTGAGGGTCGGGCTGCTGGTGTCGGGAGCGGGCTTTATTCTCAGTGTTCCGGCTGTAAGGATTGTAGGTGGCCTGTGCGTGTGTGCGTCCACATGTGTACGTGCGTGTGTGTGTTTGCAGTTTAGTGCCCATTTCCTTAGGCTTCGAGCAGCAGAAGGAAAAGAGTTTCATGTTCAGCTTGCATGATTTCTAGGACCTATTGTCAGACCATGTAGTGTCTGAGTTCTGTACGTGGTTTTGCCTATCCTCCGCACCCTGTGCTGAGTGCCCAGTGCTCCATTGTACCGCATGCAGTGGGCGCAGGCCCTTCACTTTGAGGAAGCTGAGAGGACCACAGGACCACCACTGTCTAGAGCAGAAGACGGAGGAAAGTGTCAGTGTCCCTGACCTGTGGGCTGTGACCGGGTCGTCCCTCCTCCTCACTTCACATGGGCACCCTGGTGAAGAGTGGTGCACTGTTCCCGGAAACCTGTTTCATTCCGTGAGAGTAACCAGAATTGCTCAGGAACCAGTGGAGGTGAAGCCGATGCATGTCTTTGCATGAGCCCCGAGCACCAGCTTCAGGATGCTGCCAAGTGAAGGCTCCTTGGGGGCAGATCACCCCGGCAGGGCTGGCCAAGGCCACACCATGTGTGCTGCAGACCCTCCTCCCTTCCCTGCACACCTCCCCATGCACCAAGTGCTTTCCTTTCCTCCGGGGACCATGACTGTTTGGAAATGGTGGTCGTCGTCGTGGGTCTCAGCCCCTGACGCCCTGTGACTCCTGTGGCTTTTGTGCTTCCCAGAGCCTCAGCCTCCTGGGGACAGCTGTTCTGCCAAGGCTGCTGCTGCCGCCACCTCACTCCTCCCCACCCTGCCTTTTCCTTCTTGCTCCTGCCCTTTGACTTTGACCCCCTGCACTTCGCTTTCAACAAGGTCTTCATTGCTGAGTTCCCTCAAGTGAGATTTTAACAGTTCTCATTTTGGTTAGTTTGTGATGTCAGTCCCGGGAACTCCTCAGGCTTGTTCCAAGAATTAATGAAAGCTTTGAAATCCCGAGAGATCGGGGCAAGTTCGTTCCGATTCCCCCGCGCCTCCCCCCCTCCGCCCCATGCTAGCCAGCTGGCAGCCGTGTTGCCTCCCTGGCTTCGGGGAGGACTCAGCTGATGCATCACCTTGGCTGCTGCCGCCTCTTAAAATAGAGGCCAAGTCTCGGTACAGCTCTGAGCTTTCCAGAGTCCTCACCCCTCAGGCCGGGTGTCAGTGGACCGCTGAGGGTGAAGGAGGACCCTGGAACCCTGCCCCTCCCCTGCCACACCAACCTTCCCCGGGTGTGGCAGGTGCAGTGTTTGGGGGCTACCTCAAGAGGCACCTGGGGCAAAAGACTGGGAGAGCTCACTCTGAGCTCTTTCACAAAACAAAAGACTGCAGGTGGGCTGGCCCCTTCCCAGAGGAGCCCCTCCAGTCCATCACAGGCCTGCTGCAGGCATGCAGAGCCTTTCTTTGCTGAGAAATGGTAGGGATTGGGCCAAGAGCATCCTAGTAGCTGGTGCGGCAGCCTGTTGTCTGTCCTGAAGAGGGCGCTCACCTGTCTCTCACCTCCCTGAGTTCTTGGGGCCTGCACATCATGTGTGCTCACTCACCTCTCAGGTCTGGGGCTCTGCACTTTCTTTTTTTTTTAAGATTTTATTTATTTATTTGACAGAGAGCGAGAGAGGGAATACAATATAAACAGGGTCAGAGGGAGAGGAAGAAGCAGGCTTTCCCGCTGAGTGGGAGCCTGGTGCGGGACTCGATTCCAGGATGCTGGGATCATGACGTGAGCCAAAAGCAGATGCATAACGACTGAGCCACCCAGGAGCCCCGAGGGCTCTGAACTCTTAACTGTTCATAAAACTTACAAAGGGTGGAAGGAAGCAGTGATTAGATTGGGGATGGGGGAGATTGGGAAGTCTCCTGCATTCTGTGTCCGTATAGGTATTTGGGGTGTACATGCAGTTTTTTGAACCACTTGAAAGTAAAGTGGCTCCCATGCCAGCTCACCCATAAACACTCTCGTGGGACTGAGGGTCCCCTGTGAGACCATTTACCACACCTGAGAGCACTGTCGTTCCGCTATACCATCTAACATGAGGGCCGTTTGATTTCCCAGGCTGTCACTTCCCCCCACCTTCCTGAATCTGGATGCAGTCCAGGTCATGCGGCACATTTGTTTATTGTGTCTCTTTGATTTCTTACTAACAAGCTGTCTGCCCATCTTTCCTCCATAGCATTGCCTCCATTAAGCGCCCAGGCCAGTTGTCTTGTTGTGCATCCAGTGGTTTGAATTTGTCTGATTGTGTCCTCGGGGTGGTATTTGATTTTTTCGACAGTCCCCCTTCTCTGTTGTAACCTGGGGGAATGGGGCCAGAAGCGCGGTTGATTCAGGGTGAACATGTTTGCCATAATGACCATGCGGGGGATAGTCTTTCATATTCTGTCACATGAAGCAGGCATATAGTAGCAGGTCGCAGGGTTTTCTCCTAAAAAAGAAAAGAAAAATGTCCATTTAACTCAAATTTTGAGTAGGAGGTTACAGAATTGGGAGCCAGTGAGAACTTGGACCTTTGAGGGAGCTTTGCCTCAGTTCCCTAACCAGCTGTATTGGGGAGCTTTGGCCTTAGAGCAGGCATCACTCCCGTTCCACTGTTTTCCAGCCTTGTGACTTTGGACAAGCTGCCTGGTCTCTGAAAGCCCTCTTCCCTCATCTGTAAAATGGTAATTAATAATGGTGAAACTGTTAGCATCAAATGAGATAATGCCTGGAACCTGTCCACACCTGCCTGTTTGCTCTCATTATTGTAGTGGGCCTCCTAGAAGGGAAGGAGGCAGGCGGGTGGAGGTGAGGTGGGGGGGGTGGAGGGGCTGCAGGGGGCAAGGGCTGGGCTGTCTGGCTGAGCAGTGCAAGTCCTTGGTCCATGTAGCAGGTGGTTATGTGCACTCCTTGGCCACACTGGCAGCATCCCCTGGCCAGGATGGGGCCCTGAATCTGTCTCAGGCCATCAGAAAATAGTAGGGCACTTCGTCCACTCCTCCTGTGGCCTGAGCACCCACCACCTCTCCGCTGAGCCTGCTCAAGTTTCGCTCCTTCACCACTGGCTTTTCCAGGGGATTTCCCCTTCAGTTGACTTGCCGTTTCTCTGTGAGTGTTTCTGATGCTCCCGGGGACTAGGAGACTGGCAGAGTCCTCTTAGTACATGTGGGGTTATCGAGTTCAGTTCTCCACAAAAGTGTTTCAGGCTAACAAACTCTTGACTGGAAATAGTTGATACTATCATGCTTGACAAGGAGGTTATCAAAATCGTATCCAACTAGCCCTCCTAAATTCCTGTGCTCTGTCCGGACAAAGCCCCGGCTGTGAGCTGTGGCTTGGGAGGGAAGCGAGCTGGCTGCTCCCCACTGAGGATCTCCAGGACTCTGTGACTCGAAGTGCTGACTGGAGTCGTTCATCTAATTTTGGCATTTGCCTGTAAAACAAGAATAGCACAAACTTGAAGATAAAAGGTTGCACTTGTCTTTAGTGAGTTTTTTTTTAATCAACTCAGAATGGATTAGAGATCCAAATGTAAGAATCACGAAAGTATCTAAGTATTAGAATAAAACAAGGGTAAATTCCTTTATAACCTAGAAATAGGGAAAGACTTAAACTAGGACTCAAACCCCAGAAACAAAAGGATATTAAATTTGATGACATTAAATATAAAAAATTTTAAACTTTACATTGTAAAAATATACCATAAAAATGACAAACTGGAAAAAATATTTGTAATGTATCACAGATAAAGTCCAACATCTCTAATATAGAAAGGACTCTTAAAAGTCAAGATATTGTAAAAAGATGTTGAAATTATGTAGGCAGAAAAGGCAGAAGACACGAACAGATCACAGGAAAGTCCTCCGTATGTAAGAATAAGTCAACTTATAATAATAATATAAACTGAAGTTACCCCGAGATACCACTTCTCACCTTTGTTAGATTCACAAAAAATAAAAATTTTGATGAGCCACTCTGACGGCAAGACTATAGGAGAACAGGCATTCTTATACATTGCTGTCAGGAGTGAAAATAGTTCAACGCTTATAAGGAATTTTACAATATCTGTAGAGTACATACGCATTGACCATTTGATCCAGCAATCCCATTTGTAGAAATTTACCCTGAAGATACACTCCCATAAATGCAAAACAATGCCCAAAAAGTTATTTATTGCTGTATCATTTGTAGTGGCAAAATATTTAACAACTCAAATGCATCTGTAGGAGACTGGCTGTTATTTGTATACCACACGGTATAGTCCCATGAAGCCCTGAGAAGGAATGGGGACGATCCCTGCGAAGTGGTATAGAGTAAGTTCCAGGATATGCAGGAAAAAACAAGTTGCAAAAAAGTGTGAGTGTATGCACAAAGGAATAAGGATAAGTTAGCAATTAAGGAAAATGGTTAACTATAGGAAGTAGCTGGGAATGGGACGGAGGGGATGGAATGGGAGTGAGACTTTCCTGGTATATCTCTCTCTGTGGTTTGATTTTTAAACTGTACAAATGTTCAATATACTCAAAACATAAAATCTAAAAGGATGAAGAAAAGCAAATCCTAAAATTGAATTACAGAAACACGTGAGCCTAACTACATGTCAAATTGCTAACTACACAGAAAAGAATTCATTCACAGATTTCAGAACACAGTACTTTGCATGCCCTGAATGGGATGTATTTTAAGGACAAAATAGAAATCTCAATAGTCTTTTTTTTTTTTTTTTTTAAGAGTTTATTTGACAGAGAGCACAAACAGATGGAGTGGCAGGCAGAGGGAGAGGGAGAAGCAGGCTCCCTGCACAGCGGCTTGACTCGGGGCTTGATCCCAGGACCCTGAGATCTTGACCTGAGCTGAAGGCAGACGCATTAACCAAATGAGCCACTGAGGTGTCCCGAAATATTAATAGTCTTAATAATCTTAGTAGTCTTTTTTTTTTTTTAAAGATTTTATTTATTTATTCATGAAAGAGATAAAGAGAAGGGCAGAGGGAGAGGGAGAAGCAGGCTCCCTGCTCAGCAGGGAGCCTGATGGGGGACTCGATCCCAGGACTCTGGGATCATGACCTGAGCTGAAGACAGACACCCAACCATCTGAGCCACCCAGGTGCCCTTGGTAGTCTTGTTAGTAATGATTTTGGTGTAATTCTGTGCTGTATTTTGTTACAGGATAAAGCAAATGAATAGCATGTTGATGATGACGGAAATCAGGATGCTCAGCATAGGAAAAGGAGAGACACAAATATGGAAAGAAAGGAGATAATTCAGGGGTACTGGGCTGAACTACAGGTGTCATTGTGACCCAACGATTCAAAAATGAATCCTAGCTCTGTTCACTAAATGCCACCCCAGTAACCGTGAGCCCACCTGGTGTTTCATCTTGGTTTCTAAATCCCATTCTCTACTAAAATGAACTGGGCTTCCTGGAGTAGTAGTTGACTCCAGGACCAGGACTGAGAAAAGTGCATGTTGACCCTGGAGCATTTTGTGTTGGAAAGCTAAGACCAGCTCAAATAAGGGGTGGGGGTGGGGGAGAGTCATGTCATAAAGAAGGGGAACCTGCTTGAACAGGCTGCTTTGGGCAAGTTTTAGACAGTTTATTAAGAAGAATAGTTATAGAAGTGAATTATAGAACTAAATGAAAAGGGAATTCATGCATCTACGTTGATGTTCAAAAAAGAAAAAGAACGAGATAAAGTTGAACAAAAAGGCAAGCTCTTCTTTATAAGAGGCCGCTAATTAATGCGGATAGAACGATCAAATGGAAAACTTGTAGTTTTTAAACCTATGTAAGGATGTTAATAAGCTAGCGGGAATATAATATTCACACAGTCTAACAATCACCCTATCGATAATTTATTAATTACGAAAGGAAAAAGTTCCTTTTTAAATGGAGAGTCCAGCAGTCACTGCCCTAACCAGGCTTTCCCACCGCGTGGGACAATCTGATATACCAGGCAGGCCTGTTGATGGGATGCTGTAAGAAGTGCACGACACCTGAGCCAGTCTCCTTGCCAGAAGTGTTTAGCCTGGGTCTAAACGTGACACGAGACAACCAAGTGCAGTATAGGAACTCCGACTGGATTTGGGGCAACAGTGGGAGGTATAAGCACTTTTATAAATAATTAGCTAAATTTAAATATGGCCTTAATAGTAGATAACGTTTAAATTAATGTCACCCTTGGGTATGACATGGGAAAGTGATGATGTAGGAGCGGGTGTTTATTCTTAGAAGATTCAAGCTACTTTCCAGATAGTTCAGCTGATAGAACATACATATGGGAAACAGTAGGAAAATGTTACCAATTAAGAGTTTCCTTTGACAAACTGTGTTTTGCTTTTCCTTAAGGGACTGAGATCATGATCTGAGCTGAAGGTAGGCACTTAACTGAGCCACCCAGGCATCCCAGAAAGACTTCTTATTTCTAGTCTAATAAAATTCTTCTCGAAGAATAGCATTTGTAAATACTGCCATTCGTTCATTCGTTAATTGCTAAGTGAAAGTTGGTGCTGGAGACGCGATGGTGATGGGTGAAGGGGCCCAGCTTCTGTCAGGGCGGTTCCGGCCCCGTGGGGAGAGGGGCAGGTCCACATGCAGGGAGCTCGGCAGCACAGAGTGCTTAGGTGCTCCTTCACATGGCAGAAATCCCTCGGCAGCCCAGGGGTCGTTTTTTGTGTCGTCGTAAAGCAGTAAATCCCTTCACTAGCGCAGGGGTAGTCTGTCCTTGTGGTGCCCGGTGCCTCAGGTTCACCCAGAAATGATTGTTCAGTATGCAGATTGGAGGCCTCATCTGAGACTCTGATGAACCAGGCCTGACTGAGATGCAGAAATCGCCATTTTTAACCAGCACCTCGGTGATCACGAAGGAGCTGCCTGGCAGCTTGTAGGGTGACTTGGAGAAATCCTGGCCAGAAACGCCTGAGTTGTAGGGGAACACATTTTGAACCCGAAGAAGGAGATCCTGGAATGTTTCCTGGAGGACGTGGTATTTTCTCTGTGCCTTTGAGTGAGGAATAAAAATTGTTGGAAGTGAGTTGATGACTGAGAAGGGCAGAGGCTCAGAAGCGAGAAGCTGGAGTGCAGGTCTGTGAAGGGGCTGCTGAGGAAGAGCCTGGGGCCGGGGCTCTGGTCTCCTGGGTTCAGAGGAGGAAATGGGATGCCTCCAGCAGAGTTTTAAAGAAAGTAAGTCTTGGGTTAGGTTTTTCTCCATCCTAAGGCTAGATCCCGACATGGAATGTGTCACGATAAAGGTGCCTGTCTGCTTGGATTTTTTCCCTCCTAACATCTAGGGACACTATTAACCTTAAAAGCTCATCTGCAAAAACCCACCACCACTTCCCATGTTTCTCTCTGCACTGGGGAGGCATGCTTTTTCTGTAAAGGGACAAGCAGTAGACGTTTTCGGCTCTGTGGTCTCTGTTGTGACTACTAGCCTCCACCACTGTAACCCCAAAGCAGCTGCGGACAGCCGGCAAGTAGACGGGAGTGCCTGTGTCCTGGGGAAACCTGCCTCACAAAGACGAGTCGTCTTCCAGATTTGGTTCACGGGTCAGTTTGCCAGCCCCTGGTGTAAAGACAGGCACAGTTTGATTCGTTTCCCTTCCTGCCGTCAGGACAAAGTAAAAGAGTGGGCAGTCCTGCCCATGCGGGGAGCCCAGGGACCCGAGGTGGTGACGGGCGTGTGACCAAAGTGCAGAGAGATGAGCCCTTCGCAGACAGACAGACGGTCAGCTGTCTGCTGGGGAAGGGTTTCAGAAAGCCCCGTCAGCAGCTGAGAATATCTAGTGCGTACAGCGGCCACCGCCGTCCTGCCGGCGCTGTGTGGGGCAGGCAGTGTGCACGGGGCTAAACCGTGAACGTGTGGCCGGCGCTTTCCAGAGAGTCCTGCGAGCCTCGGGTAGCACAAGTGGGGATTTTCAATTACCACACACTTTCAAAGGAATGCAGGTTCCCGGTTGCTTGAAATGAAGGAGCTCTGGTCATGGTTAAGCCATAAAATGTTTGCCTGAAAGGTGTCCAGGTGCCCAGATGAGGTCAGGAGTAGTTCATGTCCCTGGGAGGGGAACCCAGAGCCAGTCTTCACTTTCCTATCAGTGAGTCAACCAGTGCAGTGTCGATTGCACTATTCCTGGGACGAGGTCTCTAAATGCAATCCACATTACATGGCCCTGGGATGTGTTGCTGGAAATCCGAAACGATAATAAAGCAGATATTATTTAGGCCATTTGAGACGGCATCCATTCCTGATTAGATGTTGGCATCCCTTTGCCCTTCCAGGGCATTTCTGAAAACTTATCAAGTCAGTGTTTTCCTTTAATATACATTCCCCCTTCAGGTGACCTTCACTCCCACTTTTGATGGTACTGTGCTCTGGGCCCCTCCGACAGGTAATTATAAATGGCCGGTTGGTGGAGGGTGCGCTCAAGCAAGTGACGGCCAGCAACGCCTCTGGTCTGTACTGTGCAGCCCGCCTCTACGCCCTAGAGCCAGCATCCTGCCTACTCTCAATTGATTTCATGGCGTGATTGAAACAGCCAGAAGAACAAGAGAATCTTGAGCCTGTGGCTGGCACAGAGAGGTGTGTGCCGGCTCTGGGATTGTGATGAGGCTCCTTGCCCTTCAGCCAGAGCCACCGCCTCTCAGCCCACTTCCTGTTCTAGTTGGGGCCAGACTGGGGCCAGTGCTGTCAGAGCGCGGAGGGGCGTGTGCCGAGTGCCCGTCCACTGGCCAGGATGCTGATACAAGCCTGCTGGGAAGTATTTCAGAAGGATCTAGACATCTGGGAGTTCCCAGCCCTGCCAACAGGAGGAGTCATTTTTAGATTTCACCCTGAAAATGTTAAAAATAGCAGTCAAGTTCTCACGTTAGCCTGTAAAAGCTACCTTCATACAATTGTAGCTGAAATGCTGTACACATTCAAAAATCTTTTGAATTTGAGTAGCTCAGGTGTTCAGAAAGTCAGCATGGAGTATCTAAAATGTAACCGAATGGCGGCGTTTGAGGATTGAAAGCAGGAGATTTTACAGAGAGTCTACATGCTTTCAGGGTTCTTTAAAAATAGGGTTTAGAACTCTGAGTATTTTTTATGATGAAGCAGGATATTCTGTCTACCGTCGATTTGTAACTTACAGCTTTCTTTTCCTCAGTAGTTCTAGATCACTAACATGATTATCACGCTGATCCTCTAGGATTTGGGGCAGTTTTTGATTTACAAATTGGAAAGACAGGAAGAGACAGATTTTTTCCTGTGATAACCGATAAGGATGTGAAGGGGAGGAGGAGGAGGGTGGTAAATTGGAAGATACACCGGTGTTTAAGAAGGAGCTCAGCAGGAGAGCGAGACGCCCGAATGCCTGACATCCCCCACCCCCGAGTGAAAAGGTGGTGATGACAGGGCCTGGTATTGGGGTGCGGGCGCTGACCACAGGGCTCCCTCAGGGCCCATGCGGGGCTGTGTGGGGAGAGCACTAGGAGGGGAGGACGGAGAAGCCGGCGGCCCTGGCCGCGTGAGATCTGTGTGGCCCGGGGCTCTTTCTCCCGCGCGTGCCTGCATTTACTCATGTGCTGTGTGTCTATGGAAAAGACTGTTAAGCTGTCAAATCGTGAACTACCTCGGTAGTTCCTGATGCCGTGATCATGGTTTTGGTCTCGTTTCTTTTAGGTTACCCCTGTTTCAGGCCAGTGCTTTTGCATTTCTGGCCCCTGCTCGAGCCATCCTGTCTTTAGATAAATGGAAATGTAACACCACAGGTAACTGCAGTTATTTCCACGTACGTCATTGGGGTCCCTTAGCGCAGGTGATAGAAGGGAGGCCTGGACGTGCTGCCCTCGGCGGCCTTAAATCTTTTCTGGAATCGGGCATAGAACACACAAACCAACAAACCGCTTAGAACACTCCAGTCTGTGGATCGTGTTTCTGTCTCTCTCTCTCCCCCACTTACCTGTTCATCCCTAACCCCAAAGCAAGTAAGGACCAGAAGGGACCTCATTTCTCTATGCCAATGAAATTGATGAATATGGGAATGGACTAGAACAATATTTGTGCTATTTTTCTGCCTCTTTCTTTCAGTGGATTTTATGAACCACCAGTAATCACTCTCTTTGCTGCATCAGCATCCCTTCTCTGAACCATCTCTGCTTTTGAAGGATCTGGCTGCTTTGGTTTTCTGCAAATGACTTTCACTCCCACCCCACCCCCACCCCATTAGTGATTACAGAGATCCTTAAATAACCTGATAAGGTCAGGAAAAAATCAGATAGGGGGTTTGAGAAAATCAGATAGACCTGTTGTACTCTCAAAATACTGTTACACTTTTCGGTTCTAGGAGCAAAGTTTTCCAACCTTCATTTCCTTTCTTGCTCCTAGGAGTTAGTTTGTGACCACTGATTTGATTTAGGAACTGGAAAAGGCCCTCTGTTTTCTCTAGATTTTAAAAAACCTCAGTCAGCAACCTTGCTCTCAGGCATTTCAGTTAGCTCAGCTGCTTGCAAAGGTTGGTCTTTGTGTGAGGCTGTCACTAGCAGTGTGCATCCCAGTTCAGTCAGCTTTTGACACGCTGGGAGCTCTCAGTCAATGAATACATTTGGTTACATTAGCGTTGGGGAATCCACCTTTTAGTATGGTAAGCCATACTGTCCTAACTGGAATTTCAGGGATGGGTATTTTATACAAATATACTTAAAACAGGGAAGAGGTTTCTCCTTACAAAGAGTAAAATGAATATATTCTGTGAAACCTCAGTGTCACTCCAAAAAAATGTTGTCTTTGTTTTTGTTTTCAAGATGTCTCCGTGTCCAATGGAACCACAGAGCTGCTGCACACAGAGCACATCTGGTACCCCCGGATACGCGAGGTAAAACATGAATCTTGTCCGCTCGCGGCTTCTTTGTGTTTCTCCCCCACTTCACTCTTGGCTGTGCCCAAGAAATTGTGCTTCCTCGCGCTAAGCCCTCGTTTTCTTTTCCAACTTGGGACATGTTTATTTCTGCCATGAAACTAAACTTAGATGACGTCACCATAAAATAAAGCATGCAGAAATGCTTTGTGCCACCACGCGGTGTCGTCTTCCTTGCCCTTTGTTTCCCTCCCCGCCCCCCACTGTGCGTCCACAGACCGGACTTCCACCCTCTGGCGTAATCAGCCTGGGGGCGGGGGCACGGCTCCCCTCACGGGGAGTGACAGAGGCTGGCCTCCAGAAGCAGAACTCTTCACTGCAGCCTGCGCTTGCCCATGTGTGGGGACAAATGAAAGATGGCGGTCTGCTATGCTGCACTTGGACAGGGCAGGGCACCGGGAATCCTCAGCCACGAACTGTGGCCGACGGTTTATCCAGATCTTCCCAAACCCGGAAGATCCTTCACCAGTAGCTCAGAACGGGCGTAGACACAGCCACTCTCCGCTGTAGGAGCGTTCCTTTAGAATTTGTGTCGATAATACTGCCTTCTAAATGTCCCACAGGGACTCACTCTAGAGTCTGTGCTGGAGTGATCCTCTGAGGCTGGCTTTGAGTGTCCCGTGTCTTGAGCGGGATGATAAAGCTCTGACTTGTCTGTGGGGAGGCAGGCTGGCTCTACGTCCGTCAGTGCCCGTTTCCATAACGCTCCTGTGGCAGCCTTGTCATTTGTAGGTTGGCTAGACCCCATCCACTCCGCTGGTTTCTCTTGCGGCCTCGGGAATTTTCCAGCTGTGTCGTGCCTGTTAGGTAGTAACTCGCTGCTTAGCAGAACTGTCCTGTATGGTTGCAGGTGACGTTTGGAGTCTACGATCTACAGGCAGCTCACTCTCCTGTCTCTGCCCTCTCTCATTCCAGATCCAGGGCGCCATCATCATGTCCTCACTGATAGAAGTGGTCATCGGCCTCCTCGGCCTGCCCGGGGCTCTGCTGAAATACATCGGGCCCCTGACCATTACGCCCACGGTGGCCCTCATTGGGCTGTCCGGCTTCCAGGCAGCAGGAGAGAGAGCGGGGAAGCACTGGGGCATCGCCATGCTGTGAGTGCTCTAGACTGCTTGGCCCAGACAGCCAGCACATCCCCTTCCCACTAGCCAGCGGCAGCCTCGAGGGGAATTCTGAGCGTTGACACGGACCTTAGGAGATAGGTGGTTTTTATTTGTTTGTTTGTTTTTAAAGTGAGAATAGTCTGACAGTTTAAACTTGATTTGTCTTTTGCCAGAAAGTTATTGAAGGGTTTAAGACCCAGAGGTTGGGAAGTGACGTGCAGTCAAGATATTTCAAAGACCTATTTGGCGGCGATGTGTAGAGGCAGGGTTGTAAAGTTTCAGGCTTTAGGAAGGGGGTGTAAGGTGGTGATGCCGGTAGTTTTTAACTTTCAAGGTCATGCCAAGTCTCTCGCACATGAGTGGAAACACCGAGAAACCAGATCCTTTAGATGAGACTCAGAAAAACCTTCCAGGTTGGCAGGAGACAGGGATGCTGCGGGAGGGTGTGTTGGCATTGAAGGAGATGTGACTCCCCAGGCTCCTGCCTAGACCTGTGGGGAGGCGGGGTCCCGTGCTAGAGTCCGGCCAGGCATTGCTGGTCCTTCAGCGTGGAGGTGCAAGTCCATTATAGTTGTCACTTACCCCTTGATGTGTTGTCAGTAAAGACATCCAGAACTTTGGTAATACTATAAGGTTGATGATTAGAGCCATGGGACTCCTTATACCACAAATAGAACCCACATTCTTTTTGTGTGCCTGGAGTACACAGGTAAGAGTTGATCTTGTCAGAGGGAAATGGTGCAAAACCTGGAATTTTGCCAACCGGTGAAATTTCTGAAGCCAAGTAAATAATAATAGAAGGGAATTTTCTGGTTGTTTTTGTTTTGTGAAGTCTTCTGTAATTAGTAAACCGCACGCAGCCCTTCCCGAGCCTGTGCTTTAGTAGTGCTTTACCAAACACTCGTATGCATTGTTAGTTAAGGTAGGCACCAGTGTTAGCCCCATTTAACAGCAAAAGAAGCAGAGGCATAAAGATACAAAGTTCGTTGCCCAGGCTCGCACAGCTAGTAAGTGGCTGGGATAGTTTTCAGAACCCAAACAGTCTGACCAGGATTTACCCTGTAACACTTAATCCTGCCGGTCTTTGTTGGAACGAGTAAAGTGCATCCTTGCGAAATTATAATCCATCTATCCTTACAAACTAAGGTATGTGAAAATGTCCAGGATTGTTCTTAATTTTCTCATTTCACTGAAGGTTGGTCAGTATTGCCCACGCCAGCATGGGTGTGTAGAAGGGCATGGAAGAATGTTTGTTCAGTGAAATGCAGTAAATTCCAAGGAGAAGATGTAATTACCATCATACAGTAATTAGAAACCAACAGCAAAAGGGTGAGCAAAACCCCCAGATCTCTTAGAAGCTGGAAAGCGCTGTTATAAATCACTCCTAGTCAGAGGGAAATTCAAACTTCACAATTACTGATAATTTAGAAGATTAGGGTGAGAACTGACCAATGCCACAGAGCAGTCAGAGTTGTTCTCAAAAAAACGCACAATCTTGGGCGCCTGGGTGGCTCAGTTGGTTAAGTCTGCTTATTCCTCTCCCTCTGCTCTCCCCCTCCCCACTCTCTCATTCTCTCACTCTCTCAAATAAATAAATTTTAAAAATCTTTAAAAAAAAACAACCCCACACTATCTTAAAGACAAAGTACATGAAGAGCTTATCTCTAGAAACTAGATAAACAGGATAAAAATGTGCCTAATGGAAGCAGGGGACCAAAAATTAATATAGATACAAAAACATGGAAGAAATAGAAATAGAATAGAAAAATCCCAACATTGGTTCTTTGGAAAATAACATGCGGACACACTTCTGGCAGGGCTAACTGAGCAGAGAAGGGAGCAAATGCACGAATGGAGGATAAAGCCTTAGATCAGGGAGGAAGAGGTCTAGCTATGCTTCCTGTCCCCAAATTTAAAAACAACAGCAGCAAATAAATAAAATGGGTGGTTTCCAGACAAGCATAAAATCCAAAACAGATTCCTCCTCACCCTGATCATTAAATATTAGGGTTCCTCAGAACCTGGTTCTGGGCCGCCTCCCCACCACATGCTTTTCCCCGGGGGACCCCGTCTAGTGCACGACCCAGGCAAGCCTCTGTTACGCTGGTGACTTCCACAGAAGCCTGCAGCCCAGACCTCCGGACACCAGACATCAGGGCCAAGCCCTGGCCTGCTCCCTCCGGGCGCTGTGACACAAGACACCTCAGACTTCAGAGGGAGGAAGTGTCAAGCTTTCAACTCCCTCCTCGCCCCCAAACCACTCCCCCCTCCTGCCATCTTGCTCTCGGTCAGGGCCACGACACACACCCAGCTGATGAAGCCACAGCCCTGCAGTTGTCCCTGAATTGTTGCTTCCTCTCTCTCCCCACGTGCACGCCATCTTTCTGCCTCACCTCCAGAGCCAGTCCTGCCACTGGACAGTCCTCACCCTCGGTCATTGCTTCCAGACTGGTCTCCAGCTTCCGCCAGCTCCCTTCTTGCCCATTCACAGCCCTGTGAAGTGCTTGGCCACTCTCCGCTCCTTTCTCCGCCTTTTGAAACTCTACTTGGACACAAGCTAGAATTTTGGAAGCTTGTAGGTCTTTTCATTGTCTGTGTCCAAAACCTCCCTCACTGTCCCTCGTTCTCTTTACATCTTGGGGCCTCTTCACTCTGGAATCCCAGACATTTGGGGGTGGGGGCTGGGTGGGAAATGATCTCGAGTTATTTCATGGATGCCTTCCTCCCCTCCATTCCTGCTTGTCCCTTTCTGGAACTTTTAGAATGTTGGACCTCCCAAGCCCTTCCTCTGCTTTCCATTTCATTTTTGTGTCTGTTCATGGGGAAATTTCCTCAGTTGTATCTGTGTATCCACTGTCCAGCGTTTCCTTTCTGTTCTCCTGTTTTTTAGTTTCCAGCCAGCTGCTCTTGTACTTGGGCCGCCAGCTCTGCAAGGCTTCGGCTTGGCGCTGGTCCCCACGGCACCTCCAGCGCCTGGCCCACCGCCCGTCACAGAGCAGGTGGTCGGTAAGCGCCTCGTACTAAGCGAGGGGAGGACTGGGGCTTGCGAGTATGCCCCTGACCACAGGAAGAGGCAAGGATGCCGTCACAGGATTTTATCCCTAAAAAAAGTTCTGGGCTCCAGTGGTTAGCGAGTATATTCTATTTCAAGGAAGGGCAAATTCCTATACTCATTAAGTGGTTCTGGCACTTTGAGAAACCAGGGAAACTTCCCAGCCAGTTTTATCTACATGGCAGATTCTGACAGAACTAATACCAAAGGGAGCCTGGACCAACATTTTCTTTCCTCCCTGGGGCTGGCGTCAAGCCCCAAGCTTAGTGCAGATACGTTTAGGTAGTAGCGTGCCAAAGCTCAGCGTCTTTCTCTACTTTGTCTCCTTGTGATCTTTTAAACTGCAAGTGTGCAGAATACTCTTTTCAGAAAAAGACCTTACTGTCCAGCTGTGCACACACTATTTTTTTAGTGCCATATCTAGTAGCATGTCTTGAAAGAATGTTCTTTGGAACGTGGTTTGGGAAAATGATGCTATAGATAATAATAAAAAAGCCAGCACATTATGTGTGTCATTTTAGGAACTCAAGGATGATTAAATATTAGAAAAAAAATTTTTTAAAGATTTTATTTATTTGTCAGAGAGTGAGAGCACAAGCAGGGGGGAGCAGCAGGCAAAGAGAGAAGCAGGCTCCCCGCTGAGCAGGGAGCCCAACTCAGGGTTCCATCCCAGAACCCTGAGATCATGACCTGAGCTGAAGGCAGATGCTTAACCAACTGAAGCCACCCAGACCTCCCTAGAAAATTAATAAAATTCATTATAGGCCCATGGTGGATTTAATAAAAAACCATGGTGACAACTAAATCAGTCAAATTCAATCTCTATCTCTGCTGCCAACTGTTAGCAGTATGGGAATAGAGGGATCTTTCATGAATAAAATTTTTAAGTGCCTCATCCTTTAATGGTGAAAGACAAATATCAGGCCTGCCTGCCAAAATCAGAAACCAAGATAAGCGTGTTTATTATTACCAGTATCATTTAAGGTTGTTCTGGATGCGCTAATCAGTGAATACGAAAATAAAGTAATATGGGTCATTCCCAGAGAAGTCAGAAGGGAATAGTGACTTGCTCTTATAAGAATTAAAATACATTTCAGAACTTAATAACAATACTGTAGCCTTGGGCAGGGTAGACATTGGTAGAACAGAATAGGAGGAATTGAAACAGAACCAAGAAGAAATTAATATTTAGTGTATGATGGCATTCATATTGGAAATCAGTGGGGAATAGAAGAATTACATGAGAAAAATTAGATAATTATTTAGAGAAAAATTAGATAATTATTTGAAAAAATTTAGATTCCTAGTTTATATCAAATTACATTTCAGTCGAATTAAAGACTTAAGTATAGAAAGTAAAACAGTAGGGGTGCCTGGGTGGCTCAGTGGGTTAAAGCCTCTGCCTTCGGCTCAGGTCATGATCTCAGGGTCCTGGGATCAAGCCCCGCATCGGGCTCTCTGCTCAGCGGGGAGCCTGCTTCCCCCCCGCCTGCCTCTCTGCCAACTTGTGATCGTTCTCTGTCAAATAAGTAAATAAAATCTTAAAAAAAAAAAAAAAAAGTAAGTAGAACGTGCCAGAAGAAAATGTACATAAATATTTAATCATGGGACAGGGAAGATTTTTTTAAAGATTATTTATTTTTGCAAGAGAGAGAGAGAGAGAGTATGTGAGGTTAGAGGGAGAAACAGACTCCCCACTGAGCAGGGACCATGGGGTCATGACCTGAGCTGAAGGCAGACATTTAACCCACTGAGCCACCCAGGCACCCAGGGGGAAGATCCTTCTTAAAGCAGATATTGAAAAGGGAAAGATTGATAGGTTTTACTACTGATGGATTTAAAAGTCCTATCAAAATCCACTGAAACTAAATTATAAATGAATCTGGGATATATTTACAACAAATTCCATTAAAAATTTCATTAACTGAAGGAGAAAGTCCTGGTGGAATAATGAATGAAGGATATGATATGAGCAGCCATTTAATCAAAGGAAGTATAAATAGCTACCCAGTGTATAAAAAGGGTAAGCGTCCCCAGTTATCACAATGCTGCATATTCACAGGGATTTTTTTTTTATAAAGATTTATTTATTTTAGAGAGAGAGCTGGGGGAGGGACAGAGGGAGGGAGAGAATCATGAAGTAGACTCCCCGCTGAGCATGGAGCCCGACACGGGGCTCGATCCCAAGACCCTGAGATCATGACCTGAGCCAAAATCAAGAATCAGCCCCTTTACTGCTGGAGCCACCCAGGCGCCCCTTCACAGGAATTTTATTAGCAGTGGGGGTAGTGGTGGTGGATCAGACTATACTGACCCGGGTTCCTAAGTCAGCCAAGAGAGGCACAGTTAGAGGCAGGTTCTCAAGGGAGGATAAACAGGGTGACATTTCCCAACTCCAGGCATAGGTCCCGGATGGGAACTGTTTTTCCTTTTTTTTTTTTTTTTAAAGATTTTATTTATTTGACAGAGATCACAAGTAGGCAGAGGGGCAGGCAGAGAGAGAGAGGGGGAAGCAGGCTCCCGGCTGAGCAGAGAGCCCGATGCGGGACTCGATCCCAGGACCCTGAGATCATGACCCGAGCCGAAGGCAGAGGCTTAACCCACTGAGCCACCCAGGTGCACCGGGAACTGTTTTTCTTGAGAAAACATTATTTTGATTACTTTCGTACAATTTTCAAACCTATTCAAATACAGAATAGTGTAAGGAACCCCCATGTACCATCACCACATACTCTAAAAGTCTCTTTTCATCTCTACCCCCAAAATATATTAAAATTCTGGTCATTTGGAGTTTAACAGTAATTAAACAGGGGAATCTAAAGTAAAGTAATAGCTCTTCCTACCCACTGCCACCCCTCAAAAAAAAAAAGTCACAATTAACAGGTGAGAAGTTCGTATTTGCCCTGTATGCATAAATACGAACACAGTGACGTATGCAGCTTTACTGGGATCGTCTGCTTTTCACCCTAACAATTTTTTGGGCTCTTCTCTCTAAGACCGTGTGTTTAGATCTACTCCATTCTTTGTAAAATTGCACAATGCTAAATAGTATGGAATAGTGTAAAATTTATGAAACAATTCCCCAGTTGATACTCATGCTTGTTGTTTAAAATATTTGCTGTTGTGAACAATGCTGAAATACGTACTCTTAAGTGTAGTTTAAGGGATGAATGTTAAAATAAATGACGATAGTTTTTTAAATTGAAGAAATTGGTAGGAATTTAAAAGTATAAGACTTTATGCGGCGCCTGCATGGCTCAGTTGGTTAAGCCTCTGATTGATTTCAGCTCAGGTCATGATCTCGGGGTCCTGGGATCCGGCCCGTTTGGCTCCCTGCTCAGCAGGGACCCTCTCCCTCTGCCCCTCCCCCTGCTTGCTTGCTCGCTCTCTCTCCATGTCTCTCTCTTAAATACATCTTAAAAAAAAAAAAAAAAGTATAAGACCTTGTATTGCAGTGAGCAGCAAGTGGATGTCTCTGGTCTCTGGGTGGGATTGTAAATTCATTCAACTTTTATGTATTTGGCAGTTTGTATCAGAAGCTTTTTAGTAAGAAAAAAAAAAGCTTTTTCATAAGGCATTTGCTGTTCGACAGATCCATTCTAGTCCTAGGAACCTGCCCTAAGGAGATATGCAGACAGGTGCCCAGGAGGGGTGATCCACCACAGTTGTTTATGCTCCCGGCATGGCACCATATGGAAATTGTGTAACAAGACGTGGTGTGTCCACTAAGGTGCTGTTGCAGATTTCCGTCTGTTGAGGTTGTGGCATTAATAGGGGCTACAAGCTAGTCGGGAAGTACGTTGTGAAGTGTGAGTCCATTTTGGGTCAGATGATGACCTATTTGTGCTCCAAGGGCAAGGGCGACGTCAGGCGGTCCCGTGTCCCTCTCTAACGCCGGTGCCCCGGACCCAGTGATGCCCTGTAAGTATCCAGGGCGTGGAAGCTGCTCAGAATCTATAGGTCAGAATGTTAGGTTCTTATTACCAGCTGGGATGATGAGTGGTCTTCAGGATCTTGTCCTTCTTTTTGCTTATCTTCTTTTATAATTTTCCTACATTGTGGTCTGCATTGCTTGCATAATATTTGTAAGGTAGAAGGTCAGCAAGCCTGTGGTTGGACAGAACCCTGGCTGGCTCATCCTTTCCTCTTCTCTGCTCGGCCAAAATGTGTGAGCTCGGGCACGTCCCCCGCCTCTGAGCCTGTGCTGTGGCCTCTCTACGATGGGACTGCCTGCCCCACCTGCCACACGGACTGTTTGAGACAAACATAAATTAGAAGGGGATGGGTTTTAGAGTGGCAGGAAAACGGAGTGTTCATCTGCCTAGTCCACTCACTTCATTTGCACTGCTAGATTTGGCCTGAGATCTGGGTGTCCTTCCTAGAGGTCTCTATGTTCCCCCTCCCCTTGTAAACATGCTTTAAAACGTGACCATCATAGTGCAGGCGATAACAGGTGGCTGTTGCCTGAAATAATGATAATAATAGACTTGGGCCTTTTGGAATCTCACAGTGTTCACTTTAAAATAAATAAGCATTTTTTTGGAGCATGAAAATTTTATGTTGATCTAAATTTAAAGTAGACCAGTTTTAGCACTCATCATTACCATAACTTTTTTTTTTTTTAAAGATTTTATTTATTTGACAGAGCGAGAGAGAGCACAAGCAGGGGGAACAGCAGACAGAGAGGGAGAAGCAGGCTCCCTGCTGAGCAGGGAGCCCGATGCAGAGCTCAGTCCCAGAACCCTGGGATCATGACCTGAGCCAAAGGCAGATGCTTAACCGACTGAGCCCCCCAGGTGTTCACCATAACATTTTTTAGTTCAACTTCACCACGCTGGGGGTCATTGGAATAGCTTGGGCACATGTATATTTCCAACCTCAAACTGGTACTGGCTCGATGACTTTGTGTTTGGCTGAGACCCCCATCGCCAGGTGAGCCAAGCCCTTAGGTAGGGGAGGAGAGGATGGAGCGGCATGGGCCTGTTCTCCAGCTGGCTATAGACCACGTGCCTCGTTAGGAATGTGACGGTGAAGCTGCACTTGACCGGCTGTCAGCGAAGTTGATAATTCCATCTCTGCAATTGGAGCTGTGCCCAGGAACAATTAAGCTGAGCTCTGACTGAGAACCCACTCTTGTGCCAACTCTCCCTCGGGTTGTAAGTGAGAGTGCATCCCTGTGGGTGATGAAACACGTCTTTGTAGACCTTCATTGTGTCAGCCATGGGAAGTCGTCCCACACCTGCCGTGCTTGGTAGCAGGCGGATGAGGACGTGTCGGGTCCTGCTGCAGGGGAGTCATCTGATGTCGCTGCCGCCTATGATCCCCAGTGCAGCTGGGTCAGGGGTGGGAGGCTCAAGGTAGATAGCCTTCTGAGCCAGCCCCAGCATCCGTGTTCTTAGGACAGTGTGGCAAAGCAGTTCAGAGCCCAGGCTGTAGAGCTAGACCCCCTGGCCCGCCCGCCCTGCAAAACTCTTGCTTGTGTGATCTTGGACCGCTGGCTGCGTCGGTCTGGGATGTGGATGGTCATAGAAGCCATGGCTGCAGAAGGCTGGGATGACGGGCGGGACGACCTTCACATAATGTCTGACGCACGCAGACCTCTCAGGAATGTTATTAATACTGAATCCTGTGTGTAGCCTTCTTAAATGTTGAAGCTTTTTGTTTTTTGAAGCTAAGTTTATGCTCTTGATACATAAATTAGAAAATATGGAAAAGTAGAAAAGTCTCAAAATATTGCCACCTGTAGTCAATCTCTGTGAGCATTTTGGACCCTGTCCTCCTTACCTGTTTGCATGCGTGCGTGCATGTACATGCCCGTGGGGCAAGTGCTCGTTTTGTAGTTAATTCATAGTTGTGACTCTAGTGTGCATTGTCTCGTATGTGGTATGTTTTTCCCTTATGCAGTGTGAGCATCTCTCCTGAGTATGTGCGTTCTTCGGGTTTTCTTGTTCTGTTCAGGAAAATTTAGCCAAAGCACTTATACGGCAGTTTCATTTGGTATCAAGATATGCTTAGAACTAGTATCTTTCCCAAAATGGCATTTCCAAAAGATAAGATTTCCCAAATAACAGTTAAGAGGACTAGCAGCTTCTAGAGAAATGAATTGAATATATACGGTCAGTTTTGCTCTTGAAGCTTTGAGTATTATTTTAAGACACCGACAGCCTTTAACCTAGTTTATTTTCTCTCTCTCTCATCAGGACAATTTTCCTAGTATTGTTGTTTTCGCAGTATGCCAGAAATGTTAAATTTCCTCTCCCAATTTACAAATCCAAGAAAGGATGGACTGCATACAAGTTACAGCTTTTCAAAATGTTCCCTGTGAGTAGTCACTTTTGTTTTTCTGACAACATTGCTTTTGTTCATGTGGAAGGAAGTTTTAAGCAGGTCTTCCTGGGGGTACTAGGTCGGGATGATAACATCAGGGTACTAATGACTATGAAATTGTCATGGGCTTAAGGTTTACCAGTGGCAGAAGGTTCTGATTCTGAAATCCTTTCAGGAGTGTGAAGGAGGACACTGTTCGAGACAGGGAGATCTGGGTTCCCATGGCCTCTGCAAGCACATTGTCCATTATTCTTACTTTCTAGCCAGGCTGGGGGTTAAAATAACTTTACCTGCATAAAACTGCTCTCTCGGAATGTGATTCCATCCAGGAATAGGCTCTCAGCAGGTCTGTAATGTGTTTTTTCCTGTGAAGTACCGGCGATGGTGGAGGTTGTGGGGTATGATATTCAGGCCATAGGAAGATGTGTGTTTTGCCAGCCTCCACCACCTCGGTTGGCCTCATGGGGCTTTTCCCTTTGACCACTTTAGATCATCCTGGCCATCCTTGTGTCCTGGCTGCTGTGCTTCATCTTCACAGTGACCGACGTCTTCCCTCCCGACAGCACAAAGTACGGCTTCTACGCTCGGACAGATGCCAGGCAGGGTGTGCTTCTGGTGGCCCCGTGGTTTAAGGTCCCATACCCGTGTAAGTACTCTGGCGGCCAGAGGGCGAGGGGCTGGGAGCTCACAGGAGCCTCCTTTAGAGGAGCTGGAAGGTAGCAGAAGGCTCTGCAGCTTGAAAAGCCTTCTTTGGTCTAGAATGTCCCATGAAGGTCTTACCATCCGGAGGATTTGACAGCGGACAGGGGGAGGCCCTGTCCCCAGAGGGCTGTCACGAATGCTCAGAGACTCTTGCCAGCTCCCTTGGCAGATGAACTAGTTCTTTCGGTTCCACTGGGATAAAAGCCTGGACAAGGGGTCTCTTGCCAGGATTGAAGGAGGCAGGTATAGAGCTGCATGTACCGAAGCTGCCCGCACAGAGCAGGCTTGAGGAGAGGGCTGAAGATTAGCAAGCCGACTGCTCAAGCATGATGGGATTTGTGTAATCTTTTAATGGGTGGCTATAATCTTTGTTTTTTATTTGGTCACAGCAGTCAGAAGTAAATGGATACTCACTAATGGGTGGAAGATGGCTCTTAAGTTATAATTTAAGTGTTGGGTAACTCTCGGCAGGGTGTGTGGGGTGGGGGGTGCAGTCCCAAGCTGAGGTATCACTCGGATTCACACATAGTACCTTCTGGGCCCCAGCCCCAAAAGTGACTTGTGTGAATCCAGTGGCTATTCATGCTTGGTTGTTCCATTGTAAAGACCCTGCTTCCGGCATTTGGGCCTTTTAATTAGAACTGAAACTCCCCTGAGGCATAGAATACGTTATATGTTAATAAGAAAAAAATTAGAATTAAAAAAAAAAAGGAACTGAAACTTGACCTTAGTTGGGTTCTACTGATTTATTCCCTTGCTCAGCAGCCACATCTTCACATTTTATGATGATCAGGAGAAAGAGCAGGGGAAGCCGAGAGTAGTAAGGTTGGCTCAAAGAAAACTGTCCCGAGCATGTTAAATGACAGTGATGTTGGCAGTTGTTCCTTCTATCACTGACCTGTTTATACTTTAAAAAGTTTATTCTTTCCTAAAATAACATTCTCATCAGATCACATGGTCTATGTATTTATGTACACCTGTCCCTTTCCCCCTAGAATAAACGCATGGTTTGTAAACAGACATATAACCTGAGATAAAATGAGATGAAACTGGTTGGCCAGGCAGTCGGGAGGAGGAGCACCTGCTGGGAGGTCTTCTCTGTGGCGCAGGGCGGTCCCAGGATGAGCACAGTGAGGAACGCGGGGTGGGCTGTTGGGGAAGAGCAGGGGAAGAGCCGCTTTGCATGTGCTGAGAGACCAGAGAGATGTCCCCGGGGTCCCCCTGGCCCGTGCGTGAGGGGCGTGGCCAAGTGGCCCGGGCTCCTGGCCCCAGGACGGCGGCCCTCGCTGTCAGGCTCCTCTTCACCGCTGCCTCGAGCTGCTCTGGGGCCACCACTCCTGGGGCAAGGCCACCCCCAGACAGCAAGAGAGCGCACCCTCTGACAGTTTGGCTTAATCTGGAGACAGGGTTTCAGATATCTACAGCAGTGGTCCTTTGTCTTTAGTATGAGAAAAATTGCTAAAATACAGATTTGGGGTCCAAAATGTCAGTAGTGCTGAGGTTGAGAAACTGCTGTGAAGTAACAACATAAATTAGGCATTCTAGTTAAAAGGGGAGATGAAATAACAGTTCAGACAGAAGGCTGGAAGCCGACGGGGTTTATACACACACACACCTGTAGTTGACTCTTGAACAAGTGGTGGGGGTGCACCCCCGCAGCCAAAAATCTGCATATAACTTTTTTCCCCAAAACTTAACTACTAGGAGCCTGCTGTTGACCAGAAGCCTACTAACAACATCAACAGTCAATTAATGTGTTTCGTATGTTACATGTTTTATATACTGTATCCTTACAAAAAAAAAATATTATTAAAAAAATTATAAGGGAGAGAAAATACATTTATACAACTGTACTGCATTTATTGGAAAAAACCTGCAAGTGGACCAGTGCGGTTCAGACCTGTGGTGTTCTAGGGTCTGCTGTATATAGAAATGATCTGAAGGAAGAGGATCAAAAATTTAGAAGAGTACAATTTAAAATATTGAAGTAGATGGAATAAAGATTTTAAAAATCAAAGTTAAGGCTGCAGGCAAAAGGGAAAAAAGGAAACAGAGTAAAGAGACTAAGAAATAAAAGGCAATTTCTGAAGCAACAATGGCAAAATAAGTACCCCCCCCAAAACAAGACACTAAAATGAAACTACAGTGCTGTGTCAGTAACAAGGTAACTGTATAAAAGATTATTTAGAAAATACAAAATGTTGCTGGATAAATAAATTATGGGCATGAGAAAAATCTGCTCCGCACCCACCTGGAAGCCCCGTGTTGAGCAGGCGCGCCCCGTCTGCTCCCAGACAGGGAGAGTCCTGCCCTCTCACACATCCCAGGCTAATCTGCGCACCTGACTCCTGTCCTCTCTTCCCAAACCCGGGTCCCCCTGTGTGGCTCGTTGGCAATCCAGATATCCAAGATAAAGTGTCCTGGGGACTTCTCTTTGCTTTCCTAAAGGAAACTATTTAATTTTCCATAACGTGGTTTACTTAAAAAAAAAAATAGCACTGATCTTACATTAGAGGGCTCTCTGTATCTGGCGCCATGCTTTACAGCTGGGATTTAAATTTAGCTGGTGACTTTTCACTGCTTTTTCATTTAATGGCACCCTCTGGGCAAGATCGCCACTGTTTCATGCCATGCCTTGCACAGCAGGGTTAGAAATCATCTTCATACAAATATCCCATCCCAACAGGACTTTCTACCCCAGCAGGCTGTGTTAAATTGTAAGTTAGTAATCACCAAGCGTGGCTTGGAAGCAGCCTCCTCTTATCACTTTCTTCCTAATAAAGACTGAGAGCAGACCAATCCGGGTTGTGGCCGCCTTCATCTGATTCAGGAACTGTCCCCAAGCATGTAGTGCACTGAAGAGTGACATTTAAAAATCAACAAAGATTTTCCCAGAGGCTCGGAACCGGGGTGTGTCATGTAGTGTTCTCTGCTGTCCTACTTACTTTGGCCTGTTTGCCTTCCGTAGTTCAGTGGGGACTGCCCACCGTCTCTGCGGCCGGTGTCATCGGCATGCTCAGTGCGGTCGTCGCCAGTATCATTGAGTCCATTGGGGACTATTACGCCTGCGCAAGGCTCTCCTGTGCCCCGCCGCCTCCCATCCATGCCATAAACAGGTACGTTTCTCCAAAAATGGAGTTCTTCCTTGGGCCCAGTGCCTCATCACCTGGCTCTTTGGTTAATCTGGGAGAAGAAAAGGAGTTTCGGCATGGAAGCAGCCAGCCATCAGGGCTCTCTACAGGTTGTCTGTCTTTGGACAAGTCACTGCCCCCCATTTTGCTCTCATTTTCCTCATCTGGGGCATGGAGGGCAAGTCCACCCTTCCTTCTGCGTTGACAGTCACGTAAGACACTCTCTCTGAGACCATGCCAGACCTTAAACTCGCCACAGCAGATGTGAGACACTGCCATTGTTCTTTGCTCGATTTGGGGTCGTGGATGGATGTTCCCCTTGATTTCTTCTTTCCCTTACTGTTCTTAGGGGTAAATGCTGTGTCATCTATTTACAATTATAATTCATACGTGGGGAGAGACAAGAAGAGCAGGAATAGGTGAAGTCTGCAGAATTTAGAGACTTATGGGCTGTGGGGTTTATCTCCTGAACATACCTGGTCTTCAGTTTCTGGATGCCGAGAGCGAATTGGACTGTGTGGAGGCCTCAGAGAAGAGGGCAGATCAGCCCCCACCTCCCTCGCCCAGCCAGTTGCTGCCCTCCCGGAGGGAAGGCACGTGACGGGACCCACTGGGCTGGTGTCTTAGCAGGTCTTGCTTCGGTTCTGTTGGCGTTTTACAGCTTTCTCTAAAGGATGGTGCATATGACTGAGTTACTTACATACTAATTCTTTAAAAAGTTGCAATGTTGACAAAAATTACAAAGCATTTCCTTCCTGATGAAACTATTAATAGTAAAGGAATCAGATCAGCAGACAGCCCATATTTATCTTCGATCCCAACCAATGGCTCTGTTTTAAAAGCCTTTAATTGGGAATGGTTTTTAAAAAAATTTTTTTTAAAGATTTTATTTATTCACTTGACACAGAGAGCAAGAGAAAACAAGCAGTCAGAGCAGTAGAGGGAGAGGGAGAAGCAGGCTCCCCACCCAGCGGGGAGCCTGATGCGGGGCTGGATCCCAGGACTCTGGGATCATGACCTGAGCCAAAGGCAGTCGCTCAACCAACTGAGCCACTCAGGCGCCCCTGGAATGGTTTTTAAACACCTGTGTCTAATGTGTGGTTCCCAGAAGTGCTTCTCACAGTTGAATGAGCATGAGGGATCCTGTTAAAATAAAATGCAGGTTCTGCTCCGGCAGGTCTGGGGTGGGGCCCGAGACTCTGCCCTTATAGCCCTTCCCAGGAGTGTGGAGGCTCCCCGGCCGCGCACGCCGCTTTTGGGGTGCAGCCACTTAGAGCCTATTTCAGAGTGTTTCCCCCATTGAATGAATGTTTCTCTTTCCCCCATTCCTTTACATTTTAGGGGGATTTTCGTGGAGGGTCTCTCCTGTGTTCTCGATGGCATATTTGGTACTGGGAATGGCTCTACTTCATCCAGTCCCAACATTGGAGTTTTGGGAATTACTAAGGTACAGCTATTTTTCTAATTAAATGGTTGGGCCTCTAAGTGTTGATCCATTTCATTGATTGGTCTAACCACTGTGAATTCCAAAAGGAAGGCTTCCAATTCTGAGATCATCTCCACCACCCCCCCCACCCCCCCCTTCTCCTTTTTCTCGTTGATGGGTTTCTGGAATGCTGATGGAGGTCTCCCTCCCTTGGCTGCCTGGGTAGCCAGGCACTCAGTGCTGTCACTGCTTCATAGGCATTCTACAAGTACTAAGCACCAACCCTGTGCCAGGCTACAGGCACTTGGGATACAACAGTGAATAAAACAATTCCCGCTGTCAGCGTTTACATTCTAGTCAGAGGAAGACAAACACAGACAGTAAGTATAGTAAGTATGAGGAAAGCACAGGGCAGGATTGGGTATTGAGAGTGAGGGCCAGTAAGTGTGAAATAGGGTCAGGCTAAGCCTCACCGAGAAGATGACCTTGAGCTAGGACCTGGACAGGGCAGGTAGAGGGAGTCATGCAGGCCCTTGGGGAAGAGCATTCAGGCCAAGGACATGGCCAGTGTGAAGCCCTGTCCTGAGAGTAGGCCTGCGTGCTGCCCATCAGCAAGGAGGCCAGTGGGGCAGGAGCAGAGTACAGGGGGGTGGTGAGAGCAGATGACATCCTCCAGGTAATGGAGGACCAGGTCACATGGGCCTGAGAAGCTGCCAGAGATGGGGAAAGGGCATCCCCTGGGCTGTGGCTCCATCAGGATTTTGGAGGTCTTTTGTTTTTGCTTCTGGTTTTTTTTAGAGAGCAAGAAGGAGCGCATCCTTGCACACACACGTGTGCAAGCTGGGGGGTGGGACAGAGGGAAAGAGAGAATCTTAAGCAGGCTCTGTGCTCAGCGCCGAGCCCCGTGTGGGGCCTGATCCCCCAACCCTGAGATCATGACTTGAGCTGAAATCAAGAGTCAGATGCTTAACCGACTGAGCCACCCAGGCGCCCCTCCATCAGGATATTTTTTGAGGCTCACTTCGGCTGTTATGATGTGTAGACCTCGGGGTCAAGGGAGGAGGTGGAAACGGGAACAGGAGACGGCACTAGTTCTAGATGTGAGATGATCTCACTCCTTACAGGAAAACATCAGTCATAGTAAAGAACTAATGTTTTCAAACCAAAGCCACAGAGACCTCCTCTTTCAGACGAAATTGGCATGGAGTTAGTGGGTTTGCCAGGCCACAGCGAGTCCCCCAGGTTGAGCAGGGTCTGGGTTTGGAGTCCTTCCCATGGTCTTCCCCCCCCGACCTATGACCGCTCCACCCCACAGTCTAGCTTCTGTAAGGAACCGCTCCTAGGCCTTTCACACTTAGTACTGAACTCTAGATCCCAGCTGCCTTGGCCGGAGCGCACTGTCTGTGGGGCTGGAACGTGCCTCCGCCCCGGCCGCTGTACGCCGAGCAGCCAGAGACCGTGAGAACCTGCTCACCATCTGGGATGGCTGTGCGCGCCACAGCTCTCCCTCACCCGAGCCCAGTGTCCTGAGAACCTAGGGCCGGGCTGCAGCCTTCTCAAGCTATCTGACCTCTGTACAATTAGAAATACCGCCGCCCCTTCCCCACTCTCCGCAAGATTCTATAACCAGACCAAAAGAAACCAGAGACTGTTTGGTTCATGCTAACTGCGAGTCCAGGTGAGAAGGGAGCATGGTCCTGACACTTTGATTTCCCTGGAAGTCGGCGGGGCCTTCGCAGAGCCCAGCATCCTGTGTGCATACAGCCCTGGCGGGTGCTCCTGGCGCTCTCACGCGCCGTGTCCCCCAGCACCATCGCTGGGTCCTGGCACTGCCCGTGGGGAGAAGCCAATGCCGAGCGCACAGAGCTCAGGGCCGTGCCTCTCTTTAGCCGGTTTGCTGCCATGACTCTGCGGACAGACCCAGACTGAGTCTGAAATTCCATAGTAGTGAAATTCTTGTAGACGGAGGGGCTTAGGGCAAAACAGTGTAACAAGCCCGCTCCCATCTGCACCCCTTTAAAACCGATCATCTCCTCCCGTAACGTAGCCAGGGTCACTGTAGGGAGTAGGGGCTGTTGCTCATGGAGGTTCCGTTCTGAAAAGTCACTGAGGTGGTTTGGGGAATAATTATCTTTATTACAGTTTGAACGGTGCCAGCTTATTCTGAAAGGCAACCTGGCAGCTCTTTTTAATGAGCTAATTGATCTTCCCTCTGAACCCCTTTGGATTACTATCCCCCGGCAAAGGTGGCATGTGCATTCAGGGGCCTGGGCTTGGTTTTCATTGCCCCGACTCAACGGGAGATAATTGAGCCGTCTACATAGCTGCCTTGGGGTGGGAAGTGGGACTTGCAGCAGAAATGTCTTTTTGGCCCCAGCCATGCGGCCGCTGGAAGGACTCTGTCTGGGAGGAAGGAGGCACGAGTTGGAGGCTATATTCTGCCCCTCATGTATGCCAGGACTTGGGACAAGTCACTTGTCTGAGCAGAACTCTCAGCTTTGAAATCTGACAGTTCTAGACCTGGATCTGTGCTGCCCGATTTGAGAGTGGCTGCATATGGCTCTTGTAAATTTGTTAAAATGAAAAAATAAGTTCCTTAGTCGCACTAGTCCCATTTCAAGGGCTCAGTAGTCACATGTGGCTAGTGGCTGTCAACGGGCAGCACAGATATAAGACATTTCCATCCTTGTAGAAAGTTCTGCAGACAGCTTGGTCTGGACCATTGTGTCAGACGTCCAGGGCCGTGGAGAGAGGGTGACCTCTGGTTCTTCCCAGGGATCTGCCTCCAAGTCCTGGCAGCTCTGATGCTTGTTACCCCGCATCCACTTCTGACGCTCTCTATACGTGGAGATTCTAAGCTGTTTGATCAGGAGATGAAGCCGCCAGCTACCCTGCTGTGTGCTTGGAAGCCGTCAGGTGGGATTCCTGGGGCGGGTCTTCTCTTCTGAGTGTGTTCGGGTGTGTGTCCCACACGACGGGGTGGGGAGGTGGCTCTTTGGCATTGCAGCCCTGGTGCCATCACTTTGTCCCAGTGTGACTGTGGACAGGTTACATCACCTCCCTGAGTCTCCATGCTCTTGTCTATAAAGACAGCTGGCCAGCCCTTAGAATTAATAAATTGGTATAATGCACGTAGCAGAGTCGGGCATGTAGGTACACAGTAAGCAGTAGGTAGTGTCCCTGCTTGATATTTAGCTCTAAGTTTATTTCTAGGGACTGAGTAAACCCCGCCTTCCCTGCCAGTGCAGTCCCTTCAGAGGAAGGCCATTTCTCCTCTGCTGCATCCCATGCTGCTGAAGACTTTGGCAAGTCAGAAATGAGGTGTCAGTGTTTTGATGGCCCTAGAGGCAAAGTCAGAGTTCAAGAAGGAGGTGAGAATGGAGGCAGGGAAGAGATTTCAGAGAGTAGGCAGCAGGAGGGGCGAGGCAAAGGCTCTGCGTGAGCACTGGGGGGACAGGGATTAGTCCTGTGTTCCCGGTGTCCCACACAGAAGTGTATAGTAGGCACTTGGTTCATAGTCATCGAGCTAAAGAATGGCTTAGTTGCTGCTTGCTTGTTTTGAGCCTCCAAGGCAGATCAGCCTTCACGCATAGTCTTCATATAAGATTTATTGTTTCAAGTGTCCCTAAAGCCAGCCTCGCCTTCCCGCTGGCACTTCTGATCTGCTGGGAGGCGGGCTTCGCACAGGTGGTTCCCCGTGCCTGGATGCTCTTCCTCCGGGGAGCTCTCCCTCATCCCCTGAGCCCGTCTCTGTGGAGCCCTCCGCAGCCGCTCCCAGCTTCTCCTCCGTGCTGCGTGCCCACACACCGGAACGATTGCAGCAGGCAGTGATTTGATCATACACGTCTGTGGCTTATTCATCTCTCTATTCCCCTCCCCTCCCATCTTAACAAGTGCTAGTCACAGAGTAGTTCCCCAAAGATGTTTGCTGAAAACGGCGGGCTTCCTTATCATGTAACGCGATCCAGCAGAAGTCATTTTGCTCGATTCTCCAGTTCGTGTACCCTTTCTCGCTGCTTCCCTGTGCTCGATGATGTGGGGGAGGTGGGAACGGTGGATCGGAACAACGGAGCCTGGCCTCCAGGGTCAGCTGGGCAGGATTCTAGCCGGACAGCCATCCCTTCGTCGGCTCAGTAAGATTCTTCTGTGATTCTTAACCCCCCCAACGTTTGGGTCCTCCGAGACGCTGTTGGAAGCTCCAGACCAGCGCGAGCCAGCGGAAGCATCATGTAGTGGTGGGCACAGTGGACATTTCGCCCGTGCTGCTGTTCTGTGTGGGGACCACCCACGTGCTCCTGCCGAGCACTTGAAATAGTGGCTGGTGCGACTGAGGGACTAGAGCTGACATCTCATCTCATTTCATTTCAGTTAAATTTCAGTAGCCATCTTCTCACTGTAAGTCATACTTAAAGCCCTACGGACACTCCCCAGTCGCTTCTGAACCTCTTACTCAGTGTAGGTGCTCAGGGTGTTTTCGTGGAAGAGGCAGCACACAGTAGCAGCCAACAGTGCAGGATTCTTGAGTCTAGTACCCGCTCCACATCCCACTGCCCAGGGGACAGCAGGGTAGGCAGAAGTTTCTAGAAGGCAGAGATCGGGTTGAACAGATAAAGATGAGACCATGTGGAAAATATGATAATGGTTCTCCAGAGGCCAACTGTGGGAGAACTGAGCCTTGGAATTAAGGAAGACTTTTTTAAAGAGGAGGTAGCATTTGGGTGGTGTTTTGAAGGACATGTCTGGAATCAGCCAGAAGGGGGGAGGGGTGTGGGTGTGTTCTGGGTAGACAGGCCTGGGGATGTCTGCAAAGGGATTTTCTTTCATGAGCACCAGGGGATTTAAGAGGGAGCGGAGGAGCACTGACCTCCCAGATCGCTGTGTTTGAAAGGTCACTCTACCGCAGTGGAGAGGACAGGGAGGCAGAGGAAAGGCCAGAATCAGCAAGCCCAGCTGGGAGGCTGTCATTATAGCCTCATGGTTGCCAGGCGCTGATCACACTGTTTTCCACCTTGTCACATTTGACCCCTAAAGCAAAACATTGTGGTTTATCATTATAGAAGCGAGGATCCTGCCACCCAGAGAGGCCAAGTGACTTCTCCTGGTCACACGGTTAGAGTGGAGTCGGGTACACACCAGGCAGGGAGCGCTGAGAATCCACACTCCTTCGCCTCTTGGCTGTGCCACCTCTCACGGGCAAGATGCCCTGAGGGGAGGGGATTCCAGAAATATCTGGGACTATCTATCTGTCTATCTATCTATACATTCATTGATTCATTCATTCATTCAACAGAGAGATCACAAGTAGGCAGAGAGGCAGGCAGAGAGACAGGGGGAAGCAGGCTCCCCGCTGAGCAGAGAGCCCCATGTGGGGCTCGATCCCAGGACCCTGAGATCATGACCTGAGCTGAAGGCAGAGGCTTAACCCACTGAGCCACTCAGGTGCCCCATATCTGGGACTCTTGTCTGATTCGGGGTGTGGGGGAGATGGAGACGAAGGTGAATTGCTTTGGGGTGGGTTAACTTGGTAAAGGGTTATTCCAAGAGCCCAGAAGAAAAAAGCAGGATGAAGCAGGGGTTTTGCATTTGCTGTTAGAAGGTCATCCTGGCTGCTGACTGTAAGGGCATTCAAAACCCGAGATCCGAGTGCCAGAGCAGAGCCACGCCGACGTGACATTACCCAGGGCACCGAGAAGCAGAGGCCGAGCCCTGGTGCTGCTGTCCTCCTGGGGGGTGGGGAGTGGACAGGATGAGATAGAGGAGAGAATCTCTTTACTTGGGGTGTCTGTATAGTAATCGTGCCCTGAGATCTGACGAGACCTCTCTCTTAACTAAAAGTTTTCAGGATCTAGGAGTTGTGTGGGGTTCTGTTAAACTGTCCCGGGATGGTGGGGGGGGGGGGGCCCGGATGACATTGGGCGCAGAACTGGCGCTGAGTGCCGTCTGCTTCTGGTGTGTCCCGCAGGTTGGCAGTCGCCGGGTGATCCAGTACGGTGCCGCCCTCATGCTGGCACTGGGCATGATCGGGAAGTTCAGCGCCCTCTTCGCCTCCCTCCCCGATCCGGTGCTTGGCGCCCTCTTCTGTACGCTTTTCGGTAAGATCCCGTTTCCTTGGTAGCCCGACCTCTCTCCTCCTCTTCACATTTGCTAACGAATCCCTTCCGTGAGATGGGACGTAATAATACGTTTCTGTTTAAAAACACAAAGGGGATACATCTTCAAAACATGAAAACCTCCGTCCATCTCTGAGTTGAATTTATGTTAAAGGTAGAACCAAATGTAGAATACTTGTGCTAGGAAAATAAGATGACTTTAATCTTAGTTGGTGTATCTAATTGATTTAAGTTCTCCCCTGAATGGCCATTTAAAACTGACCATTTTTACCGCGGCACGCGACCTGATCCAGTTGTGATCAGGGCCCAGATCTTCGGGTGGGTTTCCCAGTTGAATCAAAATGTTTGCATAGAGGTTTTCAGGCGGCAGCCAATGTCCTTAGTTTTCTGCTAAGTTTAAAGAAAGCGTCGTGTGATGTTTGGGTCCCTGCGTCAGACCGAAAACCATTTGGATCGGAGAGCCAGGTGGTCACATTCTGACGCATCCTGTCACTGTTCTGTGTCCCAGCTGGTTTCTGGTGGGACAGAAAAGGGACGATGTGGGGAGTCTGTGCAAGGCCCGTCACCCATCTGTAGGTGAGCTCTGTGCAACTTGCCATCTGCTGTTTCTCTCCAGGAATGATCACAGCTGTTGGGCTCTCCAACCTGCAGTTCATTGACTTAAATTCTTCCCGAAACCTCTTTGTGCTTGGATTTTCAATCTTCTTCGGGCTTGTCCTTCCAAGTTACCTCAGACAGAACCCTCTCGTCACAGGTAAGGAAAACTGGCCTTGAAGCTTGGGGGTAGTTTGGGGGTAGTTGGAACCCCAGCCGCCGGTTCACAGACAGCCCATCCCCAGTCAGAGAGGGCTTTGGAACTTCAGGAGTTGTCTCCTTGGACATCCGTCCATGTATTTAATTCAGGCCTCACTCTGCCGCTGCCGATCGGGAAGCCGCCTACGCGTCTGGCATGAGCTGGCGGGTGCACGTGACTCATGTGCACATTAAGGTCTCTTTATTGACTGGGACCCTATCTTTTGGGAGAGTGCCTTTGTAAAACCTTTTGATTTCTCAGACTAATACTTTATGAAAATGTATAATTTCTTAAAACTCAGCTTCATAGACTTTCAAATACGTCTTTCTACTGGGATTATAGATATTTTGAATTCAAGATTAACCTTTTTAACACCTTTTTATTTTAATAACCCGATGTCGTGAAAAATGAACAAAGGAGAATTATTTTTGGAGGGGGGTAGGGTATAGGAGAGGGGGAGAGAGAATCTCAAGCAGACTCTATACCTAGCATGGAGCCTGATGCAGGGCTCAATCTCACGACCCTGAGATCAGGACCTGAGCGGAAATCAAGAGTCAGATGCTTAACCGACTGAGCCACCCAGGCGCCCCCAAGGGAGAACCATCTTAAAAAATAGCAGTTGCTGTTGACATTTTATGCAGAATTGGCGACGGTTTTATGTATTTTTTTTTGAGGTAAAATTTATATAACGTTAAATTAACTATTTTAAAGTGAACGCTTCAGCGCCATCCTAGTACATTTACAATGTCACGTAAGCATCACCTCTGTTGAGTTTCCAAAACCATCTCCTCATCCCAAAATAAAATTGCACACCCATTAAGCAGTGCATCCCTGTTACCACCCTTCTCCCAGCCCCTGGCAACCGCCAATTTGTTTTCTGTTTCTGTGGATTTACCTAGTCTGGATATTTTACACAAATGGAATCATACAATATGTAATTTCTGGCTTCTTTCACTTCGCTTAATGTTTTTGGGACTTATATAAAAGTATTTCATTCATTTTTATGGCCAATAGTATTCCAGTGTGTGTATGTACCATCACCTGGTATCCATTTGTCTGGTAATGGACATTGGGTTGTTCCTACCCTTTGACGGTTGTGGACAGCGCTGCTGTGAACATTGGTGTTACCAGTTTGGTCGGTCCTCGTTCATGGGCTCCATGTCCTGGAAAGTCACTGTGAGCACAGAATCGGCCAGTCCCGATCCATCCCTTCTAGGGGCACGACCGCCAACAGCAGTGTAGCTCCTCTAACACGAATTTTCTCTGGGAGGCACAGCACAGCCTCCGGGAGGCCTTAGCAACAGTAGACGGCACTTGGGTGCCATTTTCAGCAACGCAATCGCCAACTAAAAACACAGAAATGGGGAAGAAATGGTATTAAACAGGCTGCTGCGAGCACACTTGAGATGAGGTGTGAGGGCTGAGACAAGAGGCAGAGCGTTACCTTGTTTGGCCTCTGCTGGGATCACACTTGTTGGGCCACCAAAGCTTGTGCTGTTCTGTGAACGACTGAAAGCCGGGAGTACTCATTTTGGGTTTACAGATCAGCTCTAGGGTGTAGGTCAGCTCCCAAATACAGAACCTGCCAGTAGCGGGAATCTGCTATATTTGAGTCCCTGCTCTCCGTTCTCTCGGGTTATATCTAGGAGTGGAATTGCTAGGTGATAGGGTGATTCTAGGTTTTAACATTTTGGGGAACTGCCAAACTCATTCCTACCAGCTATGCTCAAGGGGTTTCTGTTTCTCCACATTCTTGCCAACATTCGTTATTTTCTGTTGATCATATATTTCAAAGATTTTATTTATTTTATTTTAGAGAGAGAGAGAGTGAGCCCACGGATGACAACATATGTGAGCAGGGCCGAGGGCGGAGGGGGAGGTGGCTGGGGCAGACTCCCCACTGAGCTCAGGGCCCAACACAGGTTGTGATGTCACAACACTGAGATCATGATCCGAGCCACCCAGGCACTTCTAAGGATCATATATTTTTAATATAGAAAGTGTAGGAGCTTCTAATAACAAGGAGATTTTTGCTGCTTTTTATATTTTAATATATCACATTCATATGAGTTCATTTATATACATCCAGTTGCTCCTAATTAAAAGCAGCTAAGCACAAATCAGTGATCCAGGATTCTGAAACCCTTTATCTGATTGCAAATACCACAGATATTTTATTAACTTTAATATTTTCAGCCTTATGACAGCCGTCTTTTTGTTAATTTTTTTTTCTTATCTGCTAACACCACACCCCAGTGGCTTTTTAGTTCATTACAGGGTGGGCTTCACTCTTAGATTTATCTTTTGTGGACCACTGTTGGGGAATTTTCCTTATAGAAATAACCTCTCGATTATTGTTGAAATTATTTATAACAGTTTAAAACGTTACTGGCAAGAATTTATCTACTCACATCCAACAGAAATTGGCACTTTGCTGCATCGCATTGACTGGTGATCAGTGCCCACCCCAGTGCTCCTTCCTGGCCGTGGCAGTGACCCTACCGCTGTGTTCTGTTTCCAGGGATAACAGGAATCGATCAGGTGTTGAACGTGCTTCTCACAACTGCTATGTTTGTAGGAGGCTGTGTGGCTTTTATTTTGGACAACACCATCCCAGGTATGTGGTATACACCAAACACGCTTATTGCATATGTGAAATACTTGGTTTGCCAAATACATATGGAAGCAGGCAGAGCGAGTCAGTTCAAAGCCATTGCTGGTTAAGACGGTCTTTTAAGTGGTGAAGATGACACTCCCAGCCTCCTTTTGTGAATCCATTTTTTGCTGATAAACCCGCAGGTTTTTTCTTCCTTGCTCAGTTAGGAGAAAGCAGGGAAGTCCCTTACCTGTGGTCGTTCTCTAGGCTGCCTGCGCCCCGTGCCGCCAGGCTCCGTCCCCGCAGCGGCTTTCATCAGCTTGCTCAGACACCACAATGAGCTGCTGACAGACCGTGGGGGTTCCTCCTCCTCCTTCCTCAGGCAGGCCCCCACCACCCAGGACCAAAGGATAGTGAGTATGGTGGGTGCAGGCTGTTGTCCGGATCGATGACTGAGGGACGGATGGAGGCAGCCGTCTTCCCGACACCCGCAACCCTTGTTCCTCCGCCGGGTGCAATCTATGCCCAGTGCTGGACAAGGAGGTGATGCGGGCCCGGCCTCGCAGCCTTCCCAGCTTCCCAGAGGAGGCTGCTGGTGCCGCTGGAAAGGGCTGCTACGGACGTGCTGGTAGATTCACCTTCCATCAAGGAAGGGTGATGCTTATTCTTGAGCTCGAAGGTTTTGTTATTTCTCCTGAAGACTGCACATCACCAAAAAGCCTCAGTGAAGAGGTTGCTGGGGAAACCAGGGATGAACACATCAGGCAGAGGGAATCACGTGCACGAATACGTAGACCGTGTTAGATTCATGAATGTCAGTAACTAACACGCTCAGAGCGAATTGAGAGAGAGGCATGGGAGTCAGACAGATGGAAATGAAAGCTTCGTTACAGAAACCCTGATGGGAGGGCATAGGGCATAGTTTAGATGTGGGAGAATAATGATGTTCCTTATACTCACTGTGGACTCGAACTCGTCATCTAGTCTTGGGCAGAGAAGTATGTTGTCCAGTGTCCCGTGTAGCCAAGGACAGGTGCCAGTGTGCCTCTCTGCACTGGAAAGATTTATGAAATGAATCCAAGGCTCAGGAGTTGCTGAGTCCAATGGGCCCAGATCATTCTTCCTGACTCATCTTTTGGGGTACAGAGTGTCCCCGAATGTTAATGCCAGTGGAAGTTCATCCTCACAAAAGGGGCATGACAAGTGGGGAATACACAGCAAGTGTATATCCCTCTCCCTCTCTCCCTCTGCCCCCATCTCTCTCTCTCTCTCTCTCTCTCTCTCTTTCACACACACACACACACACACACACACACACACACACACACAAGGAGCAAAGTAGGATAAAGCTCAGTATGCCTGGATGGGGGGTGGTTTGCCCTGACGAGTTGTTGAAGGCATTACATATGGTATAATAAAGACTGGGTCCCATTTTGTAGAGATCACATTTTGTGGTTTTGTGAGAACAGATTTGAGGAAGGAGATGGTGAGATGGAAGAGCAGTCAGTCAGTAAGGGGACCGTTATGATGACCCCGGAAAGCAGTAACGAGGCGTGGTCTGGACCTCAACAGTGACAGTGGAGGATATGGGTCACGTGGAAGGACAAGGAGGAGGCTAGAGCCATCAGATTGCTTGAATGTGGAGCAAAAAGCACAAGGTTGGGTTAGCGATTCTTCGATTTCTGGCTCAGGCACCTGGATGGCTGAGTGCCATCAACTCCTCAAGGGCTGCTTGCTGTCCTCCTGGCAGGTCCTATACGGGGCAGCATGCTGGGCAATCTCAGTTCCTGGCGGAACTGTCAAGCTAAACATTCCATTGTATTGTTCTGTGTGTGTATTCCAGGTACTCCAGAGGAAAGAGGAATCAGGAAGTGGAAGAAGGGCGTGGGCAAAGGGAGCAAGTCGCTCGATGGCATGGAATCCTACGATTTGCCGTTTGGCATGAACATTATTAAAAAATACAGATGCTTCAGCTACTTACCCATCAGCCCAACATTTGCGGGCTACACGTGGAAAGGCCTCGGGAAGAGCGCCCCCAGCCGGAGTTCGGATGAGGACTCGCAGGCCACGGTATAGCTGTAGGTCACCCTGTGGCCCGTCCGCAATGGGGCATGAATCTGTAGTTCCTTGCTGAGTAACAAGCAGTAACATATATGTTTGTATATCTGCATTTACATTCTGCACCCAGAGCTAAGACGATTACAGACAGCTTTTTTGTTGTGGGTGGTGATCGTGTCTAATATCGTGTCTCACTTGTCTCCTTATTTAAGCCCTACCCCTTGCCCTTAAGAGCGTCCATTGAACTTGAAGTTCCTAACCTCCTGTGGGAGTGGGTGTTTGAAATCCGCAGCGGTTCCTTGGTTTCGGTCTCCTTCCAGCATCCTGGGCTCACTTTCCTACAAGCTGCCTCCACGGTCCAGGGGCTTTCTGTCCTGGAAGCACCTGGACCTGCTCCTATTTAATTTGACCTTGGCCTGCAACCCACAGAGACCCCCTTTAGTCAAGGGGCACCAGTATCCTCACACTGTCACAGCTGACTGGTCAAATGTGATTCTGTGTTCCCTGAAACTCCTGTAGGAGGAAGCTGTTGACCTGATTGAACTGTGACGTGGTTACCCCAGGCCCATGTCTGTGCGTGAATAAGGTTTGTACAGGTATTATTAGAGCTGAAATCTGTTTAGGGGATTGGAGGGGAAGGGAGAGTACCTCGAAGTCGTATCTGATTCTCAACTGCTCTTTCTTGGTGCCACCCCGGCCCGGGCTGGGCCAGCACATTTCACACGGGCTTCTTTTTCACTCTAATTGAGACACTATCTGACATTTACCACTCCGGGCTGGTGCGATGGGTATAGAGTGCCATACGATGGCACTAAGCAGATGTTTATGGGAGTCGTGACTCTGCTGTCATGTGGATGTCAGTTACTGTTGCGCGTGTCTATAAATGACAAGATTTTATTCCTATTTAACTTCATTGACTATAGCAGGTTTTTGAAATCAGTGTTTTCCGCGTGACCCTCTTACCTTGCATCCCTGTTACTTGTCCCCCGCCCCTCACCTCCCATTAAGAAAAGAACCAGCATTTGTAAAGCTGTGGACACCATCAGGGAAGCTTGTCATCATGGCTTTTGAAGGCCAGTAACCATTGTTGTGGTTGTGTTTTGTATTGATAACATGAAAGTGTAAATACTGTAATGCCTAATCTATTTATCAAAACTGACTACTGGACCAGAGCCCAGAAACCATGGGTTAAGTTATACGTGAATTTGTTTTGTGAAGGAGGGAAGCTGGGGGCAGGTAATCGACAGAGTCGCCATATTGAGTGGTCAGGATCCTGGTAAATTTGTCACTGCAGTTCTGTTTTGAGTCTTTTCTGGCACTTAAGGCTTAAGGAGACTGTGTGTGGGTTGCCGTGTTGTGTGTCCATTGGATCTTGATTTTGCAGAGGGGAAGATTGGACCCCCTGGCCAAGTGCACCTTTCCTATTTAAGTCATTGCAGAATGGTGGTGAGAAAAGCAGGTGGCAGGGCCCCTTCTGTCGCGTTCTCATTAATAACACTAAATCCTTTCTGAGAAAATGACTTCTATGGAATTTGGTTTGAAATTTGTCAGCCAAAAGAAAACCTGAAACACCAAATAGTGACCTCGCCGCGTGAGGTGGTGCTTCCTCGGTGGTTCGGTGACCTGGTTGAGCCTTGGCCGGCCGCAGGTGTCTCCGTCTCTGACAACAGAGCGTGGTTCTCAGCAGCCTCGCGTCCACAGAGTGCGTTCCCTGCCCCCACAGCTGGCTCCGCTGCCCCGCGCCGGGATGTCCTTGGCGGCGTGATTGTCACCGCAGCCTCCCTGACTCCTGGGAAGTTTGGGGCTTCAAGGCGTATTCTGGCAAGAACAGTTCAGAGCCCCTGCATTGTTTTGCCAAGATCTGGTTGCAGATTAAGTTAAAAAAAAAAAAGATTCTAAATTACATTTAATTTTGTATGTTTTTAAAAATTGTATCTGATGCCTAGTTAACTGTAGAAGCACACTGGTTAGCGACTGTCATCCCTGTGACTTGGTGAGCACGTGATGCCGAAACCCTCCTGCTCTGAGGTGCTCTCACTTTCCTTCTGTTTGTGTTTTTGCTCAGTATTTCTAATTTCTCTGCTCCGAAAAGTGGGGAAAACTGTTAAACATGCCAGAGATCCTAGCTCTCTAGGGGAGCAGAAGGACCAAATATCCAAATAAAAGCACCTGAACCATTGGATAATCTTAACTTTCAACCTGGCATCTTCCGTCCCAGTGAGTGACACTCAGGACATGTGCTTCAGACATCCAGAAACCCACTCCCTTCCGAAACCCCTCCTGGGACTGGCTTTTATTGGGAGGTTGCAGGTCTACTGGTCTGGGGGTGGATGTCTTCTGCAAGCATTTAATTGCAGAGGGGAGCCCTGGACCCCCACCCTCTGTTAGAAATGAGGGGTTTTTCCCCTTCTTGTTCCCTTGGGGCCAACTTTAGATTCCCTAAGGCAGGGGGAAGGCGCAGGAGGTGGGGAGGAGAGAGGGCAGCCCAACTACAGGTCCCATTGAGTCTGGGACTTCGCACGGCCTGTGAAACTCACCTTCGCTTGAGGGGTTGGAGTCTCCTGATGATTAGTGCCATTTTAGACAGTGGTCCTCCTGCTGGCAGAGACACTACAAGACAAGTCTGTAATCAAGAGAAAAATGGATTCGTCTGCTCCTTAGGCTGAAGCACACACGTGAAAGGGAGGTTTTGGGGAACACAGTGGCCGTGCCCTTCCCACTTCCATTGTTGGCCTGCACTGCTGGGGCCTCGTGCCCACCATGCTTTGTTTGGCCAATAGAATGTTTCAAAGTGTTTTGGATGTAAATGTCCTTGGATGGGCTGTTCAGACTCCAGTTTCCATAGTGACCACCTACCCACCATCTTTACTTTCACCTTGGCGATCTTGATGTGAGAAGCAGAAAGTACTTAGAAGGACAGTAGATGCTCTCATATCACGGCGGGTGGCAAGGGAGATGCCACCACTGGTGTTAATAAAACATCTAACGTGGTCGACAGAATAACGGGAAATGGCTCTAGCGTTTGTCTCATTAGGGAATTAAACTTAGATTCATTCATACAGACTCTTTCGTAAGAGGGTTTCAGCTGTTAACTTGTAGTAAGTTTCTGGTGATTGGTGAAGGTAAGAGAAGCGGCTTAACCAGGCCAGCTAGAATGAAGCGTCCCAAGTCCCGATGGTTTCCCCTCTTCATGGTAACAAATTCACACACAGGATTTGCTTTATACTGTAGAATACTGACTTTCATGATGACGCCTTGGTTTATGCATGAATATTGCAGTATTTCCATATAGTAAAATAACATTTCTACCCAGGATAATAGTCACAGTTTTCCAGGGAGGGAATGATATAATTTTCATGACAATGTCATGTGATAATAGAATTTCTCCATTGATGAATCTCTAGTATGTGTGTATACTTTATTTACCCATGCGTCTGTTTTATCACATGAGCTAAGTTGTTACTTCTTTAGTTCACGGCCCTGCTGAAATACCGGTACTAGCAACTTAGACTTGAAGTTGGCAATGATAATCTTCCGTAATACCGATGCGGCAGGAGCGGCCAGGTGGAAGGTGGCTAGGTGGCTGTGGCAGAGGCCTCATTCCGGGACCTGGCCGGCGCCGGGCAGCAGCATTGCACAGGCGCTGCACCCCCCGGGCCCTGGGGGCCATGCTCCCCCCACGCGCGTGGGCCTGAGACCTCGCGGGGGTGAGGGGCCCTCTTGCAGGCGCCGTCCTTGGCCTCAGAGAAGCACCTGGGGCTTTCACACGCTGTGCGTGTGGTGCTCTGTCCCCTTAGGATTTGGACCCCCGCCGCTTCACCTGCAGTCGCGGCTGGAGAAGACTGCCCGTGGCGCCGGCACTCGGCTCCCCCCCGGCCCGTGGACGCGGAAAGCACGTTAGCGCCGGGCACCCCTTTTCAGCAGCCTCACTCACACACATTCCTGTCCTTTGAGGTTGTTCTTGACTGTGCCTCGTCCTCACTCCACAGACGTCCCATCCCACGCCCCTCGACTTGCTGTGTTTGTTTCCTGGCGCGTAGGGCCCCCTCACCGGGGCGGCCGTCCTACTGACAGTTCGAGCTGATACCCTTTTCTGCTCGTTGGTAACCACCTTTGTTTGACACATTAATACATTTCTGACTGTTCTTAAAGCGGTGGGGATGCCTATATTTTCCTTGTTTTTGTGACTGACTTTGGCTATCTACCTTTCGGGGATTTTCTTTGTTTTTATGTTTATTTTGCATACCGAGGGTATTTGGGGGTGGGGTTGTTTTTTGAGATGTGTAATTCTTTTATGGAGTTTTTAAAAAGAATTTTCATATTGTTTTTCTAACATGGCTTCATTAAACGTTTAAGTATTTTAAAAATATGTACTATTTGGACCAGATGTTGTGAATAATAGTAGAGATAAAGCTATTTTATTCTGTATTTTTAAAACTGTTCCGTACGAATAAAAGCTCTCCTGGACGCAGTTCTGTGTTCATGGGCCTCCTTCTCTGGCTCGTCTTTAAGAAATGTGTCATTAATTAAAAGTCATCACCCAGGGGAGGCAAATCGACTAATAAAAACTTGCTTCCGGAAGTCTCCAATGTTACCACTGTCGGGGTCCTGGAAGACTCAGAAGGAGGAAAGCGGGAGCCAAAGTGTCATCCGTCCGCGCGACCAGGGACCCACCACGCGCTGCCCGCGGGGACGCCTGAGTGAGCCTCCCGTTCCGGGACGCAGCCTGCCCGACTGGGGGTGAAAAGTCCGCAACATCCGGAGGTGGACAGAGAAGCAGTGTGTCCACACGGTGGAATCAAAGGCTCGCAGAGCGGCCTCGGCCAAACCGAGTGTTGATGCTGGGGCAGGACCGCGGAGGCGTGGGTGCCCTAAAGACCCGGAGCTGAGCTGGAGAGCGGCCGACGACAGCTCGTTCTGTCAGGCCTCCCGGTGCGGCGTGAGGATGGGCGCAGAGGTACCCCGATGCGGTTCTTCATTTCGAGCAAACTCAAGAGTTCCCCCCCATTCCTGTCCCCATCCCTGATTCATCTCTGGCAGTTCGGGCCACGAGTGGCCCCCGCAGCTACTCCCGTAGGGTGTGCACCCTGCTGCCTCCTGCCGCCAGTACCCTGACCTGTAAGCCGCCGCTGGGCATCCAGTCCGTCACAAAGCGAGAGCTTTACTTGACGCTATGGACTTGCCAAAAAAAAGGTATTAATAGAATACCCCCACTCCCACCTCTGGTGGGACAAAAGCACACGGTCAGTACTTCAGACCCCCCCCCCCCCATCACGTACCTCTGTCCTGGTGGACCCCATCCACCGAGGGAGAACCACCATCTGGGTTTGGGGTTGGTCCTTTCCTTGCTTCACAATCTTGCCCATATAGACGCATCTCTGAACAGTTTACTGTTTAGTCTGTTTTGCATGTGTTTTAACGTTACGTAAAAAGAATAACAGTGTTGTATGTATTACCACATTTCCCCCACTACTGTGAGACTCCTTCGTGTTGGTATGTGTCTATGATGTAGTTCATCCATCTTCACTGCTGGGCAGTAAAATTTAGGATGAACAAAAACAAAGCTCATTCTGAAAACATGAACCAGAAGCAATGGACATCAGATATTCCAGCAGCAGCCCTGTGTGTGGAGTTAATATTCCTAAGGACTGAAGGGAAAAAAAAAAAACTTCAAACTTAAGCATTTCACATCTAGCCACCCAAACGCCCCCATTTAAATACTTGAGATGAAGTAGTTGACTATGAGGAAGAAACAAACCGGGGAGGTGCTGTAGGAGATGATAGAGGGCAAGGTGAGCAGCAAATACCTTGGTTAGCCTGCTCTCTCGGCCCATTTTGGCCACAATCACAGGAAACCATAGACGAGGTGGCTTAGAAACAAACATTCCCCACAGTTCCGGAGGCTGGAAGTCAAGGCCCCAGCGGATGCAGTGTCTGGTGAGGACCTGTCTCCCAGTCCCTAGACGGCCATCCTCTCACTGTGTGTTCACGTGGTGGAGGAGGCACAGGATCTCTCGTTGGGGCCTCTTGGATGAGGCCACTAATCACACTCGTGAGGGATTCACCGATCCCACCTTGTGACCTGATGCCCCGAAAGGCTCCGCCTCCTATTACTGTCACTTTGGGGATCCAGTTTTACCATGAATTGGTGGGGGGGCAGGGGGAGGCGCCGTCTATAGCACCTGGTCTCAAATTGTAATTCGAGGCCGGATGAACTTGGCGTTGCGGGAAAAGAGGAACCTAATAGATGAGAGAAACATGTCAAATTCACCAATAACAATAAATGAACTAAACTTGCCGGTTAAAAGATAGATGTTAGGACAGAACAAAATCCTGATGTGTGTTTAAAGCATTGGCGTTCAAAAGCGTGTCTCTGTTGAAGGCTGCGAGATCTGTTCAGGAGTTGATAACATCTTAGAAGTTTCATGTGAAGAAGTTTCTGAGCAATTTGACGGTTATCTTATGTGTGTTGGATCTATCACTAAAATATCTCGCCTATATTTTACATGTCTTTAAGTCCAGAATTTTATTAATCTTTTAAAGCATATTTTTTTCAAAAGTCCTACGCTGTAATGGTTTGGGGGAAACAAAAAATCCTTCACCGCAGATAGGTTTAAGAGCACCATTTACAAGAAACTGGTTTCCGTAAGGACGTACAAAATTGACAGAGGATGGGGAGAAACCACATGGGACAAATACAAACCGCCTACTTTATTTTCAGACAAAATCTGAGACAAAGCTTTGTTAAGGGTATGAAAGTTCGTGATGTAATGATAGGTTCAATTTACAAAGAGTCATTAATTTTAAACACAGCCTCGAAATTCATCCATAAATGGATAGAACTATAGGAAAAAACTGGGAAATCCGCCTGCCAGTGGAAAATTCTAGCACTTCCCTTTTGATAAATCAGGCAGGCAAAAACTAAGCAAGGCACGGAAGTGACCAAAGGGCATGGTTAGAACTCTACACCCAACAGCTTGAGGATACATGTTCTTCACAAGCACTCAGGGATGTTTCTAAAAATTACTTGTCCTACGCACTAAAACAAGCCTTGAAAAAATTTCAAGAATAGGTATTATGGAGAACATGTTCCCTAGCTATGTGCAATTAAGTTGGAAGGTAATAATAAAAATTTGAGTGTATAAGTTTGCATATTTGGATGTATAAAATATTGCTAAATAACTCCATGGCTAAAGGAGAAACCGATGATGGAAATGTTCTTTAATGAAGTGTATTGGGCGTCCTCTGCTGGCTCTGTACTCGCCTCCTTCTAGAACCCTGATTTTATGTCCACCTTGCATCCCCTAGGTCTCTCCTATGGGTTCCGTATAGTTTCACTCATGCTATTTTCCATTTCCTCTAAGTTCTGGGAGAAGTTCCTGAGGAACGATTTAGGTTACTGACTGGCTTTTCTAGAATACTCAACCTCTTGCTCATGTCTTCGGTGCAGTTTTTAAAAAAACTTATTTTGGTCATTTTCCAAACATGTACAAAAGTAAAAGAGCATAGCCACTCCCCACATGCCCACAACCCAACTGAACAGATATCGCCTCCTGGCCAATCTCGTTTCGTCTACACCCCTCAACTTTCCCTCCTCCATTGTTCTGATCAAATCCTAGGCATCTTACTTCATCTATAACTATTTCACCAGTTACCACTACAAGGTTTCTTAAAAAGCTATTCTGTCTTAAAAAATTAATAGTATTTAATATGGTCAAATAGTTACTCAGTGTAAATTCGCAATTGTCTCCTGAATGTTTGAAATGTTCATACTTCGTCATTGGTGTTGGTTGATAAGTCTCTCTCTTCGTTGCAGTTTATTTGTTGAGCGATTTATTTGTCCTGCGGTTTCCTACAGAAGTGCTGAGTGCGGCCCCTTAAACATGTTCTTTTGCCTGAGTCTGGCGTTGGTTGTGGGGGGGGGAGCCCTACTTTATAAGTGGCTGTGTGCCTTTTATGAGGCAGCACATAGTCTCTCCTTTTGTGATGTTTACCGCTATTGATACTCAGTTCCCAGATCCAATGTTTTGCTGGGGACATTGCATTTTCTTATTTGGCTCTGTAATTGCATTTCAGATTAAAACACTCTTCCATCATGAGACGTTTTCATAGATGCCGTAACCTCTCAGGTCCCTCTAAAAATATATCTTGGGACTTCGCTTCAAAGTTTTCTCCCATTTCTTACGTTTCATTGGGAAGTATTTCTTCCAGTTACTCTAAATGTACCTTCTTTGGGACTGGAATCTTTTCATGTTCTCTGGTGATTTTTTTTTTTTTTTTTTTCGGACTGCTTATGCTAAAGAAGGAGGTCTGTGTTTGCTCAACAGTTGGATTTATGGTGGATTTGATTGATTACTTTTCCCCCCAAAGATTATGAGTTGAAATTAAAATCTGTAGACCTTTTGAGTGGGCCTCTCCTTGGACTTTCCTCAGTTTGGTTCCGTCTGCATCCGTTTACCAGACTGGTTTATTTAGCAATAACTCAGGTATTCTTCTAACATTTCAATTTTATCACAAATATCTTCGTATTTATGTGAACACGTGCTTAAAGGAAAGTAATGAAAATGTACCTCAAGGTCTTTGATTATTATCTTTGGGAAGTGGGGTGATAGGTTACATTTATTCCATTTTTTCTGTCTTAATTTTTTTGTATCTTTAAACTATTTTATTTTTTAAGATTTTATTTATTTATTTGACAGAGAGCGATCACAAGTAGGCAGAGAGGCAGGCAGAGAAAGAGGAAGAAGCAGGCTCCCTGCCGAGCAGAGAGCCCGATGGGGGCTCCATCCCAGGACTGAGATCATGACCTGAGCCGAAGGCAGAGGCTTTAACCCACTGAGCCACCCAGGCGCCCCTAAACTGTTTTAAATACAAATTACTCATAAAACTTTTTTCAAAGAAGATAAAAATTGCATTATGAATACTCAGTAATATCACAGTTTAGGAAATAGGGAAGTCCTGTACTCTTCTAATACAAATATGAAACATTGCACTTCCTCAAATTGTACTTGACATTAAAATAACAGTTGTAGCCAAATATACCTCAGTCGAAATATGAAAGTGCTAAAGCTACACTCAATGTGTTTGCTGCCATTTGTCCTGTATAGGAAGATTGTGCCTTATAAACGACAGGGCTTGGTGGATAAAATCTTCCAGAACATTCCATCCTTAGGGAATGGATGGAGGAGGGGTCTCTTGGGGAGGACGCAGTGATGTTTGAAAACACAGACTCAAGCTGAATAACTCAGATGGTGGAATTTTGGCATCTGCCCCTGAGCTGTGCCCAGAAGTCTATAATGACCACTCCCGCACCGTGTCCTGTGCCCACCGCACACCAAGGCAGCTCTGGTCTGAACTGGGCTGATGTGGCCTCTGGACACATGCCGAGGCAGAGGGACAAGAAAACTTCCGTTGCAGCCCCAACCTTCCAACCACTACGGAGATGCTGAGCCTCAAATTCCCAATTTATATCAACTATGAAGCAACTGTCCTTGCAGACTCCAAATCGTCAGAGGGCCTTTTATATATTTACGTGTGTGTGCAGACACATATGAGCACACGTACAATTTGTTTTGTTTTACCTCCTGGGCAGTGAGTGATCCACTGTGGTCTCAGGAAAATTATGGGAATGGATTCGAAGCAGGAAGAATCACCCTCAGAGGGATCTTCTAGGAATGAGCCTCTTGCACAACAGAAAAGTTTTTTGAAATAAAAATATTTCACTGGTGGGTATTGAGGAGGGCACATATTGCGTGGAGCACTGGGTGTGGTACTGAACAATGAATCTTGTAACACGGAAAAAATAAAAGTATTTGGGGAAAAAAAATATTTCACTGGGAGTAGCAGCCTGACCATTTTGATTATGGTGCAGCGATGGAGTAATGAGTTTGCAGGTATACGGACCCATGCTCAGATCTCAGAAGTCCTCTCTCCACTGTGGCAGACACTGCCAAGTGTCCCCCCGGGTCTGTTCCCCCATTCTCCCGTGGTCATGCCATTTCAGAAGGGCCCCAGACCACTTCCCAACCTTGGTTGTAGCTCGGTATGACCATGTGACCAGGCTCGGGCAAACGAGGGGTAAATAAGGCTGAAGGGACAACTTCCGGGCGTGTTCTTAAAGGATGGATGTTTACCCACACCCTTGCCTTCCCTCACAACCCCAGTCCTCCCTGCTGGAAGGCAGGGGTAGTGGCCAGCCAACGTCGTCCATTTCAACAAGGACAACACCTGGGAGGGCACGAGGATACGGAAGAAGGAGCCTGAACTCCTGATGACAGCAGCCCAAACTTTGATATGAGAGAGAAACACACTGGTTGAAACCATTATTACTTGTGTGTCAGTTGTAGCTACCCAAACCATGCCCTATTGGAGGTTAAAAACCAGTCTAAAATTGGATTAGCAATTCATACATTTCCACCTACAAGTGACCAGCTGTATAGCCTTCAGCATGCTCTTTAACTTCTCTATGAAACAGAAGTAATACTCATCCAGAGTATTAGGATTAGAGGGGTTAAGATATAAAGCCTCAGCAGGCTAGCTTCCATTCCTCCTCAACTCCTCTCCAGGACTTGTAGGCACACACACATATTTTTATAGAGCCACAATCATGGCGTATGTGCTTTTATTGGAAGAATTGCCCAGGCCAGCGCTGAGACCCGGATATGTCAATGTGTACAGATGTGGGGCCCATCCCTTGTTCCTCTGTGTTCTCTAGACTAGCCAAGTCCTTAAGTGGCCTAGAATTTTCAAAAAGCCTCATAGAGACCCAGACACATTCTCTGAATTTGACCACCACCCAGGACTTTTGTGGAAGGTAACATCAAGTCCCTCTACAAATGGGACTCAAATGTCTACACACAGAGGGAGATGGTGCGTGGGAAGCTGAGCTATATCCAAAGCCAGATGTTCAGGGGCGAATGGAGATGGAAAGAGAAGGAAACCCGTCAATACTTTAGAATTTTTCTTTCTCTATTGATGTTTTGAAACTATCAAAGTAATATGTGCTTGTACCAGTGAAACAGTTTAGTCAATATGAAGATGTGAACAGTGAAAACTGCCCCCCGCTCCAGCCTAGCCGCCCCCACCACACATAGCCATCTTACCCATCTGGTGTCTCCTCTCACAACGTTCTCTTTGTTCGGCAAATGCAGATCATCATAAACAAACATCTACAAGCATTGTGCTCGTGATTTGTTTTTATTGAAATAGAATGGTGGCATACTACATTCTGAAACTCGATTTTTTTTTTCCATTTTACAGTATAGTATAGACATTCCTACAATCGGAAAGATGTAGATCTATCTTTTCCCTGATACCTTCTGCACTGAGATACAATTTAACATAAAAATGATCTTACACACCACGATTGCTGTTTTTGTGCAGACTTCTTTCCATTTCTGTCTGCTCACTTCTTCCATCCCCCTCTCCCTCTGCCCATCCTTCTGCATCGCTCTAGTAATCCATGTTGGCAACCTGCTTTGTAGCATTCCTACATTTCTCCATATTCACGCAACCGTGTAAACGATCTCCCTACCTATCTGTGCACACACATAGGCATCGACACCACACGTATGTATTCATTCATGTTTTGTCAGGGTTTGCGCTACAAAAAAAAAAAAAAAAAGATCCGCTTATACACTTTTCTGTACCTTGCATTGTTCTCTCGACAGTATCTTGTGGAAATCTCTACGAGTCAGCGGCCATCACTCAGACTCATTTTTTTAATAAAGATTTCATAATATTCTTTGCTGAGGATTCACGGTAGCTTATTCAGAGTTGATATTGGTGTTCTCCATTTTTAGCCATCATACATAGCTACAATAAACATTTTTGTACATACATTTTAACAAATGCTAAAATACATTCCCACAAGTGGGATTGGTAGGCTAAAGAGTATGTGTATTTTAAATGTTAAGGAATCTTACTAGATTGCTTCCTAAAAGCAGTAATAATTCTATTTCCATCAGCAAGGACCTCATCTCTGTCCTCACCCCTGCGCCTCTGCCAGCAATGATGTTACCTTTCTCTTAATGTCAGTCTAACAACTATAACACGGTATCTTGTTAGACTTTAACTTATCTCTCCTTGACCCCTAGTGTGTTTGAGCAGCTTTTTTTTTTTTTTAATAATTTCTCAGTCACTTCAATTTTCCCTACTATGAATGATCTGTTCCTATTCTTTGCTCATTTTTCGTTCAGGTTTATCTTTTTTTATCTATATTTTGTGAGAATTTTTTGTGTATTATGGATATTTAAGTCCTCATCCGTATTGCAATTTTTTCCCATATGTATTTGTTTTACTATTTCTTGGCAAGAAATATCAGAAACAATGTTAATAGAAAAATAAATTTGGGGGAAAAATTTCACAATACAGGTAGAGTTAAATATCCACAATACGTAAAGACTTTATTAATATTTATATGTAGTTAGCTATGTCCATGTCTGCAGAGCAAGTGTGTTTCCTGTTTTGAGACAATCTCCCCACCCCTAGATTGCATGTGTAGTCCAAGATTTCGTTCTTGATTTTTATTTTTAATGTTTTATGTTTAAATGTTTAATGCTTCTGGAGGTTATTTTTATGATTGGCTGTTCCACTAATTTATCTGTCCCTATTACAATAAGAAGGCAAATCCATGCTTACTGTTCTTTTCCTTACATTTGTTCTTTTTCCCCAGGCTTTTATTTTATTTTTAAAAACTGTATTGCTTATGACTACCATCAGGGGTGGCCTGCGTGGAGTGGTAGATGCGCTGGGCTCAGGGTATGCCTGAACTGTGCTATGTTGGTAGGGAAGCTGGAAAGAAAGAGGACGGGTTTGGAGACCAGGCCCAAAGGGCTTCTCAGATTAGTTTATGGGAATGGGTAGCCACAGCCATGCGGCAAAGAAGATTGAGAACTTCTTGGAGATCTAGCTGCCCTTCACCGTTGAGGTTCCATTTTTGCATCAGAGTCCTTCTGGCTCTTTGTGAAGGCAGCCAGTTTCATATTCATGAGGCTTAGGAGCTCTCTCTTGGAAAGTCTGCTGTTGTTACCGTCCTTCCCAGCATACTTCTGAAACATAGCAATCAGGGACTCAATGCACCACTCAGTCTCTGTAGAACTAAAGATTTTTGCCTTGTTGGAGTTGAACCAGAGGCTGTGTTTGGGGAGAGGCTCAGAGAGCCCCGGGCAGCCTCAGGCATTTGTTTATCAACACTGTCTTGATTAATTCACCCAAATCCCTAAGCCTTAAGATTCTAACTACAATTCCATTATATATTAATCCCCAGTAAAGTACATGATACAGCCTTTCATTTATTTAGAATCTTGCTTTTAAGGCGTTCAGAAAGGTTTTACAGTTTTTCATATATGAAAATATATTCACATATGCCTCTCATTAGATTTATTCATAAGAAGTTAACAATTTTGCTGCTATTGCGTATGGAATATTTTCCCAGTATCTATTTCTCTACATGTATTGTACAAACCAGATATTACTTTTTATATACTTATCTTGTATCAACCAGCTTACTAACTTCTTTTATTAATCCTTTCAGTTTTCTTTTATTAGGCAGATTTTGAACTCAAAGAGTTGCGTCGTTGGCAAAAAATAAGATCGTGTCTGCTTTTCTCGCACGATGTTCTGATTCTTCTTTTTTTTTTTTTCTGATCGTATTGCAATTAAGAGCTCCAAGACAAGGTTGAGTAATAATGATGATCTCAGGCGTCCTGTGTAGTTGTTGATTTAGATTGAGTGTTTGTCCCTTTACAATATTTGCTACTGGATCTTAGTAAATAGAGTTTATTATATACTTAAGCCGTTTTCAGTTTTATGTAGCATTTTAAATAAGAGTGCCTGCTGATTTTTATCAGATGGTTTTTCAGCATTGAATTATTTTATTAGATGATTTTGGCATTTAATTTACTGTAATGAATAACCTTGCCAGAGTTCCTGATTGTAAGCCAGATTTGCATTCCTGCAATACAGCACACATGGTCACAGTGTCCCCCTCTCGGTACATAGCTCGGTTCTATGTGCTAACAATTGGTCAGAAATTGGACAGCTGTATCCATAAGGGCAACTGACTAGTGTTCTGTTTTCGTCGTGCCACATCAGAATTTAGTGTTCAAGTTCGTGTGGCTTCATTCAATACATTACGAAGGTTTAAATTACTTATCCATTGTCTAAAAAAATTTAAATAGCATTACAATCCTTCCTTCTGTAGAGGTAAATAGAACATGGCTGTGACCCCATCAGGTTCTGGTCCTTCTTTTTCAGTGGCTGATGTTTGACCACTATTCTCTCTTATTATAACTAGTCTATTCAAATCACTTCTGGAGAATTTTTGCCAAAAAATTAACTGTTTTCTGTGAAATTCAAATGTACTTGTATAGACTTGGGTAAGCATTCTTGATCATTTTTATAATACCTTGCTGCATCTCCTTTATTAATCAACTTTTAATTTCCTCTTCCTATTTCCTTTTGCTTTAATTTTTTGTTCTTTTTCTAATTTCTAAAAACCTATCCCTATATTCCTTTACCTTTCTTATTTAATAATGAAATTTAAGGCTATACCTTTTATATTTTCCTCTGAATATGGGTTTTTGCTGCTAATAGGTTTTGATGTGAATTGCTCTCTCCATTGCTTTCTGGATAGTTTTCAGTGCTGCTTTGATTTCTTTGGCTATCTAGAAATTGGTTCCTTAATTTCCAAGTAGCAAAGTTTTTTGGTTACTTAATTATTTTTAATTGTATTGAATTATGATTAGAAAATGTAGCCATTTACATGATCAGTTTTTTTAAATTAAAATATTTGTTTTAGAGAGAGAGAGAGGGAGAGAGCACAAGCAGGGGGAGGAGCAGAGAGAGAGGGAGGGAGATAATCTCCAGCAGACTCAGCACTGAGTGCAGAGCCTGATGCGGGGCTCAATCCCACAACCCTAGATCATGACCTGAGCCAAAACAAAGTCAGATGTTTAACTGAGCCACCCAGGCACCCCCATGATCAGTTTTTACAAGTGAGTCATAGATACATAAAAAATGCATCCTCAAAAAATGTAAATATGTTGGTTGTATTATACACTCTATTGCATTTATTTTACATGTATTAGGCACGTCAAAATAAAAAGTTGTATTTAAATCTTTAACAATTTTTAAAATGGAATTCTCACATTTCTAATAATTTTTGCTTTATATATTTAGTTTCCTTTAAAAAAAAAAAAGTAATCTCTCCACCCAGTGTGGGCCTTGTATCTAGTTTACTTTTTTAAAACTTTGTATTAAATTGATGAAATTATGTTCATTTCCTCCTTCCTTTCCCTTCTCTGCCCAGTTAGGTAGGGAATATCACTGAACTTCCCCCAGATTTCATAATTAAACAAGTATAATTCTATTTTAAAAACAAGACATCAGCCATTCCTCTCACTACTCCCATCCTTTCCCCCTCAATAAGTTGAGACAAGCATAATACTTGCATTTCTTCATCTTTTCAGATGACATTTAGAAAGCTGCTACTTCCCAACCCCCTCCTGTCACCCTACTCCTCCTAAATTTTGCAGAGATAGTTTAATACACTTCATCCCAGCTGATTACTTGAATTTCTCTTACAGTATGTCTCTTCTATACATAAACCCTCGCTGAATGTTTATACCACACAATTTCACACCGTGTGTTATTTAACAGTGTGCACTTTTAAAGGTCCACTGGTCACCCAGTTTCCTCTTTTCTCTACCCTCTCTCAACTTGAAATCTCTGTTCTGAGTCATTTGTTTTTGGACAAGGTTCTTTCTTGAGAATTTCCCTAAGGAACAGTACATTCTGATGCTTATCCTATCCATAAATATCTTCCTTTTACTCTAACATGTCAGTGAAATCTCGGTTGAGTAGAGGATTTTTGGTTTAGTTGTTTTTTTGCTTTTTAATTTTTGGTCAGTACACGTTATCCCACTGTCCATTAGATTCCTGTGTTGCAGATTAAATGTCTGATGCCAGTTTATTTTTCATGTGTAACCGCCTAGTTTTCTTTTTTTTTTTAGTTTTTTTTTTTTCAGTGTTTTCTTTCAAATCTCAGCATTGGCCATCCTTTCCTTCAGTTCACTGGCTGAACATTTTAATTTAAAAAATCACACTTTTATAGGGACACCTGGGTGGCTCAATCTGTTAAGTGTCTGCCTTCGGCTCAGGTCATGATCCCAGGGTCCTGGGATCGAGTCCCAAATCGGGCTCCCTGCTCCGTGGGGAGGCTACTTCTCCCTCTGCCTGCCGTTTCCCCTGCCTGTGCTCTCTCTCTCTCTCTGACAAATAAATAAAATCTTTAAAAAAATAAATAAAAATCACATTTTTGTAATTGCGATTAGATGGTACGATGCCCATATTTTTAGAGAACTGGCTTTAAAATACTTTTGCCAAGTAGAAAAGTAGATAAAGCAAGGGTTAAATTGGGGTTAGAAGAGAGCGAGTATGTATTTTTTAGAGCTGGATCCTGAAGTATGTAGGGGTGATAGGACATGGTGTCTGGACTTGGCTTTAAGATACTTAGTAAGGGGGCACCTGGGTTTCTCAGTGGGTTAAAGCCTCTGCCTT
>CM052885.1:95015602-95042986 GCA_028534135.1 Potos flavus
TCAGCAGTGTGCCTGGAACAGAGCATGACGGCCAGTCTCTGTCTTCGAGAGAGCCGTTGAGAGCTGCTACCACTGGGTTTCCAAAACTACGGCAGCGGTCCCCTCCCGCCACCTCCTTGTTTCTCCCACCACTCCTTACAGTGTGGTCCAGTGATCTACCCTCCTGACACGAGGTCCTATTTAAACACCTCCCTGCATCTCCAGAAGAGTGTTAAGCGAGTCCTTGAGGTGGGGTCAGCCCCTGCATACCTGTGACTGCTGGTCTCATTTCTTCGGCCTGCTTGTGGGTTCACGTGGAGGGTATGAGTGTGTGCGGTTGGAGGGAGAGGATAGGGCAGGAGGCACAGGGGAACCGGGGCCCCGTAAACAGGGACATCCTCCAGACTCGGCCTGCGGGGCATCCCGTGGGTCATTTGGGATCATCCCTGGGATGGCAGGCAGACTCTGGAGCCTATAATCACAGGCTGACGAAGCTGCTTGGGATGAGAGTTTGAGGCTGTCGGACTCTGCCCACGCCAGCCATGGCTGATTCTGAGGGGGAAACCTTCCGCCGAAGAAGGGGTCAGCAAAGGGGCTAATTGGCTAATTCCCGTGGGATGAGCAAAGTGACATAGAAGGGCTTTTCCTAGTCATCCCGTTGATAAAACTTGACAAAAAGCTACCCATGCTGTCCTTGGACATCCCAACCCAAAGTGATTTGGCAAAGTAGGTTTATTTCACCAGCGTGGCGCTTTCCCTGTAGTTGGCACTCAGTTAAGTGTTTGGTTAACTGCTCATTTCTTTCTTTTCTTTTTTTTTTTAAGATTTTATTTATTTATTTGACAGAGAGAGGGAGATCACAAGTAGGCAGAGAGAGAGAGGGGGAAGCAGGCTCCCCGCTGAGCAGAGAGCCCGACACGGGGCTTGATCCCAGGACCCTGAGATCATGACCTGAGCCGAAGGCAGAGGCCTAACCCACTGAGCCACCCAGGCTCCCCTAACTGCTCATTTCTAAAAGAGGAAGGCAGAGTGTTGGATCTGGAGTTTGAGTGGCATTCTACCGTTTCCAGCCTCATGATCCTGGGCAATGTACTAGATGCTGGCGGTATCCTTCCCGTGTTCCCCTGGCCTCAGCTGGTGACTGATGAGAGACGGTGTATAAAACCCCAGCTCCCTCACTTCTCTGCTGGGGCGGCGTGGGGGCACATGCTATGCTGTGTGTCAGAGTCATCTAGTAACTGGCCCCCTTCACTGGCTGCTGTCCCTTCCCTGTTTCCCTTTCCAGCCCCCTTCTGCTTGCAGCCAGATCCTTGTTTTAGGGTCAACTTCTGGGGGAAAGCGACCTAGGATAGGCTTTAGGCTGCAGTTAAACAGTCACATAAACCCTCTGAACCTCAGTCTCCCCAACTGTAAGAAGGCAGTTATAACTGTCTCCCGGGGATATTGTGATGCACATTCAGACGAGAGCCTGGCACACAGCCCACATTCAGGCCACCGTCGGCCGCTCATTGATTAAGATAGAAGGGGCCATGGAGGATCTGGGAGCGGGCATTATGATGGCCCGCGAGTGGCCAGTTGTAATGCTTTGGTGGAGAGAGGCTGTCCTTCGGCTAGGTGAGGAAGCTGAGTGCACCTGCTCGTGGCTGTCACATCTAGGCCGTGACCGGTGAGGGATGCTTGGGTGGCACGGGGCCACCCTGGATTCTGCTGCGGTCTGTCCTGTGGCCAAGGGGAATTTAGCCTGGCCACCTTCTGCCTTCCTGATGTAGCGGTTTCTCTTCATGACACGGGCGTGGTGTGTCCCCTGAGGAGGCCAGGGCAGTAGGGAGGGAGGGGGCTGGTTTCTTACAGAAAGGACAGTCCCTACGTTCCTGAACTGCTACGCCACGCCACGGACACCCAAGTGAAAGCCCAGAAAATTCCATGTAGCGAAAGAGACCTTTGTGCGGCAGAATTCGACATCCTTACTGTGATTTTACTCCCAAAGCTCTGTTGACAGTCCTCCCGAGGGAGTCCCTGACTCCGCGGTTGTGCTGGTTGGAAATCTTATCCTAAGGATATAATTGGACAAGTGCAGAAAAATACGTGCGCAGGGATGTCCCTTGCAGCATTCTTTGTAATAGGAACAACCACCCAAATGGAGACTAAACCCCAACAAAAGCAAATGTGTTAATTCTGGTCCAGGTAGCCCTCGCTTTTCCCAAGTTGTTTGCCTTAGGTTGCTTGGTTTTTAACAAAGATCTACATTAGTACCTGTTTTGCCAATAGAAAGAAATCCGAAGAGGATTTTCATTTTTTAAAAAAAATTTTTAAAATTTATTTATCAAAGAGAGAGAGAGCACAAGCAGGGGGAGCAGCAGACGGAGAGGGAGAAGCAGAAGCAGGCTCCCCGCTGAGCAGAGAGCCCGATGCGGGGCTCGATCCCAGGACCCTGGGATCATGACCTGAGCCAAAGGCAGATGCTTAACCGACTGAGCCAGCCAGGTGTCCCAGGATTTTTGTTTTTATGAAAAAAGTCGAAAAACAAAAATAGCACTCAGTGTTTGTTCTGCAGTGAGCCCTTATAGAGGCCGCACACGCCCCCCGCGCTGAGAGCAGCCCTACCGTCTCCTTCCCCGGGACCTACACCCGGCATCTCAGCATCTCAGCATCGAGCTGCCTGAGCTTTGAACTGTGTCTGTGAGCATCTGTGCTTTGTCTCGATTTATTTTGTGTTATCTGTTAGCAAGATGTGTCCCGAGGTATCAGAAAAACCTAATAAGCGAGGTTATTTTTGGGTCTGGGAATGCTAACACATTTTCCCATATAAATTAATGGTAATTGCTTCTTTGCTTTAGGTCCCTTTGGCTCGTGAAAAGGTTCATAGGAGCTCTCTGCTTTTGGGCGGCAAGGAATACCTCCTTATCTATACATTGGAATACCACGGGGCTACAAAAACTACAGGGGAGCGATGTGCATCTATTACCGTGGAAAAATATGATATTTCTCAAAAGCAGGTTACCCAACTGTGCTCTTTGCAAAATATATCCTCCCCTCCATTTTATATTCGTCTCTGGAAGGATGTGCAGGCAAATGTTCACAGAGATTATCTCTGCGTGGTGAAATTTGGGGGAGATACTGATCTTAGTCTTTTTTTAAGTTAAATTTTTTTTTTTTTAAGATTTTATTTATTTATTTGACAGAGAGAAAGAGATCACAAGTAGGCAGAGAGGCAGGGAGAGGGGGAAGCAGGCTCCCCGCCGAGCAGAGAGCCCGATGTGGGGCTCGATCCCAGGACCCTGAGATCATGACCCGAGCTGAAGGCACCCAGGCGCCCCAAGTTAAATATTTTTATTTTTTATTTTTAGTGATGGTGAAATAGACGTAATAGAAAAGTTGTCCTTTTCATCATTTTTAAGCACGCAGTTCACGGGCTGTCCAGTCTGTTGTCGCAGGATGCCACAGACTGAGTGAGTTGAAAACCCCAGAGATGCCTTTCTCAAGTTCTGGAGGCTGGAAGTGTGGATCAGGGTGCCCACAGAGGTGGGTGAGAGGCTGTTCTAGATCTCGGACTTCTCGTTCTACCTTCACGTGGCAGGAAGGATAGGGGAGCTCCGTGGGGTCTCTGAGAAGGGCACTAATCCTTTTGGGGATTAGTCACCCCCATGAGTCATGTCCCAAGGCCCCACTTCCTAATCCATCCCATTCTGGGTTAGGATTTCAACATAGGAATTTGGCGGGACGCAAACGTTCCGATGACAGCAGTGACATTACGTGCTACTCCCAGCGTTGTGCGATGGTCACCAGGCCCCTTCTCTAGAGTTCTTCCATCATTCCAAAGACCCCGTACCCATCAGACATCAACTTCCCATTCCCAACCCGAGAGCCGCCAGTAACCTCTGTTCCACGTACCTCCTCTGTGAATTTCCCTGTTCTAGGCATCACATAGAATTGGAATCGTTCAGTAATCTTGCTACTTCCCCATATTTGCCAAAGAAATAAACCTGTTTGTTTTACCTAACAAGGAAAGAAAGAGCCCCACGAGAGAGTGGCAGTGTTTGGTCCCTGGGGGTTTCATTTAAGGCAGGACCATGAAATCCTGGCCATCCGTCCCACCCCTGCCAACCTCCCCCCGGGTTGGGGGGCAGGCTCTGACCTCCCCGTCGGCCTGAGAGGAGGGGGGGGCAAGGGCAGGTGGCCAGGCACCGATGAATGCAGCACCCCAGCCTCGGAGCTGACCACAGGTGTGGCTTGCTGGTCACAAGTTGCTGGCAGCTGGGCCTGAGGCCCCAGACGGCGGCTTCTGTGGTGGGTTTGAGTGGGTGCACTTGGGGTTCACCGTGCCTTGAACCTCAGAGCTGTCTTGCAGTGAGAAAGGTCCAAACCAGTAGGGGTGGGTTATTGGGACCATCCTTCTTGAAGGTTGAGAACGACAGCCTCCTCATTTCAATTTCGAGCATCCTTTGTGTGTGTTCCAGATCCTGGGGCTGAACTTGACCTGCTAAGTCCCCACCATGGCCTGTTAAATTGCCACCATGGCAGCTGTGGGTATGGCTGCCGAATGTTCTGTTGGCAGGCGGGGTGGGCTGGCTGGCGTGCCGGGAGGGCGTTAGCTGGTGGGGTCCGTGAGGCCCCAGGTGCTCCGGAGAGATGGGCGGTGGCCTTAGGTAGGCGGCGCCCTCTTCCTGAAGCTCCATATGGGACCTTATAGTCGATCACACAGATGTTTGGGACAAGGATGGCTTTCTTGTGCATGTGACAAGGGAGTGAGGGACGTGGGCAGTGGGCTGGGGAGTGGGGAAGATGGTGTGTCGGCTCTGAGGTGAAAGGGGCCAGGAAGCTTCGGGACCCAGAACTGGGAAACCGGGTCTTGTGACCCTGTTTGGGCGTCACGGGAGTGGATCAAGTGGCTTTTCAATGGGACACCTTGTTCTGTGGGAAAAGCTTTAAGTTCCTCGCTAAGTGAGCTAAGAGCCTTGCTAAGGGCCTGCCGGGCTCTCTGGAGAGTCAGTGAGAGGATTTAGGTGTGGGAGGGACAGACTTGCCCACTGGACTCTGGAAGTTTCTTTGCCTGGCTCTGCCTGTCTTCTCTCTGCCCAATGGGAGGCTGCTCTCTTTGAATCCTGGGCAGTTGGGGGAGTGTAAAGATTTTACAGAGACGGCCTTTGAAGCCCATTTTGAGGAGAAGTTCTGTGTTGTGTGGTGCTGATTTTTCTTCAGGGCTCGTCGGCTGGCAGCAGAGCAGGCAGAGGAGGGTAGGAACGTGGTTTTGTGGAAAACTCCCCCTCAGCCTCCTGGAAATGCTCTGGAAACCCCCAGACGAGCCGTCTTTCCTGGTACTAGGAAGGATCTGAGATCTGCTGTGTGAGGGTGAATTTTTCCACACACAGGGTGTTAAGGAGGAGAAAGGAGGTGTCCCTCCAATAGCTCCCCCAGGGGGGGCTCGGTGCCCACCGAGTTCTTCCTTTGCTCTCCCTTCTTTATTGCTTCTGAAATGCCGGGAACCTGCCCATCTTGGCTGGGGGGTGGGGGAGCCCTGGGGGGGGGAGGCTGGAGGAAGCCCGCGATCCTGGCTCTCGGGTGCCCAATCCGGGGCCCAGGTAGTGAGGAGCAGAAACCCCAAGATCTCTGCACACAAAGCTCGGTTTTAGCCTCTAACACCAAAAAAGGAAGAGCCGCTGGGGTTCCCTGAGGAAGGGGAAGTGAGGTCAGAGATGAGTCTCAGAGAAATCGCTTAGTAAACAGGAAGAATGGCCAGGAAGAAACCTGTGCTTGTAGGAAACGGGGAGCTGGAGGCCGCCCGTCCTCACCTGCCCGGATAGGTTGGCCCATCCCCGCGGAGCTGAGAGGCTAACCACGGACAGCGAGTGTGGGCTCCAGGCCTCAGGCCCTTCCTGTGGGACGGGGCTCCACCTAAATCCCATAATTATCGGGCTGGAGGAAAGCTTAATTTGCCATTCCCAAGGTAGCCCATGAAACTACCCTATAAAATAGACCTCGGTTTTGAGAGATGCAGGTCAAGGAATGCTTCATCTTCCTTCCCTTATTAGGGCCGGTGTGGCCTCCGCCGACTTCCCACTCTTTCCTCAGGCCCCCTCAGCCACACAGAAGTTGGCACATTGCTGAATCTTAGCCCGTGGGGGGGAGTGATCTTGGCAAGACCCCTCTGGTGGGAGGTGTGAAGGGGCTCCTGTAGGGAAGCAGGTGGGTCTGTCGAATTGGAGGGTTGGCTTTCTAGATCTCTGCTTCCTCCAAGCCAGAGTCTAAATTCTATACACACACACACACACACACACACACAGAGCTTTTTCTGTCCGGAGTTTTTACTTCCTTAATGACTTTTTTTTCATCCTGCCCCAACACCCTGGTTCTCTGATATGAGGTTAAGGGCCTTTGGGTTTCCTCCTAACCATCCATCCAGAAGGTCAGAAGCTTGTGGACACTGGTGGGACTTTCCTATAAGCAAGTAGTAGCTCATCCGGGCCTGTGAGGCGATTGTTTGGGTGAGTCGCAGTGGGGACCTTCCAGGTCACTCACCTGGCCACCCGCCCACTGCTGTGGAAGGGGAGGCAGGCCCTTCTGGCAGGAATCCTAGGAGCATTTCCTCAGATCTGCCCCGGCCGCGCTGGGGACTCAGACCTGTGCACAGAAGGCCGGAGCGGAGCGGGCCGGGGTCCCCGTGTGGTGGTGGAAAGAGCAGGGGCTTCGCGGGTCAAGCTGCTGGCGGGGAGCCCGGCGTGGCTGGAATCTCAGCTCCTCATCTGGAGACGGTGGGCCAGGCAGGGGCTGCCTGTGGGGATGGGAGCCATGTTTCCCGTCAGCAGGGGCCTCATACCTGTCATTAGTCGGGCGCCCTGGCTTTTTCCGGGTTAGGGGAGCAGGTGGTTTGTGGGATCCATGAGCGAGAGGGATAGCTATTCTTTGAACAGGGGTAGATGTGACTTAGGGTCTGTGACAAGTGCCCAGGTCCCTGGCTGGGGTCTCTATCCCTGGCCCCACCTTCTCCAGGCCTCCTGGGCCTGCTGTGGCTGGCTGCGGAAGCCCCCCATTTCTGCCAGCCCTACTCAGAGTCCCCCATATCCAGTGCTTAGCCAGGGCACCACAGAAGGAGCCCTGGGCTTCACGTCGGCTCTGTGACCTGGAAAGAGTTGCCCAACCTCTGGGACCTTCTGTTTCCTCATCTGTAAATGGTGAAAATAAAGCCTTCCCGGTGGGTTCATTCTTGTAAGGAAGAAGATAAAGCTTCTAGAACCTTGTTACCGGCAGGGCCAGCATCGCTGGGGAGGTGGCTCATTAGGAAGGCACCTCCTCAGACCCCATCCAGAAGGACTGAATCAGAAGCTGGGGGTGGGGGCTGGGGGAAAGGAATCTGTTCTTAACGAGCCCTCCAGGGCCTTCTGGTCCACGCTCCAGTGTGAGAACCCCTCCTCTAGGGTACGGCTGGCTCAGTTGAGTTTTGGCTGAAAACTCTTTTTTCCCCTTCACCTCAAGTGGGTTCTGCTTTGCTAGAACTCACATGGTCCCGGGTTTGGCCCCTGACCCCCTCCTGGCTGTGTACTTGGAGACCAGTGACTTTGCTCCTTTGTGCCTCATTTGCATCATCTGCGAAATGGGGATATTGAGGTTTCTCCTTGGGGTCGTTGTGGGGATTAAGTGAGCCAAAGCAGGTACTAGGTGGCCCGCAGTGAACTCTCATTTATGGTAGCTGTCTATGCTTCACATCTGATGTCTGGTTATTAGCCCAATAATAATAGTGTGGTTGTTCTGTTCTCCATTGGTGGGGGAAACCGGCATCAAGGTGCCTCCCAAGACCGGTCTTCTGCTAGTTCTCCTGAGCTAAGCCCTTTCCACCTGCCCACCTCTCACCAAATACCTTCCACTCCCCCTTTCCTGATGCTTAGCGTGCTTTTGGGGTGGGGACTGAATAAAAGCCTTTATTCACAGTCTGATGTAAAGCCGAGAGAGTGCCGTCCATACAGTCAGGACCCTTGACCGTAGCTCCCGCTTTGGTGGCCCTTGGTGCCGGACTCTTTCCTGAGCGAAGTGACCGGGATAGCCGTGTGGGTGGGTCGCCGGGGGCCTCGAGGCCTGGAAAAGGGGACAGAGGAGGCACATTCAGGGAAGGGAGGATCAGTGAGGTGAACAGGCCCCAGGGAGGACCCAGGCCTGGCCAGTAAGCGGGCCTTTTATTGAACGAAGGTGGAAGGCGAGGTGTGCCGCTTGCTTCCTGGGCAGCCTGAATTTTGCCCATGTCTGGGACAGGTTCAGGTTCAGGAACCAGGAGGTGGAATCTCTGGTAACCTCTAGAACTTGGCAGGGTCCCAGGCCACAACTCTGGTCTCCTTCCTCGGGTGGTGCAGCAGGGCCGGGCCTTCCTGTTTGCCAGCGACGCTTCTTCCTGCCCCTCTACCAAGGGGGTGAAGTCCACAGGGGTCAGCCCGATCTTCTCTCTGACCCCTGCTTGGTTACAAAGTAGAGTCCCTCAGGAGACCCGATGAGACAGCCTTTAACACTATAGTATGAAGCACTGTGTGGGATAATTTTCTACTCCAGCCTAGGAGCTCCAGATCATCCCCCCCAGGAAGGGGGGCAGGGCAGGACTCCGAGAAGAGGTGGGGACAGGCCCCAAAAGGGGAAGCTGTGGGCCTCCAGTGAGCATTTCCTTTGTTTCTGGGGCCCGGGGCTGGCTTCCTGCCCTCTGTGGTCTGGTGCTCTGGTTTGCATGTCGTGAGGCCCTTTGCGTCAGCTCGCTCTGTCCCTGCCTACACCCACCCTTTGGGATGCTCTACACTGCCCTCTCTCCCCCATTGAGATATTAGTAACGGGGAGGGGGGTGCTGAAGACCCGACTCAGTTTGCTTTCAGAAAATTCTATTCCTTCCATTCCTGAAAGGCTGCTTTGAGACGCATTGGGTGGTGTCCTCAGTCTACACAGCTCTATCCCTATCAGATTTCTAGGTTGTTCTCAGCTCTGGTTGTACATCGGCACCCCCGGGGAAGGCTATAAAAATGCTCGTGCCTGGGCCCCTTTCAGTGGGTCTGATGTCCTTGGGATGAGTGGCAGCCTGGACATGGGGAATTTTAAATCAACCCCGCCTGCCCCCCTCCCCCCACCTCGCTGTCCTCACTCAGGGAGAGTCTCAGAAGCATCTAGAATCAGAACCTCCGAGCTGCTGTGTGTCTCGAGGCCAGCTGCTTCTCCTTACCGCTTTGGTTTCCGCTGGGGCCTCGCAGATGGCACGTCCCTCTCATCGGTCAGACGGGCGCTCTGTGGGGTTTGCCCCCCTGGGAATTCTCCGTGGAAAGCTGCAGAAAGCCCTTCCCTCCCCGAGCCTGTCTCACTCTCCTCGCTGTCCTGTCTTAGAGACTGGGACCGCCCAGGTCCTGTAATGGGCAGTGGTCCCCTGGTCCCCTGTCCCCATCCCGCCCCAGTTGCCAAGGTCAAGGCTGGCTCCCACTGCGCCACCGGGAAGAGAGTGTAGGAAATGAAGCAGGTTCTTCATCTCTTCCGGGCTCTCTTGCCAAGGGCTGGGTTGCCAGCCTTTCTGTTCAGCGTTCGCCCTTCTCCCTCTGGGGAGCTTCCGGTGGATCAATAAGTTGAGAGACACGTGGTCTCTAGGCTGGAACAGAAGCTGCAGGGCTTAGCCAGCGCCCCAGGGAGGCTCTGAGGCCAGATGAACCTCAGTGTGTTCTCCAGGCGCCCCGACAGCACGGGAGTGAGGGCCCTGGGCTTTGGAGGAACCAAGAGCTAAGAACACAGAAGATTTTGCTCTCCTCGAAGAGAGCTTTGGATGCCTTCTCCCACCTCCTGGAGCTCCTTGAGGCCTCCATGTTTGCCTTCCTCATAGGAAGCCGAGCTGGTGACTTTGACTGGCTTGCCGGGCCCCTCATTTATTCTTGGGGAGGCTGGAGACACCTGTGCGTGGGCGGGTCTGTGACGAGGAAGCGGGAGGGCCCCTTTGTGCCACGGCTGCAGGGGTGCGATTGGCCCAGAGCTCTGGCAGGTGTCCATCCGCATCCCTGCCGCTCGGCCTCACACCGCACCCCCTCCTCCCAGGGCGGCTCTCAGCCGACGACGGACTGGCACGGGGGTACAGAGGCCCGCCTGCCTGTCCCCGTCCGTGGAGCTCTGCACACCCCGGAGCTCCCACGGGATCAGGCTGCGGCAGGGCTCCAGCTGAACCCGCTCACCCAGCTCCTTCCCCGGCCCGGTCCTGCTTCCCTCACTTGCTTACAGGGCTCTCTCGAGAACACTTCCTCAGTGACTCACGTGCCCGAAAATCCTTGCGTGGGACCCGGCTTCTGGAAATCCTCTTACCTAAGACAGCAGGGATCTACTCCTTCCCTTGAAAAAATAATGATAATGGGAAGATTCACAGGAGAGAAGCATAGGCTGGGGGCTGGGGTCCAGAAAGGGGAAGCTCCAGGCCCAGGAGGGGAAAGAAACACCAGATGGATGGTTTCTGTGTGATGGCAAGTGCCGTGAGGGGCAGGCTGAGGTGTGAGCGTCCCCCCCGACACTGCCCGGGGGCAGCGAGGATACTTGGAAGGGGGAGCTAAGTTTTGGATCAGGGTCTAGGGACCATGTGAGTTTGCTTGGGTCTGTAGGGGAGCACGGAATGGGCACACTCACAGGGCTTGAAGAGCAGGCCTAGAAAGTTCTCTGTGGCTGGGATGTCATCACCTCCAATGGCTGAGGAAACTTCCAGTTGTCAAAACGTTCTCTTGGATCTTAGGGAAGGTTGTACAAGCAGGAAGTAATGGATGGGTCTTCCCATCCACCACTAGCAAGGTACATGGTACTGCCGGGCATTTGATGGAGCTGAAGAGAACCTAGAACATTCTGCCAGGGCGTGAAGTCAGGGCCAGAAGGAAGGACTGATTAGTTGGTGGCCCCAATGGGTCTCCAGTGGAACTGGGGCCCGGGAGGTTCAGACGTGGCAAGCCCAATGATACACACACCTTTTAGCAGACGTGACGCAATATACATTTCACCTCTAAAAGTCTTTCTACAGGGAAGTTGTATTGATTTAGAATTCTTGAGGGGTGAACAACGATGTTCCTATAGGGAGGTCACTGGATTTAAATATGATTTAGACTTCCAAAGAGCAGCTCCACATTAATGGTTTATGAATACTTTTTTTGAAAGTTCTTTTTCTATAAAATTTACGTGTTGTGTGCAAGTCGTCCTTTCGTTTGTGTCCCTTTCTCTCCCCTTCTTTTTCTGTGTGGGCAGCTGTGAGGTGTTTCAGTTCTATGTCTGAGATGCTGACCCACAGGGGAAGTCCCGCCTTCCTCCCCATCGTGCTCTCTCTTCCTCAGAAAGATGGTGACGGCCACTTGCCCCTTCGGCGTTCTCAAGGCATCGTGGAAGCGTTGCTGGTACATGATTCTAACAAGGCATTTTGGAGTCCCGGAGTGCCCATAAATTCTTGGTAATAATAGACAAGGCCGAAGAGTTGCAACGAGCCAGCTGCACTAGTCCCTCTCCCCAGGGCTGCAGATTTTGGCAAGCGCCCTTGGAGGAAGTATCCCATTGAATCCACATTCCAGCCCCATCAGCCATCTTCCTCTGACCCTTCCTTGTGTGAGGAACAATACTCTGTTTAAGGAATATCAGACTGAACTCTAAATTTCCGGCCCTTTGTTAGCTTTACTGCTGTGTTTGCCTTAAAGTGAATGTTAATTTAGCTGACCCCTCCCTCCCACTCTGCCCCCTCAAGCTCCCAACTGATTGGAGGTAGCCAGCGATTTGTGGTGATGGTTGGAAAGTTTCTGAAGAGAGATGTAGACGCTGTCCTTGAGACAGACAAAGGGATTGGGTCCTGGAATCAGTGACCTGAAGGTTTAATTCAATAATGTGGTAAGCTATTAAGTGTTTTCCTAACACCCCGAACTCAAGATTTGTAAAAGTAAGAAAAAAGGTGGGGAGAAGTTCAGGTTGGAGACAAAGATTGGGGAACATGAGCCTGTAGGTCTGATACACAGCGATGGGCTAACTGAGATCACCCAACAGGGAGTGATGGAATCTTGGAGAATCCCCACATTTGGGCCATCGGACTACTTGATTTATACCAACCTGGCAAGTAAAAAAATAGTGATTAGGGAGGTTGAACATCTTTTCATGAATCGATTAACTATTTGTATTTATTTTTCTGTGAATTACCTGTGTTCTTTGCCCAATTTTCTATTGGGTATAGAACCTTTTTCTTATGGATTTATTAATTTTACAAATTAATGACATTAGCCCTTTGTCATATTGTATTGTAAATGTTTTCTCTCAATTTGTCTTTTGACTTTGGATAGGGTCAAATTTTTTTTCTGAAGAGAAGCTGAAAATTTTTACAGATTTTTACAGATTCCATTTAATTTTTTTTTCAATTATGCCTTCTAGATTTGGGGTCTTTCACAGCAAAGTTTTTCCCACTTCAAGTTAATATATATCCCATGTTTCAGCATTGTATGTTTTAATGTTTAAATTTTTTATTCATCTATGATTTCTTTTGGTGGAAGGAGTAAGGTAGGGATTTAGATTCCCCAACCTCCCCTTTCCAAAGGTCAGTCAGTTCTCCAGCAACATTTAAAAAATTAATCTATCTTTCTCTGGCTATTTAGAGATGCACCCCACATTTTATGTTCCCAAATATATTTGGGTCTATTTCTGTATGCTATATTGTTTCAATGATCTTCCTATTTTTTCTCAAGTACCAAATAGTTTTAGTGACTGTAGAGAAAACTTAAATTCCCTGATTAGTGTGTGCTCCGTAGATTTAAGAGGGCATGCTATCAAAGGGAATTGTCTTGAGGACAGGACAGACTGCTTTCAGATGCAAAGCGAAATTACTAAATTATAGCTTATGATGGAGGCAGTGAACAAAGGAGAGTCCTGCAGAAAATCCAATCCATGAATTAGATTAGCTGCAGAATTCTAAGGAGAAGAAGGAGATGGAAGGTTATGGATAAAAATTATATGGTACTTGGGGGATGGATGGATGGATGGATGGACAGACAGATGGGCAGACAGTGCTCAAGAGAGGGGGTAGAGATATTGCGGAACCAAGAATGGAAGGAAGAGAATCGAAGAAAGACTAGAACAACATTTCCCTGGTTGGTGGAAGACTTGAACGCTCAGGGTGAGAAGGTCCGTGAATGGCTGGGCACCGCTAATCTAACCAGGCAGGCTGCAGAACGGGCTCTGGCTGGGGTCCCCCGTGACTGCCCAGAGGCTGCTCTGGGTTTTCGTCCTTGGGCCCCTACCACCAGCTTCTTGCTCTGCCGACCGGCCTCCTTTGCAAGGCACCTTATTCTCTTGGCTTCCGGGACAACATGTCTCCCTCCTTCTCTTCGAGAGACTCCTTTTTCTCTGCCCAGAGCTGACCTACTGGGTGCATCGGAGCCCGCCGTGCGTTCTAGACCTCCCTCTCTGGGAGCTCCGTGCGGTCACCTTCCCGGGCCACTTACCCCGTCCCCCCACCTTCCTCCCCTCCAGCAACCCTCAGTTTGTTTCCTAGTTAAGAGTCTCTTATGGTTTGCCTCCTGCTCTGTTTTCCTCTTAGAAAGGATACTTTTAAAAGAATGGGTACTCACTAGTTACGGGCAATTATCACTTAAAAAAAAAAAACTTTCTCACCAGTCTGATTCTCTTTCCCCTTTCATTCTTTTTCATTCTTTCTTTTCCTTCCTTCCTTCCTTCCTTGCTTCCTTCCTTCTCCGCCTCCTCCTTCTCCTCCTCCTCCTCCCCCCTCCTTCTCCCTCCCCTCCTCCTCCCCCTCCTCCTTCTTCCTTGCAGTACATATGTATTTTGATTTTTTTTTTTTTTAAGTAGCATGGAGCCCAGTGCAGGGCTTGAACTCACAACCCTGAGATCAAGACCTGAACTGAGGGGGTGCTTGGGTGGCACAGTCAGTTAGGCATCTGACTCTTGGTTTTGGCTCAGGTCATGATCTCAGGGTTTTAGGATCGAGCCCTGTGTTGGGCTCCCTGCTCAGCATGGAGTCTGCTTGAGGCTTTCTCTCCCTCTCCCTTTGACCTTCTTTCCTGCTTTCACGAGCTCTCTCTTGCTCTCTCCGTAAAATAAATAAATAAGTCTTAAAAACAAAAACAAAAACCTGAGCTGAGATGCCTAACCCACTGAGCCACCCAGGCCCCCCCAAACTCCAATTTTTGTGATTTTTTTCCTTTTAGGAAAAATCAAGAAATTAAAATTTATAATTTAGAGAGAGCAACTGTGTTCTTAGGGTACCACTTTTGGGTACACAGTTGGGGACTGAGTTTTCTGAAACTCCCCTCCCTGCACTGATGCCCCCCTTTTTAGGAGGCCTCTTATATTTGTCTCCTGCAACTCCTTTAACAAAGTGCCAACATTTAGCAACTTAAAACGACACAATTTATGATCTTAGGGTTCTTTAGTTCACTACCTACAGGGTCTCACTGGGCTAAAATCAACATATCAGCAGGGCTGTATTCTAGAGGATCTAGGGAAAAATTCATTATGCTCATCCTTTTCAGATTCTAGAGGCTACCATGTTCCTTGGATTTGTGCCCCTCTTCCTCTAGCTTCTAAGCCAGCAACAGATTGTGTCCTTTTCACATTGTATCACCATCACACTGGCTTTTCTGCCTCCCTCTTCCATTCTCTTTTATATCATGGTGAAATACACATGAAATGTATCAACTTCATCATTTTTAAGTGCAAAGTTCAGTGGCATTAAGGACATTCCCATTGCTGTCCTAGCAACACCACCATCCGTCCACACAGCACTTAATGTTGGAAAACTAAAACTCTATTCTTTAGACGCTAATTCCCCTCCTCCCCAGGCTTGGCAACCAAATTTCTAACTTATGTTTCTGTGATGTCGACTACTTTGGGGACTTCCCATTAGTGGAATCATACAGTATTTGTCCTTTGGTTGCTGGCTTGTTTCATTTAGCTGAATGTCCTCAAGGTTCTTCCATGTTGTAGCACGTGTCAGAATCCCCTTCTTTTTTAAGGCTGCAGAATGTTCCATGGTATGAGTCTACCATGCGTTGCCAATCCATTCATATGTTGATGGACACTAGAGTGGCTTCCATCTTTCGGCTGTTGTGATTAATGCTGCTATAGACATGGGTATATAAATATCTCTTCAAGATCCTGCTTTCAGTTCTTTTGGGTATGTACCCAGAAGTGGAATTTCTGGATCATATGGTAATTCTGTTTTTAATTCTTTGAGGAACTGCTGTACTGCTGTTTACATTGGCTGCACCATTTTACATTGCCACCAATGGTGCACAAGGTGTCCTATCTTTCCACATCCTCCACACTTGTTATCTCGTGTCTTTTTGATAACTAGCCATTCTAACACAAATGAGGTGATACCTCATTGTGGTTTTGACTTGCTTTTCCCTAATGATCCTGCTGTTGAGCATCTTTTCATGTGCCTGTTGTTCACTTGTATGTCTTCTTTGGGAAAATGTCTATTCAGGTCCCCTGCCCATTTATTAATTGGATCATTTGGTTTGTTTTGCTATTGAGTTCTCTGTGTTCCTTATATCTTTTGGATAGTAACCCTTTACCAGATATATGGCTTGCAAATATTTTCTCCCATTCTATAGGTGGTCTTTCCATCTTGCTGATTGTTTCCTTTGCTGTACAGAAGCTTTTTAGTTTTATGTAGTCCCACTTATTTATTTCTATTTTTTTGTTGCTTATGATTTGGGTGTCATATCCAAAAAATTGTTGCCAAGACCAGTGCCAAGGAACTTTATTTTTCTTTCTTCTTTAGAGTTTTGCAGTTTCAGGTCTTACGTTTAAGTCTAATTTATTTCAAGTTAATTTTTTTTTTTTAAAGTAGGCTCCACACCCAACATGGGGCTTCAACTCAAGACCTCTAGAGTTCTAGCCAGGTGCCCCTCAAGTTAATTTTTGTGATTGGTGTAAGATAGGGGTCCAATGTCATTCTTTTGCATATGAGTTTCCAATTTTCCCAACATTCATTGAAGACACTATTCTTCCCTCATTGAATATTCTTGGTTCCCTTGCCAAATATTAATTGTATGTGTATGGGTTTATTTCTGGGCTCTTAATTCTGTTCCGTTGGGCTATGTGTCAGCATCATGCTGTTTTGATTGCTAAATATTTGTAGTACAGTTTGAAATCAGGAAGTGTGATGCCTCCAGCTTTGTTCTTTCTCAGGATTACTTTGGCTATTTGAGTTCTTTTGTTGTTCCCTATAGATTTCAGGATTATTTTTTCTGTTTCTGTGAAAAATGCCATTGGAATTTGATAAGGATTCTGTTGATCGAGAGGTGGCTTTGGGTAGTACGGACATTTTAGCAATATTCTTCTGATCCATGAACATGGGATATCTTTTCATTTATTTGTATTTTTTTTTCAATTTCTTTCATTAATATCATTTAACTTTCAGTGTACAGATCTATCACACACTTGGCTAATTTATTCCTAAGAATTATATTTTTTGATGCTATTGTCAATGGGATTGTTTTATCTCTTTTTCAGATAATTTGCTGTTAGTGTATAGAAACACAACTGATTTTTGCATGCTGATTTTGTATGCTGCACCTTTACGGAATTCATTGATTAAGTCTAACAGTGTTTTGATAGAATCCTTAGGATTTTTAAAGATTTATTTATTTATCTATTTTAGAGAGAACATGAGTATGCATGAGTCGGGGGAGAGACAGAGGGAGAGGGAGGGAAGCAGACTCCCCACTGAGTGCAGAACCCAATGCAGGGCTCAATCTCATGACCCTGAGATCATGACCTGAGCCAAAATCAAGAGCCGATGCTTAACCAACGGAGCCACGCAGAGGGCTCATGGTGTCCTTAGGATAGTCTATATATAAGATCATATTATGCAAGCAGAGACAATTCTACTTCTTTCTTTTTGATTTGAACGCCTTTTATTTATTTTTATTATCTCATGGCTCTGGCAAGGATTTTCAGTACTGTGTTGAATAGGAATGGTGAGAGTGGACACTCTTGTCTTGCTTCTGGTCGCAGAAGATAAGCTTTCCGTTTTTCACTGTCGAGTATGATGTTAGCTGTGGGCTTATCATATCTGGCCTCTATTATGTTGAAGTATATTCCTTCTATACCTAATTGGTTGGAGTTTTTGTCATGAAAGGATGTTGAATTTTGTCAGATGCCTTTTTTGCATCTGTCGAGGTGATCCTAGACTATGATTTGCGTGTGCAGAACCATCCTTGTATCCTAGGGATAAATCCAACTTGATCATGTTATATGATCTTTTTCATGTATTGCTGAATTTGGTTTGCTAGTATTTTGTTGAGAATTTTTACATTTACACTCACTCATCAGGTACATCAGCCTGTAGGGTTTTTTTTTCTGGTGGTATGTTTATCTGACTGTCAGGGTATGAGGGTAAGTAACACTGGCCTCATAAAAGGAGTTTGGGAGTGCTCCCCCCTCTTCGGTTCTTTGGAAGAGTTTCAGAAGGATTGGGTATTGATGATTATTCTTCTTCTTCTTCTTCTTCTTCTTCTTCTTCTTCTTCTTCTTCTTCTTTTAAGATTTTATTTATTTGACAGAGAGATAGAGTGAGCACAAGCAGGGGGAGCGGCAAGCACAGGGAGAGGGAGAAGAGCCGGATGTGGGACTTGATCCCAGCACTCTGGGATCATGACCTGAGCAGAAGGCAGATGCTCAACCGAGTGAGCCACCCAGGTGCCCTGGGTATTGATTCTTCTTTAAATATTTGGTAGAATTCACCAGTGAGACCATCTGGTGGTCCTGGGCTTTTCTTTTCTTTTCAAAATCTGGGAAGTTTTTGATTACTAATTCAACCCTATCATTATTGGTCTATTCATATTTTCTTTTTCTTCATGATTCAGTCTTGGTAGGTTATATGTTTCTAGGAATTTATCCATTTCTTCTAGGTTGTCCAATTTATTGGCATATAATTTTTCAGAGTAGTCTCTTAAGATCATTTGTATTTCTCTGGTGTAAGTTGTAATGTCTCCTTTTCATATCTAATTTTGTTTGAGTTTTTTCTCTTAGTCTAGCAAAAGTTTTGTCAATTTTGTTTATCTTTTCTAAAAACCAGCTTAGTTTCATTTATCTTTCCTATTGTTTTTCTGGTCTCTCATTTATTTCTGCTCTGATCTTTATTATTTCCTTCCTTCTTCTAATTTTGGGCTTAGTTTATTATTTTTCTAGTTCCTCGAGGTTGTTTATTTGAGATCTTTCTCTTCACTTAAGGTAGGTGTTTATTGCTATAAAGTTCCCTCTTAGAACCACTTTTGTTGTATCCCATAACTTTTGGTATGTTGTATTTCCATTTTTGTTTGTTTCCAGATATTTTTTACCTCCATTTTGATTTCCTCTTTGACCCATTGGTTGTTCAGGAGTGTGTTGTTCAGTTTCCACATGTTCATGGATTTTCCAGTTTTCCTCCTACTGTTGATTTCTAGTTTCATACCGCTGTAGTTGGAGAAGATACTTGTCATGATTTCAATCTTCTTAAGTTATGAAACTTGTTTTGTCTGTCATTTACTTTGAAATACATCAAAAATAAGATGGATTGTTGAATAGGTAAAGGAACGTGTAGCTGGACGGCTGTGTGATAAAGAAGGATAGTAAATTTTTAAAAGAAGATTATTTATTTGAGAGAGAGAGAGAAGAGCATGGGAGAGAGAACACAAGTGGGGGGGGAGGGGCAGAGGGAGCCGGAGAAGCAGACTCCCTGCTGAGCAGGGAGCCCGATGTGGGGCTCGATCCTGGGAGCCTGGGATCAGGACCTGAGCTGAAGGCAGACACTTAACCGACTGAGCCACCCAGGTGCCCCAGTAAATGTTAAGGGTAGAATAACCATACATCCATGGTGGTTCATTGTCTTCTTCATCTTTATGTTTGAAAATTCTCATAATAAAATGTTGGAAAAAAATTTGGGGTAATGCCATTCCCCAGAGAGAGCCAGTCTTTCATTCCTTTATATACAGATAGACACATGCCAGAGATTCTTAACTGGGGGCAGTTTGGCCCCCAGGGGACACTGGGTAATTTTTGATTGTCATGATCGGGTGGTGCTGCCAGCATCCAGTGGGTAGAGGTCAAGGATGCTGCGAAACAGCGCCCTCCGATGCAGAGGACAGTCCCCACAACAAAGAATGATTTAGCCCAAACGTCAATAGCGCTGAGGTAGAGAAACCCTAATATATATCTCTGAATATCTGAATATTTATATCCATTCATATTAATGTATATATATATGCATATTTTATGCTTACATATATTTTAAACAACATTGAACTCATGGTTTTGTAACCTGTGTTTCCATAACGTGTTGTCATTTTCCCAGGTAATTAATGGCCGTTAGCGTTATCCTATTTTAATGGCGGTTGTAGGTGTCTGTGCTGTGATTCATTGCACCCTGCTCTGTCTGGGCATTTTTAGGTGGCTGGCCAATCTCTAGTGTACCTCTGTGGAATTCGAGTCTTCCCTGTCAGACACATCTCTATTCTGTGTGGTGAAATTGTCTCCGGGGAAGAACTGTTGGTCGCCCTTGGGACCCCCTTGGGCGTCAACATTCTTAGTAACTGGAGCATTTGTGCTGGGGCTCTCCAAGGGTTGTCATCTCTCCTTTGGGTGTTTTTTTCCCCCAGAGGCTGTGACAAGCAGAGGCAGCAGCCGGCGCTGTGGTATCTCACTAGCCCTGGGACAGCGTTGGATCTGGGGTGGGACAGAGACCCATGTGCCCCCTCCCCTGGTCCAAGTTCTGCTGCGTCCCTAGGGACCCAACTTGACTTTGACCTGTGTCTTTTTTCAAACATAGGTCTCCCCTTCTGATGAAAAGAGAACAGAAGAATGGACTACGGTCACCAAACCTCCCTAGTCCCGTGCGGACAAGATAAATACATCTCCAAGTAAGATTTCTGGCTTTAGTGTTGTGTCCCCAGTGGCCAGCCCCACGTGGATGGAAGCCCCTGGCAGGGGAGCCTCTTCTGTCCATGGGGTGGCAGGGGCTCCCGTGTGTGGGAAGTAGGGAGCATAGCAAGGTTGGTGCTTTAGATAAAAACACCCCCCCGGGGCCTGGCCATGAACAGCGAAGCAAAGGGAACCTTCAAGACATGGCATCTTTGGGAGTTCAAGACAGATGGTGTCCTGGAGGGAGAAATTAATGGTGGCTGCCCCCTGCACTGTTCATGGTGTCCCCTGAGGGAGTCCCCGCTGGGTCGTGTCCCTGTGCTGCTGGAGTTCTGACCAGAATGGGCACGGGTGACCCCTGAACAGAAGGAGACAGTCTCGTGGCTTTATATGCACTAAAATCTCCTAAGCTCAGATTTTTTGCTAATGGGAGCCAAAATGGACTTTTTCAAATGGTTAGTTTGAGGATATATTTTTCTATCAAGCACTGAGATTCGCTCGTACCGAATGCTCTCTATCTGAATTAAATGTTTAACTCATCTGAGACCAAAATTGTTTTAATTCCTTTACCCATATTTGGCCACATACAGACCCTCAGTTGTGTGAACTGTGGATCATTCTTATTGCTTCATTGAGGGATTTCTCCAGGAACCTCGACTGGCCGGTCATTTCAGATCTCTGTGCTCAAAAGTACCAAGTAGCTTTTGTGTTAGGTTATTTGGAGTCACATTTTTCACTAATTCATTTAGGCTTGCATAGAATGACTCCGAGTTTTCTAGGTTAAACTTGTCAGGAGCTTCTTGGAGTTTCAAGCCGCTCTGACATCTGGCGTGGCCCCAAATCGCTCCATTGAATGGCGGCATTCGGAGAGTCCAAACTTCTGCCTGAGAACAGGCTAAAGCACAGGGAATAGTCTTCAAGCCCCTGCCTTCCCGGCCCTCAGGCACTAGCATACACCTTCAGATAAAACCGGAGAGGTTGTTCTCAGATTATCCGAGATTCATCCCGATCCCAAAGGTGGGAAGCCCTCGTTCTTTCTTGTTCAGTAGAGCTGTGTTTCCAGGGGACCTCCTGGAAACCAGGATTTAACAGCAAAGGAGGACGATATAGGGTTTCAGAGGGAGATTTGCAAGTTTAAAAAAAATTTTTTTAAGTTTATTCATTTAATAAATCTCTACACCCAACATGGGGCTTGAACTCACAACCCTGAGATCAAGAGTCCCACGCCCCTCCCACTGAGCCAGGCAGGCACCACCCCCATTTTTTTTTTTTTTAATAAACTTAAAAGCAGTTAGAGTAGAATAAAAAGATAAAAGCTTATAGAACAGAATACTGCCAGGGCCCAGAATCCCCTCCTGCCCCCTTGTGGTCACTGCTCCCCAAGATGAACCGCTGTCCAGAATTCCAACACCCATTTTGAACTTTATATAAATGGGATCATACACTACGTGGCCTTTGGTGTGAGGCATCTTTTACTCAACGTAATGTCTGTGAGATGCATCTGTGGTGTGTGTGGCTCATTCATATTCTTGTTACTATGTAATATTCCACTGTATGGAATATCGTTACTTGTTACTATGTAATATTCCTTTATTCATCCTCTGCCCTGCTGATGGGAATTTGTGAGTTTTTATACACACCTTCAGGTCGTGTCTCTGAAGCATTAGTCAGTGGATCCAGACCTGTCCCTTTTGACTTTCTGCAAAGCCTAGAAGTTTCCGAGTTTCACGAAAGCCTGTACCTATCGCCCTGCCCTCACGGCAGAGGCGAGGGAGAAAAGGCAGTGGCGGGGCCCGAGCAACCTTGCCCGTGGACTTTGTCGTGCATTTGCCTCTGTGAGTCTCGCCGCACCAAAGACTGTGCTCGGAGCTTGGTTTGGGGAGCGTTGTCAGAGCTGCGAGCTCGGTTTGCTGGAGTTGTTCCTTGCGCTCAGTCTGTTCTAGGCGGGGTCTGTTCTTGACCTTGATCCCAGGGGATGATGGGGCTGGGGGCGGGGGCTGCATGTGCGTGTGGACGCACGTGTGGACACACACCCAGATTGGGGCAGCCGAAGGCCAGGTTGGAGGTGAGAAAAGAGGGAACAGGTGTATTACAAGTGGCTTCAGCCGAGAATGTCACACCTTTTGTATTTTGCGCTAAGGAACGAACTTCTCCTGCATCTGAAGACCTACAATTTGTACTATGAAGGCCAGAATTTGCAGCTCCGACACCGTGAGGTAAGGAGACCCCGGGGAAGGCCTCTGGGCCAGCCCAGTCTGTCTCCACGTCTCCAGGGTCTCGGGGTCCCTGCCTCTCCTGCCCACCCCCCCCCCCCGGGAGCGACCTCTCATTGAGGGTTAGCGGGATTCCCCGGAGTTCTTTGGAAGGAGACCCCAGGCTCGTTTTGTTCTAATGAGGATGAGCTTTTCTGTTCCGGAGATATTCCTGGGGATGTGAGTCTGGGCTAGCCTCTGCTTCAGAGGGGGTCTTCCAAAGGGGACGTTCATGAAATGACCCTTTCCCATGGCTCTCAAGCAGGCTCTTCCTTCTCGGCCAATTCAGGAATCTTACCCAGTCCTCTGTGTTTACACATCTGGGCCCACATCAGTCAGCTCTGCGTGGAAACGCTTGGCCCTTCCTCACAACTGCAGTGGTCTTCCTCGGGTGCCTTCCTGGGATGCCCTTTGCTCTCCATCTGGCTACCCCCAGCCCCCAGCCCGAATCTAAGCTTACTCATCCCGTATCCATTTCTGTAAAGCCTGTTACCAGGTAAGTGGTGAGTTATGGAGGAGCCAGGTGGAGTAATTTATACTCAAGTGTTCGAGACTGATAAGATGTGTGTAATACCCTTCTAAACACATTTTCAGGTCATCGAGCCATGGCGATTTAATCCACAGAAACAGATCAGATGGTAGAATTTCAGCTACGAAGGCAGGCTCGTTGGGGAGAGTATGTGAGACGCAGTGGCCTTTTCTGTGTCCCTCAAGCCAGTCCATGTAGGCAAAGTCCTATTTTGGGTTAAATCCTGTCCTGAAACCATGCGATATAGCAGTAGGCATGCCAGCCTCAGCCTTTACTAGCTAGAAAGCCCTCTCTTACATAAAGGCCTGCTCTTACATAAAGCCTTTCCCCCCAAGACCCCCACCTGCCTCAAAGTTGTTCTACTCCTCTCCTGCTGTCTTTTATTCTTCCCTCCTCTCTGGGGATGATCCTGGGATCTGGGTCAGTGGTTCATTGCATGGGTGTCCTTTTCATCCACGTGGCTCGTCCTGAAGACGTGGCTGTGGGTTTTTCTGAGACCCTCTAGAAGGCCTGACCCTTTTAGGCACTGCCCTTAAAGCTTCTCCTAGTGAGTGGCTGGGCCGTTTGCAAGATTTTGGTCCTTGGACAGCTTGTCTGCAGTGTGTCTTATAGAATAAATTCTCAGAATGCTCTATGATTATATAGAGACTCACTATAATAAGTGAGACTCAGTTCTTTGAGACAAAACGCACCGATGCCTTTAGAAGTGTTTAACTAACGTTTAACTTGTTAGCAGCCAACCACCCTTGAGTATAAATTTGGAATTCTTGGAAGATTTATTCACCTCTTGGAGAGCCATAATGTGGCACATTAGCTAATTAAAGGCTCTGGGAAGTTCTGCTGGTAAGAAACCTGATTAACATATCCTCTCCCAATTCATGATCACCCGACACCCTTTTTAAGGGAGCGATTGATCTGCGAGAGGAGCTAGTATTTGATAGAACACACTTGGAGAAATGTTACTGCAAATCTCCTTCAACCAGCAGGTCAGATTGCTAACCGTATGTTCTAGCTAAAGACATGTCTTCCCGTGGTAGGGGAGGGGAAAGTAGCTAATTCGAGAATCTGGCTCTGGCTTCTGTTAGCAAGGCTCGTCTCACTCTAAGAGATGTCTTCTTCTTTCTTTAAAGTATAAAAAAAAAAAACAAAACACCCATTTTTATCACTGACACACATGTACTTGAGTTTTGAGGCAACTTTTGTGTTGACCTTGAGGTCGTCTTCGGGGCGGCAGGGGTAGTTTGCAGTGGGGTGTGTCTCAGAGCTGGGGTGCGGGTGTAAGTGGGGTGCGCCCACCCAGGACACATCAGGGGTGCTGCCCGTTGTCTCCCAGTGCGCTGCTGGCCTCTGCGGGGTTTTCGGGGCCGGCTCATGGTGCCAGTTGCTTTGTGGGCAGGAGGAAGACGAGTTCATCGTGGAGGGGCTGCTGAACATCTCCTGGGGGCTGCGACGGCCCATCCGACTACAGATGCAGGATGACAACGAGCGCATTCGCCCCCCACCGTCCTCTTCCTCCTGGCACTCTGGCTGTAACTTGAGGGCGCAGGGGTGAGTGAGGAGAGAGGGGACCGGGGGTGACCGGGAGTGTCTAGGGATTCTGCTCTTAAATGTCCTTGAGCAGAGAAATGCCACCTCCTTCCAGCAAGCCTTGACCCCGGCTCCCGTTCTCCCCACCTGCACTGCGCACCTGTTCTGGGTTTAGCAGGAGGAGGAAGGAGCAGGTGTGAGTGTGAATTCCAGAGTCTCTGAGGGGTCTCGCTCGTGGCCAGCTGGGCCTCGCCTGCAGATTTCTGATGGACGCCCGGGGCCCCGGCCTCTCCCCATGGGACCACTCCTTATAGAATGACCCTGCTCTGGAGACAGCAAGGGCTTGAACCTTCTCTCCAAAGCTCTCCATGACTCGGGGCGGGCGGGCGGGGGGGAGGGGGGGATCCGGAAGAAGAAAAGGAACATCACGCCTTGTCCAAGCTGCTCCTGCGAGGCCAGCCAGGGGGCTGCTTCCTTCAGGCCACACCCGGAGCTGGGTGACAGTGTGACCGTCAGTGGTCTGGGGGGCTCCCTCCTCCGGGCTCCCGCTGGAAGGTCTGTGAAGCCTGAGCTCGGTCGCCCCCTCTCTCTGCTGCCAGCTGAGCAGCCAAGTGCCGTGTTTCGAGGCCCGCCCTCTCCGCGGGGACTTCTTCCGGGACTTCGCTATCAATGACTGACTGGCCGTGATCGTCCGGAACTGGCTGGTGCTGCCCCGAGGCCAGAGCGTGGGGGGCGTGTGCTGATCTCCCAGCCCAAACCATGTGTTTTCTGTTTTCAACCAGACCCAAGCCTCTCTGTTGGACATGCTGGATGTTCTGTTGAACTCCACGGCCAAATCCATCTTTCCCTAAAGTTCAGAGACACCTACGCGGTGGCCAAGCCCGGGAGCCGATCTGCTTTCCTTCCCAGGGAATTTTAGGAGGGAAGTCGCCCGTCCCACCAGCCGCTGGGATGTCTGGTCCCGGTTCTCTGGTTTCATCTCCTTGGCTGGCTTCACGCTCTAGTTTAATTTTGGCCCTTTTGCCTTCTTGGATTTCCTGCGGGCCAAACCCTTTCCACTGCCGCAGCCCAACGATGCCCAGGCCGTGTCCCATTCCGTCCCCTACGTGACGGGATTTTTAGAATGCCGTTTGCGTGATTTTGGGCTGAGCCTGCTAAAGGGTCCTCCACTCCGCGCACTCGTTTCTTCTCCCTTCCCTGCAACATCAAGCTGGCCTTGGCTGGTTCTTGAAACCCACCAGGGCTCTCGAGAGGGTTGTCAGGAACCGATGCTGGCTAGACTAAAGTGAATGCCTGGGCCACTGGGGTAAGAACTGGGCTGAGACCAGTTTCTGCTGCGGTGAGGGCGTGGGCAGTGGGAGTTCACCCCTCCCCCGCTCCAGTCTGCGGTCGGAAGCCCAGAGTTTGACCACAGTGGGAAGTTCTTCTAGATTTTCAGTTTTTATCGCCTTCCCTTAAAATTGTCATCCCTGGACCCTAAGTCCCCTCTCTACTGGGTCCCAGAGAGCTCACGCTCTTCTCACTCTGGGATGGTCCTAATGGGTTAAACGGTTCTCCTCTCTGCTCAAATCTCCTGTTAATTTTGGGTATGCATCTCTGAGCTGCTGTCATTATCCTTTTTGGCTTATAGGGGAGTCATTTGCCAGTTATCCGGGCCTCTGCTCAGACTGGCTGTGTGGGGGGTCCAGCTGGGCTGAGCATCCCGTCCGACAACGCCGAGAACACTATCATCATTGGCCCTTTGACGCTGCTCTGACCCTCGTGGGCAGCCAAGCTATTGCTTCTGTTCTTTGCAGATGCCAGAAGCAATTTCTGAGCTATTCCTCCAATGGGAAAGGATCTGAACTGGGATCTTGTCTGGAGAAACAAATGTCCATTGTTACAGGGTTCTCCAAATAAGCTATAGAACCTGTACATGCTCAGAAACTCAGTGCAGACAGCACCCGGATTTTGTTCTGTGATGTTCTCCATCCCGGGCTTGATGAATGGGGTGCTTGTGTTGGGGCAGATGCTGGGAAAGAGCATCTTCTCCTCCGGAATACCTCCAGTGCTCAGCTCTGGAGCGGGGCCAGCCTCACGGGACCCTCCGCACGGGGCTCTGCTGGTCCCCAGCCTGGCACAGGGCAGGTGCTCCCCTTGCACGAGAGGGAGGGTCCCCCTGCGGGGGCTGACCCGGTCTCCCTTTTGTGTTCTTTCTCGCCAGCACCATCCTGAAGCCCCTCACCATGCCCAACATTCAGATCTCAGAAGCGGACGCCCCGCCCGAGGGTGAGCAGACGCCGAGCCCCACAGGTACGCGTGCGGCGGGAAGGGTCCCGCTTTGGGCTCACCTGTGGGAGGACTGATGTGATCTAGATGCTGTAAATGGAATCAATAAAAGTCACGTGGTTCGAGACTCAAAGAGTATTCAAAGGAGGCAGTCGGAAGTTCCCCCATTTCATCTACTCACCCTAAGTGGTTCCCTCCCTAGAACGTCCTCGAAGGCATTCTTTCCGAGGTATGCTAGAGACAGAGAAAAGCAAACACACATCAACATCCCTTTATGGTTGGAGGTCATTTCTTTTCTTCCTCTTTTCTGTTTCTGCACATCCCTGTTTCTATTAGTTTGTTTTGAGGACGGTTGCACACAAATCCATAAAAAACTTCGGCCTTCTTATCCAGCGGTGTCCCATCATGCGGAGAAACGAGCGCCGAATCGCTCTTCACCGATGGACGTTGAAGTCATTCCAGTCTTTTGCTGTGACAAACAGCAGTTAGTGGCCCTGGACACGTGCCATTTCACACATTTGTCAGTGTCTGTAGGATTCTTTCCAGTGGAGTTTCTGGGTCTGAGGCTATGTGCATTTGTAATTTTGATAGATACGGTCAGTTTCTTTTGTCGTGTTTCTCCTGTGCAAGCACTATTCTAAATGCTTTGCGTGAATTAATCCGGTAAACCCTCACAACAACCCGTGATGTGGGTGCTGTTATTATGCCCACTTTATAGATGAGGGAACTGAGGCATGGAAGGGTTAGTGAAACACGGCGATGGGGGAGCTGGGATATGGCGCTGGGAATCTGGCTCTCGAGTCTCTCCTCTGAATTTTGTCACTGTATTGCTTCTCAGTAAATTACACCATAGGTTTTTGCCCCAGCAGGAAATACTGGGTTTTTTTTTTAAGATTTTATTCATTTATTTGACAGAGAGAAAGATCACAAGTAGGCAGAGAGGCAGGCGGGGGGGGGGGGGGGGGG
>CM052885.1:95043086-95072577 GCA_028534135.1 Potos flavus
CTTAGACTCCAGGGGCCTCAAGCCCCTGCAGGAAGACACCCCGCAGCTAATGCGCACACGCAGCGATGTTGGGGTGCGTCGCCGTGGCAACGTGAGGACACCCAGTGACCAGAGGCGAATCAGACGCCACCGCTTCTCCATCAACGGCCATTTCTACAACCACAAGGTAGAGGGGGTGGGGGGTAGGGGGCCAGGGGTAGCAAGGGAATAAGGCCTTTTCTTGGGCAGTGGCCGCCTCAAGCCTACAGACAAGCGGGAAGCCAAGTGTTTGCCATTCTGTCTTGGGTCGTGGGTGGGCTGCAGGCTCTGCTGGCTCTGGGAGCGATGAGGGACCCCCACATCAGGAGCCCCCCTCCCAGGGTGGTGTGTGAGATGACCCCACAGAGACCAGAGCCATCCCTGCTCCCTGGAAAATCCACACGTTGCCCTCTTCCTACACCTTGGGCCTCTCGGCTGCTGGGTGGTCTCACTTTTCTGTGAGTTGAGTGCTACCCCCTGAAACACGGCTGCAGGACTCTAATCGGGGGCCTCCGTGCACTACCTCCCGCCCCCCCGACGCTAGCTGACCCTCGTTTCCTCCCACTGCTTGGTCCGAATCCAGCCCCAGAAGCAAGTGCATCAGGGGAGAGGGGTCAGAGACCTTGTTGAAGTCACGGTGGAAGGGGCCTTGTGCGTGTTTTCTTCGGAGAGAGGGCCTTCCTTACCTGGGTCCGTTCCCTCTCCCCCACCCCGCCACTTGCCGAGCTCAGTGGGGACAGTGGGGAGGAGATGAGCTCCCGAGTTAGGCATGGCCTGGGTCTGCCTTGCTGATGTCAAAGGCACTGTCTGCCCGGCTGTCAGGACGGGGATGGGGGGGGGCTCTCAGGGTGCATGGGGTGAGTGCCCTTGTCACTGTGCCCTTTACCCCAGGTCACGGGGCCGGGACACCTGGGTTTTAGGGCCCAGTTCTTGTCCCCTCTTGTCCCCTGAGCCGGCCCCCTCTGTTGACAGACGTCGGTGTTCACGCCGGCCTACGGCTCCGTCACCAACGTGCGCATCAACAGCACCATGACCACCCCCCAGGTCCTGAAGCTGCTGCTCAACAAATTCAAGGCAAGTTCCCTCTGTGGGCTGGCCTTGGAGGGGCGGCGCGGGGGGCTGCGGCACGCCCGAGGTGGGCAGGGGGACCCTGGCGAGTGTGCACTCAGTAGGGGGCGCTGGGCGACGGCGCTTGCGGTCTTCCCACCCCGTGGCATCAGCATCCCACGGGAGCTTGTTGGCAAAGCAGCTTCCCAGGCCCCAGACCTGAAGCAGCCCCGCTGAATCCGAAGCCCGAAGGCCAGGGAACCTGTTTGGCCGCTGGCAGGAGATTCTGGTCCCCTGAATTCTGAGAAGCAGCCCAGACCTCAGGCCCCAGGCCCAGACCCCAGAGCCCAGGCACAGACTGGCTTCGGAAACACATTTGGGAAACCTGCTCTGAAAAATGAACTTCAGTACACGTGCAAGTTCTAGCGCGTGAGTCCTTAAAGTCCGTTACTCTGTAGGTTTTCCACAATCCCTTTACAAGAAATCTTTTGGAGACAGGGATCCCTGTTTTTCCCTGAGGCCGGCGTCAGCTGATGGCCTCTGGGTTCAAATCCCCAGCCATCGCCTGCTGATTGCAGGAGCGGAGCTAGCGACTTAAGCTCCCTGTGCTTCTCCTTCGTCTTCTGTAAAATGAGGGTTCACGGGACCCCACTGAGGGCCTGTTGGGAGCATGCGAAGTGTGTAGCCCGGTGCTTGGCAGGGTGCCAAAAGGTGAGTCCTTCTTACGGACCCTGATTGCCCCCTCTCCTCATCCCCTCTGAGAGCTGGAGAGAAAGGGCTCCCCCTCAGAAGCGCCGAAAATCCGTTTCACTTTGCAGCATTCCAGAAGGAATGGCTCAGAGGTGGGATATGTCAATACGCGCTCTCTTCAAGCATCTCTTGTTTCTGATCCAGATCGAGAATTCCGCAGAGGAGTTTGCTTTGTACGTGGTCCATACCAGCGGTGGTAAGTCTGAAAAACACAGCGTACTTGAACATGTTTGCGTCGCTCAAATCGGCCGCGTTTGCTTGTTGTTTGGCCTTTGGAAAGTTCCAAATGTTGTTTGCCCCCGAGGCGGGTGGGGGCACCGGCTGAGTCCACTGGGGAAGGCCGTAGGTGGTCTAAAACCTAACCGCTTATTCAGAAGGCAACCGGATTTTCTAGAGAGGTGGATGAAAGCAGTCCCTCCCATGGAGCATCTTCCAGCGGGGTTGGAGCCTGGTAGTGTTGTCGGGGAGAGCCGGCAGGGAACGGTCACTTTGAACCAGAATTGTTCATTCACAATCCAGTCTCCTGACTTCCTGGCCGCGTCCTCTAAGGGGCCGGGGCCATCTGGGCCCCCGAGTTGGCCACTGCTTACGGTGAGAAAGGCCTCGGGCTAGACTCAGGGCTGTTCCTGGCTGTGTGTGGTTCCAGAGAAACAGAAGCTGAAGAACACCGATTACCCTCTGGTCGCCCGAATCCTCCAGGGCCCGTGTGAGCAAGTCTCCAAAGTGTTTCTCATGGAGAAGGACCAGGTGGAGGAGGTCACCTATGACGTGAGTCCCCTTCGGGTGGGGGGCGGTCTCTCCTCGGGAGGGCGGAGATTTGGTTGGGTTACGTGCCACTGGGATATAGTTTGACTTCCTGGCCAAGGACCACGTCCCATTTTGCTGCCATTCCTCAATACCAGGTTTTCTTTTCTTTTCTTTTTTTTTTAAATTAAATTTATTTTTTATCACTTTTTTCGTTTTTAAAACATTTTTAAATTTCTAATTTTTCAAATCTAAATATTTTTATTTATTTTAATGCACTGATTTTATGTTTTGAATTTTAAAATTTATTTTATTGTTAAATTTTATGTATTTTCTTTTTAGTTAAGCATTTTTTAAGATTAAAATTTTTTTAATTTTTAATTTTTTCTTTTTTTATCATTATTTTTTTTTAAAGATTTTATTTATTATTTATTTGACAGAGGGAAAGAGATCACAAGTAGGCAGAGAGGCAGGCAGAGAGAGGAGGAAGCAGGCTCCCTGCTGAGCAGAGAGCCCGATGTGGGGCTCGATCCCAGGACCCTGAGATCATGACCCGAGCCGAAAGCAGAGGCTTTAACCCACTGAGCCACCCAGGCGCCCCAGGGTGGGGATTCTTGTGGAGGAGAGGGGACGGCTGTTTAACCTCGGCTCACCCCCACGGCCTCTCCAGGGCAAGTTCCCATTTGGATGCCCGCTTGAGACGCCAAATGCAAATCGTCGTCCTGAGCCATGGGTCCCTGAATCCCGTTAGGGCAGGACATAGAGGTGTACTGACTGTTGGGGGTTCGGGTGTTCTTGGCATCACTGGCTCAAGAGAGAGTGCTTCTCCATGTTGGATAGCACCTTGTCGTGCAACGGATCCATGGGACGAGAGAGGAGAAGTTCTGAGATCTGTGTCACGGATAGGCAGTGACGGTCACCGCAAACTCTGTGCCAGCTGCGAGACGAGCAAGGCTTGGCTGCTGTAGCCTTTAAAGAAATCCTGGATCTATGCGGAAATAGGTTTCCCATGCCTTTGGGCCTTGCATGAGACAGACACCAAAAGGAATTGGAATAAGGTTGGGAGGGGGCGTGCACGCACCCCAGACGGACTTCTTCCTCCCCAGGTGGCCCAGTACATAAAGTTTGAGATGCCTGTCCTAAAAAGCTTCATTCAGAAGCTCCAAGAGGAAGAAGATCGAGAAGTCAAGAAACTAATGCGCAAGTACGTGCGGCGGGTCCTGGGGCGGCTGCTTGGGCCTCTCCCCGGGGTCTCCAGGAGCCGGCTCTCCCATCGGTGCCTCCCGGGGGCTGTGCTGAGTGGCTGTGTAGGCCTGGGTCCTGTGGACCTTCTTCCGGGGGCTCCCTGGGACAAATGTCGATCTCAGATGGGGACGCGAAGCTTAAGCGTGTTGGTGTCTCTGCTTCCTGGGTCAGCTTCTCATTTTGATGTGGACAGAAAAATGTTCTGGGGATTTCAGGAAGGCTGTCATAGCAGTGGAAAGTAGTCTAAGCAACCTACCTCTGAAATCCTTCCCTCCTACCCTTCTTCCTTCTCAATATTTCTCTTCTGGAAATTACATTTGGCTTGAAAAGTCCAGTAAAGCTGCTCTCTGGCGAGGACTTTTTTTTTAATTTTATGATTGTAGTGTAGTTGACATACAGTGTTATATTTGTTTCAGGCGTCTGGCATAGCAGTCCAACAATCCATACATTATTCAGTGCTCACCATGATAAGCGAAGTCCCCATCTGTCACCATCCAACGATATGACACTTTATTGACTATATTCCCGATGCTCTACTTTTCATCCCTGCAACTTTTTATTTCGTAACTGGAACTTCGTACCTCCGAATCCCCTTCACCTGTTTTACCCTATTTCTCTGGGGACAGTTTTATGATTTTTTTAACTTTTTTTTCGTCCTGTTGAGTCATAAAGTGGACTGCTTTTCATGGATACGGCAGAAAATTGATTGATTTCTGCCCCTGGAGAATTGCGCCGATGCTCTCTCTGCTGTAGCGATGATGATCGCTAGCAGGAAAGCAGTTAACATTTACTGAACGCTACGGTAGTCGGATTGTCTGGTTTGGATGGGGTCTGGCTCAGTTTCTCTCATCCGGGTGCGGAAATGAACACAAGCCACAGGGTGGCTGGCGGCTGGGCCAGTGATAGAAGCGAAGGGACTGACGGGAGGCCCCCTGGGACCCGGGCAGTGGGGGAAGATCAAGAGGGATTGTGTTGCTTCCTGGAACCCATTGTAGCTGGTCCTGTCCCCAGGTACACCGTGCTCCGGCTCATGATCCGGCAAAGGCTGGAAGAGATGGCCGAGACCCCAGCAACAATCTGAGCCACACGGGGGAGGGGATCCAGACGCCACAGGGGCTGCCGCTGACACAAGAAGATGCACAGGAAGCTGGGTACCTTCCTTCCACGGAAACCTGTAGATACAAACCCCCCCCAGCTCCCGCCGAGCCACCATCCGCTGCCTGCAGCGGGATGGAGAAGCCGTCCTCGGATCCCCACGCTCCACTCCTTTCTCTCACTCACAAGGACTTTTTAATTTTGTTATAAGGACCCAAAGTGTGTGTGTGTGTGTATGCACTTGAGCACACGCATGCACATGTGTGTGTGCACGCGTGGTACATATCCACGTGCCTACCTGATATTCACACGGAACTGAATTCCGAGCCACCAGCACCCATCTGAGGGGTCGAAACTGATGTCTTCCCTCAAGGGCCAGGGAGCAGCCACGCGTGTTTGCAAGGGAAGGGGACTCCACAAGCTCACCACGTGGGGTATTTATATATTGGTGGAGATTCTCCCCATACATCTAAAAGGACTGGGCGTTGGAAATGAACAAAATAGCAGCCCGTGCCCTTGGGGAAGGTCGGAGGGAAAGAGAAAGATAAATCATCTGTGGGGTAGATGCAATAAACCCACAAGTTTTTACACTGGAAACTTTGTTTAAAATAACAAAGACGTATGTGATGATCCGTGTGGATTCTGCCTCTGTGGCCATGCCTAGGAGACAGGAGAGGGGACTGACGTCCCACTCAGCATGCCAACCCCATGCCATGGAAGCCAACCCCAACTCTTTGGTGCTTCCTTGAGTCAAAGGAAGGGTCTCATGGTTTATACATGGCCGACTGGCTAGCGTGGCCCGGGCCTGGCCTTGTCCTGGGGTGGTGGCCAGAGTTTCCCTCTTTAGGGAACCACAGAAGCTCCTTGCAGAAGTGACAGATGCCTGGGAGGCTAGTCCATTTCCCATCATCAAGGGCTCTCCCTGCACTTGGAGCTGAGGCCATGTGTTTAAGGTCAAGGCCAAGGCTTTCTTCTTTCCAACCACAGGATTCTTGCAAGTGGCCCTCGCCTTATGCACGGAGAGGGCCTGCAAGCATGAGGAGGACCCTGCTACTGACCGAGTGTGGGGCTCAGGGAAGCTCTTTGGGCTGCCCCGCGCAGGTGCACAGGGGGGGTGGAGCTTTTCTGAGCAGCCACCTGGGTTATCTTTAGAACAGACCCCAGTGGGGGGAAAGAGCAGGACAGTCTGTCCCCTGTGGCTCCTCTCAGGAAGACCACTGGGTAGCTGGGCACCAGCGTGGCTGATCCAGTTTGAAGAGGGACAGACAGATGCGGGGAGCAGGGTGCCTGGCTGTGGGGATCGACCAAGCAAGGCCGGGAGCTCCTAACAGCAGGTGTCTCAGCCTTGTTGGGGGAGGGTGTCCCCATCTCTTCACCTCCTCTCCAAGAAAGGTTTGGGGAGCCTGGCAGTTGGCGCGAGGAGAGCCACTGGTCGGTGTCTGCAAGGAAGGTGGATGCTTGCCGCAGAGCCGCTCCTTCCCCCTCCTGCCCCCTGCTCCCCTCTGTGGCTTCTTAGCAAGGCGACCCCCTCTTCGGGGACCGTGGACTGGAAATCCAGAGGCTTTAGTCTCCGTCATGCCCCTCCGTGGGCCTCTGCAAAATGCACAGAAAACCCCGGGGGCAGGAGGGAGAGGCTTCCTTTGTTACGGCTGGGAAAGAGCGGGTTTGTGAATGCAGACACACTTCCTGAGTTTTGCATTTGGGAAAATGACCTAAGAAACTCTTCCAGTTACTTTTATTTTGAATGTTCAAAGCCTGTGTTGGCCCCAGTAACTCTCCTTGGTGGGCTAGGCAGAAAAATTTCCACAAAGCAGATTGCTAACCAATAACTTTTGTTGGACGGCTATTTCTGGTTTATAAAAGTTCTCTTTGATTTGCACTAGCACTGCGATAGTTTAAATAGGGAAACGTTGCAAAAACGTTAAGGTAGACCTGGCCTCTTAAAGATGGCGGGAGGGCGGGTGTCAAGGTGAAAGTCAGGGGAAATCGAATCTTACAAGATTACGTTCCCCTTACCATGGGCTGTGCTTTTCCATTTTGGCCCACCCGGTTTAGAGGTCGTTTCTCACATCCTAATAACCCCATCAGGAATTTTGGAAAGGTCCTTTGAAATAGCAGCGGCTGAAACAGAGACACTTCTCCGCGGCGTGGAGCCGGATTTTCTCACTGGTATCACATGGCTTTGCAGCTTTGAATTCCTCTAGTGATTTGTGTGGGTTTATGTAATTGCGTGCAATGAACCTGAAATCGGGTGAAGAACAAAAGGCCAATTTATAGGGTTTTTTCCTAACTTGTGAAAAGCAGGCTAGCCACATCTGGCTTTCTTTTCCTAGGGGCTTGTGTTACAAGGTGATCAAATGAAGGAAAAGCCTGAGTCCCATCTGGCTGGGAAGGGGGGGTCCGTTCCCCCAGGTGTTGGTGGAATTAAGCACAAGGTCACATTTTCAGTGATCACGTGAGTGGGCAGGTGATGAGTTAAATGGGGGGCGGGGGGGCGGGGGTATCTTGGGGAGGGACTGAGAAGCACAAACAGCAAGCAGGCTTGCCTGTGCGGGCCGGTGAGGAATGTGTGCGCTGGGCTCCTGGCTGATGGACTTGAATTCTACGTGAGGCTTAGGAGGGAGGAGCTCAGATTAGCCACCCACCCGCGAGAAAAATGCTGGGACCGAAAGCTGAGGTTTGGGTCTGAGACTTCAAGGAGAAATATTTGCACCTTTCCCTTCTCCCTAGCGGAAGGAAGACAATACTGTCTCCTGGAGATCCCCAAATAGACATTTTATCACCATCGTAGATAAGACTTTGAAATATAATGACGCACACACAAATCTGTTCTCAGATGCAAAACATCTTGGCACAAATTCTTTTCTGCAGGGTTGGGTGGTTATTTCGGTGTCAGGAGCAAAGAGGAGCGATGGCTCCCAGTAGGGCAAGAAACTCTCTTAAAAGAAACTCTCCTCCCCCTTCTCCCCCCTCAAAAAATGCCAAGCTCCAGGGCACGGAGAATATGGTGTCATAGATAAATGGCCAAGAGAGAAATTTTCTATGAGCGAGGGAATTTCAGGGTCTCGTGGCCAAACCATGATGTGGGGGCTGAGATGGCAAGCAGGGGAGGTCCCCAGCATCCTCGAGGCCGCAGCACACGTTTCTGAGTTGCTGCTTAAGTTGTTTTACACAAAGTCCTGCTTGAGTGAGATGAGCCATGATGTCCGAGAGAGAGGCAGAGATACAAAGGAACGTGGCACCCCTTCTTTCAGGCGGAAATGAGAGCGTTCCCCCTGCCACGGGAGGTCACAGCACACCCTGTGTTTGAACCAAGCACAAATTGTGGACAAGCAGGGAAGGGAAAGCCCCAGTTTGCCCTTTGGAGCCTTCCCAGCGGATTGCGGACCTGCTTCCCAGGCTGATGGTTTCTGGTGTGTTACTGCTAGTGTTCCTTCAGGGTTCCCCCACTTGTGTTAGCTTTGCGAAGTATTCGTTTCTTCATCATAACTTGCCTTCAACAATGGTACATGATCCAGTTCAATGTCTGGTTCTGAACTTATAAACTGATGCGTCTGGGTATCATAACAGAATTTGACAAGGCCTCAGAGGGGAGCCATAAATGTCTGTAACATTTTGATATGTTTTCATGCACCTAACTTAGATCTTGTTGAAATAAAGCACTTTTCAAAGAGAAGTCCCTCTGTGGATGGGTCCGTGTGTGGCCGCTGAGTGGGTAGCCCTGCCTCGTGGGAGGGCTGGGGATGGGGAGGTGAAGACATATCCAGGAAATAAGGTGATTTTCTTCCCTAAGAGTTTATGGTTTGGGCGGGCTCAGGCTTGTCTGTAATATTCCAAATAGGAAGTGAAATGAGAACGTCCCCTAGGAGTCTCGAGTTCAAGTCCTGCTGGAGCCAAGAGTTGTAGTGGTAAGAAATGGGTGGGAACTACCATTTGATGAGCCTAGATTTTGCCCTGACTCTACCCCAGGCCTGTTTTGATCCTGGGGCCAAATCATGGAACATTTTGGGGACTTGGTTTCCCCATCTCTAAAATGGCTGAACCATCCTGTAGGGGAGTGGGGATCTGGGCTTGCCTCTGTTGGAGGCAGCTCCCTGGGGGGTTGCCAAATGTAAGACGCCAGACGAGGGCCCAAGTTCCACCCTATGGTGGGGGGCCAATGTGATGGTTAATTCTGTGTCAACTTGGCCAGACCGTGGTGCCCAGATATTTGGCCAAACACTAGTCTAGATGTTGCTCTGAAGGTGTTTTTTTTTAGATGAGATTAACATTTACGTCAGTAGACTTTGAATAAAACAGATGACCTTCCACAATGTGGGTGGGCCTCATCCAATCAGTTGAAGGCCTTAAAAGAAAAATAGTACCTCCCTTGAGGGAGAGAGAATTCTACCTCCAGACTGCTTGGACTTGAGCTGCAACATTGGCTCTTTCTTCCTCGGGTCTCCAGACTGCCACGTCCTGTTGGTTCTGTTTCTCTGGAGAACTCTAACACAGAGGGGTTACATGGTGGGTTCACAACATTTGAATATGTGATTGATAAGAGCTCTTCTTAAAAGCATAAATAGTGACCAACATAATATGGCCTCTAAAAAAAGCTAATAACCAAGATAAGATTTTTAACAATACCCCCAAATGATACTTGTATGTTTCTTTTATTTTTTTAATTTTTAAAAGATTTTTCTTTTTTTTATTTATTTGAGGAAGACAGAGACAGGGGCGCCTGGGTGGCTCAGTGGGTTAAAGCCTCTGCCTTCGGCCCAGGTCATGATCTCAGGGTCCTGGGATCAAGCCCTGCATCAGGCTCTCTGCTCAGCAGGGAGCCTGCTTCCCTCTCTCTCTGCCTGCCTGTCTGCCTACTTGTGATCTCTCTCTCTCTCTCTGTCAAATAAATAAATAAAATCTTAAAAAAAAAAAGAAAGAAAGAGACAGCAAGTGAGAGCATGAGCGGGGCGGGACGGGCAGAGAGGGAAGGAGAAGCAGACTCCCCACTGAGCAGAGACCCTGATGCAGGGCTCGATCCCAGGACCCTGGGATCATGATCTGAGCTGCAGGCAGACGCTTAACCAACTGAGCCACCCAGGCACCCCTATATGTTTCTTTTAAAAGAGAGAGAAAGGGATGACTGGGTGGCTCAGTCGGTTAAGTGTCCAACTCTTGATTTCAGCTCAAGTCATGATCTCCGGGTCCTGGGATCAATAACCCCCATGCTGAGCCCCACATTGGGCTCCAAGCTCAGCAGGGAGTCTGCTTGGGATTCTCTCTCCCCCTCTCCTTCTGCCTCTCTCCTCCAACTCATGTTCTCGCTCTCTCTCTAAAATAAATAAAATCTTTAAAAAAAAATGAGAAAAAAAAGGAAAAAAAAATGAGAAAAGAGAGAAAAAAATTTGGATGAATCGATGCTCCCCTTAAGTGTTGTTTTGATTTTTTATATTTAGAGTTTTCACTCCAAGCAGTAGCTTTTTAGTTGCTGAATTGAGTGAAACAGACGAGCAGACATTAAAACACTTCCAAGGCAGTGAGGTTTTGTATGGCTCAGTGCATGTAGGGGACGAAGACAAAAGATAAACAGTCTGTCTGGGGTCCCACCAACACCCCAAATCAGAGAGTAAGTCTTACCGAAGTTAGAGTGCAAAAAACTACCCAGCAAATACCAATAACCTTCTCCCCAAGGAGCCAGCCGTTCTTGGCTTTCTTTATGAAAACAGATTTTATGAAATAATTTGGTTTTTGTTTATTTTCGGTAATGAAGCTAGTACTGAGTGGAGTTTGCTGTGAGCACAGACCACACCGTGAAGTATTGAATACATCTGAAGGGGTTTTGCTGAGATGCTTAGATGCAAACAAACCCACTGAAAATTGAACTTGAGTAAAATCGACATTGCTCTTTTCATTTTAAAACCACGCAAAATAAAAATGATGACTTAACGATTTAAGGTCCTGATCTCAGGGTGCTGAGTTTGAACCCCATGTTGGACTCCACAGAAGGCATGAAGCCTACTGAAAAAAAAAAATTATTACTTATGATTTAAGTAGATACTTTAGTTAACTTTAGAAGCTTTAAAACCACGGGCACATTGGTAGGGACCCCAAGTTCTGGTTTGCTCAGGACGGTCTCAGGTTATACCTGTCGTTCCGTTGTAATTATCCCCTATTTCTCTCAAAATGTCCCAGGATGGCTGATTAATCTGGTCACTCTGCCCGTGGGCTAGAAAAACAGCTGGCTGTAATTATAATGTGTGAGGTTGTCAAGATGGAACTCAAATTTACATTTTATGATAGAACTGAAATCTAAACACATGTTTTGGCGAAAGGCAAAATATAATACGGACATTTTATTTTTTAAGATTTATTTATTTATTTTTAGAGAGAGAGCTCGGGGGGTGGGAGTGGGCAGAGGAAGAGGGCAAATCCCCAGCGGATTCCCTGCTGAGCGCAGCTGGTGGGACGGCTCGATCTCAGGATCCTAAGATCATTCCCTGAGCTGAAATCATGCCCTGAGCTGAGATCAAGAGTGGGACGCTTAACCCACTGAGCCACCCGGGCGCTGCAATACGGATATTTTACATATCAATATTTTGAGAACACTGATTTATACGTTCTTGTGTTCCAGTGAGATCCATTTTCTAAAGGAGTTTTTGAACTGGACACATTAGCGTTAACTCCTGCTTGAATGTCACTGCCCACAGCTGCACCCCCCAGATTTAGGGTCGCTTATAATATCCTCCACGGAGAGAAATCTGGGCTCCCAGGAGGATAGCTGGTGCCAAAGAATGGGCCCAAAGACAGCGTGGAAATGTTTCCATCTTGCTAATGGAAAGTAATTATGTCTCAGAGATGTCTGGGGTATGATTTCGGGAACAAACTGCTGACGAGAACTCCCACGCATAGCAAATATTGAATGTCTGAGGCTATGAAAAACCTGGAGTCCAAAATGATCCCAAGGAAAGATTCTAAAGGTAAGGCACATATTTACAGAAATGTCACGTATTGTTCAACTTAAACTGTTAAAGTTCCTTAGCCAAATTTTGTCTATAACACAAGTCACAAAAATACATTTGAGTAGCTTGCCCAAAAGCTCTTGAGGCACCTGAGCGAAAAGAACAAATTACAATGTCCATGACCGATTAAAAGAAACCCAACAAGGGAAAGCTGAATTTAAAATGGTCGTAATAATCTAGAAATTATTTCGAAGTACCAAATGAATTTTGCAAGGTTGCCGAAACGATGTGAATATATACAAATTTATTTTTTTCTATGTATCGGCAATAAGAGATTAGAAAATAAAATTTAAAAATGGAAAGGTATACCTCATTTATGGTTTGGAAAGACAGCAGCTCTCCCTAAATTGATCTAAATAATCCCAATGAAAAGCCAAGTAATATACCTCAATTAAAAAAAAAAGCCAAGTAGGACTTTTTCTTCCTTCCTTCCTTCTGTGATAATGCCGCAGATAAAACAGAAACCATAAACATGAATATTATTCAGCCATTAAAGGTATAATGATGAAGCTTTTGTAGAAACGTGGAAGATATTATTGCATACAGTGAACAACACAGCATGTTCAAGAGGATGGCAGGCTTCTATTTAAGGCCAGTGAAGGGGCGCCTGGGTGGCTTAGTCGTTAAGCGTCTGCCTTCGGCTCAGGTCATGATTCCAGGGTCCTGGGATCGAGCCCCGCATCAGGCTCCCTGCTCAGCGGGGAGCCTGCTTCTCCCTCTCCCTCTGCCCTGCTTGTGTTCCCTCTCTCTTTGTCCCTCTCTGTCAAATAAATAAATAAAATCTTTAATAAAAAAAAATAAAGCCAATGAAAAAAGTTACATTGGAGTGCTAGGATTATGTTTTCTTTATGTTTCTATTACATTGGCTTTTAGGTTAAAATTTCCTGCTAGTATGTCCAAAAATGTTGAGGGTCCAAAAGCACATATACGTACAAAACACACACACAAAACACGAACAGCGGCCAGAACATGAAAGCCAGTGAGGCTCTCCGACCCCCTCTGGGGTCCATCTTCTTCAAGAAGACTTAAGCCCTTGTTGTCCTTGGAGGTCCGTCATGCAACTGAAACGCAGTCCCCATGTGTGTGCATGTAACACACGGCGCCTGCATGCACACTGATGTAACAACACAGAGAGACACACACACACACGCCAGAAAGCAAGGCTCACATCCGTCGTCCTAGGGCTGGTGAGAGAACCAGTAGGAGCCGGAGGGATGGAATCTCTGTAGGAAACTGGGGAATGCCTTGTGTTTCGGCTCAGTCACCCTGGACACCAAACCCCCTTTCTAATCGTGCTCTCAATGCTTCTTTCAGGAATTAGAAAAGCAACAGCTTTCAAAAGGAGGAAAAAAAAAAGAAAAAACCCTATTATGAATTCCGGAAACCTGAGGTCATCCACAATATGCTTTCGGACTGTTGTACTTGGGTTTCTGACCTTCTGAAGTTCTCTTTATTAAGAACAGGGTACCAGAGGCAGTGCCGGATCGGCTAACCGAGGCCTCATATGGCGGATTCTGGAAAATGTAGGCTTCACCCCCACCCTGGCACAGGGGATGGTCCCTGTTCCTCTGTCTTATCTCACACACCAGAAGGTGTCTGATCCCGGGAGCTGCTCTGACCGACATCCCCACAGAGCAGGGGCTCACCTTCTCCGAGGGCTGGAGGGGAGCAGAGGTCCAGGCATGGTGGCAGCGAAGATTACTTTTGGATTCAGGGACTCTGACTCTAAATGCATAAAATACCCTAAATGAAAAAAAATGACCCTCATTCCAAGGGCTCTAAAGAACCTGGTCATTTCAAAGGCTCCACGGCTAGTGTGTCTAACGACTCCAAAGATCTAATGATTGGAAATGGTCCCAAATGGCCCTAAACCATCTTAGAACAAAGAGACTCTTGGTGGTGGTTGTGGTGATGGTGGTGGTAGGAGGGTGGGAGTCTTATTAAAATGTTGATTTGGTTTCAGCAGATCTGAGGGGGAGGCGGGAGACCCTGCCTTATTGTAAAGGTAAAACTACTCCACTTTCTAAAATGTCCTCAAAGATCCTCAACAAAATGGAACCCTAAATCTTAAATAACCCTAAATCTTAAATAACCCTAAACACCCTAAAATTTCTCAAATGATGCTTAAAACCCTATGCCCCAAAATATCCCACATGACCCTAAACTAACTCGGGCAACTCTGAATGGCCCTGAGGTTCACAATGGACTCTAAAGGATCTTCAACCTTGCACCTCCCTAAATGCCCTAAAAATTCACATTTAAATGATTCTAAAACCCCACAGTCCAAAAGATCCTAAAAGACCCAAGAGAGCCTAATTACACCTAAAATCCCAGACTCTCGAAACAATTCTAATTGATCCAAAATTATCCTAAACCCAAATTGACCTTAAATCGTTTAAATGGAGATTAGCTCTAATGAGCCTGACTTTCCCACTGTCAGCGACATTAGTGCTAACAACTTCAATGAACTTGACATTAATGACGCAATCTAAAAACCCTAAGAGGCAATGGCGCAGACGCTCTGCTGATGTCCTGTCCTCCTATTACCCCACACCCCAGTGACTCAGCATCCAGGCTCCGAAGAGCAGGGTTCTGTTTATATATCTTGCCTTTAACCTTGACCCGGGGAGGCCATTCGTGCTGAACCCGAAGACTCTGAGTTCCAAATGACAGGATTGATGTGTGGTTGACTAGGACTCCCCTGACCTAACCCTAATGCCTGATTACCCTAAACTAATGACCCCAAACTGTCAACTCTGGAAAGCAGACTAGAGCAGACCCTCATATACGCTGACCTCAACCTTAACCTTACACTCTTCCCCCTAATGATGCTATGCCTTCATCCTAATAATCCAAACGACATGAGAACTGTGACAGAGGTTACCCCAGGGGAGGCTTACCTGGACCTAAACGTGACTTTGCCTTTGATATCCAGAGCCCTAAACCCTAATAACTCTGACCTTAAACCCTAAACACTGAAAAACGAGAAAGCAGTATTAAGATAGCCCACGAGTGGCGCCAGCTCTGATCTTCCTGATCTGGAACGTCACGGACCCTCCCCACAACACTCCTTTCCCCGAGTTCCATGTGCACGCCCGTCACCTAAGGATCTAGTTAAAAAAAGAAGATGAAGTAATGCTTTTTAGAAGTTCACCCCGCTTTTGAGCTAGGACCCCCAAATCCCTGGGGATCACACACCATGGTCTTCTCAATGTAATCACTGAAATTTACCCCGAGTTAAGATGAAAATAAGGCAGATGATTTTAGGCTTTATAAAACTAACTTTAAGCTGCCCTTGAAGTCATGATTTTGCTTTTCAAGGCCAATGTGACATTCGGCATGGCGAGGGGAAAAAACAAAATCCCAGGAGCCGCCACTTCAAGGATAAGCCAGCCACAAGAATCCATACAGGAGATTGTAAATGGACCCTGCGGAGTGGTCATGATTTAACCTACTTTATTCCCAAAAAGGAAGATGCTCCAAAAATGTATCCCCCCGGAGATGAAGATCTGTAGTACTGTCTTTCTTGGGGGACATATTGAAAGATAATAATTTGGTTTCAGTGAACTACATAAAAGAGCTTAAAGTCCTGGCGATAAGGATGTGTTTCACCGTGTGTAATACTTTCCGTATTCAGAGTTTGTAGAGAAAGTATGTTAAAGTCTAGAGAGGTAGCACACGATCAATTTCACTTTCCGAAAGTAGATGCCCAGACAGTATGCTGGGAGAACAATTAGCAATAATCGCGCCTTGGATAAACCTCATTGGCTACGATACCGCCATTGCACAAAGCTTATGCTGGTGAGAAGAGCTAGCTGGTAAGAGACATAGACAGGATGTACCACCACCCGATCCTTGTGTATCCCATGCACACACGCAGATACTTTGCATATAAATTAAGTTACCTCTCTGGGCAACCGGAGCTCCATCCCACCCGCGACCTCTGAAAGCCAGGGTAGAGGATACTCCAGAGTTCTCCCACCGAGGGGTGAGGGAGCCGGGGTACTTACACACCAACTTCCATCAGGCATCGGTAGGGAGAGAGAGGGCTGCCCTTGGGGGCTGGGGGAGGCATTAATTCCCTGGCATCTCTGGCTTTCAGGGTCCACGGGCAGAGGAAGCTATGGTGGCCAAAGGACAAGGGACACAAGTGCTGGCCGTTAGAGGTCAGGCGTGTGTGCACAGAAACAGCAAGTGGATATGGACAATGTCTGCTACATGAACTTGGTGTATCTGTATATGTTAAAAACAGCAATTTGTTAGAGGTGGATATTTAAACTATCCCACACTTTTGTAAACTTGCTTCTGCATTTCTTTAGCTTGTTGTATTCTGGATACTCCCAAAAGAAAGGCTTCTCTCCTTTGCCCCAGGTGACACTCCAGAAATTAATTAATTAATTAATTTATTTATTTATTTAGAAAGATTTTATTTATTTATTTGACAGAGAGAGAGATCACAAGTAGGCAGAGAGGCAGGCAGAGAGAGAGGGGGAAGCAGGCTCCGCACTGAGCAGAGAGCCCGATGTGGGGCTTGATCCCAGGACCCTGAGATCATGACCTGAGCCGAAGGCAGAGGTTTTAACCCACTGAGCCACCCAGGCGCCCCAAGAAATTTATTTATGGTCTACCTAAATAATTTCCCTTTCTCAAGAGGCTTGAATTAATTGGCAAAGACCCCCTTTCCATATAAGGTAACGTTGACAGGTTCCTGGTATCTTTGGGGGCCATTTTCCAGCCTACCCCTACTATGGAAAACTGGAATTAGTTTGGGAAAAATGAAGTCAGACGAAGAGGAGTGCCTGCAGTCCTTGGATGACCCTGTTTGGGAGACAAGAGAATGCATACCAGGGGAAGCCTGGAATATCGCCCAGGCATGAAAAACAAAGGTAAGTGAAATGGGGCCAAGGCAGGGCTGACCCCAGCCCCCCAGCCCCTAACACCCCGCTTCTCGGGCATCACTCTCTTCTTGTAAGCCATCTCAAGGCCGCCCCATATTTATGGGTAATTCCCAAAACACTGAGTGATCTCGGGAAGCTTCGGTTCTTTCCCCCTATTGTTCACTGAACACTGGAAACCATTAAGATCCCATTATGACACAGAGAGCCAAGAGAGAGGGCGTTTTCGTCTCTCAACAGACAGCCCTTGCCGGGGAGGGGCTGCTGGTAATCCAGAAGGCCAAGCCCTCCTCCGTGTCAGCCTTAATGACGTGCCGAAATTGCCCCTCTGTTTTCTTGCTCCCTGCCCAAGCGATTTGCTCCAACTTGTCTCACCTTGGGTGAGGTCGTCTCCACTCTCGGGTGACAGCAGATGGCCCCATCCCAGATATTCAACTCGGCTTTTCCTCCCCTGAGGAGTCCAGGCCACTGGGTATTTAAGAGCAACCTTGAGCTCATTTCCTTCACTCACCTCAGAGCTCACAGCTGTCAAGACGAAGGTTTCTGCCCGGCAGGAAGAGGGACATACTGCTGAGTTTCCAGCCACCTGCCCACATTACAGAAACCCTTTGCCCTACAGACTCAGGGATAAATTACACACCGTGTGGACCAACCAGGCATCTGTTTCCTGGAACAGCCATCTTTCTTGGGCTGTGACCACAGGTTGGCCCGTGCACCCCTATAAGGGGGTATTTGTGGAGCTCGGGCCAATAGTTGGGGAGTGCCCTTCCTGCCGATGGCATTAGGCCTTGTCCCTTGTCTTCTAACTCACTTTTTGGCTGTGTTCCTGGCCTTATTTTGGGAGCATACATTGGCACCCACTTGTGGATCACCCTAGGCCTTGGGGCTCTCCAGGTGACCCTGGATCTTCCTGAGTCTTCTAGGTCCTGCCCATTCCTTGCCGTGCCTTCCACCCGTGGCCACGATGCCCTCTCTGGGCACCTTGGAGTCCAGTTCCCACCTGCTGCCTGGGTCATGCCTACCGCCGGTCCTCAGGTAGCTGCTCAACTTGCTGCTTTCTCCTGCCCTTCCTTACGCTCTGCCTAGGGCCGATCAGATTGGAAAATTCTATCTTTCCTCTATCTGCTCCCCCAGGGGCTTCCAACTGCACTTAGAACGAACTCCTACACACTCTTCACGGCCCTCATCACCAGCTCTCCTCAACCTCATCTCACACACCTGCCACTTTGCTTCCTTTGCTCACACCTGCCTCCTCGTGCCTTCCACACATTCTCTGCTTGGGCCCTTTGAATGCACAGGCTCCTCTTCTTGCAGCGTCTTGGCAGGAAGACACACCAGATGTTGGCATGGCAAACTTACTCGAGCTCATTCTTAGTGTTCAAGTCTCAGCTCAAGTGTCCGCCCTGCACAGAGAACATCTTGATCTAGATAATATCTTCCTTCCCATCACTCTTTTCATTATTTACTGAAAGTTTTTAATTGAGACAAAATCTACATACAATGAGATGAACCTAGCTCCAGTGTACAGTTCGGAGGGTTTTGACAGTTGAATACATCTGTGTAGCAATATCGCAACCAAGACACCCACTTTCCCCAGTGCCTTGTTATCACGTTTCCTTGTTTAATTACTTCACTCCGCTCTGTAGCACATTGTCTTGCTTATTTATCTGTTTCCATCTCTACAAAGGAAACTCCCAGGAACAGATCTCATTCATCCGGTTTGTTCACTGCTATATTCCTCAGGTTCAAGACATCCTTCTTGCTTGCACCGAACAAATGAACGGTCTTTGCCATTTGTGTGAGCAGATAACCCCGGCTCCTAGTGCTGCGGACTCTGGTATTCTGTGGGGTTAGGCACTGCCCTCCTCTTGGGGGAACTGATTTCAAGTTGCAGGTTCCCTAGTGTGGGCAACACTCTTAGCTCCTGGGCTTGTGGGCTTGAACTCTTTCTTCTCCCCTGTGCTCTGCCTCACCATTTCCACACCCCACACCTGCCCGGTCCGAGAGCGCCATCTTGGAACGTCATGGTCAGGGCGGTCGGACAGAGTCCAAAAGCTGAATGTATTCATGTTAACCTTGGAATATTTGGATGACGCACGAGTGAGTGAGTAAGAGTTCGCCCAGTGAGGGGCACCTTTCAAAATCGATTTCTGTTTAGGCAGAATGTCCCCATGGAGCTTCCCCCTAAAATCAGGAAGAAGGTCTTAAAAAACTTGTCTCAGGACGTGGTAAAAAAAACACGTGGAGGCAGAGGAGGGGGGCGACATCTTCAGGTGGTACCTTCTGGCTCTGTGACTCCATGAGGATTTTTTGGTCATTGCACCATCTGCTATTAGCAGTGTCGCAGCCCAGATCCCTGCCCTGAGCTCAGCCCTGGGAAGGATCTGGGGCTAAGAAAGACAGGCCCATTTGTCAGACTGGGTGAGCCTGAGGGTTGATGAGCATGTGGAACGTGAACTCTGTAGAAAGCCTCGGTCTTCAGGTTGCCTGCGCTGCCGGCAAGGTCCGCCGCGCCCATCGGGGTCAGTGGTTTTGGAGCGCCCCCTGGTGGTCTAGATGGGGCGCTACTCTCACTCGCCCACCTTTGCTGAGCAGTGGCCGCCAAAGCGGGGCCGGGAGAGAAAAGACTACAACGTCTATTTTAACTGCAATAACTGAATGTTTTGAATCGTAAAAATAGCAACATTTTGACCTTGGCGCCCTTCCGTAGCTTGTGTGTCCGCCCTGTATCCCGTTGCGTAAAATAAAAGGGGAAGGGGCACCCTGCGGGCACAGGAGAGCCCCCGCACCTCGGAGGGCGGCTGGTGAGCCCTCCCGGGGCTCAGTGTCTGAGACATAAAGATTTGACACATCCCTGGTGCGTTTTGATGCTTTCTGCACCAGGCGGCTCTGGTTCAAACCCTTGTTCCACTATTGTGAGCCCTTGACTGCTCTCTGCTCACCTCCATTTCTTCATCTGTTTAATGGGGCGGCTGCAGAGATTGAAAGCCTTTGAAACACTTAGACAAGCACCTCGGTGGGGACTGTGTAAGTGGCAACAACTAGGACTTTTTGGTTTTTCTTAAAGGCCTCACAAAAATCCTAAGGGGCAGGGGTGCCTGGGTGGCTCAGTGGGTTAAACCTCTGCCTTCGGCTCAGGTCATGATCTCAGGGTCCTGGGATCGAGCCCCGCATCGGGCTCTCCGCTCAGCAGGGAGCCTGCTTCCCCCTCTCTCTCTGCCTGCCTCTCTGCCTACTTGTGATCTCTCTCTGTCAAATAAATAAATACAATAAAAAAAAAAAAAATCCTAAGGGGCAAAAAATATAGATCAAAGATAATATGAAGGGGGCGCCAGGGTGGCTCAGTCAATTGAGTGCCTGACTCTTGGTTTTGGCTCAAGTCATGATCTCAGGGTCCTAGGATTGAGCCCCATGTGAGCTCTGTGCTCAGCGTGGGGTCTGCTTAAGATTCTCTCTCTCCCTCTGCCTCTGCCCTTCCTCCCCACCTCTCTAAAATAAATAAATAACAAAAATTTAAAAAGATTTATTTATTTATTTGAGAGAGAGAGATAGCAAGCAAGAGAGAGCACAAGCTGGGAAGAGGGAGAGAAGCAGACTCCCCGCCGAGCAGGGAGACCGACGCGGGCCTCCATCCCAGGACCCTGGGATCACGACCTGAGCCAAAGGCAGACGCTTAACCAACCGAGCCACCCAGGCACCCTAATAAATAAATCTTTTTAAAAAAGATAATATGAAGAGTGTAAATGCAGGAGGTCCAGAAGATGGGTCATTAGAATGAATGATGCTTAAAAGCGTACAGATATACTTTATAAATAAGAATATTGAGCATATTACGAGTGCTCCCTGGGGGGTGTCCCCTGTGAAAAGTTCGGGGACCACTGCTTGCAAACCTGGACGAGGGACGCCCCGCACATCTCGCTCGATTTGCTCAGCAGCCCCGCTCGGAGTTACGTGGTGTTTGGCGGTTTGATGGTGTAAGGTGAGCACTCCGGACTCTGAAGCCAGAGTTACTCACTGTGCTCACTGGCTGAGCTGGGCCTCCTCATGGCCAAGGCCGCTGGTTTTCATGTTCCTAGGTGCTTTCCAAGACATTTTTACTTCTTGTCTGCTCCACTCTCCTTGGAGGCACAAGGGGAGCACCGTCAGCCTTTGTAACTTACCCTCTGGCTACCTCTGCCCTTTCCCTTCTCCAAAGGGTAAGCAGGTTTGAGGCAGGGGGAGTTTGGGGCCGGGTCCTGCGCTGAACTTTCTCAGTTCTGCCCTGTCCGGGGCAGAGAAGGCCTTGCACGATCTTTGCCCTGATCAGGGCCATTTTCTTGGGCTTTTTCTGCCATTCTGGACCATAGTGTGGCTATTGTAATTCTCAGGCCATGGCCAAAACAACTGCTAACAAGTACTTATGAACCTGCATGTGATTAATAAACTGCATGTAATTCTCCATTGTTAAACAAAAATGTGTCTGGGTTCGAGTCAATCTTCCACAGAAGCCATTTCTGGAAATCCACCTGTCAGGACGCCTTTAAGACCATTGCTTGGACTCAACATGGACTTGTGGTTTAGGGCTTATTCAGATGCTAATAAAGGACTGGTTGACCATGTGTCACATGCCAGACGCTGTTCCAGGTGTTGTAGAGACCGGGTAAAGACACATGAGATAGACAAGTTCCTTGCTTGAGAAAGGAGGAACAAGGATATCAATCACAAATCCCAGACGGTGACAGTTGACCGCTTGGCCCCATTTCTGGTCCCTCCCTGCATCTGTGCTTATGGGTGGAGGACGCTTTTCCACTCCTTGACGTTGAGATTAATCACGAGACTTTCTTTGCCCCGTGGAATGGGGGTAAAAGCCACAGAGTGTCCATGTTGAGTCGAGATCTTAAGAGATGTCCCACCTTTCTGCTTGCTCTGTCGTCCCCATGCCGCTGCCACGAGAAAACATGCCCAGTCTAGTCTCAGTGGGAGAGTGAGAGACATGAGGAGTGGAGCCCACCCCCCCACCGGCCGACTCACGGTCCTCCCAGGAGGAGCACAGCTGTCCAGTGAGCCTAGCCTCGCGGTTGAACCCCGGCCAACCCGTAGGAGCCTGCTTTGAAGCCATGGAATTTAGAGGTGGCTTGTTACGCAGCAGTAGCTGGCTGATACAGGTGCTTTGAAGGGAACAAGGAGCTGGGATAGTTGAGGATACAGCAGAAGGAAGCTGCTCCTAGCGGGATGGCCTGGGAAGGTCTGGCGAAGGGCCGCTGCTGAGGCTGAGGCCTGAAGGTTAAGAAGCAGCTTTCCACACAGCGAAGGGAGTGGAGTATCAACAGACAAGGTCCCAAGGCTGGAAAGAACTTGAGTTTCAGGACCTGACAGAAGGCCTGGGGGCCTGAGGCAGAGTTCGTGAGGGAAACGGGGCCACGAGGCAGTGAGAGAGAGGTACAGAGCTTTTGAAGCCAGCGTAAGGAGTTTGGACTTTATTCTCAACACAATGGGAAGCTTTTAAAAGGTCTTAAGGAGAGAGAGACAGAGAGACAGAGAGAGAAGAGGCTTTCTGTATTTAATAGGCCCTTCTTGTTCGCGTGTGAGGAGCAGCAAGAATGCCGGTTAGGAGGCCACTGCAGAGCGCCTCGTACAGACGAGGCGAGGGGCGCCTACACCAGCCGGTGACCATGGCCTTGTGGGGAAGCGAGTGGATTAATAATGCATTTCAAAGTAGACATCAGGGACCACGGCTTCTGGTTTGGGGCACGATGGAAAATTACCCCCAGCTACCGATTCCCCTCCCCCAAAACCATTCCTGGAAAGGTAGGGGAGAGAACGGAGGGTGGGCAGACGGCGGGTACGGGTGCAGCGCATGACCGGGAGGGCAGAAGGCACGGCGGCAGGGTGCTTTCTCGTAATTGCTGAGCACTTCGTACCTTCTAGACCCCGGGAGAAGCACTCAAGGGTCTCACGCTGACCCCAAGAAGTAGGTCGTTATCGCCCCCTTGCGGATGAGGAGATGGCGACACCCCGCGGATGGGGGACTGGCTGGCGGGGGGAGCAGAGTGATCTGGGGTTCTGCCCTGTCTCTGTGCGGGGCTTGCCTCTGCGAGGCTTGTCGGAGGTCCCTCCTTCAGATTCGAGCAATGCCTCCCAACTCTGAGGGGCCAGGGCCGGACGCCTGGGTGCTCGAGGACCCTGAGCGCCTCTCACATGTTGTTTCCTGGCAGAAACCTTTCCGCATCCTTGTCTACCCATCTTTGACCCGAGTTGCAAAGCCAGCTTCGCGCCCATCCCTGGATGGTGGCTGATTCACCTGAGAAGCTTCTTCTCGGCCAATAATGTGACCATATATGGTTCCCCAGAGTTAACGTTTGCTCTTTAAATGGCAGTTCTGTTTTAAATGCATATACAAAAAGTCGAGTTTTTTAAAGCCAGTGTTAGGTCCCTTTTGAGATCCTGGAAGTCAGATTGGGGGGCTGGACCCTGGTTTGGTTGTGGAGAGCACCGGGCTCTCCTAGGTATTGAGGCAGATTCCTGGGCAGCGGCTTCTTCTCACACAGGTGGCCCCCCTGCCCCCCCTTCCACGCCCCCCCCAACAATGAGCTCTCCGGCCAGCTGTCACTTCTCCCCAGGGAACCTCTGATTTTTTCTCTGGCTCTTTGTTTGGTTTGCCTTTCTGCCAGCTCTCATTCTTCCATCAGCAGGAAGAGATGACAAAACCCGGAGCCAAGCCTTCCTTTGGCTGGCCTTCACCATGCCCTGCACGGACGGACGTGTCCAGCCTTGCGGAGAACAAAGGAGCTCTCGTGGCTAAGGCGGGCCTTTGGGGCTGCCCCCTCTGGTTCCTCTTCATCCTTATCGGCTGGCCTGCTTCCTCCTCGTGGATCGTCGCCTGTTGGAGGTTGTGCCTTCGGAGGCCACGGACATTCTGGTTTGTCTCTTGGTGGACCTCACACTCCTTTCTCTTAGGTCTCTTAGAACGGACAGTCCGTCTCTGAAGACCAGTAAATTAGAGGGGCGCCTGGGGGGCTCCATCGGTGAAACGTCTGCCTTTGGCTCAGGTCATGATCCTGGGGTCTTGGGATCGAGCCCTGCATCGGGCTCCCTGCTCAGTGAGAGTCTGCTTCTCCCTCTCCCTCTCTGCCTGCCACTCCCCCTGCTTGTGCTCTCTTTCTGTCAAATAAATCAATAAAATCTTAAAAAAAAAAAAAAAAGACTGGTAAATTAGAGTCTGCCGAATTTGCAGGCTTGATTAGCCATGCCACAGGTGGGCAGAGGGAGAATTGGCGTGGGGCGCATAGGCTCTCAGACTTGCGGCAGGAGCCCCCCTCGGAGCTGCAGGAAGCCCTTCGGGGCGAGATGGCCCAGTCCACCCCTCAGCCACTTGGCCCGGGTCTCATGCGAACCCAAAATGCCTGAGTGACAGAGGCGGCTGCTCCGGCCATTCTTCCCTGCGAGGATGCAGGAAATAGAAACAAACAGGAAAACAGACGGGACCGAGCAGGGACTGCCTATGTGACCTGTAAGCTGAAAGCAGGACTGTGGATCCCAGGCTTTCCAAACCTCCAGCGGGGCCCGTGGGGACCAGGAGTGCCGACCTACGTGGTCTTGCTGTGCGTGGGAAGTGGGACGATGTAGAGCCAGGTGGGGGCATCTGCTCCTCCCTGCCCCTGCACGAGGACCGTGACCTTCAGCTGAAGATCCCAGCAGCACGAGATGACCTTCCAACTTCGTTGATGAAAACTAGAAAAGTACTAAAGTTTATTATAAGGAGGGAACAGATGTGGAGATTGAAGTGTGGCCTCTGAAGCCTGGGTCACCTGCTTACTAACAATCCTGCCTAGTCCCCAAGCCTCAGTCTCCCCTTCTGTGAAATGGGAATAATTAGAGTGCCCGCCTGATAAGGTGGTGCAGGTTAAGCAAGCCACAGTGACTTCTCAGAACAGGGCTCAGCGAATAGCTAGCGCTCAAGAAATGCTACCCGGCATTTTTGAAGCTTGGAAAATAATAGTCAGCATCTCTAGTGGTTAAATAATTTTATTCGTATGAGTTTTCATTTTCCATTTGAAGCTTTTAATTAAAATCCTCCTAGATCAGCAGAAGCAAGGAAAGCTCATAAGAGAATGGGTGGATACAAGAGAGATTGTGTAATTGAATTTAAACCCGAAACAAAAAAAACAGTCTTCCGTATGTCTGGTCCTTAAGCTCCTAAGTGGGCCAGGCTGGAACCGCACGCCAGACCCCGTCCTTGCCCTTGAGCAACAGCAGACGGTTGGGGTGCTTTGGGGGGCCATCCCTTCTTCCGGATCCTGCTGCCTTACCCTCATCGGCGTCAATAGCATGACCCAAGAAGGAGACACTCGTCACAAAGGAGCTGGCTGGAGCCGCTGAGGCCCTGGGGAGCCCCCGGGGTTTGATTGCTGACTTGAAACTCACTAGGAGGAATTAATTAACACCTCTGTCTTGGCCCTTCAGTACTTCTGTCCTCATAGATCCTGTAGTTGGAGGGACTTGGGGCTCATCCGGGGGTTCCCTGGCTTGCTGCTGCCAGAACCCTCTTTGTAACACCTGACAGAGGCATAGATGCTGCACGGTGAGAGCCCCAGGTTTGGGGGTGACTCCCCGCCACCCCCCCTTCCATGCTAGAGCTCCTTCTCTTCCCCTATCCCCAGCAGATTCCAGCTGTGCCTCCGAGGCCGCACAGAGACCAAAGCAACTCCTTTGGCTCCTCCGTCTGGGGTCCTTGGCCGCCCCAGGAGTGGAAAGGCAGCCACGGGAGCCGATGTCCCGGGATCCAAGTGCTTCGGCCCAGACAGAGTCCTCGTGTGTCTCCTGCTATCAGCACAGACACCCTCCTCTGCCCTCCGGTTTTCTTGGAGATACGATTCCCATACTGTCAAATTCACCCTTTTACAGTGGACAGTTCAGTGGTTTTTAGTACATCGACGAAGATGTCCAAATACAACCACTATCTAACTCCGGAACATTTTCAGCACTCCGAAAAGAAATCCCGTGTCCCTAAGAGTCACTCCGCATTCCTCCCTCCCTGTTAGCCCCTGGTAACCACAAATCTACTTCCCGTCTTCACGGAATTGCCTGTTCTCGACATTTCATATAAATGGAATCATACAGCACGTGTCTGGTTTATTTCACTCAGCAGCATGTTTTCAAGATTCACCCCTTTGTCATGCCCCCTTATGGCTGAATAATATTCCCTTATATGGATGGACCGCATTGTATTTACACTCCTCTGTTTTAAGGGGTCCTTTTGAAATCTGACCTCCACGCCGTGCGGCGGGTTCAGCCAGGTGATTCTCATTTGGCAGTAAATTACCCCACTTTCAAAGACTCATCTCTCTCTTCCTTTTTACTTACGTGTTTACGGATATAGAGCTAATGTATAAGAAAGGGCACCCACCTTGAATGTCCAGATTGATGAGTTTTCAGCTACGTCGCTGCCTGAATAACCTGTCATCTGCTGCAGATAGAGAGCATTCCATCCTCCCATCAGGCTCTCTCAATGCCACCCATTTCCCCCCAAAAGGAAACCGCTGTTCTCATTTCTATCACCTTAGATTAATTTTACTTATCTTTGAACTTCAGAAAAATGGAACCATACCGTATGTGGGTTTTTTTGTTTTTGTTTTGTTTTGTTTTGTTTTGCACCTGACTTCTCTTGCTCAGCAATGTCTGTGAGATTCGTTCCTCTCATATGTGGCAGCAGCTGGTCATCTTTGGTGGCAGGGTCGAATTCCACTGTGTGGCTGTCCCACCCTTTAGCCCTTCTACCACGCACAGACATTTGGGTTGTTTCCAGCGTCTAGCTCTCGTGGCTCAAACTTTATGAACACTGTGGCGTGTGTCATTTGGTGGCCAGAAGCTCTCACGTTTGTGGGGTATTTACTGAAAGGTGGATTTGCTGGGGCTTACAGCAGGTGCGTGGCTAGCTTGCGTAGATCCTGCCGGAGTGTATTTTTCAAAGTTGGTGGAGCCAATCCCACCAGCTGGGTTCGAAGGTCTGATTGGTCTACATCCTCATCAACAATCCCCAAGATTGGTTACTCTGGTGTGTAGTAGTGTTTCATGGGAGTTTTCATTCGCATTTGCCTGAAGCTGAATGAGACCCGCATTGTCATTGGCCACTGGATATCTACCCGTCATTTTGAGTCAAAATTACCCTGAGAGTCTGGCAAAGGGATAATGCCTTTCCTTATCTCTTGAGTTTTCTGAAAAAATGCACTCATGGCAATTTATATTTAAGTATGTAAGTTTTAGTCAAACATGTTTGTATTTTTTTTTTCATCCCCTTGCTCGGACTGCAGATCACCAGTCTTTTGAGTTGATGGGGGAAAACAATCTGAATGATATTTTAATGTAATGGGCATTACTGTGATTGTTAGTGAGATCAAGCATTTTTTCCCCTTATGTTTATCGGTCACTTGCATTTCTTCTGTGTGTTGCCTTCTCATATTCTTTGTCATTGTTTTTTTTTTTGTTGGCTTGTTTATCTTTCCCTCATTGATAATAGAAGTTTTTTATATAGTCTGTGTAATAATCTGTTATCTGTTACATACCACAAATACTTTCTCTTCTTCTGCTTCTTGTATTTTTAAACAAGACCTCATTGTTTAGAACAGTTTTAGATTTACAGAAAAATTGAGAAGACGGTACAGAATGTTCCCATAGGCCCCATACCCCGTGTCCTCGATTATTAACACCTTACGTTAGTATGGTTCTTTTGTTACAATTAACGATTGTATATTATTTTTTGGTCATGTCTCCTTAGGCTGCTCTTGGCTGTGACAATTTCTGAGACGTTTCTTGCTTTTGATGGCCTTGACAGGTTTAAGGAGTACTGGGCAGATATTTTGTAGACTGTCCCTTTACTGGATTTGTCTGATGGTTTTCTCATGATTAATTTTGAGTTATGAGTTTTGGGGAGGAAGACCACAGTGATAAAGTACCATTTTCCTCACTTGGTATCAGTAGTTCACGCACTCAACAGGATTTATCGCTGTTGCTATTGACCTTGATCACCTAGCTCCTCCATTGTAAGATTAGGCTTTGCCCCCCTTCCTGCGCTGTCCTCCTTGCACAGTCTCTGTGCACAGCCACACAGAAGGAGAAGAGAGTAGGCTCTGCCCCTTCAAGGGCAGAGTATCTACGGAAATTATTTGGAATTCCTCTACCCAGGAGATTTATCTCTTCTCCCCCTTCTATTATTCATTCAATCATTTGTTTATAGCAGCATGGTCTCATGGGTATTTATTTTATTTTATTCTGATTATAATCCAATATGACTTTATTTCGTTGCTCAAATTGTCACCGTTTTGGCCACTGGGAGCTCTTCCAGTGCTCTTGTGTCCCTTCGATATAGCCCCATGGATGTGGGTTTGCTTGGTTTTTGTTTGTTTTGTAGCCCTTCCTTCTTTTCTGGCACGACAAGGTGCTCTACGTCCTTCCTGTATATTTCTGCTCCTGTCATACAATCAGCCCTTTCTCCAAGGAGCCCTGATACCTCTCATTGGATAATGGTATTAGAAACCGAGCCCTGGGCGCTAGGTCCGTTTGTTACTACTGGAGTTTTGTTTGTTTCAGGCCTTCTCAGCTGACAGAGGAAGAAAATACATGTGTGTACACTAACCGGAGCCTATGCACGTATCTATAAATGTTTCTGCACGTAACCTTCTGTGTCCATATCAAGCTAAACATGAGCTCACACCGATGTCTCCAACTCTGCTCCATTACCCCATGGATCATTCTAGCCTCCTCCTCTTGCTTCTCTGTGAATTCCCTCTCCAACAGTGAGCAACCTGGAACCTACTCTCCACTATCCATTTAGTTAATTGTTCAATTCCAGCGTATAGGTATCAGAACTGCTAACCCACACCCCTGTGGGAGACAATTGCATCAACTAGAGTAAAATGCTCACCGCCATTGACAGAGGAGTCCTTGGGGATTAAGTAAGGATGGGGTTAACTTGCGGCTGTCTGCGGAGGTGGGGTGCTCAACTCCAGAGGTGTCTGAGAGTCTACCGAATACCCTTGACCTAGATGTGGATTAATCATTCTTACTGGTGATTTATTTACAAAGTGCTTTTTAAACTCCAAAACTCCCTTGCAGCCATCCTGTACTAGCATGTCTACATTATTACTTTAAAAGGTAGACAGCGATGGTTGGCATTTGGTTTACCTTGATTATCCAGCATGACTTTAACTATGTGACCAGCAGGTATAAAAGACTCCCCAGTCAGCCTGTGCCTTGGCTCCCCAAGACCGGGGTATCCCAAGGTATCAAGAAGAAAGTGCTCACATGTTTTTTTTTTTTTTTTTAAGATTTTTTTTTTTTTTTAAAGATTTTATTTATTTATTTGACAGAGAGGAGAGAGATCACAAGTAGGCAGAGAGGCAGACAGAGAGAGAAGGAGAAGCAGGCTCCCCGCGGAGCAGAGAGCCCGATGCGGGACTCGATCCCAGGACCCTGAGATCATGACCTGAGCCAAAGGTAGAGGCTTTAACCCACTGAGCCACCCAGGCACCCCTTTTTTTTAAGATTTTATTTATTTATTTGACAGAGAGAGAGAGATTACAAGTAGGCAGAGAGGCAGGCAGAGGGAGAGGGGGAAGCAGGCTCCCTGCTGAGCAGAGAGCCCGATGCGGGACTCGATCCCAGGACCCTGAGATCATGACCTGAGCCAAAGGTAGAGGCTTTAACCCACTGAGCCACCCAGGC
>CM052885.1:95073077-95114950 GCA_028534135.1 Potos flavus
GACCTGAGCCAAAGGTAGAGGCTTTAACCCACTGAGCCACCCAGGCACCCCTTTTTTTTAAGATTTTATTTATTTATTTGACAGAGAGAGAGAGATTACAAGTAGGCAGAGAGGCAGGCAGAGGGAGAGGGGGAAGCAGGCTCCCTGCTGAGCAGAGAGCCCGATGCAGGGCTCGATCCCAGGACCCCGAGATCATGACCTGAGCCGAAGGCAGAGGCTTTAACCCACTGAGCCACCCAGGCGCCCCCTCACATGTGTTTTTGAAAGGAAGAATGAGATAGAAACATTTTTTCATGGTGCTGATAATGTAATAGGGAACATGCTTCAGAGAGCTTGCTGAGATGATCTTGGCCACACATTCGGTAGCCAGAGGAGCTTGAAGTTGCAACTTCAGGGTCAAAATGACATGATTTAAAATTCTGGGGGTTCAATAACAGGATACCTTAAGATACCTGCCCTCTGGTGCAAATGGTTAAACGTGGAGGATTTGATGTTTTCCCAACATTAGATAATTCTTTTCAGAAAAAGATAATTCATCAGAGAAAGAAATCTATAGTACATTTAAAAGCGTATTTAAAAAACACATCCAGGGACGCCTGGGTGGCTCAGTTGGGTAAATGTCTGCCTTCAGCTCAGCTCATGATCTCGGGGTCCTGGGATCCAGCCCCACGTCCGGCTCTTTGCTCAGCAGGGAGCCTGCTTCTCCCTCTGCCTCTGTCCTTCCCTGCTCCCTGCTCGTGCTCTCTTTCTCCAATAAATAAATAAAATCTTAAAATAAAAAATAAAAGACACATCCAAACACCCCAATAGAATATAAACAGGTACTTTCTAGAACTCCAGGCATCAGAGAGGATTAGAAACCCACCTGTTTCTGGGACTAGGGAGGTAGGGGAAAGAGGGAGAAGTTGGGAAAGGTTACAAACTTTCGGCTATCAGATGAATAGGGCCTGAGGCTCTAATGTAAAACATGGTGACCATAGCTGACAGCACCGTATTGTGCAATGAAAAAAGTAGAACTTAAGTCTTCTCACCAAAAAAAGACAGATACGTGAGGGGATGGATATGTTAGTTAACTAGATGCAGAGGATCCGTTCACAACGAATGTGTATATCAAATCACTACTGTACACACTTTAAATAACTTACAATTTTGTATGTCAGTTATACCTTGATAAAGCTGGGGCAGGGCGGGGAAGTAACCCACTTGTCTTCATCTCCCAGCTTAAAATATTTAGCGTTCCTACTTTTGCATGGGACAGGCAAAAAAAAAAAAAAAAAAAAAAAAAAAGTCTTGCTGACTCAGATCTGAAAACACAGTACCAGGCTCCACAATTTCTAGCTTAATTCAACAATTTCTAGCTTAATTCAACAATTAAACAATTTCTAGTTTAATTCACATATCCGGAACAGACTGGTAGGGCTTGCTGCCTTTCCGAGCAACCTAGAAAGTGAATTGGGATTTTATGGATTAATAGAAATAAAGGGTCAGAAAAGAATCCAGGTAAACATGGGACCTGAGGAGTGGCTCAAACTATCTTCACAGACCAGAGATGGGCTCTGTCAGGGAAAATGACCCTAAAAAGAAACGGCTTAGTTTGTGCGTTTCTGCACTGCCCCCTGCTGGCTGATCGTGGAACAGTCATTCCTCCTGCCGCTGGTCTCTAGGAAGACCTTACAGGTTGATGCCATAGTGTCCCCTCTTGGGAGGCAGGGGCGTCCTCAGAGCAAGTGTTGAGCGGGAGGCTGAAGGATCTGGCTGAGGCCCTATATCAGGGAAGACCAAGTCTGGGAAGTGGGCTTGAATAGCAGCAGGAGACCCACTCCCCTAGAGCATATCAGAGTAAGTGCTGGTGTTTCCAAGACAAAGGGATAACATCTTAGTGGAAGGAAAGAGGTTCAGGGGCAGTGGGATTCGGGCAGGTAGAGAGATCGAAGACCCCATCTTCGGGCTCTACTCCCTGCAGGCCGTCCGGCAAGATGGCGGCAGCAGCTGTGTAGAGGAATGCATGATTGACTGAAATGCATGGTTGGGTTTGGAGATGCGGTCCACTATGGGGGAGACACGAGCACGTGAATAATGGTGTCACAGAGTGACAAGGTGGCCAGTTTTCTCCCCTAGAATCTTAGGACAGGTCTCCTGGAGGTCATGTCTGACCTTCTCATAGGAGGTGAGTAGGAATTGCAGGGTAAGAATTCTGCAGGGGGGAGGGAGGAGGGGGGGAGCCCTTGAGAAGGTTTGGTAATATGGTGGGACTGTAGGCACGTGCTGGGATTATGGAAGGTGAGCTTGGGGAACCAGGCGGGACCGGCTTATGAAGGGCCTCATGCACTTGGTGAGGGCGCCATGACCTTCTTCTGGGAGAGGTGGAACATCTTTAGAGGATTTTAAATAGATTTGGAGGGCCCTCATAAATGAGGAATGGTAGATCCAAACAGATGGTAGAGATCATTTCATTCTGCTTTCTGTGGGGAATCAGAAGTGTTTCCAATCTGCATTGTTTCTGATACATCTGAAGGGTGTTCTCATAAACCTTCCCTATCTCTTTTCAGCGATTTTGTCCTTTGCCTTTTTTATGGTGCAGATAAACTCCGGAGTACTTGGGCTTTTGTATGAGAGGGAAGACAAAGAAATTCATCCGGATCACACTGAGCCGCTTATCTAATGTGGCTATGACAGTGATGAAGATATAGTAAGTTCTGCTAAGACGTGGCAGAGGGGGAGTAGGAGTAGTTGGGAAGGAGTAAACTGGGCTTCCAAGGGCAAGATTGACATTCATTCATTCATTCATTGGGCCGATGCACGCAGCTCTGCGCTAGGCGCCGTGTGCACGCAAAAGAGGCAGAAATCCCAGCTCTTATCCCTAAGGAATCTATATTCTGCTTGGGAATCCATGGAAGGGGGCCATGGCAGCCAAGTAAGATAGTGCAGTGTGACCTGTGGACAGCTGTTAAAGCCATTTCAATGGAATACAGGAGATCTTTGTGGAATCAGGAATCCTGAGGTAGGGTCAAGGGCAGGTGGATGGCCCTCTAAGCACCCCAAATCCAGGAACCCTGAGACCTTAGACAGAGAACCTTTGCTGGTGTAGGATTTGCAGAGCAAGCATCAGAGATCCTGTTTCATCTTGTCTCAGTCAGCCTGGGCTCTAACAAAGTACTATCGACTTGGTGGTTTATAAACAACAGACATTTCTTAGAGTTCTGGAGTCTGAGAGTCCAAGAGAAAGGACTGGCAGATTCGGGGTCTGGTCATCACCAGATGGTCAGCTTTTATTCCTGGTTCATAAACCGCTGGCTCTTTGTGTCCTCATAGGGCAGAGGAGGGGAGGGAACTTTCCGGGCTCTCTTTTATAAGGGCACTAACCATTCATGAAGGCTCCGCCTTCATGATCTAATCGCTTCCCAGAAGCCCCTCCTCCTAATGCTGTTACATTGGGGGTTAGGATTTCAGCAGAGGAATTTCGGGAAGACTCAAACATTCAGACTCTAGTACATGTCATTCCCTACCTCCAGGCTACTGAGGCCTTGTCCATTTGGGCTGTATATCTGAGACAGTAGTCTCTGACGCTAATAGCTAGCTGCGTCTTCATTATCTTTAACACGCACTCAAGACGAGCTGATAAAGCACCTTTTTCCTGAAAGATCTCTCTACTTATAAGTCAAAGCTACTCTTATCTCATCTTTTGATGCTCAGATGCACACTCTTTTGCTAAACATGAAGACTTTTTTAAAAAAACTATTGCCCTAGTCTTCTGGCATATTCTTTACCAGGCCTTCCAACTAAGCTGTGGCGCGGTATTTACAATTAGAAAAATGAATACTCAAAGCGGGTTTAGAGGCATTTCTTTATTTCCTGGTTTCATCTGGAGATAGGAAGGCCACAGGCACTTGGAACTCACAGGCTAAGGTGAGCTACTTGTCAGGCTTGCTTTGAGAATGGTCTGTCCTTATAAAAGCAGGTGGAATGGCCTATGGTGCTTAGTAGGGATGGGTGGGCACCCGGAAAGTTTGAAAGTCAGAATGGGCTCATTATCTCAGTGTTAAAGTGTCTTTGTCTTGTGTTTCTTTCTTCTTGTGCCTTCAACTCTCACCATTAGAAGATGGAGCCAGGATTTTCTGGAGCCCACTCAAACCATGCAAATGGCAGGCTGGAAATATTAGGAATCAATGCCTTTTGGGAGTGGTCCTCAACCAATGATGAGAGATATTGGTGTATAAATTCCCCAGCTCCCTCGCCCTCAGGTGGGGTAACTCTGAGCACATTTTCTTTCTTTCTTTCTTTCTTTCTTTCTTTCTTTCTTTCTTTCTTTCTTTCTTTCTTTCTTTCTTCTTTCTTTCTTTCTTTTCTTTCTTTTCTTTCTTTCTTTCTTTTCTTTTTTTTTTTAAGATTTTATTTACTTATTTGAGAGAGAGAGACCGAGAGAGAGAGAGGGAGAGAATGAATGGGGGGGGGCAAAAGAAGAGGGAGAAACAGGCTCTCCACTGAGCAAGGAGCCCAAAGCAGGCTTGATCCCAGGACCTTGGGATCATGACCTGAGCGGAAGGTAGTCGCTTCACTGACTGAGCCACCCAGGTGCCCCTCTGAGCACATTTTCTATGCCACCCCCCAGAGTGTCTGAACAGAATTAATTCCAGTTGCCTACAGAGTGAATTTGCTAATGCCCCCTTTACTTCCTCACTTCCAGTGTTTTGGGGTTCATTCCCTAATATAGTACTTGTATATGGATCCTTGTCTCAGGACCGACTTCTGGGGGAACCAGCCCAAGACAGCAATTAACCTACAGAGCAACACAATTTCCTAAATGTAAGGAGAATGAAAGAAGACTGCTCTACTTGGACTTATCAAGCGTATTTACAATCTTGATTTTAGATCTTACCTTTGTGTCTTGTCACGGTGATACATTGATGAATTCTGATGCCATTGACCTTTATTTCGTTCCAGTTATTTCCAAATGCATCCTCTTACTTGATTTTCATAAGGTGGGTGGTATCCTGCCCACCCTTATGGACTAAAAACCCTGAAGTTCGAAGAGGTGAAATGATTTGCCCAAAGACCCCAAGCACAGGGCAGTGCTGGAGCTCAGGTCTGCTTCTCCAACTTCTTCATTTTATAGAAGTGCCCCGAGGAACTCCACGTCATCCTGAGCCCTTCCTGGGCTAGAGAAGAGACCCCCCCAGAGTGGAGCTCCGTTGACCATTCAGATGGAGAAAGTTCATCTTATTGAGAAACTGATTTCTTCTCGAGCACGGCAGCACAGAGCCTGAGACGGGCTCCAGTTCACTCTGCAGAACCCCGAGAAAGCAGCCCTGAGTCTTGACCTCTTCTTTCTCCCTTTGTCTTGGGGCTGGGAAGTACTGGGACACCTTGGTGGTACTGCCCTGGAAGGGGGTGAGAGTGCGGGCAAATGGCAGCCATCAAGACCCCCAGGGCATGGAGCTGCGTCCAAGCCCAGCCTAGGGGAAGGTAGGTCTTCGAAACTGTGGCATACTTGCCCTTCCTTCTACATGGGAACACAGGGGATGTCAAGAAGTAAGACACAGGATTAATTGTGGCTAAACAGCTGCAGCAGGTCCCCAGGCCAGATCCCTGCGGATCTCTTCGGCTGGCTGTTGACAGTGTCCCCCACATATCTGCAATCTTCCCCAGAAAACCAGCCCTGGCCAGCATTCACGGCCTCTCCGGTCACACTCCCTCCCCTTCATTCTAGGAAGGCTTGCAGCCCATTCATCCTTCCTGCAGGATCAAGTTGAAGACTGACTCCAGCTGAGCCCATATCTTTGCTTGGCATCATCTCTTCCTTATTGTTTCCTTCCTTTCCTTACCCCCTTTCTGGTTTCTCCTAAGATTTTCCCAATAAATCACATGTGCTAGAATTTCCTTCTCACGTTCCGCTTCCAGGGAAACTGACCTGAGACAAAAGCAAACTTTTTATAAAGGATTTTCTATGTGTCAGCCACCTTGCTAAGCATTCTACATGTATTATCTTATAGCTAAACATATTCATAACAAACCTGTGAGGCAGAAATTACTCCCATTTCACAGTTAAAAAAACCTGAGGATCCGAGAGGTTAATGTGTTTTCTTGAGGTCACACAGCTGATGTGGAAGGGCTAGCTTTTGAACCCAGGGTCTCTGGTTCTGGAATCTTTGCTCTCAAGTGTTGGATTTTTTTTCAGGTAAGATTAATTTATCTGATTAACTTAACCTGGATTAACCGCCCACCTTCCCCCCCCCTCCCTTCCAGGCAGGGCAGGGTAGGACAGGGCTGTGAAGCTCAGAAAATTCTGTAGCCACACTTTGGAGACAGCAGAAGGAGGAACCTGAGACTTGAGAAGAGGTGCTTGTTTAAAAAAAAAGAAAGCATTAATTCAGCGCCATCTGTATGCCAAGACCGGGGTTAGGTGCTGTTGGTCTACAGCTCATCGCGGCAGAGTGAGACTCAAAGACAGTTTCAGCCTGATGGCTCTGCGCTCCTACATCTGCTCTATCTGCTCTCACGGGTCTAGCAGACCCCAGGCGGCTCACAGGGTCTGCTTCTTGCACCCTTCCCTTGACCTTTGCACCTCTGCTGTCGGGGGACACGTGCCCCAGACTACCTGCCCTGCAGGGTCAGCTGAAGGCCTTGACAGCCGTTTCTCTTGCTGCCCTGGCTGGCGCCCGGAGACGTTCCCCACCCTTCTCTCAGGTGCGGTCCCCCTCACGCCCCACATCCAAGGGGTTCTAACACCTTGGAACAAGGGCAGAGGCTCTGATCTGCCACTTGTGTCTGGTCAGAGCCAACAAGCTGGTCAGAGCCTGGGCCCCAGGGGCCCAGGGACAGGGACTTGTCCATCTTCAGTCCCTGGCTTGGTCAGCAGCCCTGAGATACCCAGGTGGTGCCCAGTCTGGCCACTGGCCACAGGTGTCACAAGTGTAAGCAGCAGAGAGCTCCCTGCCCTCAGGGGCCAGTGGCCAAGCTCATCCTCCTTACCTGTGGCCGGAACCCTGGCAGCTCTGGGCAGCCTTGGTGGGGACAAGTGGGAGGAGCCAACTGGAGACTGGAGTAAGGACTCGAAATGGTTAGTCTACCCGCTTTGGTGAATGTTGGGCTTGTAGAGCTTTTTAGAAAATTGGCCCAATCTCACAACCCATGAGATCATGACCTGAGCTAGAACCAAGTCAGACACTTAACCGACTGAGCCACCCAGGTGCCCCACATGTGACATTAATTAAAGAATCATACTCCTAGTTCAAGCCTGTCTCCACCATTGACCTGTTCCAGGCTCCCCTACTGTGGGTCCTGTCACCAGACCCCCACCCCCATCGCCCCCACCCTCAGGCCTCGCACAGACACCTGGCGCCCAAAAGTCGCTCTGGAAGTGGGTTTCCTAGCGGACAGGCCAGTGGGCGGAGCCTGGCGGCCTGGGAGCTCAGCGGTGCTCCGATTGGAGGGTTTGCTGTGTCCCCTTCTCTGGGGATCACTCTGTTTCCTTCCTCACCGCCGCTGTGCTACTCCCAGTCTAGTCTAGTGTTACCCCGGGCTGTGTGCAGCGGCCACACTTGCCACTTCTTTCTAGACCTCGAAGCCTTTGAGCTTCTTCTTCCTGGCCCCCTTCTCTCACTTTTTATTGGCTCTGCCTAAGTGTCATCTCCAGCGTCCCCGGGAACAGCTAATTGTCCCTCTAGCAAGCTCCCATAGCCGCCTCACAGGCTCCCTCCAGCCTCTGATGCTTCCCCATCACTGTGGGTGGTGCGCATCCCCAAGCGATAGATCCTAAGATTTTGACAAATTTCATTATCGCACAGATTTCCCTCATAGCATTCATTCAGTAAATTTTCGTTAGAACGCATGAATGATCACCCTTTATCATCCTTTATATACTCTGGGGACAGCTACTGAAATAAATTCTGCCCTTAAATGAAAGGACTCTACTGTGTAATAGGCAAGTGTCAATAGGCCCCCATGGGCTTGAGTCTTTACCGCGGAGAGACACCGCCCGCATCCCGGAGCCATGACGTTTGCTGGAGTGGGAGGAATTCTGGGGGCTCCAGCATCCCCCTCAGGAGAAGTGGGTGAGGCAGCAGGTGAGGGCCAGGGAGCCGGACATGAAGCAATATCCACATGGGTTACCTCAAACTCAGGGCGTACCACACTTAACTTCTTCGTCCCCTGAGCGGGTTCCCGCTGCTCTGGCTGTCCTCGCCTGCTCCCCACCCCACAGCTAGAGCTGGCTTTCTAAAGGCAAGCCCGCCGTGGCAGTCACCTTCCTAACGCCCTTCAGTCAGTCGGTGCTCTCTCTCACCTTCGCCCTCGCCCCTCAAGGGTGCTCCACCGACGGGCAGTGCCGGCATCAGCTGTGAGCTCATTTGAACGGCACCATCTCCGGCCACCCCAAACCTGCTGAAGAAACATCTGCATTTGTCCAAGATCTCCAAGGAACTTGCGTGCCCCCTTGAGATGTGCTGCCCTGTAGGACACAGGACCCGCAAGGAGGAACCGCTGTTGATCTTGCCCTTGACACTCTCCAGCCTGGCATCACTCCCCTCACCCCCCACATCCCTGCAAAATGAATGCCTTGTAGCCCCTGCAATATGCGACGGTCTTTTTTTTTTTTTTTTTTTTTTTACAACATTGCCCCTTCCCACTCTTCTCCCCCTAGGTACCCATAGCCATCCTTTCAGACTCGCCCTCTCTGGAAAACTGTCTTGCTGGCACTCCTGGCTTGCACATGGCAGGATCGGTGGTTCGTTCACTCATTGAGGTCTCTGCAGAGCCATGTGCATGGTCACACACGTGATAGCACGGCAGTGACGATTTATTGCCACGTGATCCTGAACTCCAGCCCCCCCCCCCCCCCCCCCCCCGCCCCGGCTACAGGTGGGGAGAGAGATCCGGAGGGCAATCTTCGACCCATCTAGGGCCTCCTCCCTACCACTTGAAATGACCTCAGCTGTGATTTGGGAGGGCTATCAACACTGTCGGGGGAATGAATGAATCGTATAAAGGGGACATGGGAAACAGCTGAGTTCGCTGTGCGGGAGTCAGTCACACAGGCTCCCCGGAAGCGACTGCCCGCATCTCTTCCACTTCTAGCAGCAACTACACTGCACTAGCTGCTCAGAATTAGCAAGGTGCATTGATCATGTTTATTTTCTGGATATTGTGATGCTTTGATATCTTAAAAAAAAAAACTTTCGGATGCAAAAGAAACGGCACTCCCAGGGCCGGCCAATTCTTAGAGACAGCAAAGGGCTCCGCTGAGAGCTTGCCATCGAGATGTGACGTAATCCATCCAGAGCCCTCCTCCTATGTCCAGGCTCCCTGGGAGGCAGTATTCCTCTATTTCCCCCAGCCAGTTTGGGTACCAGAGACTAGACACCACCACGAATAGCCCAAAGCCCAGGGAAACGATTCACTCTAGCTTCACTCTGCCTTGACTTTCCTGAGGAAACCGCAGACAAGACTTCTGACCTAGGCTCTCCCTTGTTCCTGCCTCTGCCTCTTGACTGAAGCCTGGGGTTCCTCCCCTCGCCCTGTGCGATGAGCCGTGTGTCTCACTTCTAGGGGGATTGTGTCACATTAAACTTGTCTTTCAATGGCATTGACTGCTTCATGTTGTCACTCAGTCACCTTTATATTTTATTTTATTTTATTTTTAAGATTTTATTTATTTATTTGTCAGAGAGAGAGATCACAAGGAGGCAGAGTGGCAGGCAGAGGCAGAGGGAGAAGCAGGTTCCCTGCCGAGCAAGGAGCCCGATGTGGGACTCGATCCCAGGACCCTGGGATCGTGACCTGAGCCCAAGGCAGCTGCTTAACCAACTGAGCCACCCAGGCGTCCCCTCAGTCACCTTTATAAATTAAAACCAGGGCACAGAGTACCAGGAGTGGGCAAATGGTACACATCAGATCTGCCCCCAGCTCCCAGAGAGCTGGTATACCAGCACGCCTCTGGGTGTGTGTGTGTGTGTGTGTGTATGCGTGTGTGTGCGTGTGTGTGCGTGTGTGTGTGTGTGTGTGTGTGTGTATGCATAAACACCCCAACAGCAGGACTTTCTCGCCCAGCAGCAGAGCTCCAGCACAGGGGAGATCGACACACAGTAGGAACTCAATAAATATTGGTCAAATGAAGGCATGGATTCACCCACAAAATGCCAAGATGAGGCAAAGAAAGACATTACGTAAAATGTTGAATGTAAGTTAGGAGCTGAGATACTGCCCAGGGGAAGAAGTATCTGTAATTCTAGGTAAAAATCATCTACTGAGGCAAAGGGCCAATGGCCTTGAAATATAGTCGAAGGCTCCTGAGACAGGGTCAGGTCCTGCCCTGAGTGAGTGTGGCAGCTGGACTTCTGGAAACATCCAACTGCACAGATCCATGCTCCCCAAGTCGAGAGGGAGCAGGTTTGCAGACCACACTAAGTTTGAAATTCCAGGGGGAACTTTTTAGAATCTGTTCTTGTGACAAGGAGCCCAGAAAAGTCCTTTAACTTTGGGTGGGTGGAGGTCCCTCCACTCTTTGGCTATGCCATGTGGGTCAAAAGCTGAAGAAAACCCACGAACTCTTTGCCTCCTGCTCCCCTTTGATTTTTCCCCACGGGAGCAGACTTGATGGTGCAGTTTGGCTTAGGCACTAGGAGGGATAAATGACATTTAAGAGAGGCTAAAAGGGTTGTGGACACAATTCCAATGTGTATGTGTTTGTGTGTGTTATCCCCACACATCCAAGCAATTCTCCAACACCAGCTGGGTGTCCTATAATTCCCTCCCCCCCCCAAGTTTTTATTTAAATTCTGGGTGTCCTATAATTCAACTCACTTCTGACACTAGTAGGGTCAGACCCCACAGGTTAAGGGCTCAGTCCTCCGAGACTGCCTCTCACCCCCATTCAGATACCAATCCCAAGGCTAGGGTGTCACCTGTGTTTCTGACTGCCTGGCTATAGACAGGAGGTTCCAACCACCCCTTCCTGGGCTCGATTAATTTATTAGAGTAGCTCACAAAACTCACAGACACATTTTATTTGCTAGATTGTTGGTTTATCATAAAAGAATATAGTTCAGGAACAGACAAAGAGAAAAGATGCATCGGACAAGGTATGGGAAAAGGACACGGAGCCTCCATTCTCTCGGAATGCACAACTCTCCCCAAATCTCCACGTGGTCACCAACCTGGAAGATTCCCGAACCTGGTCTTTTTTGTTTTTTTATGCAGGCTTCATTACCTGGGCGCAACTGATGACTTCATTGGCCATTGGTGATTAGTTCAGCTTCCAATCCCTCTCCTCTCCCCAGAAATCAGGGGGTGGGGCTGAAACTTCCAACCCTCCAGTCTTGGTTGGTTCCCCCGGCAACCAGCCCCCATCCTTAGGCACTCTCCAAGTCACCTCATTAACATAAACTCATGAAGGGGCTGGTGAACAATAACAAGATATCCATTTCACCTTCATGGCTGTGAAGCGATTTCAGGAGCTGAGGACAAGAGATCGAGTGTTAGGATACGAGTTGCTTCCACTCTAATTGCTCAGCAAACTCCAGGGTTTGCGGAGCTGTGCGCTAAGAACCATGGATGAAGACCGAATACATATGAGAAATGTATTTTGGTCATCTAGATGACTAAATACGTGTTTCTTATAAATCACCGTGTTGCAGAGGCTGTAACTCCCTCATTTTGTCCTTGATTGCTAAGTAGCCCTGAGTCAAAACACCAGTTAAAACAATTAGAAACCCTATTTATGGATTTGGAAGTTCAAATACAACACAGCTGACATGGGAATTGGCTGACCAGGATCCTACTCTGGACCCTTCCCTCTGCTGAGTCCTTGACGCTCATTCCCTTTGATGTTGAAGGTTGTTTCTTGAGCCTGGAGCTCTGGGGGCAAAACGCCTCACCCTGTTGAATGCTGATGGCATCTCTGATAAGCCCCTGTGTGTAAGTCTCTCTCTGGGGCCCCTGCCCTCTCCCCTAACCTCCCTCCCCCTCCCTCGTCCCTCCATCACGGGAGACCAGCTGTGTTAGGTCTGACCCTGGCTTGTTTCTAGCTTCCGCAAGTTCCTCTCTGGCTTTTTGCCAACTTCCTTCCACACTTGAGAGCTGAGCCCGCTGGAGTTACAGCAATCTGTATTGTCTAAGAAAGCAGTGCTTTCCCACAAAAAGGTTCCCATTAAAATAAGCTCTGGAAATTCCAAGGGCTGGCCAGGTGGGGGTGGAGATAAGAAATTCAGACCAGAGTAGGGGAAGCATCTTAAGGAGGCAGTGACACTTAAGTATTCAAAGATAAGCTCTTTGGAGGGGGGAGGTCAGCTCTGGACTGGGTGCAGCCGCCAGGGAGGTCCCTTTAAAAGGGGAATGAATGGTCACGTACATGGGACATGTTTCAGTCTGAGGCCTCCCGTGGGCGCGGGTGAAGCCTCCCACTTGCTAAGGGAGACCGTTGAGTCTGTCGAGTTGGCTCTCAGTGGTCCGAGATGCGCTTGGAGATGTCTCATAGACCGAGTACCTTATTCCCATTTTGCTGGCAATGTTGGATTTATTCTCATTCTGCAGTTGCCGGTCATTCCCAGGGACACGGGAGGTGGGCTCCCTTCCCTTCCACCGGGGAAGCTGGGTGCCCAGCTGTAAGGGGTCTGCTGCCAGCCCGAGGGTAGGAGAGGGAGGAGTCATGTGTGGGGTGCGACGGCATGGTGTCGAGGCAGAATGAGAGACACCCCGCCCCTGGCGCCCAGCTGGGTTTCCCAGGGGCTTCCCCACTTCCACGGAGCGCTGTCTGAGCTTCCAGCTGGGGAAGCTGGAACTTGGGAGGCACGTTAGGGTGCCCTTGTCCGGACATATGCAGCGCAGGAAGAAAACACGGTGGGTGGAAATGCAAGACGTGACCAAACCGCAAGGTATGAAACGGTTCTGGGAGGCGCCTGACCCCGTGGGCCAGCGCCCCAAGCCCATCACTTGTTTTCAGGAAGCTTGAGGTAGATAGTGTAAGTAGCTCAAGACAAACTTGCCGCCACCCCCAGGACGAACGTCGTCACTAAGACCACAGGGTGGGGTTTTTAAATGTCGCCAAGCACATCCTAAGCAAGAAGGGGTGTGAAGGCTCCGGGGAGAGGCTGGCTGGTCGCTGGAGCCCTGAAGGGAAGAACCGGGGGCTACGTGAACAGTGCACCTGACGCCCTCCTCGGGGCTTGCCCTCCTAGAGCACATCCACACTGGAATGAGGGGCGTTTACTACGGATGGATAAAAAGGGATAAAGAGGCGAGGACCCGATCTCACCCCATGCCTCCCTGGCCCTCGGGAAGTGTGGAGTTGTGCACATATACCACCCTCCCAAGCCCCAACACGCACAGCCTGCTTTCCAGGCCTCTCACCTGGATCTTCGGGGCCCCGAGCCAGGTTTAGGATGGGAATTGCTAACAGCTTGGGGATTTTCAAATGCTCCTTGTGGTCAGAAATTACTGCGGGGGATTTGGGTGTGCTGTGTGCAAAGAGGAGAAGGTGCCCGAGCAGCATCTGCAGAAGAGGCGGCTTCTTACCCTTAAAAGGCATAATAAAACCCCTTACAGGTTAGCGCTCCCCACGGCAGGCGGGAATGAGCACGGCTTCAGCGATGCGGAAACATAATACAGTCCCATCCAGAAAAATGTAAATTATTTAAATTTAAACCAGTCCACAGAAATAAAAGGCACACATTGCAAGGCTGTATGTACAGGGATGTTTATTGTTTGCAGTGGTGAAAAACTGAGGCCACCCGAAGGTCCATCAACAGGAAGCTATGAAATCAACCAGGGTCCGCCTGGACCACGGAGTATTAATTACACAGCAATCTAAAAGGACAAGTTTGCTAACCAGCTAGCTGTCGAGCTGGAAAGAGTTTCATGATGCAGCATTAAGCCACAGAAGCAAATCGCTGAGGGATAAATGCGATATGTACAATAATTATGGTATTTTTAAAAGGAGTAATCAAATTAAAAAAAAAAAAAACCCGCCCTTATATACCTAAGCACAGTGAAAATGTGGAGGCTACAGATCAGACAGGAAGGAGGGGGTGGGTTGGGGGAGGCAAGAATTAAAACATCATAGAAAAATGAAAAAAGCATCGAATAAAGTTCTGTAAAATAAAGAGAATATTTGAAATATAAAAGCTCATCTATAGTATTATCACAAATATGTACATTTGTATGTGCAAATGGAGAAGGCCTAGGAGTAAGAGGGCAGCCTGAAAACACTGACTTGATCAGATACTGGGATGGGGGGCGATGTGGAGTTCTGGATTTCTATTGTAATCCGAATGTCACTTTGACAACAAACATATTTTGAAAAGTCAACACTTGGAGGGGTCAAGAAGGTGAAGGTTGGTGAAGTTATTCACCTTTAAAACGACTGTATCAAGAATAATTCAGGGGCGCCTGGGTGGCTCAGTGGGTTAAAGCCTCTGCCTCCGGCTCAGGTCCTGGTCTCAGGGTCCTGGGATCGAGCCCCGCATTGGGCTCTCTGCTCGGCAGGGAGCCTGCTTCCCCCTCTCTCTCTGCCTACTTGTGATCTCTTTCTCTCTCTCTGACAAATAAATTAAAAAAAAAAAAAAAAAGAATAATTCAGACGTCCCTCACAATGTCTTGCACACGACAGGCGCTCGACAACCTTCGGCTAAAGTGAAAAACCAGACTCTGCAAAGCCTTCCCTGGACCTCATAGTTCGTAAATGGCAGCAAGGATGTTCAAGCGCGTGTGGCCTCAGTTAAAAGCTTCATGAATAAACCTGGCATTTGAATCACCATACACAAATGCCCTTCACTTAAATCCGGTTTCTGGAACTGCTAATGAAATGAGAAAAGACAGCAATTACAGAACGTGTATTATAGCTTGGTCTGTGTTTGCCTAAGAAATGAAGTCATTTTGCTTGTGTGGCTCTGCGTGTCCTTTTGGTTAAACTCAGCAGAGCTGGACTGAAAATTTCAACACCAGCCTACGAGTAAGTCGCTTTTCTTTCTTTCCTTCCTCCCTCCCTCCCTCCCCCTCCCTTCCTCCCTTTCTTTCTTTCTTTCTTTCTTTCTTTCTTTCTTTCTTTCTTTCTTTCTTTCTCTTTCTTTCTTCCTTCCTTCCTTCCTTCCTTCCTTCCTTTTCCCCCCTCTTTTCTGCTATTGTTGTTTAAAAAATAAAAATTAAAAACTGACTTGCAAGAAACAGCCTCTACATGGTTTGTACTTTTATCCTGCGCTCTGCTCCAGAATTCAGCAGGACCGCGGAAGCGGTCAGTGAGCGCAGTGCTGGCAGCCTGAGGACTAAGGCCTTCTAGCATCCTCCACCCACCCTCCTCCAGCACTGATCCCCCAGGCCCCTGGGGGGGGGGGGGGAAGGTCAGCTTGATACCCTGGGCTGCCCCGCCCCCAAGTCCTCCCCTGGCTTTCTCTGTTAAAACCTTCCACAAGTATCCTTGAGAAGAACACTGAGAGCAGCGGAGGCTCAGAACGAGAGGTACCGTTATCAACATTCATGTTTTAAAATACTTAGGATGCACTGTCTGAGAATGCATATCCCCCCTCCCAACAGACTCTCTTTATTTTTTAATTATTTTAAATTGATCTTTATTTTTATTTTTTTAGACTCTCTTTAAAGGAGAATTGATAATAGTCGGTAACCAGTGAGTCCAAATATGGTTCAACAATTCCTGGGGGTCCCCAAGAGCACCCCAGAGGGCCCGTGGGGACATCTTAGAGCATTAGATTCATCATCTGTATTTAAGCCATATTCATATTTTGTACTATATATTTAATAAGAGGTTGATACTAAGGGCCATATCTACTCTTGCTTATGGTAAGAGTGAATTCTTTGCTGGGTCTCCCTAAAGATATGGTTTCTCTTGAAACTTTTTGGCAAGGAATTTTTTTTTTTTATAGTGATAAGTGGCTCACGGAAATGACAGCCCTACCCGAACATGGTGGTTAAGAGAACAGCTGGAGATTGGCCAGCAGACCGTGTAAAGGGAGCAGAGTTAAGGATTCTCCCACGCAGGTACCAAAAAAGAGGCACCTAGCCCTAGGGGAAAGTTACAAAGCAAAGGTGTCATTGAAAAATATTTTCTCAAACCCAGGTGCTATTTCAGAGAGAGGAACAGCGAACACTTATCCTTCTTGTGAAAGAAATCTTTAGGTAGACACATCCTGCTGGGGAAATGGTCTGCTCTGGGAATTCAGCCGGGCAAGACGGCCTTATGCCACGATTTTTGGCCTCTCGATTTACCTCTATGTTCCTCTAATCCCTTTACTGTATCTTAGTTTAATTAGGGGAATTAAATACAGTCTGCCTGGAGCAAGGTAGCAGGATCCACGGCCATCAGCTCAGGTGGAAATCTGGGTTTGGATTTGGGTCTTGCGAACCCTAAAGGAATCACAGGGCAGCTCTGGGATTGCCGCGAGCGGCAGATCTGGGGTTGGACAAGCCAGGATCGCATTCTGGTTCTGCTACTTTCTAGCCTCTTCACCTCTTGGAGCCTCTATCTACACAGTGGGAAGAACCCCCATCTCTAGGAGGGGTTGGGGATACCGGGAAGCGTGTGGCCCGGTCCCTGGCACATTTTTTTCTCTGTTCAGCGAACATTTTTATACCGCAGAACGCGACGTGCCAGACGCCGCCCCGTGGGGAGCCGAGGAGGCAGGGACCGCCAGGTCGGCCTTGGGGGAGCCCGCTGGGGCTCGGTACACACGCATTTACCCGATACAGATTTCCTGGGGGAGACTCGCCAGCGCCCCTTGCGGCACTGAAGAATCACAGCTCTTGGGTACCTTTGGGACACGCGGGGGTTGGGGCCTGGAGGAGAACTGGGACACCCCAGCCGATGGCTCCCCCTCTCATCCCCGTGGCCAGCCGGCCCGCCTGCAAGCTTATTGCACAATAAACCAAATGAAAACCAGCAGGCAGAGCAGCACGGGCTGGTCGACGCTGACCCGAAGTCCCGCTCCCCTCTCCAACCAAAAATCGCAGTGCTTGACGGAGCAGAGCTCCCTGATCAGCCGCCACAGGACCCGCTGGTAAAGCTTGTTGTCCTGTTTCTCGCGCGACAGCTCCTCCTGGTTCGCCACCTGGGTGGCGTTGATGCAGCCGCTCACGAACTTCTCACGGGTCACGTTGGCCTCGGAGCAGCCGTTGTAGTGGATCCCGTCGGGGAACTGCCAGTAGTTGGCCTCGTAGTACCTGTTGCCCTCGGCTCCTAGGTCGACATCCAGCTTCCGGCCTTGCTTGATGAAGGCTCCGGGGCGGGTCTCAGCCGTGTGCGCCTCGGTGACCTGCGAGGTACTGGGCAAGGCCTTTCGGTTCCACTTGATTCGGTGCTTGATGCCTCTGGCCTTGACTGCTGAGAGCTGACTGAACAGCAGGACACAGACAATGGCCAACCAGCATCCGCCCAGATGCTTCCTCATTGTGCCGGGATCTGCAAGAGCGAAGACCCGGGCAGTTGCCTTCCCCAGGCGGTAGAGGGTGGAGCAGGGGGTGGGGGGGGTGGGGGTGGTGGTGGTGGTTGCCGGGCTTCCCTGCCCTCCTCCCACGTGCAGGCAATTTTAAGCAAGGAATGCATCCTTGCACCAATCACATTTTTCTTTCTTAATTTCTTTCTTTCTTTTTTTTTTTTTTAAGATTTTATTTAGACAGAGAGAGAGAGAGATCACAAGTAGGCAGAGAGGCAGGCAGAGAGAGAAGAGGAAGCAGGCTCTCCGCTGAGCAGAGAGCCTGATGCTGGGCTCGATCTCAGGACCCTGAGACCAGGACCTGAGCCGAAGGCAGAGGCTTTAACCCACTGAGCCACCCAGGTGCCCCAACCATTCACGTTTTTCCAAAAGTGGAATAATTTCCCCGCGCTCACGTTGCACAGGCTAAGTCAATACCCAGGTTCTTGCTTTTGCCAGGAATTACATGCATTGAGTGGAGATCTGATTTTCTCCGACAGATAAGATGCTCCAACTGGCAATTATAAAGCCTTTGAATATGCATGGGAAAATAAGCGAGTAATGACATAATACATATAGGTTTTCTTTGGTGTGCCCAAGTCTTTCCAATCAGAGGATCTCTGGAGGAAAATACACAGAAGAGTTGGAACCACAGGCTTCTAAGCATAGACTGTATAGTTAATCTTCCCTCTTTATACTGTAGCTCTAAGCTGGCTCTGTCTCTGGCACATTCTGCGATCCATTCTAAGAAAGCCCCGAAGGGCTGTAGGGTAATGATGCAGAGAGATGGAAACGTGGTCAGGAGACCCCTGCCTCCTCCTGTGTCAGGGGGTCAAGATGTGCTAGACAGGCGGCTCCCAGTCTCGCCCTGGGGACAGGGTGACCCCCACCCTTCCTCTCCCCCAGCACTTACTATGATCAGCCCCTGGCATTGACTGACTTAATTCTCACGCAGGGTGGGTACATTATTATTCCCCTCTGATAAAAGTTGTCCTGGGAGGGGGGGCAGTGCCTGGGTGGCCCAGTGGGTTAAGCATCTGCCTACGGCTCAGGTCACGATCCCAGGGTCTTGGGATCGAGTCCCGCATAGGGATCCCTGCTCAGTGGGGAGTCTGCTTCTCCGTCTGCCCCTCCTCCCTGCTAGTGCGCTCTCTCTCTCTCACTTGCTCGCTCTCAAATAAATAAATAAAATCTTTTTTAAAAAAAGTTGTCCTGGAATTCAGAGTAGGGAAGTGATTTGCCCAAGGCTGCACAATAGCGGCCGGCAGATTTGAATCCCGTCTGTCTGAGGTCGTTCCCACATGCCCACTCGCCATGTCCCATGGCCCTTCTGTGCTGTAGGAGGGGACGGTGCCCGAGTTTTGTGCTTTTGACTCTCCGGGCATGAAGGGCAGCACCGACGGACCCTAAGGTGAGCAAAGAGCACGGCTCCACGAGGAATTTCAGAGGAGATGGGATGCTGGGGAGGACCGGAGGGCCTGGGGGGGAGCACTGAGGGTCCCAAGTCAAGGTGGCTCCTGGGTACCCGAAGGGCTGCTGATGACATCAGGGGATATCCCCCTTCCCCCAGCCCCCCAGACCGGTAGTTTGTCACATCTGGCTCCTGAAACCACAATAGCTATTGTGGAAATCTACTTCCCAAGGTCAACTGTTCAGGGCATTCCGGCACCTGGACCTTTGTCGGCATGAATGAGAAACCCCGGAACCATGCTCAGGCTCTGTCCTAGATGAAGTTCCACTGTGAGCCCATCAGCGTCGGGGCTGGAGGGGGTTCAAAAGTCGGCTTGCTTAGCCTCTAACACCCCTTCCCTGCAGGATTCCCAAAGTGATGGGTCCACCTCTGTTAATATGTTTAACTGCAGTGTGACTCCCTGGTCCTTACGTAGGAAAAAAAGCAAAACACAACCTCCGTGCGTGTCCAGTGACCTCTGGATATCTGCAAAGCAGCTTCTGCTGACCTTTCCTTACCTGTAGACATGGTCTAGTCTGGCTCAGGGAGGCCATGAGTGTGCCCGGCAGCACCCTGGCACCCAGGCTTCTGGGACCTTACGCCTCCTCCGCCCCCAAATCACAGTGACCTCAGACCAGCTTTCTCCAAAGAGATCCAAGCCTGAAGCCAACATTCATTCATCTCTTAAATAGGGGGCCACCCCCCATGCCATCAGCCCATACTCTTTTGGTAGGGAAATAAGAATAATAACACAAATTACAGGTGTGTCAAGTTAAAAGAAAAACATAAAAGCATAGAGATCTTGAGAAAGTCGTCTTCATAGGCAAGGGCTTGAAAGCAAAAAGAAAATCCTAACCAGCTAACCCTAAAGTAGCATTTCATTGCAAGCACCAAAGCCAGCCGTGCAACACCAGGCTCGCCTGTCCCCTGGCTCGGGACCCACTCCAGGAGATGGGAGACAAGAAACCACTGCACAGTTTGCAGTCTGATTAGAAATGAGCGACCCTGACCACAGAAACGGAATCCAGCGCAAACTCGGCCTCCCCACCTACCTTGGGCTCTCTCGGGAAGCTTGCCTCTGGAGCTTCAGCAGCACTGTCCCCCAGCACTGCCCTCCCACCTATGTAGGAGCTGCGGGGGAGGGGGCATTCCTGCTGCTCTCCAAATAGGGCAGCCCTCCTCGCTGGGCAGGACCAATCACGGGTTCCCAGGCACTCCTCTCTGCCTTGAGGAGAGACCTCATCCCTCTTTACAAATAAACACTGTGTGAAGATCTTGAGGAAGTTCAGAGAGACTCGAGAGTTGCCTTTGATTTCACTTTCTTTTCTTTTATGTATGGACGTGTGCCTTTACTTATTTACTTACTATTAACCAGTTTATCACAAAGGACATGACAAAGGAAACAAATGAACAGCCAGATGAAGAAGTCCATAGGGCTAAGTCTGGAGGGTTCCAGCTGCAGGAGTGCTCACGCAGTCTGGGGGCACGACCTCCCCCACTGTTGATCAGTTCACCAGCCTGGAAGGTCTCCGAACCGCTCGGTTGCCAGTAACTGGGGACTCGAACCGAATACTCTAACCAAAGATACGCCTGTCACCCCTGACACTCAGGAATTCGCAAGGTTTTAGAAGCTCTGTGCTGGACACTGGGGACGTTATTACACCACAATGTCACGGCTGGACAGATGTCTGGTTAGGTCTGTTTTTAAGACTGGTGTTTTGAGAGGTGCCTTGTAGAACTGAGATGAGCGGTGTTAGAGGGAAAACGCTTTCCCATCCGTATCGGCAACAGTGGGTGTGGCCAGCATGTGTGATACGTGCTGTCCGGCACCCACAGACCAGCCTCCGCCACCAAAGGGGCTTTGGCCAGGCAGCCTCTGTGGGAAGGGTCTGGTCCAGAAGAGGGTGAGAGAGCAGCCTGGCCACACGGCCCCATCCCAGCGGGGACCCTCAGGGAGCGAGGTACCGCACCTTCTTTGGGGAGGTGGAAAAGCAGGTTCGTGTTGGCTAGAGGGACACACGACAGGCCTGGCCAGTGCTTTAGGCTGTTGGGTCACGCAGGAATGCTTGAGCCACTGAATTAGTCCAAGTTCAGGAAGTTAAAATCTATGGCAACCCACGGGACAGATGCAGATGGAGATGAAACCTACGCCGTTCAAACATGGTGGGGGCTGGGAGCGAGATTCCTCGGGCAGGCGGGGGTGGGGGGTAGGGGGTCTGGGGATGAGGGGTTGGGGGTAGGGGAGGCGGCTGGAGAACCAGCCTCTCCCGGCAGGAGGGGCTGCCCGTAGTTACTCCTTGTACGGAACGGACGTACTCAGGTGTCTCTGTTCTAGTTATTACTGCAATGTGAAATCAAAACTGAATTCTGGAGGAAGGCACGGAGTGAGATTAGCCTGTAAATGGAATGTGATCTTTATCCTGATTGTGAACCATCGACGTTGGCTGGATTCACTTCAAAGCCCTTTTGCGAACCAAGCTGAAATGTTCGCTCCCAGAACGACCAGCAGATGGCGCCACGGGCTCACAAAGACCTCTCACACTGGCGGTGGGCCCTTCGCCCCCCCACCCCCATCGCTAACCCTTGCAGGGATTTGGGGCCTCCAGTTGGGCCTTTCTGTCTCCTCTGCCTTTACTTTTAAAATGTATTGCATTTCCTTTTTTAAAAAAAACTTTTTCGTTTTCATCCTAGAATCGGGACTTTTTGGTCCTGTGAACACACACACACACACACACACACACACACACACACTTCAGTAGTGCAAGCTCCCTATAAACTATTTGCAAGATGCAGAAGACAAGAAGAAAACAAAAAACAAACACCACCTTCCTATTTCACTATCCAGGGACAAGTGTCAGTATAAGGGTCTTAATTAGGGTTGGGGGTATTTAGAGCTGGAAAGGGCTCAGAATCTTCTAGGAGCTCCTTCACACTGTGAGGTCATGGGGCTAGATAGGCTCAAGGTCAGCCCGCCAGGCGGGCTGTGCTGCCCCCCCCTCCACCAGCGCGGGCCCCTTGCCCTGTCCTGAACTCTGTGTACCGTCCACCCTGCCCGTCGGCATCTGGTATGAGCGCCTCCGGGTCCCTCCATCCTTCTTCTTTCTATTCTCTTGCTGAGGAGGACTTGGCCCAGAAGGCGGTGGGAGGTTGGTGCAGAGCTGATGAGACTGCAGATTCCTCTTGGCAGCGAACAAAGAGGCACAGAGGAGCATGGAAGACGATGGAAATGTTCGAGAAGACGGGAGGAGCTCCGGAAGCTGCAAACAAGGCAAGAAAACTGCTACCCAGCTGCAGAGAGTCCAGAAATCCCCAATCCTGCCTGGCGCCGGCTCCCCGCCTACGAACATGAACGAACAAACAGCCAAGGAATCAGCGAGAGAGCCTCAGTTTCTCCAGGAGCTGAGAGGCCAGGACCCAGTGCATTGTGTCTTCTGGTGTTGACAGTTACATGAGGAATATCACTGAGTGTGGATCATCCTTGATTAAACCGAGAGACGGAGACTGATCCCACCGGGCTGGGTGCTCCGTGATGCAAGGGAAAGGACTTCGGAGGATTTTTCTAGAATGGATGAGCGGTAGAAAATTATGTGAATTAAAAAAAAAAAATTGGCAGGGAAAAGCCGAGGTCTAGAATGGCTAAGTGGGTCATTGTTATATCAGTTCCTACTTTGATTAGATCTGGGACCTTTGGAGAGCATTTATAAATACAGCGGGCATTAAGAGACAAGACGCCAGGCTGAACTATTCCCAGAAGGGCTAGTGTGTAGGAAGATCGCCCACTGTTTCTTGGCTTCCTGAAGATTTATTGAGTGTCGGTCATGTGTTTGGACTATACTGCTGTCAAAGGAGGGACAGCATAAACTTGGAGAAGGCAACTAAGGCAGCTCATGGCCTGCCTTAGCTTAGAGAAATAATTGAACTGTGTTTTGGAAAATAATACTAACAAGATAGTTGTTACTAACAAGGTAGCAGTCTAAATAGCCACACTCAATTTCTTCCTTTTTAGTGAAGCCTACTATTCACAGGAAACCTACTGTATCCTGAGGGTGCAGCATTATGCATTTTTTTAATTTTAAATTTTTATTTATTTATTTGACAGAGAGAGAGAGAGAGATTGCAAGTAGGCAGAGAGGCAGGCAGAGAGAGAGGGGGGAAGCAGGCTCCCTGCTGAGCAGAGGGCCCAATGCGGGGCTCGATCCCGGGACCCTGAGATCATGACCTGAGCTGAAGGCAGAGGCTTTAACCCACTGAGCCACCCAGGCGCCCCTGCATTGTGCATTTTTAAAAGCTGAACGCACCCGTGTAACCTGCGCCCAGAATAAGACGTCGAACAATGACAGCATGCATCTTTGTCTCCCCACTGCGTCACTGCCCTCTCGCCTGACTCCTGACACCCTCGCTTGGCTCAGCCTGTTGGTACCTCACAGAAACACAATTATGGAGAACATAATCTTTTATGTCTGTCCTGCCCAAATTGGGTCGAGTAGATTTACCTACATTGTGCGTAGCTGTCAATGGGAAGGCTGTGTTCTAAGGTGGTCCAGAAAGGGGCACCCAAAGAAAGGGGAGAAACTCCAGCTTGGAGACCTCAAGGATGGCAGAGAGTGCAAGCCTAGGCCACCATGTTGAAGTTCCACACTTGGCCGCCCACAACTTTTCTTGTTTGTGTCTGATGGTTTTTCAGAAGAATAATTAACCCGGTAACTTGATGTGCTGTTTGTCCTCTCTCCACAATACGCAGGAAAATGTCCAAAAGGAGAAAGGCCTGCCCCGGGCGAAAGGGGCTAGCTATTGTGGGGGCGCCTGGGTGGCAGAGTCGTCTGAGTGTCTGACTCTTGGTTTTGGTCAGGTTATGATCTCAGGGTGGTGGGATTGAGCCCTGAGTCGGGCTCTGCGTTCAGCATGGAGTCTGCTTAGGGACTCTCTCCTCTCTCTCTCTAAGATAGATAGATCACTCTTTAAAAGAAGGAAGGGAGGGAGGAAGGAAGGAAGGAAGGAAGGAAGGAAGGAAGGAAGGAAGGAAGGAAGAGGCTAGCTATTGTGTCAGAGCAGAGACCCCTTTGTTACCCGGGGTGGCTTTCATTTTCAGGGGGAGCCTGGACATACTACAAAGAGATGGGGCGGGAACCAGAGACCTTGAAATTTCCCTTACACTTTCCATTGTGAAATTATGGTCATTATTAGGTCCGCCAGTAGATTTTATTTAGCAAGTTAGAAAGAAGTTTTAATTTAATCAGCGCAAAAAGTTTTGAGGATTATATTTCAGCATCATTGGTTTCCTCTGTGACCTCCGTATTTCTATTTTATGTGTTTAAAAACATTACTGTGTGCAGGGTCCATAGGTTTCGCCAGACTCACAGAAGGATCCATGGGAGGGATAGAGATTTCAGTTGGGTCTTAATGTATAAATAGGAGTTCGTATGAAGAGTGGAGAGAAGGAAGGGAAGACATTCTAGGTGGAAGGAGCAGCATGAGAAGAGGGGACAGTAAGGCAAGGGTTCGTGCTGCATTTGAATACACCTTGTAAAATTAGGCTTGGGGAAGTGATGGTCGGACGTTGTGATTGCTGGTGTTTGCGATCCGTGAAACAGTCTATTGGCTCAGTGTTTACGGTGGTATGTACCAGGCAGGGGTTATCAGAGTGTGGAGGAAGTAGCGATCTGGAGCTGGAAGTCCGTAGAGATGACTTCCGGGAGGAAGAGGATGAAGCCAGTTCTTGGAGGGACATCAAGATGGCCGGGGGTAGTATCCTATTACAGGTGTGCAAATGGAAGACTGGCTTGCCATCAAGAGGGCTGGGATGGGGGAAGGGATGGAGGGGGACAGTTGACATCTCTGGTGTTCTGTTGGATTTCTTTCACAACCCTTTCTGCCCCCCAAGTTTTCCCACTTGACTCAGCTTTGTGGTTCGGAGGAGGAAGGGCTGATACTTCCTGAACAATGCATGGATGTCAATCCTTGATGTCAAGGGATGGCTGGGTCCCCTTGACCCTTCACTTTAGCTGCCACAAGGAAGCATTTCAGATTTTCCAGCTGGACACAAACCAATGCCCCTCTTCCATCTTTTCTGATTTCCTGACCCCAAGGAGAAGTGACACAGAGATGTGTAATGACTCACAGAAAGAAGAATCAGGTAGACACGCGGGAGGGAAAACCAAATGGAAGGGGAGCCGATGGAGGGAAAACCAAAACATCATGTGTGTGATTCAGACGGGCTGTCTGGTTCATAAAGGCTCCAGCGAGGCCTCTGAACGGGGCAAGCAGGTCAAGGTGAGTAAGACAGGAATGTAATGTGAGTGTTCAGAAGCTAAGTTTCACGTGAGGGCTTCTATTTCTCAAAAGCTGGTATTTGCACCACCCAGTCTTGCCAAAGAGGTAGCACACAGCATGGAAGGGCGCGTCCTTACTCATCGGCATAACTTCCCTATGAAGTGGAGAAGGAACAGCGGGGGTTATCTCCACTGGGCAGATGGAAAAGTCAGGAGAAAAATTTCCATTCGGCGGAAGCAAGGTTTTGAAGTTGTATGGGGAGTAATCTGTAATCTGGTAGAAAAGGCAGTCACTAGACTCATTACAAAAAACGGTGTGTGGAGCAATTCCCCAGGTCCCTTCCTCATTGATTGACTCATTCATTCATTCATTCATTCATTCATTCATTCATCAAAGATCCATAGCTTTTTCTGGAGGAAAATTTAGCATTTACCACTAAGTAAAGTGTTTGGGCTGATTTTGTCAGTGCGCGATATCACCAAGTCTTTTAGGATTATATATCACGGAGAGGAAAACAGGTTATAAACTCAAGCACTAAATATTGTGGGCTCACTTGCCGGGCTCACTTTTTTTTTTTTTTTTTAATTTTGAAAAGGTAAACTTTTTTTTTTTTTTTAAGCTCCTTCTTCCATGAACACTCTCTGGCACTTCATTAGGATGCTACTGTTCAAAAGGTCTTGGCCAAATAACTCCGAAACAAAACACTCCAAGGTTGTTTTCAGCCCACTGGTAATGAAGCCGTATGCAGAGCACCGGCCTCTGTGCTCACCTTGGTGAAGGCCAAGAAGATCATATGACATTTTTCAGCTTTCGTTGATGAAGGCTTTGATTTTGTGGCCAGAAAAGGCTTCAGGCCAAGTTTTTATAAGCACGGTGGACCCAAGGCCGTTAGTGCTTCTGTACAGACTGCTTTCTGGAACCCCTGCGAGAAAAACGAGTGGGCTGAGATGTCATTAGATTAAATCTCAAATAAATGCCTCACCTGCCCCCTACCCTCTCACCGCACTTTTTAAAGTTTTTATTTTTTTTGTGATAGTAAAGTTTACTGAGCGATAGTACAAAGCTCCCAAAGAGGGAGGGGACCCGAGACGGTTGCCCAAACCACTTCTTAGGCAGGTAAATTGATGCTTAAAAAAAAAAACAAACCCGAACAAAAACAGCTTCATTGAGATGTAATTCACATACCACACGATCCGTCTCGTCATTTCACGGTATAAATTCAGTGATATTCAGCACAGAGTTGCTCATTAAGTACCACTATCTAATTCTAGAATATTTTTATCAAATTGGAGAGAAGCCCTGTGTCCATCAGCTCTCCCTTCTCATTTCCCCAGCTCTCTCCAAACCCCGGCAACCAATAATCTACTTTCTGTCTCTATAGAGTTGCTTATTCCAGAATCATACAATAAAGAGACAGAAATGGAATCATCATCTTTCACCTGACATCATGTTTTCGAAGTTCGTCTGCATGGTAGCATGGATCAGAACTTTGTGCAGCCTTTTTATGGTGAATAATATTGTAGGGTCTATACCCTTCACCCTGTAGGATACAAATGCTTTCCCATTTGATAGTGTGGATTTGCTAGGGCAGAGTAGGAGGGATAAAACAATGTTTCTGTCGTCCAGCTACTCTTCAGGTGAGTATGTCAAAAACAAGATGGTGGCGTTTACTTAGCTTTTTTCATAAGTTGCCCGGATGGGGCCAACGGCCCATCCTGGTTTATTCAATGAGTTCATCTCCTGGCAGACTGTGAGGAATGTGGCAGCCCGAGCTGGTGGAAATCAGGTTTTTAGCAGAACCACAGTGGAGTGCTTCCATGGGTGGCAGGGCAAAATCTTGCTCCTAAAATTCTCAGAGCCAAGAATGGTCTCTGACAGACTTTATGGGGAGAAATCTGGGCTTGACTGCACCTGTAATCATTCACTCATTCATTATCTTCTTCATTCTTCAAAGGCCCAGAGACGTTTCTTGAGGGAACATTAGCCCTGCCTGGTGGCCCTAACGGGAAGCAGGAACCCTCCTTCTGGGCCATTCTACAACAGCCTCAGTGTCTGCATGACATCGTGGAGATAACAAACTCAATGTGTGTGTGTGTGTGAGAGAGAGAGTTGCCTCCTGGAAGGCCGTGTAGAGAAATGGGTCTGCAGATTGGCTGGAGAGGAAAGGCCTCCTCAGAGGGCTGGCATAAAAGGAGATTCAGAGACATGCGGGGGGATGGGGAACTGCGACACTGGCTAGAAAAAGGAAATACAGTCTCCTTCCTCACTGGGTTCTCGGGTCTGTGAGTCTAGACAACACGAAGCCACCCGGCACACAACTGGGAGGGCCTGGGATCTGTGGCTTTCTCTTGTGCTTCGCTGTTAGGGCTCTGGGAGGGTGAGTTTGGGCCGAACCTGAATGGACGCATTCCATGTGTGGGCAGCCATTATGAGCAGGACGATGGGCACGCCTCGCGTTCCGAATTTGGCGGTGCGAGGGGATAGATCTTGCCAGCTCTCTGTAGCACCCACCGAGTTGCAGCTAATGCTCAGACTCAGTTAATTAACTCATAATCAGCATAACCCGAAGCCAGGTGTGCTCGCAGTGTACTGGTGTGTGGGAGGAACATTACTGGGCTTAGAGTTTTAGATCTTCCTTAAGTAGGAGCCAAATAAACAAATTTGGATGACCATGAAAGTCTTCATTCTGTGCCAGCCCTGGGGGCGCAGTGGCTAGCTTTCAGCGGCTGTCTCTGGAACGGAAGCGTTTCTGAGGTGCCCTGCAATGGGGACTGTGAGGCGGGCCCCTTGGCCCCACTGAGTGGCCCAGTCTGTTGCGGGCACACACGCGTTGGTATTTCCGTTATGAGAAGTCAGCGCGTGAGTGTGGGGCCCTCGCAAGACCCTCGCAGTCCCGGGAATGCCTTCGAACCTGGTTGATGGTGACGTGGACACACGGCTGTGTTTCTAGAAAGATGGCATTAGAGGCTGAATTGTGTCCTCCCAAAATTTATAGGTTGAAGTCCTTTGTCCCTCAAACCTCAGAATGACTGTATTTGGAGGTAGGGCCTTTACCGAGTTAATTTAAGGTTAAATTAAAATGAGGCCTTTAGGGCAGACTCTAACCCTCTGTGACTGGTGTCCTTATGGGAAGAGGTCAGGACACAGACACGCAGAGGGAGGACCACACGAGGACACAGGGAGAAGACGGCCATGTGTAAATCGAGGAGACCTCAGGAGAGACCAACACCGCTGACACCCGGGTCTCAGACTTCTGGCCTCCAGAACTCTGAGGAAATTAATTTTCTTTTTTAAGCCACCCACTCTGTGGTAATTTGTTACGGCAGCTCTAACAAACTAATAGCGATGGTATAATCAGCAAGAAAGGCGATGAGAATGGGGTCCGAGGGTAATTGGGTCATTTGAGGGTGCTAAGGGATGGAGGTACTGAAAATTGCTATCCTTGTCCAGAGCAAAAGTTAAGATAATGATCTTGTTTTTGTTTATTTGTTGTTTGTTTTTAGACACGGAGGGAGTGGGGGAAGGGGCAGATTTGTTAGGACAGTTAAGGAGAAAAAGGGCTCCCAGCCCATCAGCACTCCGGTGGCCTCTGGCTTGGGGGCTCCAGCGGGAGGGAACCCATGCTCTAGGGCTCTAGGGGACCATGGTTTAGTTGGAGGGGGCCACCATTTGTGCATAGATGGGCCTGGGCCGTCTGAGATAATGCAAGGGGGGCACGTATGGGACAGTGAGCAATAGAGGGTCTGTCTCAGGGAGGAGGCATTTTAGACCCGGCTTGCTTTTCGGATCGTTGACCATTTCTTGAGGTTCTGCTTGGGGTCAGCTAAGCCCCCTGAAACTGGAGCCTCATTTACAGAGGACACGGGCTGTGCGCTGTGCCTCAGGCCTGGGACCTCTGAGCCAAACTCTTAAATATCATCGTTAACCAAAGGCAAGGAGTTTCCACAATATTCTCTGAGGAACATACCATTCGTGCGACCCACAGAATGTCTGTGGGTATCAGGTTCCTAAAGGGGGATGTTATGAAGGTCAGAATAAGGCCTTGGGTGCCGAGTGCCTCGAGGGGAGCCTGGCACGTGATACACCCTCCAAACCTGTTCTGACGTCTGAGGAAACACTACAGACAAGCTCCCCAAGGGCGCACCGCCCAGGCTCGTATCTGCCAAGAGAGGAATTAAAAATAATAGTTGCAGACCTTTTTCTCGTTATAAAAGCAATATTTGGGGGCACCTGGGTGGCTCAGTTGGTTAAGTGTCTGCCTTCACCTCAGGTCGTGATCCCAGGGTCCTGGGATCGAGCCCCACTTTGGGCTCTTGGATCAGAGGGGAGCCTGCTTCTTCCTCTCCCTCTGCTGTTCTCTCTCTCTGTGTCAAATAAATAAATAAAACCTTTAAAAAAAAATACTTGGTCACTGTAAATTTTCTGGAAAATACAAAACAACACAGAGAAAAACAAAGAATCCCCTGTCATCTACCACCCAGGGATAAGCACTTTAACATTAAAGACTCTGCATTTCGGGTATTTTTTGTTTATTTCTATATTTTATTCCTTTGTTTTATAAAAAATGGAGACACTGCCCTCAGCGGTTTGTACTCTGATTTTCACTTAAAATTGCATTCTACATGCTCAGTAGGGCACAGCTCTTCCGAAGGACAGGAGTTGGGGGGCAGCCTAGAAGCTCGAGGGCAGGCCCATGGCTGCCTTCTTCTCTCCCCACTGGGACCCAGCCAGCACCGGTGCAGGGCTCGGGTTCATGGGGGTGCGCCCCCGACCCGTGTGTCCCAGTTCTTTCTGAGCTCCCTCCCCCCGCCTGGCTACCTCTCTGTAAGCCACCTGTGGAAGGTCGAGCAAAGAGGCTGTATGCGCCCCAGGGGTTGGCTTGGGGCCATTTGGCAGAGAGTTGCAATACCCTCAGTCCTTGGGACCTAGTCCAGGAGGTCAACTCTGAGTGAAGGCCTAGAAGGGGACCCTTTAAAGTGCAGGTGAGGACAGGGGCCCCACAGCTCCAGTCTGGGGGGTCTGAGAAGCCAGTGTCTCAGGTGGCCTGGGGCGTGCATGGGACAGCGATGGGTCCTCAGAGGCCTCCCTCCCTGTCCCGTTTGGTCTGGGTCTGGGGAAGCTCCAATCTGCCTGGGATGACGGCTCCCACGAGGGTGGAAAGCGACACGGAACCACACTTCCGTCCAAAGGCAGAGGACGACGCTTCCTCAGTCTCAGCCCCAGAGGGTGAGTTGGGGAAACAGAAGCTGACACCTGACACTTCTCCAGAACCCTCTCCGGGAGTTCAGCTCAGTTACTTTACGTCAATCATTTTAAAATTGGTTTTTCCTTTTTTTCTTTTTTTTAAGATTATTTATTTGAGAGAGAGAACAAAAGCAGGGAGGAGGGGCAGAAGGAGAGGGAGAAACAGATTCCGTGCTGAGCAGGGAGCCCGACTCGGGACTCGATCCCAGGACCTTGGGATCATGACCTGAGCCGAAGGCACACTTAATCCAGGCGCCGCTTTTCCTTTCTTGCTTTATTTTTTTTTTATTATTTTTTAAATTTTTTAAGAGTTTTCTTTTTTATTGATGTATAATTAACATACAGTGTTATATTAGTTTTAGATGTACAATATAATAATTCAACAATTCTTACATTGCTCAGTGCTTATGATAGGTGTACTCTCAATCCCCTTTATCTATTTCACCCATCCCCCTACCCACCTGCCTTCTGGCAACCATCAGTTTGTTCTCTGTATTTAAGAGTTTGCTTTTTTAAAAAAAAAAAAAAAAAAGAGTTTGCTTTTTTGTCTCTTTTTTGTTTGGTTTGTTCCTTAAATTCCATATGTGAGTGAAATCATATGGTATTTGTCTTTCTCGGTCTAACTTATTTCACTTAGCATTATACCTTCTAGGTCCATCCGTGTTGTTGCCAATGGCAAGATTCATTCTTTTTTATGGCTGAGTAATATTCCATTGTATATTGCGTATGCCACACCTTCTTTATCCATCTACCTATTGATGGACACTTAGGTTATTTCTGTATTTTGGCTATTGTAAATAATGCTTCAAATATCTTTTCAAATTAGTGTTTTTATTTTCTTTGGGTAAATACCTAGTCATGGAATTACTGGATGATATGGTAATTCTATTTTTAGTTTTTTGAGAAACCTTTATACTATTTTCCACAGTGGCCACACCAAAATGCATTCCCACCAATAGTGTACAAGAGTTCCATTTTCTCCACATCCTCACCAACACTTGTTATGTCTTTTTGATTCTACCCATTCTGACAAGTGTTAAGGTGCTTAATCATTGTGGTTTTGATTTGCTTTTCCCTGATGACAAGTGATGTTGAGCATCTTTTCATCTGTCTGCTAGATGTTTGTATGTCTTCTTTGGAAAAATGTCTATTCAGGTCCTTGGCCCATTTTTAATCAGATTATTTGGCGTTTTTTGTGTTCACATATATGAGTTCTCTATATATTTTGGATATTAATCCTTTATTGGATATATCATTTGCAAATGTCTTCTCCCACTTAGTAGGCTGCCTTGTTGTTTTGTTTTGATGGTTTCCTTTGCTGTGTGAAAGTTTTTATTTTGGTGTGTTCCCTCCTAATAGTTTATTTTTGCTTTTGCTTCCCTTGCCTGAGGAAACATATCTAGAAAAATGTTTCTATGGCCGATATCAAAGAAAAAAATGTTTCTATGGCCGATATCAAAGAAATTATTGCCTGTGTTTTCTTCAAGGAGTTTATGGTTTCAGGTCTCACATTGAGGTCTTTAATCCACTTTGAGTTTAGTTTTATGTGTGGTCTAAGAAAGTGGTCCAGTTTTCCCAGCACCATTTAATGGACTATCTTTTCCTCATTGTATGTTCTTGCCTCCTTTATTGTAGACTATTGGCCATATAAGTGTGGTTTATTTCTGGGCTCTCTCTTCTATTCTCTTGACCTATGTGTCTTTTTTTGTGCCCACAGAATACTGTTTTGATTACTAAGAGTTTTAGTGATATATTGACTCATACACTTATCACAGCATTATTATGGATACTTTTGTTATCCACATTTACTGATGAGCGAGCTACAGCACAGAGAGATTAATAATGTGCCTGAGGTCACGGTGCTAATAAGTGGCAGAACTGGGATTTGATTTTAGATAGTCTCGCTTAGAACCCATGTGCTCAACTAGGATGTCATATTGCCTTCCACACTCGGTGACGGCACATTTCTGAGCTTCCAGACAGGCAAGGCAAGACTCTTTAGTACTTTCCCCAAGTGATAAAATCTTGAGAAAATGATTGGGTAGATTGCAATATGAGTAACATTACGTAAGATGTTAAAGACTATAATTAATTGCTGTTTTGCATAAGATCCAAATGTGTTCTTCAAAATATTTTTCACATTAATCCTCAATAAAAGGGGCTAATTTTTTAAAAGATTTATATTATTTTATTTTTGTTTTAAAGATTTTATTTTTATTTGTCAGAGAGAGAGTGAGAGAGAGATCACAAGTAGGCAGAGAGGCAGGCAGAGGCAGAGGGAGAAGCAGGCTCCCTGCCGAGCAAGGAGCCCGATGTGGGACTCGATCCCAGGACCCTGGGATCATGACCCAAGCCGAAGGCAGCCGCTTAACCAACTGAGCCACCCAGGCATCCCTAAAAGATTTATTTTAGAGAGAGACCGTGCACGCAAGCCGGGGGAGGGTCCTTTCTTTTTTTAAAGAGAAAATTCTTCTAGCACAATTCACAGGAGTTGGAAGTAACAGGAAGAAATGGTGGGGCCTGATGGTATTACTCACTTTGGCCCTCTGAGTACCTGTGCTCTGAACATTTGCGGTCTTCTCAGTGGGCTACTCTTGAGAAATGATGGTCAGAGAACGAAGCTTATTTTTAAGTAATTAGATAAGTGGCCCCAAATGAAAATCGTTCTAGAAATTTTTATGTTAGGAATTAAGTCTGAGGCTCACTTACGGATGAGGAATGCTTTGGAGACTGGGTGGCTGTTTGTTCCAGCAGCTGGGTGAATGATGGGGTTTCAACAGGTTGACCTCCGTCTTCCCATTTTTAATAGAGCTGATGCTCTGATCGCTGTAGAATATTGACATTTCCTGAGGTATTACCAAATAAGTGTGATTTCAACCACGCTTCTGCTTCTGTGATTTCCTGCTGTCGGTAAATTTCAGCTGCAGAAGAAAACCCGCCAAGGAAAACCAAGAGCGCCCCTAGGGCTGGTGCCGGGCACTCTCAGAAGAAGGCAGCAAACAGGCGAAGCAGGAGTTGAAGGACTGTGACAAATGAGGGGCCTTTTAGACCTAAGGTGTTGAATTTCGGTCCAAAGGGAGTGACTGCCACTGGGGCTCCCAGGGTCTGGGAGACTTTATAGCCTGAGATTGGGGTGGGGCAGGGGGGCAATCAAGTTGGTACTGAAAGCTTGTTAAGTTGCAATTTAGTCAAGAAAATCCATTTCAGGGGCGCCTGGGTGACTCAGTGGTTAAGCAGCTGCCTTCGGCTCAGGTCATGATCCCAGGGTCCTGGGCTCCCTGCTCGGCGGGAAGCCTGCTTCTCCCTCTCCCACTCCCCCTGCTTGTGTTCCCTCTCTCACTGTGTCTCTCTCTGACAAATAAATAAAATCTTAAAAAAAAAAAAAAAATAGAAAGAAAGAAAATCCTCTATTTCAAAATCTAGGGCAGGAAAAAAGCTTCCAGGGCAAAAGAACTGTCTTACTCTGCTGCAATTAAGTGCCTCTGCTGTTTACCCAGCGCCCGGCACACTTAAGATATTTGTGGAAAAAATGAAAAGGCAGCAGGGAGCAGCTGGCATGTGACTGGGAGCCTGCTGAAGGCAGGACCCGGAGCGGGGCCGAAGTGAGTGGCGCCTTGCTCCCGTCACAAACCACCCCCCCATGGCCTTGCCAACACAGGGCACGGCGGTGAATGTCACTGCAAACACCATGGGACACGCTCAGTTCCTGTTTAATTCTAGTCAAGATTTCGAACGTTTATACACTTCTTATACAAGTACATGCCAAGTTACAAATATAGAAAATATAAAGTACATGCATATTTCGAAGGCCACGTGGGCTCTATCATACAAAACTACTCAGTGCACGTGTAAGCCTGAGGGCCACGCCGAAGGGTTTCTACATATTAAGTATTTAGTACCTTACAAAACTGGTTGTGCATTAGATATATCAGATATTAACTCCTCTAACCAAAATTTCTAAGTTTGTCATACACAATATATATGTATAATAACTTTTTTTTTTTTTTTACATCAAATACCCGCACAGTGCAAGCCAGGAACATTGCAGAATGCTAATTTATCTGCTAGCTGATGATCTCAAACAATCCAACCAATAATTTCACCTTACTTAAATAACAGTTAACAGAATTCCTTTTTTCCACCCTGAATGGGTATTTCTATCATGGGCGACCTAAGATGTTTTTTCGGATGGCCTTCCATTCTTTGATTCAAAAGCCGATTATAGAAACTAGGACTTGACATAATTCTGGTTTTTGACAACTATGAGACAGCAATGAAGAAATGCGATAATTTTTCTTTGTCTACTGATCATTTTCTCCAGGACGCAATCCTCTAGGATGAGGGTTATTTTAACAGCTGCACCTTCCTCTGTGTCAAAATCATTCTCGTTTCCAGGTAAATGAACAAGGATTTGCTCTCGAGGCCCGGAAGGCAGTTCAATTTTTTAATGCCTTAATTATCTAGTTCGGGTTATGAAAGAAAGGAATGCCACATGTAGGGGCTTTAAATGTCCCAAACGGGAGCTTGCCTCCAAGGGCACCACTCCCAAGCGTGGGATTTTTTGTAGCATTTTCGCAGTGTTGGTTATGTTCATTCCCTGTGCAAACATCCTCTGCCGAGGTCTAGTGTTGCATCAATTATTTACGCTGGATGCCACGGCTGCCGTGTAGCCCACGCCGCAGAACGCAAACCATTGTCCCAGTTCAGTGCTCCTGGGCGGGCTAAGCCTGCATCCAAGAGTGAAGGGTTGCTAGTTTTGCTTTTTGACTGAGTATCATGTGGCCTCCTTTCAAATTTGGCAGAAATGCTCTTTGCACAGGGAAGAGCCATCAGGTTCTTTTAGAATGGGTGAGAAAAACCTCCCCAAGTTGCTATGAAGTCACGGCTAACATGGGACATTAGTGACTGAGCTCTAGCTGGGGCAGGAGCCAGAGGTTTTCAGGCAAAGGTATTTGAAGACTGTTTTGAGAAAAACTCGTTTTAGTCTCAGTCTGCTGCACTAGACCGAAAAAAATAAGCCCTGGGTCAACCAATGATGATTTGCTGTTATTCCCAGCCCTGCACTAGCATTGGCCCCTGAAGGACTCCGTCACATGGGGGCTCAAATAAATAGCATCCTGGGTCTGCCCCCCATATCCCAGGGCCATCAAGGCCAAGGGCATTAGCCTATGGGTGATAAAGAGAAGCAGGAATGAGACACCACCACTAAAGGGCTGTAGGTAGACACCCCCTCCCCCAACCTGTAAAAGATGAAGACGATGGAGAGGACGGGAAGGCCGTCCTCATCCCACTATCAGGAGAATGAGCAGCGAGATGAGGAGGATCACGGGCGGGGGGGAGAAGAGGATGGCGCTCGCCCCCCTCTGGTAGTAAGCCTCGGACTCTCGCTGGTACTGGGTGACGCACATCTGCTCCACCACACGCTCCATGATCTTCATGTCGGTCTCCGTGAAGTTCTCCCCCTTGGTGGTGGTGGTGACCGTGTGCTGCTTGACCGTGATATTGACGCAGTCGTGCACGAAGTTGTTCTGGTTGCTGTACTGGTCCACCGGCTTGTAGTACACTTGGTTGGGGTAGCGGTACATGTTCTCACGGTAGTAACGGTCCTCATAGTCGTTGCCAAAATGAATGAGGGGCCTGCTCATGGCGCTCCCCAGCATGTAGCCGCCCAGGCCCCCCACGACCGCCCCGGCTGCCGCGGCTCCCGCCACGTGCTTCATGTTGGTTTTGGGCTTACTGGGCTTGCCCCACTGACCGTGGCTGCCACCACCTTGACCCCAGCCACCGCCCCCATGGGGCTGTCCCCAGCCGCCCCCGTGGGGCTGACCCCAGCCGCCACCGTGGGGCTGTCCCCAGCCGCCCCCATGGGGCTGTCCCCAGCCGCCCCCGCCCTGGGGCGGGTAGCGGTTGCCTCCAGGACTGCCCTGCCCTGGGTATCGGCTTCCCCCGGTGTTCCAGCCTCCTCCAGGCTTCGGCCGCTTCTTGCAGAGGCCCACGTCACTCCATGTGGCCACAAAGAGAACCAGGATCCAGCCGCCTATGTGGCTTTTCACCATGACTGCTTATCTGCAAAACGAGAAGGGCGTCAGCATCCTACCTTCGCTGCACAACGAATGAACGCCCAGCAAGGGCGTCTGCACGTCGGTCACCAAGGCTCCCCGCTCCCACTTCTCCTCTGCAGCACTTACGACCAAAGTAATTTCAAAGAAAGCATTAACCCAACTCTTTCTCCTTCTCTAAGGACAAACTTGACCTTAAGATCATTTCTGGCTCTATTTCCTGGAAACCCGATAGAGATGGAATGTCAGCAATGCTGCTTCTGGTAAAAATAACTTGATTGATAAGCTGCGTCTGGGCCGCGTGAAACTGGAAACATCTGGTGGGTCTGCCAGAGCTTTGAGCATCTTTGGGGCAGTGATTCCTGAAACCAGGTATGTCCTTGTGGGGACCCTGGAAGCTGTGCCCAAGGGGCTGTCATGAGGGACACTGGCTCCTCTGGAGTCTGGGGCCTCTACACCCAGGGGAACACTTTATCCGCCAATAGGGGTCTCATTCCCTTGTACCTGAGCAGCCACATGTGGGGGCGGGGAGTGGAGACAAGTCCCTGGCTGCTGCTGGGTGGACTGCTATGAGGATCCTGGTGTAGCCCCTTCTGGAACCTTCTGAGAATTTGGGGGGGGGGCTATGGAAATCCTAGGAGTTAGGAAGCCCTCCAGTTGAGCTTTGCAGGAACTAACTTGGAAAATCGCTGGCTCCTGTCTTCCTTGGTCTGCGGGCATGAATGCCAGCAGGGAGGGCATCTGGTCTGCTGCTCTCTCCTCCGGGGCTAGGGCGGTGCCTAGCCCAGCGGGCACACAATAGTTACTTGTTAAGTGCAGGAACGAACGCCCTCTGAACATGGAAGTGTCTGCAAGAATTTCCTCAAAGTAATTCTCAATATAGGATTTTTTGGAAACAGGAAACATGCCGGATTTTGCAAGCCCTCTTGTAAATTCATCTTCTATAAAAAGAGCTGCTTAAAGTGGGATAAAAATGCCTGTGTTCGCAAGTCACTGAATGAGCTTTAGTTCAGCATTTAACGGCTTATGAGGGACTTATTTTCTCCTAATATTTGGTACAAAAGAAACACAGGTCTTATAGAGAAGGGCCAGCACAGTTTGGGAATCCACACACAAACTAAGTTGCCCTGGATAATAATTTATGACCCTTCGCCGAATGTACACTCGTCCAATGAAAAAATCTCCTTTCCGACGAAACACCTCATCTACCCCATTGCTCCGTTCTCAGGGCCAAGGTCAAAGACACACAGACATTCAGAGGCAGGAGAATGACAAAACAAGTAAATGATTCACTTCCCATTTATGCTTCTATCCTTACTGAAAAATCTGGGTGGCCACAGGTAAACATATATTTGAAAGGTACCAAAGCAGGTTCAACTGCTCAGAGCGGGCCAATCAATCGGGATTTTCGGAGGCTCTTCTGGGTCGGGTTGGAGGGGCAGGGTCCCGAGACCGGCCGCCTGGCCTGATCCTCGCCTCTCCAGCCCTTGGCACGAGTCTTCGACAGGCATCTCCCTCTCTGCTCGCCGTGTGCTCACGGGCTCCAGCTCTCGGCCTCCCTGCCGCCCACGGTTCCGCTCACACACCGCGGGGAACGGGACTGGGGGAGCGCCACCCTGGTCAACGGCTCCCAGTCTAACGGGGTTTCATGTCAACAACTACTTCATTCACCCCAATGAGCCAAACCTGGCCAACGCCCTGTTCTGTTTTGTTTTGTTTTGTTTTTGAGTTTATTTATTTATTTATTTAAAGTAAACTCCATGTCCAATGTGGGGTCCAACTCACGACCCCGAGATCAGGAGTCGCATGTTCCACCAACCGAGCCACCCAGGTGCCCCTAACTCCCGCTCCAGAGTTATTTTTGAACTTCCTCTTTCTCACAATGAATCTACCAGCAAATGTTCTTGGCTTTACCTTGCAAATAAATCCTAAATCCCGAAACTACTCACATTTCCTGACACTGCTTCCTAACCGGGGAGCAACCTCTGTTGCTTCTCATGGGGGTCTTTCAACAGCCTCCAACCAGCCTCCCTGCTCTTCCCCGGCCCCCACTGCGTGTTCTCTACTCAGCAGCCCAGAGGCTCAGACAACCTTTTTTTACGTAGGTCACACCATGCCTCCCCCCTTCCCCCTCAAGTGGCACTCCTTCGCGCTCAGGGTAAGACCCCAAGTCCTGACCGTGCCACGTGACCTGCCTCCGGCTGCCCGGCTCTCTCTGGCCGCCTCCTGCTCCTCACACCTGAGAAGCACTTTCCCATCTCAGGGCCTTTGCACTTGCTGCTCCTGGGGCCTGGAAGGCTCCCCCTCCAGTTACTCGTATGGCTCCAGCCTGCTCTGACGCCACCTCTGTGGGGCTGCCCGTGTCACTCTACCGAAGCCAGCAGCCCACATCTTATCTCCTTACCCTGCTTCATTTTCCTCCAGAGTGGGGATGCCTACCTGACACCTACGATTTACTATTTGCTTACTGTTCGCCGTCTCCACGGGAGCACAGGCTCCCCGGGGGGGGGTGGGGGGGGGCGGGGGGAGTTTCGCTTTGTTCACAGCAGTGCCCTTAGGGCCTAAATGGAGTGCCTGGCCCACAGCCCGACACGACTAAATGCTGAATGAATGGATGAGTGTGGAAACACCTGTAATAAAACATAATAACCGTGCTAAAAATTAAACTGTTGCAAAAGTGAACCACTCTATGAATTTTCGAAGCCCTCTTCTCTGCACTGGCCCGCTGTCCGTCCAACGTCTCCAGTCTGGTTATAGGAATGCTCTGCTCACGGGCCACCCGCCAGGGGAGCCTCTGGCTGGCTGGAGAGGAGCGCTGACCTGGTTGGGGCAGGAGGGAGACCCTGCTGTAAGGGGAGGAAGGCAGAGGCTGGCTTTGAACGTGCCTGGTCCGAGGCTGTAAGAGCCACAGTTCTGTAAGTTCACAGAGACACGTGAGCAGATGCTGACGCCACCTAGGAAAGGAGGCACAATGAGGGCCTCGGTTCCTGGGAAGCCGGGCACAGGAGCTGGAGGGGGCCACAGGGCCTCTGGAGTGGAGACAGGCGGTGAGAGAGAATACCAATGCGGGGGGTGGGGGGGCTGGCTGGATCGCAGGGGGCTTGCTGGAAGAGGAGTCTCCAGGCGCGGTGGAGAGGGAGGCGGGGCCAGGCAGTAAATGGCCTCACCAGGAAGGTGAGCGGACATCCCGTCTTCCCTGGGACAGTTTACACCTGTTGTGCCTGGTGCTAATATTAATAGTGCCCTTTTCGGGCTCAAGAGTGTCCCCGTGGGTTACTGTAAGTAGCTTAATGCTAAGGCATGTTAAGTCGTCTGGACTTGAGCCTCAAAGTACTAGGGAGCCAGTGAAGAATTCTGGGTTCTCTCTGAGAAAGAACATTGTGGAGGGTGGACTGGGGACCATGTGTGTGTGTGTGTGTGTGTGTGCACGTGCGCACACACACACGTGTGGGGAAACTAGCTTCAAGGCTCCTGCAGTAACTGAGCTAGAGATGGTGGGCTCGTCAGGGAAGGACGGTCATGGACGGTCTGATTGGAAGGTAGCTTCTGGAGGGCTCGGTGTTCGAAGAGTCAGGGTGGCACCCGGGTTTCGGGACTGGGCAGCTGCACGGACGGACACAGAACGGTGGAGGAGGCCTGGAGAGAGACAAATGAAGGGCTTGGCTCTCCCTCCTCACTCTCATCAAGCTATGTATGTGAGACAAGAGAGACCAGGAGGCAAGGGGGCGTCAGAGCCGTGGGCACGCGCTGCTGTTCGGTACTTCGGTAAAGCCGAATATTGGAGAATGTTGGCTAACCACAGAAGGTATGAAGACAGGATCATTTTAGAATCAGGTGAGAACAACAAAAGCAACATTTAGTTATGGAAAAGTATTAAACAGAACAACTACATTTTGAAGTAGAGAATCATTTCTAAACATAAGAAGGACTCAAGGGCGCCTGGGTGGCTCAGTGGGTTAAAGCCTCTGCCTTCGGCTCAGGTCATGATCTCGGGGTTCTGGGATCGAGCCCCGCATCAGGCTCTCTGCTCAGCAGGGAGTCTGCTTCCCCCGCTCTCTCTGCCTGCCTCTCTGCCTACTTGTGATCTCTCTCTCTCTCTGTCAAATAAATAAATAAAATCTTTAAAAAAAAAAAGGACTCAAAACTTACAGGGGACCTTGGAGAATCTCTTTCTGTTTGCGAGGAAATGAGGAAGATCTGGGATCACTGAATGCAAACCTGTCACTTTGCGAGTTCGGCTACCGAGATTCAGAGATGGCAAGTGACACGTCTAGGATGACAGTGCTGGTGGATGGAGACGGGGTTCCTGAACTCCTGAAAGATATGCTCTGGGAATGGTCGGCTTGTCCCCGATCCTCCAGTATACATTTCGAGACCTGAAGGGCAGAGCCACCAGGCAGAACCGTGCGGGTCGTCGCTCCTTGGGGTAAACGTGGCCTTGGCCACTCGGTATGGCCACCGCCAGCGCACCAGGAGCGGCAGCTTCCAGATGGCTTTGGGGACCGGGACCCGGACTGGGGTGGCACCTCTAGCTCTGAGTCTGACTCTACAGCGACGAGCGCATGGAATCTGACCCCCAGCGGGAGCGTGATTTCTACAGGACTCTCTCCTCGTTGAAGAAGAAGAACCCCCGCATTTATCAGAAAGCTGCCACCTTCTGTCAGAGAACGGCACCGTCCTCGGAGAGCGAGGAGGCGCCCGCAGCCAAAGAGAAGCAAAAGAAGATGCGGCCTATGTACCTGAAGGGCCATGGAAGGGGAAGGAAGGTTATCTTGGGAGAAAGAAGGCAAGCTCGGCTGTGGTGGAGACCTCCAGTCAGAGATTCCAGCAGATCCCATCGAAGAGTTACGTAGAAGAACAGAAACCGCTCAAGGAAAGCTTCCGGGCCCTGGCGGAGGGTGGAGGGTGGTGAGGGCGACGATAGTACCCAGCGGTGGCTCTGGGGTCGCGGCAGAAACATGCTAACGCCAGGGGGAGAAGGCCCGGGGGGGGGGTGCGGACTGGCTGGAGGCGCTGAGGGGGCAGAAGGACAGTCACAGCCCTGACACCTAAGGGAACAGGCCCACCTGGAGGCCTACTGGAACAACCCAGAGCTGGGGGAGGCGAGCGGAGCTCCCTGAAGGAACCCTGCACGTACAGGTCAGAGCCGGAGCGGCTGCGGGACGAGAGGCCGTAGAGGCGGAAGGCCCAGAACTCGTGGAAAAAGAGGCAGGTCTTCAAGTCACTCTGCCCAGAGGAGACGGAGACACTCACGGAAGCCACAGGGAAGCCACAGAGAGACAAAGCCAGCCCACAGGGCAGCTGCTGGCACCTGATGGGGCCTGCAGGAAGCAGCCCCAGCACAGAAAGGGAGGCTCTGTGTCACCCCCAACCCCACAAGAAGCCAGTCCCCCAGAGGCAGAGGAGCGGCAAGGAGGCATACCTCCTGGGCCCCAAGGT
>CM052885.1:95115450-95133821 GCA_028534135.1 Potos flavus
CCACTCCCCCTGCTTGTGTTCCTTCTCTTGCTGTGTCTCCTTCTGTTAACTAAATAAAATCTTAAAAAAAAAAAAAATAACTCCAGTAAAGAACACTGAAGATGATCTGTAAAAATGGAAAGGTACTCCATGGCTCGGACTGGGATGACTCGATATTAGAAAGATGTCTGTCAATTACCCCCCAATGAACCTGCGATTTCACTAAAATGCCAAGCCGAAGTCCACCTGGGTTTTTGAGGAGTTCAATAAACTTACAAGGTGAAAGGAATGTCCGTGAATATAAACTCAACTTTAAAAAGGAATAGAAAAGATAAGGGAATCTACTGGATCAGACATTAAATCCTACTACAAAGCCAGAGCAATAAAGACCACACAAAGTCTAGGAACAGACCAACCGGCCAAGGAGAGCAGAAGGGCACATTCAGAGATAAGCCCTTGTATATATACTTTAGTAGGGACTTGATATACGATAAAGCGGCCACCACAAATCAATGGAGAGAGGGAGAGAGGAAGGCTATTGAACAGATGCTTCCGGAAAACCAAAGAAAAATAAAACTAGATCCCTAACACCACGTGCAAGAGTGCGCTCTAGATGGACTACAGACCTACCTGAGAAAGGGAAAAGCACATTGTTAGAAGAAGAAGCCACAGGTGAATGAATGCCTGTGTGACCTGGAGGAGGAGTGGGGGGGGGAGGTGGATATTTAAACAAAGGGTACAAACCAAGAGGCAAATAAAAATTTTATGACATGAAAGGTAAGGATTCTTGTCTAATGCTATGAAGGATACTGTGGACAAAATTAAGACGAGTACATAATGGTAAAAATATTTCTAGTACTGGGGCACCCGGGTGACTCAGTTGGTTAAGCAACTGCCTTCGGCTCAGGTCACGATCCTGGAATCCCAGGATCGAGTCCCACATCGGACTCCCTGCTCGATGGGGAGTCTGCTTCTCCCTCTGACCTCTCCCCTTTCATGTTCTCGCTCTCTCTCATTCTCTCTCTCTCAAATAAATAAGTAAAATATTTAAAAAATTATTTCTAGTATTTATGGCCAACAGAAGATTCATTTCTAGGACGTACAAGGAATTCTTAAAAGCAGTAAGAAACAGAAATAGACAAAAATAGACAAAAGGGCCAAAAGATACAAAAACTGATAACTGATAGAAGAAAAAAACCCAAAGGGCTTGAAAAGGTATTCAAAATCATTAAGAATCAGATAAAATGGGACCAAAAAAGAAAAAAAAATGACGTGTCACTTACACTTAGAAGTCTAGCCAAAAAGAAAAAAATAACCAAACCGTAACCAGAAGAGAGCTGGATGATGCCAGGAAGGCAGGGCAAAGGGACCCACGTGACTATCAAAGGAGTGTGTGTGGTGTAATTGAACAGAAAGAATGAAAATAAATTGAATGATTATTCAACTCGAAAAAGAAGAAAACAGAAAGAGAAAATATAAAAGTAAAGCATCATAATTATAAAGAAATATAGAGATGAAAGTAGAACTTAAGTAAAACTCAGAAAAAACGAGGAATTTCTAAATAAAATCGAGTGACCTGAAAAGGCAATACACTATTGCAGCCTACTGGATAGCTCCACATGGCGAATGGGAAAGGCCAAATAACCTTAGAAAGAGAAGGCTTTAAAAGGGTAACAACCTTCCAAATGCAAATGTGTTTTATGAGTTAAAAATCTGTGTGGGATGGGTTGCTTTTCTGTTAAAATGTACATTATAAATATCGACTTTAGAATTAATTCAATCAACAAGTATTTATGGAGTAACCAGTATGTGCCAGTTTTTAAATACATAGAAAACTTGAACTGACCAATAACCATAAAGGAAATGGAGGAAAAAGTTGTCCTAAATTACATATTACAATGTAATATTTAGAGTACAATAGCATATGGATTTATTCAACAAATATTTAAGCATCCTCTAAGATTCTAGCATTGTGCTAGTGGCTGGGGACACGATGGTAAGATATTTAGGTTGGGGGATGATGCCATCCCCTGAAACGAGGGAGACAGGTGGAGGGCCCTGCTTGGAGAGAAGACGGGGGGCCGTGGTTTGGACACGTTAACTTGGCTACGCCTCGGAGACGTTCAAGTAGGAGTATCAATTTAGGCAATTGTTTTAAGAGTCTGGAATTCGGCAGAGATGAATATTCTCAGCGGAGAAGCGGTGTCTATAGCCAAGGGGACAAGGGCTGAGATTGAAACCCCAGCAATTCAAGCGCAGGGCTTGCGTCCTTAGTCACCCAGTCTCCACCAGTATGGATGCCAAAATTCAACAGAAAAGACCGCGAAACTGATTTTAACAGCTTAGTAAAAGAATACACTGTGACCAATAAGGATTATTTTAGGAATTCGAGGATGGCTCAAAATTGGAAATCTGTGAATAGGTTAAGATGACAAAAATGCAAGATTCTCTGCAACACTGAAAAGTTTTCAATTAAAATCAACCTCCATTCTTGATTTCTTAAGTTTAAGCTGTTAAAGTTTCTATAGAACCAGCAGGCACTCCCTTTCCATCAAGAATTGTCACCACAAACACACGGCCTATATCCTATCTTAATGGAAAAAGGAAAGGCATCTCATTAGTGTAATGAACAAGGCAAAAATGCAAGTAGTTGCTGTTATTTTACATTGTTACAGAGTTCCAGCCAAGTACAATCTCCTATTTGGAAAATCAGCCCAAAATGTCTTAGAATAAATAAGTGAGCTCATGAGGGTGACAGTTTTTGAAATCAATATATAAAAACCAAGAAGTCCCCAAATTAATCATAATTAGTGAGAAGATTTAGCACAGATGCAAACATTCCATCCATAATGGCAATAAAAATTTTTTACAGCATCTAGGATTTAACCTAAAAAGAAATAGGACTTGTAGGAGGAAAGCTAAAGAATTTTACTGAGAGACATAAAGGAAGACTAGAAAAAAACCAAAAAAAAAAACCAAAAAAAACAAACAATAACAACAAAAAACAAGCCATACAACGTTTTTGGTTGGGAAAACCAATATTGAAAGATGCCAGTTTATCTTCAAATAATCCATCAAGTCAACACACTTTCAGTCAGAATTCAAAGGGGATTTTAAAGAACATGATGAAATGATACTCCAAATTAAGAAGTCAGAAAGAAATCACTGAACAGGAAGAAAATCTAGGGCATGCTTGGCCTGCCTGCTCTCAGGATACATTGGAAAGCTGCACGAGGCATTGTAAAGATCACGTGGCATTGGTGTATGAACAATGGTAGAGCAATGGGACTTGATAGAAGGTACCAGAAAAATCCACAGATTATCACCCTGTTCATCCTATTCCCATTTAGACATGAGCTGGTAGGAACCAGTTTAATGGTCGAGTGCCAAGGGCTGAACTTCTAATAGTTAGAACATGTTATAACTTGAAACCTAATTGGTTAAACTGGGAATTGGCACCAGCTTCTCCCACCGCCCACAGCCCCCAGGAAAATTCCCTGTCTTTCCAAAGCTAGGTAGAACCTTGTCCTGTTTTAATCTTTTTGAGGACACTGCCCTTAAAGAATGCAAGCTCTACAACATTTTGCAAAGCATTCTGGGATGTGGGGTTGCATTGGTACCCTGAGGCCCAGGCCTAGATTGAACAGGGCCTGGTTGGACCCCCAACCTGGTCTATCATCAGAATAACTAGAAGAGATTTTTCAAAAGCAACGTTGCTGGAGCCTATCCTGGGCCAACAGCCTGCTGAGTGTCCAGCAATGGGATCTGGGGATCGATAAAAGCTCCTAGGGGATTGCACTCCTAACCAAGTTCAGAGCTAGGGCCTCAGGAACACGACACTGCACCACATTTATAATGCTTCTCATGAAAGAGCACACTTCCCTTGAAGCGATCACACGATAGTTTAGCAGTAATAAGTAGAACACAGCTAAAGAAAAAGGATTAACAAATTGAAGGGGGGGGAACATGCTCCCCACTGTAAACGCTGCCAAGCTCGATTTTCACTCCAGGATTATTCTATAATATACAGCACCATCCCTGGGTTAGATGCTGGCGCGATGTGAATGCTTAATACACAGCCGTTCACTGCTGATACAGTTGCCCTGGGAGAGGAAATAAGATCCCAAAGGCAGACTAGAACAGGTAAGATAAAACTACAGCTTCGAAAACCTTTCACCTCCTAAAAGCTTTTGTCAGCTGGTGGACAGTCGCCTTCGGGGTTAATCTGGTACAGAAACGTTATGTGATTATTGTTTTATTATATTATTTTTTAAATGGCTGCTTTCTTATGTAATTCAGCCTGATTGTAGAGAAAGCTGTGACCATTTCTCGGCAAAATCAAGCTGATTTTGCAAGGATGATGCAATGGCTAGAAGTTACATATAAAGACCCAAGCGGCCTCCCGAGCAGGAGCCCGTGATCACAGCCTTTCCAGAGCCTTATTTTCTGTGACAGTTGGAGACTTTTCAACCATCCGAAGACCAAAAAGATTCCACAGGGTACGTACATCTGTCGTGGCTCAGTTGAGCTGCAGTTGTGTCTCTGAGAAGACAGACTGCTTCGGCGTGAATGAAAAGGCTCGGTTTCCGAATATACTCAGGAATCCTTAAAAACAACCACAAAAAAAGAAAAAACTAGAATGGATAAATAAATCTAAGAACTGATTCCTTAGAAGAAAAACCTAATATATACATTACTAAACCACTAATAAATCCGTTTAAGAAAAAAAAAACACAAGACAGTATTTGGGTAAAAAATGAGGTCATATAAAAAAACAGCAAACAGGACACAGAGAACACCGTGGGTCCGTATGATTTAAAAAATTGAGATAGGCGACCTATTTTAAAAATTGCATTATTTAGTAAAAGCGGCGTACCGACAAAAAAAGGACATGAAAATCACTTCTCACTTCTGTTAAAAATGCCCATTTTTTGGTGCTTTTCCAAAATTCAGATTTTCCACACATGCATTCATGCTTGAGTAAATAGTTTAGAAAACTGCACTTTGACTTGTCAGTTTTCCCCAGATATCAGAGGCTTCAAAATCATGACTTTTGATGGTCACATACTGCTCCTACCAGTTACAGTGTCATGATTTTCTCAGCTACTGCCCTGCTGTTGTACATTTAGGTTGCTTCCCAGTTGGTTCTAATTTTAGATCATTCTGTACCAATGTGTGCCCGCATATGGCTTTTTTTTGTTTGTTTGCTTCCATTGCAGGCAAATGTTTCCTCCATTGCAGGTAAATCCCCGGGGGTAGGGGTTTCTGGGTCACCACTTCTAACTTCTTAATGCACTGTCAGATTGCTTTACAAAAAGTGGTAATTCACAATATCCCCAGTGGGGTGTGAACAGGAAAAGAATAAAGGTGTACACACCAATGGTCAGTTTCACATAAAGTTAATCTTGGCAACACACTGCTAAGTAGGTTTCACTTCCTCTATTTTATGAATGGACATGAGCAGGATTAGGAAATTAGGTGACCTGTCTGAAGTCACAAAATCAGTAGTAGTGCCATCTTTCTAACCCCAACACCCCACCACATTCTCAGATAACTGAATGTGCAAGTTTCACGGCAACTGTCTCATAGGGGTTGCTGTTAACTACTACTGTGATCGTTTTTGTTCATTTAATAGATGTGACATGATAATCGGCTTGCTTCCATTTGCATTTTATTCTGCAAATGGTTCATCATTTCACCATTTATCTATTATAATCTCGGCATTTTCCTTTTGCAAGTACGAAAAATTTGTGTCACATACAAATAAGATACAAATCACATCCTAGCTCTCTGCTTTCTTTCCCTTTCCAGCTAGTTCTTTTTCATTTTAAGAGCTCCTCGGTGGTCGTGTAGGTTAAATTGTTCCTTTTCACAGGTAATTTTTCTTTTTCTTCTTAACAACGTCGGAGAGAGTTGTTCATTTTCCCAGTGGTCTGACCTTTTTTATTTACCTTTCTGATCCTATTTTTTTCTGGTAATTTGTAAAAATCTTTACTCCCATTCCACCTGGAGATTTTCGCTAAGAAAAGGGAAACACCTCAAATGCTCGGCATGTGGGGAACTGCTTATTAAATCGTGATGCTCTATGTGAAAGAAAAATACGCAGCCGTGAAGATAATCATGATCAGGGGCAGGAGACCTGTGTCCCCGGGCGGCCAGGCACTCCCGGGCCCCCGAGAGGGAGAACGCAGCCACCCCAGGGCCCAGCCCGCGGAGGCCCGAGGCCCCGCCCCGCCCGCCCGCTCGGGGGCCGCTCGGCTGAGGGCTAGACGGGTGTGGCCGCCTCTCCGGAGGAGTTCGCGGGCGGAGCGGGCCCCCACGCGGCCGGGACTCCTCTCCTGCCGAGGCCCTGGCCCCCGGGAGGGCGCCCGCTCCCCCACCCCCACTCCGCGCACCCTCGGGGCGTCCCCGGCCTCTGCCTGCTGGCTGGGAGGCCGGCCAACGGGCGGGCGGCCGGGAGCCCCGCGACCCCCCGGCTCGTCCCCCGGAGCCGCTCGCGGCCCTCCTTGGGTTCCCCAGCCGCGTTCGCGCGGAGCGATCGCCCCCACTTCCCCGGACTCCGGCCCCTCCGGCCGCGGACCCGCGTGGGGGAGGATCAGACCTCGCGGCACACGACCATCCCTCCCCACCGGCCGGGCCAGCCGCGCCCCCCGCCCCGAAGCCCAACCAGAAAAGCTAAACCAAGCGGCGTCACCCGAAAACCAACGCGCACCCTGGGGCAGGCCGGACGCGCCACGCGCCCGCAGGGAAGCCCCCTCCCCTCCTCGCGCCCAAGGTCGGCCCGAGGCCCCAAGGCCCCCGGCTGGGGCCCTCGGACTCCGCGGAGCCCCCGCCGCCCCCCACAGCTCCGGACCCCCGCCCGCGCCCTGCGCTGGGAGTAAAAGGCCACTGGGCTGTTTACCTGCCTTCTTAGGAGAGAAGAAGCTCGCAGCGCCCGAGCTGTCAGCGACTGGCGCGGAGGCTGGCGACAAGCACCGCCCAGGAGCAGGGCCGAGGGGGCGGGGAAGGGAGGCGGCGACGCTCGCCGGCCGAGGTCGGCGCGCGGACCAATGACCGCGCGGTCTCTGCTCCCGCGGGCGGGCGGCGGGCGCTTACGGGAAAAGGTGCAGACCTCCCAAGCGTGCCCGGGCGTCTGAGTCGCCCGGTGGAAACGTGTTGGGATTCGCTTAACACTCGCACCGGCTGATACCGCCTCCTCGTGTCATCACTCCTTGACGTTGCTCATTGACTGTAAAAATCATCTTTAAAAAGAAATTCGGCCCGAAGCCCCAACTCCTCCGTTACATAATGGAGAAAATGAGACGTTAGGGAATGAGAAGGCAATTTCTGGAACTTTGGTAGGCAGGAATTTCTAAAGAGGGAAAAGATTTTTGCTACCTTGGATTGAGCCCAGGATTAATGAATTTTCACATAAATTCTTACATTTGGAGGCCTAGGAAGGACATTGGCCATCACCTTCTTTCATTGACTCAGTTTCTGCTCCTTATTTTATGCAAGAGAGATGATTTAGACTAGACCTCACAAATGAGGAAAATGTCCTCCATTTAACAAGGCCACTCACATTACCCGAGGTACCTTGTATAAAACAGAGAACTGTGTGCTCTGGCCCATTATTCCTGCTAAGAAATTAGGTAGGGGTTTGTTTCATGTAAAGGATGGCCAGGGATGAAGTGATAGAAGGACAGGAATTAGGGTTTGGGGAACCGTCTAAATTATTACCCAAACTGGGGCACTTTTAAAGTCAAAGGGGCACCAGTATGAATTAAGTGGGCATAAACCAAGACTGTCCTGGGAAAAATAGGACATCTAGTCCCCTTGTTATGGACAAGAGGGTCCACTAAGCTTGTAAGAAAAGAGATTTAAAAATATTGAGACTCCCACTGGAAACGGGATTTGGATGACACATTTATATCCCAGGGTGGATCACTCAAGTGGGAGGGGACCAGTGGGCAGGAAGGGGAGAAGCGGGAGAACAGGGATGTGAAACAGTACAGGGTGATGTTTATGTCAATGTGGGTGGGCACTTGAAAGGTCAGCTGGGAAGGGGAAATGATAGGTCTGGAAAACATGGATGGCTATCCCATGGGGTGATTCAGTAACAGACAGCTGGATTTGGGCCATTTAGAGAGGAACGTTAGGCAACAATACTGTGGCTGTTTTCTATCCATTCAGTCTTATGTAATGATCAGGTTGACAGTACTTTTGGAGCCTTAACTTCTTCACTTGGAGATGGCTTATTGCCCGGTGAGCTGGGGGAGGGGGATGCAGTGAAGCATCTCTCTGAGTCTTTGGCTGGGCTGGAGCCAAGAGGAGATGACCTGATCAGATGGGGAAAAGGGCTGGCTTCCCCCTGGCAGGAGGGACTCTATAAGGCTTGGTTAGAAGACCCTAACACTCAGCTTTTTTTTTTTTTCTCGAAAGGATCCTGTGTCTACTGGCCAAATGCTCTCCCAGCAGGAAGAGGTTCAAAGGCAGAGGATTTCTTGGAGGGATTAGGGAGCCAAAGCAATTGCCTTATGTCCTAATCTGACTATTGTTGCTATGTAGCAACTACCCATGAAAACTTAATGTTTTAGAACCACCACCATTTTCTTATGCCCGCGGACGTGCAGGCCAGGGACGTGCACGGGCACAGCAGGGACTGGGTTTCTCCCATGATGTCTGGGGCCGCAGTTGGGAAGACGCAGAACCTGAGGGACCTGAGGGAGGTTGGAATCCTGGGAAGGCTCTTTCATTTGCTTGCCTGGCCCCTGAACAAAAAAGACTTGACGATCACGTGTGCCTATTGGAATGCGTAGGCAAGGCTTCCCCCCAGCCTGCTGGTCTCAGGTTTGAACGACTTCTCACGTGGCTTCTTAGGATGTGAGGGTTCCAGCAACAACATGGAAGCTGCCTAGCCGCTTCCCACCTAGTCCTGGAAGTCACATAACGTCACTTCCACTGTGTGCTATTGACCAAAGTAGTCATATGTCCATCCAGATTCAAGGGTGGGGGGACATAGACCCCACTTCTCAATGGGAGGAGTATCCAAGAATTTGGGGCCATTTTTTAAAACTGCCATAATGGGGTTGGTGGTCTGGCCTACAGATTCTTAGAAGCTTTCATTGACCTCATGACCAGCACCAGGGGGAGGGAGCCCACAGCAGAAAGCTTTTGCAAATGGCCCGACATCATTCCTATCCCAACCTCATTCAGGATGGCCTCCCCCATCACGACAACTATCATACCCCATTATGAACAGGGAAGGCCCTTCTGTGGACTGGTGGGGAGTGGAGTTTAAGGTTTGTCCTCTGGGACTTCATCTTGTGGCCTCTTGGGCACCTGCTGTGCTGAAGGTCACAGCACCGTCAAGTGCTTTGAGAGTCTCCCTTTGCATCCATCTCCTGTGTCCTGGCTAGAAGGTATTTGTCAATGTCACATAGATCCTTCTCAGCAAATACGGAGAAGTTAAGGAAGTCAAAGTCTCAGTTTACTTATATGCAAAAGGAGAATTATTTCACTCACCAAATAATTTATAGAATGCCTAGTATGAATTATATAGTTAGAGTCTTTGATGTCAGACACCAAAGGGAATTCATGAAGCCACATAGAAAGTGACCAGGTCATGCAGGACCAAAGAGCCCATGACACGGTATTTAGATTTTAATCAAATGTGATAGATATCACATTTGATCAAATGTGATAATCAAATGTGATAAAATTTAGATTTTAATCAAATCCTTGGAGATGGAGCAGGAAAATGACATGACCTGATTTAAGTTCTGAAAAGACCGCTCTGGTTGTTGCGTGGGGCCCAATGGGGCAAAAGTGGAAACAGGGCCTGGCAGCGGTCCAGGGGAGAGAAAATGGTGCTGGATCTAGTGTGGTAGCAGAGGAGGTACTTCTACCTGAAATGGGAACGAAACCGCGGAAGACCCAGTTTTAGAGGCAGCAGGTTTTAGAGAAGTTCCTTCCACCTGGGACGCCCCCAGAGGGGCACACCCGGGGATTCTGGAGCTTGGGTGGGTTGGTGCCGAAGATGTGCATTTGGAAGTTATCAGCATATAGATCATGTTCAAAGTCATGCGCTTGGACGATAACATCAAGAGAGAAAGTGTAGCCAGAGAGAAGAGGAGGCATCTGCTCTGCACGGCCAGCAACGCCCGCGGTTTTCCATCAGCGCCTCTCTGGGGCTCCAGGTGTGAGTGAGTCACCTGGGCCCACCGCAGAGATGCTGATCAGTGCTCTGGGACGGCGTGGGGCAAGGATCTGCCTTTCTCACAGGTTCCCAGCTGCTGCTGCTGAGTCCCGCTTTGAACTGAAGGAAGAGGAGCGGTTAAGAGAGGTGAGAAGGGAGGAGGCAAACCAGGAAGGTTCCAGAAGCTGAGAGCGGAGAGTGTTTCAAGCAGGCAGGAGTCAGCTACTGAGGCCGGACAGAGTGGTGACAGCAAAGAGTCACTGGATCTGGTGACATGGAAGCTGTTATTGGGGGCTTGATGGGAACAGTTTCAAGGGAGCAGTGGAGACAAAAAGAAATTAAAGAGGGGGCGCCTGGGTGGCTCAGTGGGTGAAGACCCCTGCCTTCGGCTCGGGTCGTGGTCTCGGGGTCCTGGGATCAAGCCCCGAAAAAATAAAAAATTAAAAGACAGACTATAAGTCACAGGGATGAAAGGCACAGCACAGAGAATATAGTCAGCGGTGTCGTAATGGCGGTGTTGTGACAGATGGTAGCTACTCTTGTGGGGAGCACAGCAGAATGTACAGACTTGTCAATCACAATGTCGTACACCCGAGACTAACGTAACGTATGTCAACTCTACTTCAATAAAAAATAATTTTTTTTTTTAAACTAAAGGTGAGGTGATAGAGACAGATGACTCTTCCGAGAATGTTTCCCGTGAGGGGAACAGAGAAATGGGCAGTAGCCGGAGAAGCCCGTGAGCATAAAGGGGGTATTTCAAACTCCTCTCTAGCCATGAGGGTCCTCTCCAGGACTCCTCTCGAGTCCTCAAAAACCTGGCTCCTTCCCTCTTTCCCCTCTGCCTTCCCCAGGCTGGAGTGAGAGGGCTGCAGCGATTTGAGGCACTTCGTGAGAAGCCACCAGAGGCGGAGGAGGAAGAAGGCCTGTTTATGCGGTCGTCTGTTCTCTTGGGAGTGACGAGGATTTTCTCTCAAGATGATCGATCATGAATTTGAAGAGAAAGCGTCATGCTGCTGCCACAGGTCAGAGTGGCTCATGTTTCTTCACTCTTGCAACATAGCTCATGTTTCCTTGACCGTTAGATTCTAAGGCTCAGGATTTGTGAAGGGCCCTTCCCACCTTCTGAGGTCGTCCTCTTCCTGCGTCCCCCCAGGGCTGAGGTCCTGTGGGGTCACTGCCCTGTGGAAGCTCTGCTCAGGCAGTTCCCTCAGCCCCGAATTCCTTCACCCTCTGCTGGGGGGTTCAAGCCCAGATGGGTTGTCCCCTGGGACATCATCTTACATCATCCCCCCTCCCCCGCCCGTGCCCCTCCTCCTCTCATGCTCGACTGCCTACCAGTATCCACCCTTGTTTTGATCTTGGTATTTATCTCCTGGTTTTTAGCAAGGTTGTACATTCCTTGGGAGGAGAACCCCAGGACCTTGCAGAAGGAAAATCAGTTAAACATTATCCTGAGTGTTACCCTCTCCCATTTGCTCTGATCACTCTGGTTCTCATTTCCCCTTGGCTCCAACAGAATTTTCACCTGTTTCTGTCCAGCCATGCCTAAGGTATCCCAACTTCCCAAACCAATGTTTAGTGCCACCTAGAATCTTTGCCATGCTTGGGTCCTTCACTTGCTTTTTTCTGTATCACAGATCTGACACAATTCACTGTCTGGTTTTGTCAGCATTTCTTTGTCTCCCCCCCAAGGCCCGGCTTCTGACTTGTTCCATTGTTCTAGAAACTGGAGCCTTCCTGTGTTTCTACTGGCAGTTCCTTCCCCATTGGTAATCTTTCTCGTCACTGGTGAAAACGATTCTAATATCCAATTCCAGTGTGTGTGTGTGTGTGTGTGTGTGTGTGTGTGTGTGTGTGTGTTGTGGGGCGGGGGTGGGGGGGTGAGTTCCTCCCACCACCAGGCAATTGTCCAATACTGCCTGGGTGTCCTATAATTCAACTTCATTTTGATAGTCTTCCTGGAGACCACATGAGATCGCCCAGGTTCATGACTCGGTCCTGCAGGAATGACCCCCCACCCCCATTTCAGAGGCCAGTCTAAATCCGGTTGTCCCCTGAGCTTCTGACTGGCCGCTACAGACCACAGGTCCTAATAACCTCGTCCTTGGGTTCTGTTAATTTGCTAGAATGACTCACAGAACTCGCAGTAACATTTTACTTATGAGATCACAGTTTATTATGAAAGGATACAACTCAGGATCAGCCAGATGGAAGGGATGCATAGGACAAGATATGGGGAAGGTGGTGGGGCTTCCATGCTTCCGTGCACCACTCTCCCCGTATCTTCATGAGTTCACCAACCCAGAAGCTCTCCGAACCCAGTCCTTCTGGGTTTTTATGGACTTCATTGTGTAGGAATGACTGATTAAATCATTGGCCGTTGGTATTTGATTCAACCTGCCAGCCTTCTCCTCTCCCCGGAAATCAGGTTGGTCTCATGGTTGCTTCCCTCGCACCCTCGGGTGCTTTCCAGAAGTCCCTTCATTAACATAAACCAAATTGTGGTGATCTGGCAGCCTGCCCTGCCCCCATAGAGCACCCCAAAGTGTGGGGAGTCAGGGACTTGGGACAGTCCTCACTAATGGGAGATGCGATTTGGTGGATTAACGCTCCAGCTTCCCCATCCTGCAGGTGGATGGCCTGAGGTGTGTTCCCACCGCCACCCAAATGGTTCCCCAGGGGTCGAGGCCCCATCGCCCACAGTGGTAATTGCCCACTTTTCCTGGCTTTTGTCCCTTCTCTGTCTCATGTTGCCCACTTCCTCACTTTGCTTCCCGGAGTCACTTCCCAAGAAAGCCACCAGAGTCTTGGTGTGGATTTTTGGTGGACCGCAAACGAAGATACAAGCTTTGTAGTTTTCCCATATCTCTTACTAAGAGTTGCTAGTTTGAATGTCTGTGTTGCTTCCACAGGGTATATACAGTGGGAAGTTTGGCTCTGGTTGGAGACCCTCCAACCAGAGAAGACTCTGTTGTGTTTCTGGAAAGGATACAGTTAACATTTGCGTAAACAGTCTACTTATAAAAACAAAGCATCGCAAAAAAAAAAAAAAAAAAAAAAGGCATTGCCAAATCCCCCAAAATCGCACAACTAAAATGAGAAGCAGGATAAAATACTGAAGTGCTTCTCCCCCCCCCATATTTTTTTGTCTTTATGTCTGCCTCATAAGTGTCTGACACTTGTAGAGGGAAGGAAGGAAAGCCATAACCTTGAATAACGTGAAAGCAAGCGCTATTAAGGGAGAAAGTCATTTGAGCATTTTCCAGGAAATACTCAAATCGTAATTAAAGGAGAAAGGTGACTGTAGCATGGAGTCATAGACAGAAATGACGCTGTGGGATGTCCACGACACGGCGGATATGTGGAAGGCCATGTTAAATAAGAGCGTGGGGCCCCCAGAAGTGCACTCTGGAGGCAAGAGGGAAGGATTTACGTCTAAGACCACAAGAGCCTCTGAAAGATTTCTTGATGTGATTGCAGAGTCCTCCAGATGGGCTTTGCAGCTGCAAGACCCCTGTTGCCAAACGTTTCTAAGGAAGGGAATGGAGTGGTGCTTAGATCAATGATATCATCCGTGGCCCGCCCTAGGGTGAGATCTCCAGTGGGATAAGGTGGGTGTCAGGGGCCCCGGAAGAGGCCTTGTGGTTTGCATGAGAGCTTCTGGTGCTGGTTGCTCAAGTCACTCTGGTGGAAAGTACCTGAAGATCAGAATGAGGCTGGTGAACCCATGACAAGGGGAAGAGAACTCGAATGTCTTTTTCCTTTCCTGAGGCTGTTCTGGGAAATGGTGCAGAGCAGGGAGTCTGGCATTTTCTGTTTCAAATCTGCTTCTTCGGGTACTCTCTTTGCCAAAGAAGCCTTTGCCTTGTCTTTAAAACATAGTCTTCGGTCGATGTCAGTCTTCTACTCTGAGAGCAATATTGTCCGCCCAGGTGCAGCTCAGGGAGCTAGCCCTTTGAGCAGCGCCTGCCCCTTTTGGGGTTCGATGGGTCCTCACTACTGTAGGTTTAATTTCTGTGTGGCTGTTGCGGTGGGGGAGGGACAGGTGGGAGGTAAGCCATGGGGAGAGGGGTCTCAGCTTAAGCCTGAGCTGCCCTGGAGGACAGTCGAGTCAGGGGCCTGATACCCTGGTGGGCTGTGCCTGTCAGGAGCCCCCATGGAGAAGGTTTGTCTGGAGGGTGAGCAAGTCAACCCGCAAAGTTTGGCCTAGTACAAAGACAATGGTCCTTTCTCTGTCTTGGTTCAGCCCCGGTGGATGAAGCTGAGCCCCAGGCCAAGGGTGCCATGGATGGGAAAAAAGGAAAGAGTTTTCAGCACATGATTCTTAGAAGTCTCTGGGATTCTAGCGAAACAGAGGAGGAGGAGGAGGAGGAAGTGTTTTCACTCATCCTTGGGCCCCTGTGTAGCTGTAGGGTTAGAAGGCCCTTTGGCATCACGAGACTTTTAGAACCTCAGCAGTGGTGATTGGCTTCCCACGGAGGAGGGCCTGCCTTCTGCAGTCCCCAAGCCTGAGAAAGGCACCTGCTCATCACACGTACGCACGAATACACCTCCTGTATTCCTAAAATCCTTGGGCTGGCAGAAGGTGCTTAGCAGGGAACGAGGTCCTGCATTAGGCGAGGAGGCCAGATGGTTTCCAAATATATCCTGAGTGCTCTAAATTTTTACTTACCTTCAAGACCTTCAGCTCTTTGCTTGTCTAAGTGGAGGCAATGAAAATAAAGAAGCATTTATATGCACTACTGGGTATTTACCCCCAAGACACAAAAACACTAATTCAAAGGGATACGGGCAGCCCTATGTTTATTGCAGCATTATTAACAACAGTTAAACTACGGAAGCCCAAGTGGCCACTGATAGATGAATGGACAAAGGAGGTGTGGCGGGAGCTTGGGAAGACGGTAGAGTAGGAGGATTCTAAGCTCACCCCATCCCACGTGTATAGCGAGGTAGCACCCGTATCCAAGTCAATAAACTGGAGAGTGATCTCAATACTGGCAGAACAAACTCCACGACCGAATATAGAGAAGAAGCTGCACCTGAAAGGTTAGGAAGGGCAGAAAGGCAGTGGGAGGGAGGGGCTGCACCCATGCAGAGGGCAGAGGAGTGGGCCCTCACATCAGGCAGTCCATGCAGGGAAGACTGATCTCCATAATATTTGGCTTTGAAAACCAGAGGGGCTGAATTCTGTTTGTTTGTTTAACCAGTGGGACTTCAAGTCTGGAGCTTTAAAAGTCAGCTGACTCGGCACTGGGCGAGCAGGGAGGGCGAGTGATTGCCTGGTTGCCACCCTTAAAGAGATAGCAGCTTGCGGGGAGAGGCAACGTGAAAATGGCAGTGAACACAAACAGGAGACAGATCTGTTCCTACTGATTTCAGAGTGTTGGGGGGCTTCTCTGAAAACAAAGGAGCTGGCAGGCACCATTTTTCTCTCCCATCTCCCTGCAAAAGCCCAGACACACCTGTAGGAGGCGGGCTGCACAGACACTTGCTACCTAACCCGCTAGCAGTGCACATTGCCCACAGGTTCTCCTGAGGACTTGCCCACTCCTAGTCTGCTAGCCTCTGGCCCTGGGCTCAGGGCAAATTATGTTAAAGCCACATGCACCCTGCCCAGCCCCTGGGTGCCCAACCACCGCCATGCCATGCATGCCATGTCCAGCTGTGGCCCCCAGACACCTTGGTGCCCAGCTCCCAGCTGTGCCATGCTTTGGGGGATCCTACCTGGGACTAGTGTCCCAGTACAAATTTTGCTAACAGTATCACCCCACCCCCAATTTTCCCCATTAGCGCACCTTCCCAGAGTTGGCCTGCCTGGGTCCCACTAACACCAGGGAGCAGGCATGGCCTACAACGAGCAGAGAGTCAGTGCAGACAATGGCACTGGAAGAAAAAGTGACTCAGACACCACCCTCATAGGATATTCTCCTGAAGGGCCGGGTTCTGGCAGAAAGGGAACACTGCATTGCAGGGCACTACAGGACCCCCTCTTCATCAAGTCACTACTTTCAAGAGCAGAAGACATAGCTGACTTCCCTAACACAGAGAAATAGACACAGAGAGGCAGACAAAATGAGGAGACAGAGAAATATGTCCCAGATGAAAGAACAAGATAAAATCATGGCAAGAGATCTAAATGAAATGAAAATAAGGAATATGTCTGACAGAGAATTGAAAATAATGATCATAAAGATACTCACTGGACTTGAGAAAAGAGGGGAGGACATCAGTGAGATCCTTAACAAAGAGATAAAAAGAATAACATATCAGAAATGAAGAACCTAATACATGAAATTAAAAATACACTAGATAGCAGATTCCAGGGAGTGGAGGAGCGTATTAGTGACCTGGAGGACAGAGTTATGGAAAGCAATCGAGCTGAGCAGGTGAGAGACAAATACTGTAGAATAAGAATAGACTTAGAGAACTCAGTGACTCCATCAAGCATAATAATGTTTGCGTTATAGGGATCCCAGAAGGAGAAGAGGGAGAAAGGGAGGCAGAAAATGTGTTTGAAGAAATAATAGCTGAAAACTTCCTGAAGCTGAGGTGGGGGTCAGAGATCCAGAATCAGGAGACACAGAGACCCCCTAACAAATTCAACTCGAGGAAGACCACACCAATACACATAATAATTAAAATAGCAAAAAATAGTGATAAAGAAATACTCTTAAAGGTTGCAGGAGAAAAGAAGACAGTTATATATAAGGGAAACCCCATAAGGCTATCAGCTGATTTTTCAAAAGAACTTTGTAGACCAGAAGGGAATAGCATAGTATATTCAAAGTGCTGAAAGGACAAAATCTGCAGCCATAAATATCCTATCTAGCAAGACTATTGTTGAGAATAGAAAGAGAGATCAAGAGTTTTTCAGATAAACAGAAACTAAAGTTCGTGAGCACTATACCAATCCTATGAGAAATATTAAAAGGGACTCTTTGAGTGGAAAGGAGAGCCCATAAGTGAGAGCATGAAAAGTAAAGAACCCAGAAGCAGTAAAAGTAAGTATTTCTGTAATAAATTAGTCAAGGGATTCACAAAATAAAAAGATGTAGAATATGACAGCATATACCTAAAACATGCGGTGGGGAAGGAGTAAAGAATGGGTCCAGACTTAAGTGATCATCCACTTAATGTAGAGTGCCATATGCAGAAGATACTATATACAAACCTAATGGTAACCACAAATCAAAAACCACTAATAGATATGCAAGGAACAGAGAGAAAGGAATCCAGATATATCAATAAAGAAAACCAGCAAAACGTGAAAAAGAAAAAGAGAAGAAAGGATCAGAGAAAAGCTACTAAAACAATCACAGAACAAGTAACAAGATGGCAAAAATTACATATCTGTCAACAATTACTTTGAGTGTAAATGGACTAAATGCCCTAATCAAAAGACCTAGGGTGCCAGAATGGATAAAAAAACAAGACCCATCTATCTGCCACCTACAAGGGACTAATTTCAGACCTAAAGACACCTGCAGATTGAAAGCAAAGGGATAGAGAAACATTTATTGTGCAAATGGATGTCAAAGAAAGCTGGAGTGGCAATACTTACGTCAGACAAAATAGACTAAAACAAAGACTGTAACAAAAGACAAAGAAGGACACTATATAATAATAAAGGGGACAAACCAACAAGAAGACATAACAATTGTAAATATTTATCCACCCGACATGGCAGCACCCAAATACATAAAACCGTCAATAACAAAAATAAAGGAACTAACTGATGATAATACAATAATAGTAGGAGACTTTAACACCCCATCTACATCAATGGACAGATAGTCCAAACAGAAAACCAACAAGGAAACAGTGGCTTTGAATGACACACTGGACAAGATGGATTTAACGGATATATTTGGAACATTCCATCCTAAAAACAGCAGAATACACATTCTTTTCAAGTGCACATGGAACATTCTCCAGAATAGATCACATATTAGGCCACAAAACAAGCCTCAACAAATTCAGAAAGATCAGTCATATCGTGCATCTTTTCTGACCACAACAATATAAAACTTGAAGTCAACCACAAGAAAAAATCTGGAAAGACCACACATACATAGAGGTTAAATAATGTGCTACTAAACAATGAATAGATTAACCAAGAAATTAAAGAGGAAATAAAAAAACATAATGATACAAAATCTTTGGACGCAGCAAAAGCTGTTCTAAGAGGGAAGTTTATAGCAATACAGGCCTA
>CM052885.1:95133921-95144389 GCA_028534135.1 Potos flavus
TTAAGAATTTATTTATTTATTTGTCAGAGAGAGAGTGAGAGAGAGATCACAAGTAGGCAGAGAGGCAGGCAGAGGCAGAGGGAGAAGCAGGCTCCCTGCCGAGCAAGGAGCCCGATGTGGGACTCGATCCCAGGACCCTGGGATCATGACCTGAGCCGAAGGCAGCCGCTTAACCAACTGAGCCACCCAGGCGTCCCAAAGGATCTGGTTCTTTGAAAAAAATCAATAAAATTGATAAACCTCTAGCCAGACTCATCAAGAAAAAAAGAGAAAGGACCCAAATAAATAAAATCACAATTGAGAGAGGAGAAATAACAATCAACACCACAAAAATACAAATAAATATAAGAGAATATTATGAAAAACTATATGCCAACAAATTGGACAACCTAGAAGAAATGGATATATTTCTAGAAGCATATAATATATGAAAACTGAAACAGGAAGAAATATAAAATTTGAACAGACCAATTATCAGCAAAGAAATTGAATCAATAATCAAAAAACTCCCAACAAACAGAAGTCCAGGACCATATGACTTCACAGGTGAATTCTACCAAACATTTAGGGAAGAGTTAATATCTATTCTTCTCAAACTATTCCAAAAAATAGAGAAGGAAGGAAAACTTCCAATTTCATCCTATGAAGCCAGCCTTATCCTGATCCCAAACCAGGTAAAGATACCACAAAAAAGAGAACTAGAAGCCAATATCTCTGATGAACATAGACACAAAAATCCTCTACCAAGTACTAGCAAACAGAATCCGACAATACATTAAGAAAAATCATTCATCATGATCAAGGGGGACTTATTCCTGGGTTGTAAGGGTGGTTCAATATTCGCAAATCAATCAACATGATACATCACATCAGTAAGAGAAAAAAATAAGAACTATACAATCACATGTTGGCGAAGATATGGAGAAATAGGAACCCTCGTGCATTGCTGGTGGGAAGGCAAACTGGGGCAGCCGCTGTGTAAACAGTATGGAGGTTCCTCAAAAAAGTTAAAAATAGAACGGCCATAGGATCCAGTAATTGTACTACTGGGTATTTACCCAAAGAATACAAAAACACTAGTTGAAAGGGATGCATGCGTCCCTACGTTTATAGCAGCATTATCTACAATAGCCAAGATACGGAAGCAGCCCAAGTGTCCATCGACTGATGAATGGATAAAGAAGATGTGATATATACGTACAATGGAATATTGTTCAGCCATAAAAAAAAAGAATGAAATCTTGTCATTTGCAATGACATGGATGGAGCTAGAGAGTAGAATGTTAAGTGAAATAAGTCAGTCAAAGGAAGACAAATACCATATGATTTCACTTGTATGTAGAATTTAAGAAACAAATGAGCAAAGGGGGAAAAAGGACAAACCAAGAAACAGACTCTTAACTACAGAGAACAAACTAATGGTTACCAGAGGGGAGGCGGGTGAGGGGATGGGTGAAAAGATGAAAAAAAGAGAAGCATTTATAAAGGAAGTGAAATCCCTTTGGGTTCTCTTCCCCTACCTCTGCTAACACAAATGTAGTTTGCTGATGCTGTAACTACCTTTGAGGTTATTATTCTCAACTACGTTGTGAAAGGACCTTGCTTTTGAGGGGTTCCTGAACATTTGCATGTAATTTGAGATTATGTTTGGAACACAAGTGTGAAAATATGTCCAAGAGGTATTAACTTTTCAAACACTCCTTTTGTAAGGCAAGACACTCCTTCGTATATTTGGAGATCCACATTCTCAGATGTCGGTTTGCAAGGCACATCTTCAAGCACCCTTCATGTCATATACCCTTTCACCAGGACTCAGCAGCCATCTCTGTGCCTTCTTCCTTGGCTGGAACTTTCTCGTTTTGCTTTGAGTATTTCCAGCCAGGGGCAGCTTCCAGGACGGGCGCTCTGACAGCGTGTCCTTCTCCTCAGGGCCCATGGCGTGATTTCCTGTTGGTGCCTCATACATTAATATTCTAAGTCTGTGCCCGTGGACCCTCTCCCGGATTATATTCTCTCTCTTGTTTTCAGAAACATCATGTTCCTTTCCTGTGGGAATTTCTTGAGAGGCACATACAGATTTTAATTGGTTTAATCTTCTGATGGATGGTTATTTCTCTGAGCGGTACTTTAGGCCAAGACAGAATGGCGACCAGTGCCGGCTTTCTGTCAGTTGTAATTGTGAGGCAAGAAGCCGGGCAGGAGTGACCGGAGTTCAGACCTTAGATGTCCTGACAGGGAGCTCCACTCAAGGGACCACCATTCCACCATCTAGTAGTCAGTCTGTGACGACGACATTCCGGCAGAGGAAGAATGAAGTTCTCTCTGCTTGTTGCAATGCTGTAGAAAGCAGCCCTTTGTCCTTATTTGACCTGTGTCTCTAGAATGGAAAAAATGCTGAGGTATTTTGAATACATCTTGGGAAAGGATATGTGTAGTTGGCTAATTGTTCTATAATCCAGGCCTGTCACTCAAATGTTGTAACAGTAGGACCCACCTAAAAGAAAAAATTGAGGGTTCTTGGGGGGCTCCGTTGGTTAAGCAACTGCCTTCAGCTTAGGTCCTGATCCCAGAGTCCTGGGATCGAGTCCCGCATCAGGCTCCCTGCTCAGCAGAGAGCCTGCTTCTCCCTCTCCCTCTTCTCCGCTCCCTGCCTGCCTCTGCCTACTTCTGCTCTCTCTATCAAATAAATAAATAAAATCTTAAAAAATAAAAAAATTAAAAATAAATAAAAATTTAAAAAATTTAGAAAAAAGAAAAAATTGAGATAAGCCCACACCCAGGAGTTTCTGGAGCCTTCGTGTCTCTTGACTGGCCCACTTCTCCTCTGGAGTGTACTTCGATAAAACTGCTCGCTTCGCTTTCCTTTTGCTGTCCTGTAATTCTTTACTGTGGCAGTGAAAAGAACTAGGACTTCTTTCTCTTTCCATCTCACTCTTGGTAACATAATTGCTTGCCTGGGGCAACACTGGAAAATGCCAGAAAAATTTTTAAGCAGTGACATTTGGAAAAAACAAAAACAAAACAACCCACACAAAAAAACCAGTTCATGGCATGTGGTGGAAACAAAAACTGAAGTGAAAAATGAACAATCTAAAGGTTAAAATGGTTGGAGGTTATGTCAAAACTCATACTGAGGGGCACCTGGGTGGCTCAGTGGGTTAAAGCCTCTGCCTTCGGCTCAGGTCACGGTCTCGGGGTCCTGGGATTGAGCCCCGCATCGGGTTCTCTGCTCAGTGGGGAGCCTGCTTCCCCCTCTCCCTCTGCCTGCCTCTCTGCCTACTTGTGATCTCTCTCTCTCTGTGTCAAATAAATAAAATCTTAAAAAAAAAAAACCTCATACTGAGTCGTGTTTGTTCTTTTTTTTTTATCGACTAAAGTGAAAGAGATCAACCAGGATTGGCAATGCTGCCATTTGAAGCCGTCGGAAGAATTACTCCGACAACTCTGGTTTATACTTGTTCCTGGATTGCTTCTGATTTTTCTGCTAGGGAGAAGCACCTTGAGGCGGAAAAGAGGGAAGTGAGCCCTGGGGTGGGCAGGACCCAGAGGTCCGAAGGTGAGGGAGGCGGGTCGGAAACCCTCATGTGCAATTAAATGCAGTCAGGTCTCCAGACCTATTTAAATCACATCTTGGAGAAGTAAAAATGTGGGCAGGAGACTATTGTCATCCCTGTGGCTCAAACCCAGTCCCGAACCTCTGCCTTCTTGGCAAGGGTCTGTCCGAGACAACAGGAGGCCACTACTTAATCCTCCTGGGCAAATACTAGTAGATGGTCTCGACCATTCCAGATGCTGAGAGTTTAAGTTTATTTCCACAAGTCTTAGAGCCTTTGCCAGTGGAGGTGACGGTGTTGGAACACTACAAAATCCACACAATGGCTTTATTCTGCGGCCGGTACCTCCAGGTGCTGCCCAGTCTTAAAGAACAAGGAAGAGTGGCCCACTTAGCATGGGTCCCGCAAAGGTGGGTTGCTGTAAGGAAACAGGAGATGGGAACAGCCACACTGGGGGCAGCTGGGCCTCATGCAGCAGCATGTAAAGCATTTACTCCCTGGAGCCCGGGCGGCTCAGTCGGTTAAGTGTCTGCCTTCGGCTCAAGTCATGATCCAAGGGTCCTGGGATCGGGCCCCGAGTTGGGCTCCCTGCTCAGCGGGAAGCCTGCTTGTCCCCTGCCTGCCATTCCCCCTACTTGTGCTTGCTCTCTGTCTCTCTCTCTCTCCCTTGCTCTCTCTGTGTCAAATAAATAAAAAAAAAAATCTTTAAAAAAAAAAAGGAAACGAAACAGTTACTCCCCAGGGGCTCCCCTCTGCTTGCCAGATGGAGTGCTGCTCCATCCATGAAACCTTTAATAAAGACAATTAGATCTTCTAAATCAATCAATTCCTCCCTTCTCCTTTTTTATGATCAGAAGTATGAATTAAAAATTTTTTTCTTGCAAAAGCCATGTTCTCTCTATATCACCGATACAGAAATTAGAATTGTGTATAGAAAACATCAGTATACAGAAAGTAAAACTGTTAATAATTCCAGCCTTTTCAAATTACTTTTATGTGTACATATAATTTTTACTTACCCAAGTACAATCGTAACTTTTACTAGTAACTACCCCTCCCCCCGCTCCATGTAACGATATATGATTTTTTTAAAAAATTTTTGACAGAGAGAGCGCAAGCTGGGGGAGCAGTAAGAGAGGGAGAAGCAGGGTCCCCACCGAGCAGGGTGCCCACACAGGGCGCGATCCCATGGCCCCCGGGATCACGATAAGCCGAAGGCAGACACTTAACCAACTATATTATACTATAACAACATGTTATGCAGGGCTCCTGGGTGGCTCAGTTGGCTAAGCGGCAGACTGTTTCTGCTCAGGTCATGATCTCGCGGTAGTGAGATCAAGCCCAGCATCAAGCTCTATGCTCAGTGTGGAGTCAACTTCAGATTCTCTCTCCCTCCCCCTCCAGCATGTGTGTTCTCTCTCTCTATCTCAAATAAATAAATAAAATCTTTAAAACATGCAAACAAGAAGAACCCCAGTATATTATGCAATACCATTCTTGCACAGCAATCTATTATGTCCCTGGGAAGAACGTCCTTGCAGCTAAATAAGTTGCCGGGGGTAGAATGAGCACAAAGGATGAGCACATTCTTAAGCTTCTGAACCCTGCAGTCAGAATGGTTGTACCAATTTACACTTCCACGAAAGTGGGTTCTGGGGAGCCTGGGTGGCTCAATGGGTTAAGCCTCTGCCTTCGGCTCAGGTCATGATCTCAGGGTCCTGGGATCGAGCCCTGCATCCGGCTCTCTGCTCAGCAGGGAACCTGCTTCCCTCTCTCTCTCTGCCTGCCTCTCTGCCTACTTGTGATCTCTCTCTCTCTCTGTCAAATAAATAAGTAAAAAATCTTAAAAAAAAAAGTGGGTTCTGAATTCCCCAGCACGGTATTACATTTCCCCCCTGATGATTGCCAATTTGATAAGTGAAAATGGCATTCAATTATTTTAATGACTGTTTAAAGCTTGTTGATGGCTGTAACATTAGGATGTGAAATCCTGGCCTTTACAAAGAGCCTCAAGGGACAAAGTGAAGAGGATCCATTTCCTAACAAACTCCTAAGTCATTGCCTATTTGTTTCTTGGTCTCTTTTCTTTTTCTTACTCAAATGAGGAAGGTAGCCACTCCTATTATTGATTTTACATCCTGTGTTTCTGGTAATCCTTATGAATGTTATTGTATTCAGCCTGGAATGGCCTAAATATTTTCCCTTCTAAATGAGCCAGAGAGATATGTGAAATTATGATAGAAAGCAGAATAAAAACTACAGAAAATCTGGAATTTTTTTTTCTGATCAGACCTCTGGTGAGAGACTGTCTTCTTTCTCTCTGAAATTCCTTTTCCTTTTGTGAAATATACTTTACCCATATGACGTTTCCTCTTTCGATGTGGTCTTTATTTGTAAGAAACTCTGTGTATGTCCGGTATAGCAATCTTGTTGCACCATTTTCTTGACTCCTGCTCTATTTCTTTTTCCATTAAAGAAATGAAGCTAAGAAATTAGAAAGAAAAGGAAATTCTTAGACTTTGGTCCTAAAACAATGGTATGCAAGGATTCTTACGCACAGTGCTTTTCTGTTTAGTGGCCAGCATTGTTCTGTTCCTTCCCAGGAATGATTAATATTTGTGCAGTTTGTAAATGTGAATTGTATGTGACAAAAGCACAAGATTATTCAGATAGGAAATAATTTCCTGTGTGACCCTCTGATGACCATTATAAGAGGGATCCACTTGGAGTTCCCTTTCTTTCTCTCTTTCTTCCTTTATCTTTTTTTCTCTTTCTTTCTTTCTTTCTTTCTTTCTTTCTTTCTTTCTTTCTTTCTTTCTTTCTTTCTTTCTTTCTTCTTTCTTTCTTTCTCTCTTTCTTTCTTTATCTTTCTTTCTTTCTTTTCTTTCTTTCTTTCTTCTTTCTTTCTTTCTTTATCTTTCTTTCTTTTCTTTCTTTCTTTCTCTCTTTTTTCTTTCTTTCCTTTCTTTCTCTCTCTCTCTTTCTTTCTTTCTTTCTTTCTTTCTCTCTCTTTCTTTCTTTCTTTCTTTCTTTCCTTTCTTTCTTTCTCTCTCTTTCTTTCTTTCTTTCTCTCTCTCTCTTTCTTTCTTTCTTTCTTTCCTTTCTTTCTTTCTCTCTCTCTTTCTTTCTTTCTTTCCTTTCTTTCTCTCTCTTTCTTTCTTTTTTTCTTTCTTTCTTTCTCTCTCTCTCTCTTTCTTTCTTTCCTTATCTTTCTTTCTTTCTTTCTTTCGCGTTATTTTTCTAATGATGTTGCCGGATTTATTTTAATCAGTTCACATCATCTCCTAGCTTTTCTTGTCCCAGAGACACACATTGGCAAGGGGGTCCCGGGAGATCAGGGAGGCAGTTTTTGCCCAGAAATTTAATCAATCTGGCCCACGTAGCCCTCAAGGCCTTTCCCAATCATCACAAAGTACATCATCAAAATGAATCCTAAAATTCATGATAGAACAAAAATATGTATGTAGAAGCTGCCAATTTCAGACCTGACTTCATGAAAGAAATCCTCAGATCAAAATATCAGCTTTAACTGTGGTGTTTACAGCTGCATATTCCATCTGGTAGCTATAAGCCACATGACATTTAAATTAGTACAAATTAAATCAAACCAAAATTCAGTTCCTCCATCACACCTGCCACATAATGTAAGTGCTCAGTGGTTCCATGTGGCTCATTCTGGTTGAGTAACTTTTACTCTTGTGAGGGAAATCAAATAGGAAGTCTCCAGAAGTTAAATGCATTTAGGCTATTACCCAAACACTTGTGAGTTTAGACTTTTGTTCACGAATAACTTTCAGCAAAATTCCAGTGGGGAAGGAATGCGCATCCCCAACCCGTTGATGTGGGGTTTGTTCATGTATATTACTGCGGCCGATGGGTATGTTAGCGGACACAACGTGTCCAGAGACTTGAACTGTGCTTGCCTTCTTGCTCTCCCATCTCCATCATGAGAAGAGCCTCGAATTGTAGTTCTTGGTCCAAAGGAGATGAAACACTTTTGGAATTAACCTGCAGTTAACATCCAAACCTGTTAAACCCAGTCCGTCAGTCCAATCCCAACTGAGCTGCAGCTGTATGAGTGGAAAAGAAATATTTAGTGTTGGGTGCCATTGAGATTTGGGTGGTTTGTCACACAGCATTATTGTTGATATGCTAACTGATATCATGCTACTCACTCACCTTTTTTGTATAAATTGTTGTCCCTGCTTTGAATATTCTCCCCATCTTTGTCCACCTGTAGAAATCCTGGTGGACTTCCAGTTCCACATTCAAATATCACATCTGCTATAAAATCTTCCTGGATTTGTTTTCCTCCACCATATAAGTATAGGAAAATATTCTGTTTTCTGTTTTTAGCGCAACATGCGTGTGTATATATCTTCATTTGGTCACCTGTCACTAACATACCCCTGTCTGCCAGGCACTACACAGGATAATGGAGATACAAACAAAATGTAGCCAGTGTCTTCACGTACCTAGTGAACGTTTTTTTTATACTTCTAGTACTGCATTTTTATCATACTGTGTTATAACTTTTTTCTTTTTCATTCTGTATTCCAGTGAGGATAAGGATCATATTATATTCCTCTTCGATCCTTGGGAATATATTTGCCAGCTTAATAAATCTGAAGCTATTTTGCTTATAATTTGACTTCTCATTTTTACCAAAGTTATGCATACTAGTTTACAGAATCAAATAGTTCTACAGTATTTTCAAGGAAATGAGCAGGCCTCCAGCTTCCTTTTTCCTAGAAGCATATATTTTCATCTTCTTTACATATTATTTTTGGTATTATTTCTATATTCTAATAACATGCTTCCATTGCTACTCCTTGATTTTTCAATTGTAAATATTACCTCTGACATCCTATTATAATGAAAATTTATGTCTCTTTGCCTTTCTAACCTCCCACATTCGACCTTACTCTTCCTGTCCCTCACCCTATCATTCCAGTAAAGATATGTTGTAATTTTAGATAGATCAATTTCTTAAATTGCCATGATTTGAAAATTTTATTCACAATAGAGCCATGTCGTAAACTATGATTATTTCCCCCTTCCTGTTCAACCATTTGTTTTCCTACAGTTTATAATTGCATATTGTTTGCTTATATTTCTTGTATTACCATGAATCCAGCCCCAAACTCTTCTCCAGTTGTCTAAATCTCTGAAATGCATTCAGATGCATCTGGAACTCATAATTTCCTTTTTTCTGAAAGACTCCCACTGAACAGAATTGGGGTGACCTGGGGATCTGATCACTTGCTAAACAGCATTTCGACTAATCCGTTCTGCCTGAGGCCTTTTCTTCATCACCACTTCCAGAGAGACCAGCTGTCACCAGTCTTTCAAACTTTTGGGGATTCGAAAGTGCCAGTAAGGTAGGCTTACCGTTTTCTCCACTGCAAGCTTGGGCCTTGACTTCCTCGGATCAAAGACATAATTTATTCCTCATCCTCCTGCTTTCTAGCTTCCAAAGTGTCATCCTGGGGTCTTCTCTCCCATTCTCCCTGTGTTTGCCCATCTTTACTTCCAAGCTGCTGTTTTCACCTGGACATGCCGATCACTCCATTCTCCCCATGCACTTCCCTTGGCTTCTGGAGGGCCACATTCCTAGTCCCTCTCCCTCTCTTGCTGCCTCTGCCTCCCTGCTGTCAGGGGACAGGGATGAGTGCCCCAGGACTATAGCCCAAGGCTCTGCTCCCAGTCATTTCATCTAGACTCATGGTTTTAAACAATATCTCTTTGCTGGTGACACCCAAATTCATATCTCCAGGCGTGGCTTCTTCCTGTTTGAGTAGATACTAGAAGGAAATGAGAGGTAAGCCCCCCAAGCACCTTGGAAAGGCATGTTCGGAGCACAGGAACAGCAGGTGCTGGTGCTGGATGTGAAGTCTGTTTTGCTATGAACAGCAGCTGGAGTGGCCCCTGGCAGGGAGGACGGACGGTTTGGTGTCTGTTTCTGGGTGACGCTGTGGCTGCCGAGTGGCGAATGGATGGCGGGGGCAAACATGCTTAAGTCTCGATGTTTATAGTCGTAAACTATAAACTAGAATCCCATAAACTATGGGATTACATTAGCCTTGAACCTCGTCAATTTCCCAACTGCAGTGATTTCGCCATATACCTGACACAAGGACACAACAATACAGCTTGTAAGGCAGAATTTCTTTGACATCCTTTGTGATAAGAGAGACGTTTATAAAATCCATTGTTGGAGAGATGCAATCATGTAATAAATTTTGGTGTGGATTCGAAGTACGAGTCTGGCGAGAGTTCCACTTCTGAGGCGATGGGAGCGAGGGAGGCATTGAAGGTGTCTTTCGATGTTGGGAAGTGATCCTTCTGGCAGGGACTAGGGGCTGGGACGAGCAGGTTAGGGGCTCTGTGGAGGGAGAGCAGCCGTGGCACTTTCTCCTTTCCTTTTCCCCTGGGACACGTTTCCTCTCTAGATGCCACAGGGCTGTTTGCAACCTTGCTGCGGAGGGGAGCCTTCACTTGTGAACATTTTCCAAGCAGGCACAGATGGGGCACAGGAGGTGGCCCGAGAGTGACATATTTCTCCCTGACGTGTGAGCGCTTATAAAATTATTGTGCAGGTTTACCCCAAAGATACAGGTGTAGTGAAAAGAAGGGCCATATGTACCCCAATGTTCATAGCAGCAATGGCCACAATCACCAAACTGTGGAAAGAGCCAAGATGCCCTTCGACGGATGAATGGATAAAGAAGATGTGGTCCATATACACAGTGGAATATTACGCCTCCATCAGAAAGGATGAATACGCAACTTTTGTATCAACATGGACGGGACTGGAGGAGATTATGCTGAGTGAAATAAGTCAAGCAGAGAGAGTCAGTTATCATATGGTTTCACTTACTTGTGGAGCATAAGGAATAACATGGAGGACATTA
>CM052885.1:95144889-95156910 GCA_028534135.1 Potos flavus
ACGAAGCATGAGAGACTGTAGACTCTGAGAAACAAACTGAGGGTTTTGGAGGGGAGGGGGGTGGGGAGATGGGTGAGCCTGGTGGTGGGTATTAAGGGGGGTACGTATTGCATGGAGCACTGGGTGTGGTGCATAAACAGTGAATCTTGGAACACTGAGAAAATAAAATTAAATTTAAAAAAATTATTGTGCAAGAAGAGAGGCTTGAAGATCCTCATTACCTGAGGCTCCTTTCTCCACCCTCCACCCTCCACTCTCTAGTCTAGCGAGAACTTTGGACCGCCATTGCCGGGGAAGCCCCACCTGGGGTACTGTTAGAGTCTCTGTCCCCGGTTTCCTGTCACCGCAGACAATTCCCAGTTGACATAAACTGCCCAAAAGAACAGCTCTGTGGATCCTGGTTGCTTCTGAATTCCAGGAGGCTCCCCCGTGTCCCCCTTTCCACCTGTGAACTCTGAGGAGGTGTGGGGTTTGCCTCTTCATCCAGGGGCTCCCCAGCTCTCTCCCACGGTCTCTCACTCCCACCTTTTCCACTTGGTCCCTAAGTGGTCTTGGAGCACAACCATCAGCCACAAAGGAAATACTAAAGAACTCGAGTTTACGTGTTCAAACCCAACAGAGCTACCTAGTTTTGATGTAGAATTATCTCTGCTTTGCCAAAGGAAACTTTTAAGGCACAGATTTATTGTGAGTGACCAAGGGGGTGATGGTGAGGTTGAGGGGAAGAGGGAAATGAAAGAGGAAATCCCTCTGGAATTACGGGATAATTTTCCTGGGCATGATTAGACAGGGTCAGAGACATTAGGTCTCCAGATGAAAAAAGACACATTTGTCACATCTGAATTGTTTTTTCTTTTTTTAAAGATTTTATTTATTTATTTGACAGAGAGAGAGAGAGAGATCGCAAGTAGGCAGAGAGGCAGGCAGAGAGAGAGAGGGGGAAGCAGGCTCCCCGCTGAGCAGAGAGCCCGACGCGGGGCTCGATCCCAGGACCCTGAGATCATGACCTGAGCCGAAGGCAGAGGCTTTAACCCACTGAGCCACCCAGGCGCCCCAGTGACACCTGAATTGTAATCCAAGACTCCTTCTGTCACCAAAGCTCCAAGTTTCCAGAGTTTAGGCTGAGAAGTTAAAGGAGGTCCTGCAGTGGCAGCGGCCTCCTCCTACCGGCCTGCGCTGCGGGAGACCAGATGGCGAAAACAATGAAATCTGGAGCCAGGGAAGGATCTAAGAAGTCGCCGCAATGGGCATGACAAAGCCATGGGGCCTGCCTGTAGGAAATGGACGTCTAGGGAGTGATGCCTACAGGTTCAGGGGAAAAGCCATGTCTGCAAAGAACCAGACCAGAGGAGTGTAGCTTATGGCCTTGCTACTCAAACTGTGGTCCGTGGACCAGTGGCATTAGCATCACCTGGGAGCTGCTGGTTAGAAATGCAGAATCTCAGGCCTATTCAGGCCAAATCAACATTCTATTTTAGCCAGATACTCAGGTGGTTTGTGTGCACATTGAAGTCTGAGAGACACTGTCTGAAGTCTTCCAAATGAAGTACTATTGAGTACTCGTTCTACTCAGAGCTTGGAAGGGTCTCTATGTTCCTACATCATACAGTCGCTGACCGTGGGGATCTAAGGGACCCTCAAACAGAGCGTCAGGGAGGTGGTGCTGGGCGGCCCGTATTGGGGCGGGCCTCAAAGTTTGGACCAGACACTCCTCAGTTTCCCCTCCAGCACCAGTCTTACGCTTCTATACGATAACCCTCCTCGTTCATGTCTACTTGTGCTAGTGTTTCTCCTGGACAAATTCTTCTAAGTGGGCACATTTCAGAGGTTGCCAAATTTCCCAACAAAACAGTGCATCCATGTGTGTTCCTGCAAATGGCGTTGAAAATGCATGTTCTCCACCCTCTTGCCAATATTACCTAGCGATCTTCAATTCTGGCATCTGGAAACCCACGAAAATTATATTTAGTAATTTAAATTTACATTATTGGAGAGTTGAACTTCTTTTCCTATTTAGTGGTCATTTGTGTTTTTTCCCCATAATTAATCTGTTCCTGTACTTTCCTCATTTTTTAATGAGATATTTTTCCCATTATTGATTTGTCCCTATGTTTTGCATATAAGGAAGCTATTTTTGGCCTCTCTTATGTGTTGCAGATATATTGTTTTGATTTCACGGAAGGTGCGTGCACACACACACACACACACACACACCCCTGTACAGTGATGTATAAAAATGTAAAATTGTTGGCACGCCTGGGTGGCTCAATTGGTTAAGCGGCTGCCTTCGGCTCAGGTCATGATCCAGGGTCCTGGGATCGAGTCCCACATCCTCCCTGCCGAGCAAGGAGCCTGCTTCTTCCTCTGCCTCTGTCTGCCGCTCTGCCTGCTTGTGCTCTCTCTCTCTCTCTCTCTGACAAATAAATAAAATCTTTCAATAAAAAGAAAAAAAAGAAATGTAAAATTGTTAAGTAGTCATATTTATTGATCACGTTCTTTGTGACTTCTAGGTTTCATGTTGGTGTTTAGGAAAGCTTTCTCTGTTCCTAGTTTGCGAAAAACGTGCCTGATGAAAACAGTGCTTTTTGTCTGCATTTTAAAAATTGAAATCTTCGCTTCGTGTAAAATAAATTTGGATTAAAAGAAAAAAGAGTTTAGAAGTCACTCTGTTTTCTCCAAATGGTTAACAGATTATCCTTACAGACTTTCTCATGTAACAGATTTTCCTCATTGCTTGGAAGTGCCACCTTTAAATAATGTAGTGAATTCTCATATGTACTTGAGTTTATTTCTGTACTTTTTTATTCCATTTATCTGTCTTCCAGTTCCATGGCATTTTCTTCTAAATAATTATTATTGTAGCTTTGCCGTGTCTTTTTTTTTTTTTTTTTTTTTTTTTTTTTATTTACTTGACAGAGAGAGAGAGCACAAGTAGGCAGAGAGGCAGGCAGAGAGAGAGGAGGAGGCAGGCTCCCTGCTGAGCAGAGAGCCCAATGCGGGGCTCAATCCCAGGACTCTGAGATCATGACCTGAGCCGAAGGCAGAGGCTTTAACCCACTGAGCCACCCAGGCGCCCCATGACGTGTCTTTTAATATTGGGAGGGTTGGCCCACCTCTATGGGCCTTCTTCCCCCTTCTCTCCCAGGGACTTCCTTGGCTCTTCTCATATGTATTCTTGTAGCCAATAATAATAATAAAGCTGACATTTACACACCTACTCTGTGCCAGGTGCTGTTATAAATACTTTGTATGTGTTAATTAATTTTATGTTTTCTTATAAGAACTTTTACTGTTTCCATTTTGCACATGAGGAAACAGGCATGGAGCTAGTGAGTAACTTGCCTATATTTTCAGAGTGGAACTCACAATCATTATCTCGCTATTTTGATTGGGATTGCATTTTAGACAGTTTGTATTAGGAAGGATCAATTTTTTTACCATGTTATATCTTCCTACAACGAGCAAAGGTAGTAACACCTGCTTTACCAGGTTAATGGGAGGATTGCCAGAGACAATGCCTAGCAGAGCTTTGTAAGGACCTACACTGTAATTTCAGTGTTGGCTATTGTTATTATTGATGCTATTATTTATTCAAATTGTTTATGCTCCTCTCTTTTTGTAGTTACTTTATATGGACCATGTACATTTCTAACCAAGAATATGTCCATATATATCATTTGCAAATATCTTCTCTCATTCAATAGGTTGCCTTTTGTTTTTGTTTTTGTTTTGTTTTTTAAAGGTTTTATTTATTTATTTGACAGAGAGAGACACAGAGAAAGAGGGAACACAAGCAGGGGGAGTGGGAGAGGGAGAAGCAGGCGTCCCACTGAGCAGGGAGCCCCACGCGGAGCTCGATCCCAGGACCCTGGGATCATGACCTGAGCCGAAGGCAGATGCCTAATGACTGAGCCACCCAGGCGCCCCTGCCTTTTTGGTTTTTTTCTTTCTTTCACTGTGCAAAAATTTTTTAGTTTGATGTAGTCCCAAGAGTTCATTTTTGCCTTTGTTTTCCTTGCCTCAGGAAAAAGATCCAAAAAACGTTGCCAAGGCCCCTGTCCAAGAGATTAGTGCCTAGGTTTTCTTTTTGGAGTTTTATGATTTCAGGTCTCACATTTAGGTCCTTAGTTCCTTTTGAATTTATTTTTGTGTATGGTATGAGAAAGCAGTCCAGTTTCATTCTTTTGCATGTAATTGTCCAGTTTTCCCAACACCACATTTTAAAAAGACTTGTCTTTTCCTCATTGTATATTCTTGCCTCCTTTGTCATAGATTGACTATATAAGCATGGGTTTATGGTAACTACACTTACCGTAAAGAGTTATTGTGTATGTAATGTGTAGAATTGTCAAATCACCATCCTGTACACTTGAAACTATTATAACATTGTATGTCAACTATACCTGAAAAAAAAAAAAGAGGGGTGCCTGGGTGGCTCAGTGGTTAAAGCCTCTGCCTTCGGCTCGGGGCATGATCTCAGGGTCCTGGGATCAAGCCCCGCATCGGGCTCTCTGCTCAGCAGGGAGCCTGCTTCCCCCTCTCTCTCTGCCTGCCTCTCTGCCTACTTGTGATCTCTCTCTCTGGCAAATAAATAAATAAAATCTTTAAAAAAAAAAGAATATGTCCATTTTATTTTTAACTGGTTTCCCTTTAATTACAGAAAGCCTTTGGGGTGTTTTTTTTTTTTTTCTTTAAGATTGTATTTATTTATTTGAGGCGGGGCATGAGCAGGGAGAGGAGGGGAAACGGAGAGGGAAAAGCAGACTCCTGGTTGAGCAGGGAGCCCAATGAGGAGCTCGGTGCCAGGACCCCGGGATCATGACCTGAGGCTAAGGCAGAAACTTAACAGACTGAGTCACCCCTTCGCCCAAGCCTTTGGTTTTTGTAAGTTAATTTCATTAACTGTCACCTTACTAAGTTCTTCAGTTGTTTCTAAAAAATGTTTCAATGGATTCTTTCAAATTTCAAGAATACAATCATAGCAACCACAAATTATGATACTAGGAGCTCCTTCTCTGTGGACTGTGTTTCTCATTTTGTTCTCTCTTCTAATTGGATTGAGTCAGGCTTTTAGAATCATGGTGAATAAAGTGACAACGGCCATCCTTGCTTTTTCCTACATCTAATTAGGGCAGCTTCCAGGAGGGGCATCATTAAGCATGCTACTATGGGCCATTTTGGGGAAAATACCCATCTTTTACCATTTTACTAAAGATTAAAAAAAAAACAGGAGTGAATATGGGATTTCATCAAATACTATTTTGTTGTTCTTTTATTTATCAACATGGGACTTACGATAAATTTCCAAATATAGAACAAATGAACAAATAACATGCTATTCTTTGAATGACCACTGGATTTCATTTGCTAACATTTAACCGTTGGAAATGTGTTTCAGTATTCCTCTGAGTGCCTGGGGTGCAGATTTCTTTTTCTGTACTGGCCTTGGCAGGTTTCAGGGTGGGGGTTTTGCTGCAAGAAACTAATTAGCAAGAGAATGGAATGAGTTCACTCCTGGAGCCCACAGGGCTGGCATTTCTTTGTGTTTTGGACAATTTTCCACGCTTCTTCGTTCTTGGTCTGTTTTCAATCTCTGGTTCTTCTTCAATCTTAGATCTTATATTGTATATTTGTGCTTCCATTATTTTATTTTATTATTTTATCTTATCTATTTTATTTTATTGATGATTCTTTTTTTTTTAAGATTTTTATTTATTTATTTGACAGAGAGATAGATCACAAGTAGGCAGAGAGGCAGCCAGAGAGAGAGGGGGGAAGCAGGCTCCCCGCTGAGCAGAGAGCCCGATGCGGGGCTTGATCCCAGGACCCTGAGATCATGACCTGAACCAAAGGCAGAGGCTTTAACCCACTGAGCCACCCAGGCGCCCCTTATTGATGATTCTTAACCAGGAGATTTGTGTGTGTGTGGTAACTCACTAGATTTACTTAGAGTTCATTTTTCAAATATATTTCTAACTTTTACCATTTTAGTGACTTTCTTTGGATTATTTTTTCTTTTTTGGGGGGGTCAGGCTCTTACATGGATGCCTAATTTATTTTTATGCTTTCTGTTAGAAACAAAAGCCTTGGGTATAATCTGCTGATTTTGGTATGTCACAGTTTTATTTTCTAGGTAATGTGAGAATAAGTTTTTCCTCTATTTTCTTAATGAGGTATTTCTCACATACTTTACAATTCACTGATTTTAATTGCGGTTATACTGAACTTTGCACGTAATCCTGTAAACCACCACCCCCACCAAATACAGAACAGTCCAAAACCCTAACAGATTTCCCTGTTGCACATTGCCCTAGATTCTGTTCCTCCTCTGAACCCTGGAAAACCCCTGACCTATCACTACACTTCTGCCTTTCCTAGACTTTCCTGGGGTTGGAATCACACAGCAGCTACTTTTGGTTTTTGACTTTTTTTGCTTACCATACTGTCTTTCAGATTTATCCGTGTAGCAATGTTAATATTTCATTCCCTTTTCCAGGGCGCCTGGGTGGCTCAGTGGGTTAAAGCCTCTGCCTTTGGCTCGGGTCATGATCTCAGGGTCCTGGGATCAAGCCCCGCATCCGGCTCTCTGCTCAGCGGGGAGCCTGCTTCCCCCTCTCCCTCTGCCTGCCTCTCCACCTACTGGTGATATCTCTCTCTCTCTCTCTCTGTCAAATAAATAAATAAAATCTTAAAAAAAAAAAATTAAATATTTCATTCCTTTTTGGCTAAGCAGTGTTGAAAAGGCATAAAATCTGGGAGTTGGGAGCCCAAGAGGGATTTTGAACGTGAAAAGAAATGTCTTACTCAACAGGAATTGCATTGGGTTCTTTACTGTGTGGGGTGTGATGCAAATTCCCTTCCGTCTTCCCCCAAAATCTCCACTATGATCTATTACTAGCCAAAGCTCTGCAAATAGCATTTGCTTCTTGATGAGTCAACAAAGTACTGAGTCTAGCTTTGACATGGGTGTGGCGTGAAGACTGATAGTTCCTGGGAAAACAGCACACCGCTCTGTGTTTGTTTTCCCCTACATCTTGCCCTGCGGTCTGTACTTTCTTTGTTTTTTTTTGTCCTCTCCATGTTATTTTGAAGAATGTAAGTCTGGTTTTACCGCCACTAATGGTTGTTTATATATTTTTAAATATCTTTGTTTTAAAATATCTTAAATCTCTTTTAGTTTATTAAGCTTAATGAGGGAGAGCAGAATATACTATCGATTATGTGCCCCTGGGACACGGGGATTAATTTGCGCTGAAGGCAATCAAGAGTCAGACTCAGGAAAACCTTTTTACCTTTCCTTAACAGCTTGCAAGAATTGAGATAGGGGCCCTGCACCTAAAGGAGAACTATTACTAGAGATAACTTCTTCACCTGAAAGACTTAATCACCATTTGCTTTTCCCATCTTCCTGTGAACTGGCCTTCTCCCCTTTGAAGTCCTTAACTCACACCCCCCCCCCCCCCCCGCCCCGTACCATTCCTAAGCCTCTAATGCCTGACTACCTTTGAGTCTCACATTTTTATTGGGACTCTTGTACATATGAAATTAGATTTGTCTTTCTCCTGTTAATTTATGTTCTATGTCAATTTAATTATTAAACCAGTCAAAGAACCTTCTAGAAGGAAAGAAGGACATTTTCCCTGCCCTTACATTAGAAATAAAAGAATGTATGTTGATGCCTTCTGTGACAAATAATAACAGGCACAATCTTATCCACATTCCCCTTGACCAATCTACCTTACTTTTATTAAAAAAACATTTATTTTCTTATTTGAGAGAGACAATGCGAGTGGGGGAGGGGCAGAAAGAGAGGAAGAGAGAGAATCGTCAAGCAGACTCCCTGCTGAGGGTGGAGCCTGATGCAGGGCTCAATCCCAGAACCCTGAGATCATGACCGGAGACAAAATCAGCAGTCAGACGCTCAACTGACTGAGCCACCCAGGCGCCCCAATCTTACTTTTCTTGCTGTCATATTATTGGACTTTGGTACTGAATTATTATTATCGATTACTTATTTTGACATTTTGTGGAATTGTAACAGTTTAATTGTTTCCAGAGGAGAAACACAGAAGAGATTTTAAGACACTTTTATGTTTAACTGCCAGACATTTTCCTTTAGTGAGTTATTTGGTTCATCATTATTGTATTTTTAAGTAAAGCTTTCAGGGAAGTTTTTGGGGTGATAGCATATCTAATTCTTCTATATTTAAAGGTGTCATTCTGCTGCTTTTACTTGCAAACAGAATCTTCAGCTGAGTATGGGATTCTTGGGCGCATTTTACTCTCTTCAATTCTCTGAACCCAGGACCTTAGTCAGTTTAGGGCCTGAGCCCCCAGAAGATCGTACAAAAAGTAACACTGATAAGGAGAGAGAAGAAATAGACCACTGGGGTAGCACAGTTCCCACTGGTTCCTTATTGGTGTATGCAAGAACATGTTCGTTAGGAAAAAGAAGGAGGAAAGTTGCCTGCCCACAAGCTACTCGCTCTAAATGAGCACGCATGTCAGTGACTGCCTCCCATGAAAAGCCTTTGGATTGTTTACTGGTCATCTTTCAGAAGAATATATTGTCTGCCTTTTCTCCCCCTTTGGAATGGGCCCACACACTGGGCAGACTGGAGAGAGGGGCCTACAAGTCTTCAAACATTCATTCTACGTGACCTCTGGGGTTGAGTAATGACCATGCCTTGGTTTCTCCTTAGATGGAGTTTCCTTCTCCACTCTTCATCCTCTTTGTGAATTTTCCTGGGTTTCAGAGAAGGGAAGTAGGAGTACATTCTGACCACTGTCTTTCTGGAAGTTCTTTCTCCTTCTTTTTTCTATTTTTCAGCTGCTATCATTATAATCCTTTTTAAAACTTCTGATTTCGTGTATTTGTTTCTTTTCATGATTTGACTTGAATAGGAGAGCCTAGAATTTGCCTTTGTTTTTCCCACCCCCAAGAACAGGGAGCAGCCAATTTGCTGAAAGCCAATTCATTATTAAAGGATCATTTCATCAAATGATAAACTCAGTCTTTTAAAAACATACGTGCAAAAATAGACTCAAAATGGATGAAAGACCTAACTGTGAGACAGGAATACATCAAAATCCTAGAGGAGAACACAGGCAGCAACCTCTATGACCTCAGCCGCAGAAACTTCTTGCTAAACACGTCTCCAAAGGGAAACAAAGGCAAAAATGAACTATTGGGACTTCATCAAGATAAAAAGCTTTTGCACAGTAAAGGAAACAGTCGACAAAACCAAAAGACAACTGACAGAATGGGAGAAGATATTTGCGAATGTCTTATCAGATAAAGGGCTAGTATCCAAAATCTATGAAGAACTTATCAAACTCAACACCCAAAAAACAAGTAATCCAATCAAGAAAAGGGCAGAAGACATGAACAGACATTTCTCCAAAGGAGACATACAAATGGCCAATAGACACATGAAAAAAATGCTCAACATCACCTGGCATCAGGGAAATAGAAATCAAAATCACAATGAGATACCACTCATACCAGTCAGAATGATTAATGAGTCAGGAAATGACAGATGTTGGCAAGGATGCAGAGAAAGCCTGTTGGTGGGAATGCAAGCTGGTGCAACCACTCTGGAAAAACAGTATAGAAGTTCCTCAAAATAAAGCTGCCCTATGATCCAGCAATTGCACTACTAGGTATTTACCCCAAAGATACAAATGTAGTGATCCGAAGAAGCACCTGCACCCCAATGTTTATAGCAGCAAAATCCACAACAGCCAAACTGTGGAAAGAACCCAGGTGTCCATGGATAGATGAATGGATAAAGATGATGTGATATATATATATATATATATATATATATATATATATACACACAATGGAATACTATTCAGCCATAAAGAAATGAAATCTTGCCATTTGCAATGACATGGATGGAACTAGAGGGTATTATGCTAAGTGAAATAAGTCAATCAGAGAAAGACAATTATCATATGATCTCACTCATATGCGGAATTTAAGAAACAAAACAGAGGATCATAGGGGAAGGAAGGGAAAAATAAAACAAGACAAAATCAGACAGTGAGACAAACCATAAGAGACTTTTAATTATAGGAAGCAAACTGAGGGTTGCTGGAGGGGAGGGGTGTGAGGGAGGGGATTACTGGGTGATGGACATTGAGGAGAGCATGTGATATAATGAGCACTGGGTATTATATAAGACTGATGAACCACTGAACTCTACCTCTGAAACTAATACTACACTATATGTTAATTAACTGAATTTAAATTTAAAAATAAATACATAAAATGGGGGGGAAAACCTGCTATAGATGGAATGTTCGTGTCCCCCAAATTCATACATGTCGAAGCCTTAACCTCCAATGTGATGGTAGGTAGAGGCAGGGCTTTTGGGAGGTAGTTTAGATGCCGTCTTGAGGGTGGGAACTCATGGTGGGCTTAGTGCCCCCCAGAGAAGGAGAGAAGATCTCTCTCTCTCTGAGAGTGGCCATCAAGAAAGCCCATGTGACCATTCAGCGAGAAAGCAGCCATCTGCAACCCACAAAGAGAGCCAGAACCCAGCCTTGTTGGTGCCCTGATCTCTGACTTCCAGCCTCCAGAACTGTAAGAAAAATAAGGAACCAGAGTATGCAGGCTCTTTACAAGGATTTTGGCTTTCACTCCGAAGGAGACAGGAAACTATTAGAGGATTTTGAGCAGAGGAGCCACATGATATGACTTGTGTTTTAGGACTGCTGTGTGGTGACCAGGCTGGAGGGGCAAGGGGAGAAAAGATGGCAGCCAGAACTGGGGTGGAGGTAGTAGAGGAAGATAGAAGTTGTAGGATCCTAGGTGTAACTTTAAAGTAGAACCAACAGGAATTGCGGAGGCAGTAGATTTAGTGTTAAAGAAAAAAGTGAGTCAAGGGTGACCACAAGGTTTCTTCTTGTGGAAGAACACCGTCGCCATTTTCTAAGATGGAGACACTGAGGGAGAAGCAGGCTTGGGGGCAGTAGGGGTGATGATTTGGGAGTTCAGGTTTGGACTTATTACACTTGAAATGCCCGTTAGAGGGGGCACCTGAGTGGCTCAGTCGGATAAGCATCTAGACTCGTGATATCAACTCAGGTCATGATCTCAGGGTCGTGAGACTGAGACATGTATAGGGCTTCATGTTCAGTGGGAAGTCTGCTTGAGATTCTCTCCCTCTCTCTCTCTGCCCCTCCTCTCTCTCTCAACTAAATAATCTTAAAAAAGAAAGAAAGAAAGAAATGCTCATTAGACAACCAGACAGAGGTGTCTGGGGGGAAGGTGGAGGTCCACGTCTGGAGTTCAGAGGAAAGATCCAGTCTGGGTATATAAACACGGAAGTCATCAGCATAATCAACAGTATTTATAGATAGGAGATTGAATGAGGCCACCAAGATGTCGGGGGATTGAGTCTTGGAGAAGATTGGGGTCAAGGAGATGAGGAGGAGGGAAAACCACAGGGAGATCTCCTGAAGCCAACGGAAGAAAGTGTTTCAGGAAACAGGGAGGGGTCAACGGTGCTGAAGGTCACGGAGAAGTGGAGTGAATGAGGTCTGAGAAATGGCTGAGAATCGGCTTTGAAACATGACCTTGAACACAGGAGACCTGGATAAGCCCTGATAACAGCTGTTTGGGAGGGGAGGTAGGATCCAACCATGGCAGCGGGTTCATGAGCGGAGAGGAGGAGATGAGCTGGAGACAGCAGGCTGGCTGTCTTCCGAGGAGTTTCCTTGTAAAGAAGAGCAGAGGAAGGGGCAGTGGCTGGGGAAGGGGACAGATGTGGCATCTCGGGAGGATTTCTTCATCAGCGTGTGTGTTCACCGTTGGAAATAACGATGATGCAGGAGACAGAGAGATGTCCTGGAGGGACTGAGAGCGGATAGACTGGGGTGTACAGATGAGGACGCTGGTCTTTGCTAGGATTGTGGACAGTCGATCCCAAGTAATAGCAGAGGAGATGGAACACAAGCCCAGGTGAAGGCAGGGGGGTGGAGAAGGGGCGGCAGCCTGCAGAAGGAGCCTTG
>CM052885.1:95157010-95211938 GCA_028534135.1 Potos flavus
CACTCTTGTATGGAACTCAAAACAGTAGTGTGCAGTTACAATCCTGTGTCGTGGTAGCCAAACTATCTAATAAATCGCATGGATGATATGACTCACTACGTTTTTCCCAATGGGCTTTCATCTCTCTCAAACTCATCCTGAAAGATCTGAGTATTTGGGGTTTTTTCATTAGGAAAGAAGACTTAATCATCTTGTGGCAAACCTTTTATTCCATCTGTAAGCCTCTGTCTCATCTACCATCTGGAATCTCTGAAATGCTCTATGTTAACTGTGTTTAAGAATTAGATTCGAAGGAACAGTGTGAATACCACTATCTAAAAAGGTGCAGGTAAAAAGCCTGGGAGGACAAGCATCCCATTTATTTTTATTTATTTGACAGAGAGAGACACAGTGAGAGAGGGAACACAAGCAGGGGGAGTGGGAGGGGGAGAAGCAGGCTCCCGGATGAGCAGGGAGCCCAATGCAGGGCTTGATCCCAGGACCCTGAGATCATGACCTGAGCCCAAGGCAGACGCTTAGCCAACTGAGCCATCCAGGCAACCCCAAGCATCCTAACACTAATTGTGGTTAAATCTGCATAGAGTCCAGTAACTTTTTCCTTCTTTATATTTTCTCTCCAATTTTCAATCTTTCTGTCCTTAATATGTATTAATTTATTAATTTTAAAAAAGCATTTTAAGAGGATAGAAAATATAAACCCATGTATACCATATAAATCACAATTAAGTAAATGCACATTAATTACAACTGTAAAGAAATGTACCAAACTGTGAACAGTTTCTCTCTGGGGAGTGGTACAACAGATGATTTTTACTCTCTTTCCTTTTGCTAATCTGCATTTTCCAAGAATATATTCACATATTCTTTATTCTTCCCATAATGAAAAGTTAGTCTTCTTTTTTATAAGGTAAATAAAATTCTGCTAGAGTGTCCTAGGTTTGGAGTTCCTGTGATACAGAGTTCTTTTAACCTGAACATTCAGGGGCGCCTGGGTGGCTCAGTGGGTTAAAGCCTCTGCCTTCGGCTCAGGTCGTGATCTCAGGGTTCTGGGATCGAGCCCCGCATCAGGCTCTCTGCTCAGCGGGGAGCCTGCTTCCCCCTCTCCCTCTGCCTGCCTCTCTGCCTACTTGTGATCTCTCTCTCTCTCTCTGTCAAATAAATAAATAAATAAATCTAAAAATAAATAAATAAAAATCACCTGAACATTCAGATTTATTTTCTTCCATCCTGGGACAGTTTCCCTCAGCTCTGCCTCTCATCATTAGGTCCAGTCTCACCGTTCCCACTTCTCACTGGGGAACACCCTCTAGTCTCAGGATTTGATCTCAGGTCTCTGTATTTTTACATCTGTCATCTTTTCTCCCTTTTTCATCTTTTTATTGCTTTTCTCTTTATCCTAGGGAGCTTCGCACGTTTTTCCTCCATGCGGGTACCTAAAGGAGAGTGATCCCGTCCTGAAAATAGGATAATGACAACTTCACACCTGGTTAGAAGGAGAATGAGAAACAGATTTGGAACTGAACCCAGTGTAGGATGGAACATAAGCGAGAGGCCTTTAACGGTATTCAAGAATTCTGGGGCGCCTGGGTGCCTCAGTCCATTAAGCGTCTGCCTTCGGCTCAGGTCATGATCCCAGGGTCCTTGGATCGAGTCCCATGTCAGGCTCTCTGCTCAGTGGGGAGTCTGCCTCTCCCTCTGCCCCTACCTCCTGCTCATGCTCGCTCTTTCTCTCAAAAATAAATAAAATCTTAAAAAAAAAAAAAAGGGATTTCAGTAATGTGCTATGTTTAGGGGACTGCTGTGGAGTTTGACCTGTCAGTGTAGTGTGGGGGGACAGGCCAACACGAGTGTCCTTTTGCGGGGACCCAGGAGCTTTCTGGGGAGCCCATCTGCCTCCTGGGGAGTGAGGCCATGTGGAAAAGTGATTCCGAGAATCTGCAGGGACCAGCCATGTTAATGAGATGCTAATAAAATGGAAAGGGCTGGTTCCCCAGAGTACAAACACGCCCGCCTCTCCCTCCAGTGCCCAGTGTGCTTCAGGCTCCTCATAACACAGTAATTCCGAATTGCATTCTCCCATCCTTGTGTTATTAACGTCGTCCGTTTCACTTCTTGATATAAGTGCACGCTACATTGTCTTTTAGAGCAATTAAAAATAAAAAATGTGTAATATTTTATCTTTTGTTCCTTCTCTGCTGCTCTTTTTTGGTTTTTATTTACTTATTTTTTGGCGTTGGTTCACGCGTCTGACCGAAATTATTTCCTGCCTCAAGAACTTCTTTCTCATTTCTCGTTGCAATGAATTGCCCAGTTTCTGTTTGTCTAAGGAGAGACTTACTTCTCCCTCCCCTCTGCAGGTAATTTCTCTGGATATAAAATTCTAGATTGGCGCTTTCTTTCGGCACCTTGAAGGTTTCACTCCACATTCTTTTTGCGCGTGTGGCTTCTGATGAGAAGTCTGCTGTCATTTTTGTTCTTTTGTAGGTAAAGTGTTCTTTCCCCCTGGGACTAGGATCTTGTTAGGGATAAGAGTCTTGGAGGGGGTGGGGAGTGGTTAAAGATGTTCACTCTTCTCTTGTCCCATCCAGACTAGGCAGGATCTCTCTCTGATTATTCCAGTGGGAACCTGGTGGGATTCCTGGAGTGATAGCCCACATAAGCATAGTGTCCCCCCATGACTGCAGGTGCCCATCATACTCTCATACGAGTCTGCACTCAGATTCCTGACTTATCTAAATAATGACTTAAGTGCTCCTTCCAGTTTATTGATTCCAGTGCCTTCTATTTCAGGTAAGTGAATCTCAGGAGCTATAGTTCTAGATGCATCTGTCCTCTAGAGTTCGGCATAATGGTTTGCCTTGTGACCTCAGCTTTCAGATGGTTCCAAGAAGAGTTAGGTAACCTCCATTCATCCAGCTTTTTCTTGGACAGATGGGTATGATGACTTCCAAGCTCTTTACATGATGGATCTTGGCATTTGTTTTCTCTTAAAGGTGCTTGAATAGATGATTAATTGTTCACTGTAAGACGGAAGCACTTCGTGTGTATGTTCCTCAGGCTGAACCCCAGTGTGCAGTGAGTGAGTTAGTACCCAGGCCTCAACCCCAGTTTGTTCAGCTACCAACTCTTTCTTCCTCCTTCTCTCAGGTAAGCACTGAAATGTTAATCAGCAGGTGAGAGTTGGATTAAACCAGGGCTGGGGTTTTGCCAAGTGAGAGAGGGGCAGAGGGTTGATGGTATATGCAAGGGAGCGATTAGAATGATAAATCCCCAAATCCAAGCTTGGTAAGTAGAGGAGTGAGGGATGGTGAAAAGGCAATAGAACCTGTTGTAGGTTCTGGTTTCCCTTATGCAGTTATTTTTCTGCTCAGGATCTATTAATGCCTTCTCATTATTTATTTAATACTTTCAATAGGAATCCACAACTATTTAAGGACCATTACTAGGCAAGGCACTGTGTTAAATGATGTGGCACAAAAAAGGCCATTTGTGCTGTCCAGAGAAAGCAGGCGTGTAACTCAAGGAGATAAAGTACCTCAGCTGATTCTGAAAGGAGTCTGGACTCTTCAGTTGACTGTTCAAAAGCCTCCACAATGGGATGCTAAGCCATTTTTTGGTCTTACCTCCTCCACTCCCCTAAACAAATCCAGTGTGGTCTATTGTCATTCTCCCTCCTCCTCACCTTTGCTTGCTGGTGATAATCTCCCTGGAATGCCCACCGGAGTGACCTCCCCCAACAAAACTCTCTCTCCATCCTGAAGGCTGAGTTCGAAGGAGGACTCCAGGAAGCCTTCCTGATCTCTTTAGTAGGAAGCTGTCCCCTCTCCTTGCAACTGTTCACGTGGGATCCGTCACACACACATACTTGTCTCACCTTTTCCAGCAGACAGCATGGATATTTTCCTGTCAGCCTGTCTGTGTAGCAGTGTGTCTGCCTTTTATCATAAAGCAGTTAGGAAAGCCCTTGAGAAAAAGAGGAATTTAAAGAACAAGGGTAGAACCAGATGGTTAAAAATCAGCCACTGGTTTGGGTTTTCTGGTTGTCATGGACACGGTATTTTCTATTATTGGTAACTCTGGTCTCTATGGTGAGCTCACACTTAGAGCTAGAACCTTACAAAGGCAAGAGAGGGGATTAGATGTGGCCCACTTCATTTTTCAGTGAAGGGGGAGGGCAGGTATGGGGAGGACAGATAGATGGGGAAAAGGCTAAAAATAAATGTGCGGCTTTCCAATGGTTTCCATCTCCCAATAAATATTACATTTTAAGTTAGTTTAAATCTTTTGTATATGTATTCCATTGATTCCTGTTAAGACTGCAGTATAATTCCCTTCACCATGCGACTCCTTCCTCACCATCTTACAATCTGTTGTGTGTCTAAAATGACCGCTTAGGGGCTCCTAGGTGGCTCAGTCAGTTGGGCGTCTGCCTTCGGTTAGGGTCATGATCCCGGACTCTCGGGATCGAGCCCCACATTAGGCTCCCTGCTGGGTGGGGAGTCTGCTTCTCTCTCTGCCCCTCACCCCACTCTTGCTCTCTTTCTCTCTCAGATAAATAAGTAAAATCTTAAAAAATAAAATAAAATGACCGTTTAAGTATGAAAAGTTGGCAGTATGGATAGATAATCTCAGCAATAAGGGGATGGAATCCCATGCCAGAGAATTCAAGGGATCCATGCTACATGTGGTACACATAGGGAAACACTGAAGATACCAAGAGTAGGCTCTCTGATCCCACTTCTGGTAAATGGATGAGACCCAAATGGAACCTTCTAACTCAAGTGATAAAGCTCAGAAGCAAGAGTGTCAGATCAGAGGCTTTTAACACCTGGGCTGTCTTTTGCTCAGCATTTATAGAGTTGGCTTCAGCCAACATAAAGCAGCGACCTCAGGAAATAGTAGGGTAGAGCCCTAGCTGGAACCTGGCATTGCTCGCTACCTGGGGTTAGCCAAACAACAAATGGAAGACACAGTCTCCACACAAGGCCACTCTCATTTCTGACACCAACTGTACATTTGATGGTTCCTCCAGACCACTCCCAGTTTTGATAATTTATTAGGAAGACTCATAGAACTCACCCAAAGCTATTATATTCATGATTATGGCTTATTACAGGGAAAGGACACAAATTAAAATCAGTGAAGGGAGGAAGCATACAGGGCAGATCTGAGAGGGTTGCAAATGGGAAGCTTCTGTTGTCCTCTTCCCATGGAGTCAAGTTACCTGCTTGATGTTGATGTGTGACCATACTCCCAGAGCACTGCTAATCAGAGAAGCTTACCAGAGCTTCAGTGTCCAGAGTTTTTATTGGGACTTCATTAGATAGGCAGGATTAATGGATTGATTGCCCATGTGGTTGAACTCAGTCTCCAAGTGAACTGATATCATGTGCCCTGAAGCACTCACCCTAAATCATGCAATTGGTCTTTCTGTCATGGCCAGCCCGTACCTCAAGACTGTCGAATATAGGGGTGCCTGGGTGGCTCAGTGGGTTAAAGCTTCTGCCTTTGGCTCGGGTCATGATCTCAGGGTCCTGGGATCGAGCCCCGTATCTGGCTCTCTGCTCAGCAGGGAGCCTGCTTCCCCCTCTCCCTCTGCCTGCCTCTCTGCCTACTTGTGATCTCTCTCTCTGTCAAATAAATAAATAAAAAATCTTAAAAAAAAAAAAAAAAAGAGACTGTTGAATATGCCAGGCCCCATTTTAAGATCCAGTGTAGCCAGTCCCCACCTTAAAGGAAGGCACTTCTATCAAATATGGTACAGATTACCTCCCAGAAGCTGAAGCAAGAGCCAGACCTCATTTTGTGCAAGACCAAATTCTTTGCCACACAGCTACATACATTGCAAATTAGAAACAAAGAGTTAGCTCGTGGGATAGCAGTTTTATTCCACAGAGAAGAGCACAGATGAAATTTCTTGGTAGGAGAACATGGGTCTACTTCCCTTCTCTCTCTTGCCAGGTGGCTGGGTTGTAAGAATGGAAACACAGGTTTGTATCAACTGACTCTCTAGCTTAAGAACTGAGAGAGAGTTATTAAAGAGCTCAGAGTGAGGCAAAATATTTTATTTATCTACAGTCCAAACAACCAGAATTAGACTACCTTTTATTCATTAAAAAATTAGTAAAACAAAACCAAACTCCAAAAAACCTCATATGACAGATAATAAATATTTTATAGCTTGAACATGGGGTTGGGATGCATATGGGAGAGTTCTTTGGAAAAATATATAATTCAAGAAGGAGAGAATTCTAGAAAGCACCTGCAGTATGTTCTCAATATGATTGATGTATGGACCTGAAGTAAAAGATAATTGGTGGGAGATAACACAGCCAAGATGATAAGATAGGTGGGTGATGAGCAGTCATAAATGGGGGTTAAAAAATAGAAAGAGTTCAGTTACAGAATTTAAATCTTCAAAAAATTAGCAAAGCAGAATCTTTACTGCTTTAATAAACCTGCATAAAATCAAATCAGTGATGTGGGGAGAGAACTTGAGAAAGTTTCCCAGAATGTAGAGGAAAAGGTGTAGGATGAAAATGAAGACAGAAAAAGTAGTAGATATTGAGGAGGAAGGAAAGAAGTCCCAAATCAGATACTCGGTGATTATGAAGAAGTTTGGAGGCAATGCTGAGATACCAGAACATAAAATAGAAGAAAACTTTCTTTTTTCTTTTTTCTTTTTTTTTTTCAGATTTTATTTATTTGACACAGAGAGAGAGATCACAAGTAGGCAGAGAGGCAGGCAGAGAGGGGGGGGGGAAGCAGGCTCCCCGCTGAGTAGGGAGCCCAGTGTGGAGCTCGATCTCAGGACCCCGAGATCATGACCCGAGCCGAAGGCAGAGGCTTAACCCACTGAGCCACCCAGGTGCCCCGAAAACTTTCTTGATCTGAGGAAAAAAACTTAGCATCAAGAGAGAGAGTAATTAGAAAAAAATGTGTCCACCCTCCATGATGGCTGTACCCTGTATCAGGGTAGATCTGTGTGCCCGGTGGAATACGGTAGAATGATTTTCTCTTCTGAGGTTAGCTTATGAAGATGCTATGGTTTTGTCTGGATTGTTCTCTCTCTCTTGGATCATTCTCTCTGGGGAAATCAAGCTGCCATGTCATGGAGAGGTCCATGAAGGGAGGAACTGAGGCCCTTGTACCAACAGCCATGTGAGGATTGTCCCTCTCCAGCAAATCTTCATTGACCACAGCCCCAGCCAACATCTGCACTGCAACCTCATGAGAAACCCTAAGCCGGACCCATCCAGCTAAGTTCTTTCTGGATTCCTGGAGAGATAATAAATGTTTGTTGTTGTAAGGTGCTAAATTTGGGGGTAATTTGTTATGGAGTAACAGATAACTAGTAACAACCACTAAGTGGATGAAGGAGATAGAAGGGAAATCAGGTGATAGATGGAAAGAGAGAAAATCCAAGAGATCAGAATATGTTTAAATGTTAGTGGAAGGGGCGCCTGGGTGGCTCAGTGGGTTAAAGCCTCTGCCTTCGGCTCAGGTCATGATCTCAGGGTCCTGGATTCGAGCCCCGCGTCGGGCTCTCTGCTCGGCGGGGAGCCTGCTTCCCCCTCTCTCTCTTCCTGCCTCTCTGCCTACTTGTGATCTCTCTCTCTCTGTCAAATAAATAAATCAAATCTTGAAAAAAAAATATTAGTGGAAGAATTCAATAGAAAAGAAGAAAGGTTGGGGATGGAGAAGGGGATGTGTGATAGCATGAGATTTCTAAGAAGGAAAGTGGGGTGAGTTGCTGGGGACAGGGTAGGAATTAGCCATCAATAGGAGAAGGGGCACTTTTTAAGGTGTCACACTCAAATGCTTATTAGTCTGGCCACTAAGGCATCTGAGTTTGAGATCCCACAAGAGAGGAAAACTCCGACAAGCTTCTTAATTGGGAAAATGCAAATACCTAACATTAATAACAAGAAAGGACATATTACAGAAGACGCAGATGAACGTAAAACCACCGTAAGGAAAATGATAGTCAACTCTAAGCTGACGAATTTGACAATTCAGATGCGATTTTTTTCTAAGACAATTAGTAATTATCAATTGCCAGAATTTCTTCACAGAATAGGAAAGTCAGGATAATAACCATGAGAAAAATGGAAACAGCTGCCTGAGTAATATATTAAGAAAGGTTGGCTGGGTGGCTCAGTTGGTTAAGAGTCTGATTCTTGATTTTGGCGCACGTCATGATCTCAGGGTTGTGAGATCGAGCCCCATGTCAGGCTCGTGCTGGGCATGGAGCCTGCTTACAATTCTCTCTCTTCCTCTCCCTTTGCTTCCTCCTCCCTAAATAAATAAATATATATATATATATATATATATATAGAGAGAGAGAGAGAGAGAGGTATTGGACACATACGGTTTTGTAGGCTATTTTTGTTCAAACTCTAAAGTTTTCTTGTTAATGTAAGAAGTGACAAGTCACGTGTAGTCATTTACGGTTCAATGAATTAAAACTAAATAAAATTTTAACATTCAGTTTCTCAGGGGCACTAGCTACTTTTCAAGTGCTCAATAGCCGCATGTGGCTAGTGACTGCCATGTTGGACCGTTGTCCAATATGATAGAGATAGAGAACATTTCCATCATTGCAAAAAGTTTTATGGGCCAATGTTGCTCTAAAGGAGTAGATCATTTTTATCTGGTGTAACTTGTTTCCAGGCATGTAAAAAGGATGTGAGTATCCCAATTTACCATGTGCAATTATAATAACTTTGATGCCAAAACACAGCCAAGATGACCTCATAAAAGTTAGAAACCAATCTTGTATATGAATAGATGCAAACATTCAGAATAAACCTCTGATACTTCAAATCTGTACACTCACTCGGAACTAATCCAATGTTGGCAGTCTGGAAGTGCAAGAATATTTTAATAATAGGAAGTCCATTAATATAATTTAACACATCACTAGAGAAAAGGAGAAAAACATAATTGTCTTCATAGATGTCAAATAAGTGTTTGACAAAATTAAAGTCATTCCTGAATAAGCTGAGACAAGATGGAATTTTATTTACTACCCTGAAGTATAATCTTTTTACATATCAACATCATCTCATACCTCATGCAAACAATCCCACTCATATTTAATGAGTCCAGGCATTTCAATTAACTTGAAGAATAAGACAAGACCAAGCTTGTCATCATTATAATGTAATATTGCTCTAGAAGTTTCAATCTATAATAATAAAAGAGTAAGAATCAGAGGTACAAATAAAGGAAAGGAAGAGAGAATTTTATGATAATTTTTAAGGACAGTGTGGATGTTTACCTAGAAAAGTCAAAGAAAATCAATTACAAACTAATAAGAGTTCAGCGTGATGGTTAAATTGTCAATTTGACCCAGCTAAGGGATGCCTAGATAGCTGGTAAAACAAGAGTTTTGGGTGTGTCTGTGTGGGTGTTTCTGGAAGAGATTAGTTGGGTTTTTTGTTTGTTTTGAGATTTGGTGGGGGGGAAAAGGAGAGAGAGAATCTGAAGCTGGGCGTGGAGCCTGACCTCAGGACCCTGAGACCATGACCTGAGCCAAAATCAAGAGTCGGACATTTAACCAACTGAGCCACCCAGGCGCCCCTAGAAGAGATTAGTTTTTAATTCAGTAGACCAAGAGATCTGCCCTCATCAAGGTCGGTGGGCATCATCTAGTCCGTCGGGGGCCCGAATGGAACTAAAAGATGGAGAAAGGACAAATTCTTTCTCTATTCTTGTGCTGGACGTACCACTTCTCCTTCTCTTGGACATCAGAGTTGCTGGTCCTCAAGCCTGTGGCCCCTAAATCTTACACCAGAGGCCCCCTAGTTCTTAGGTCTTTGACATTGGACTCAGTTACATCACTGGCTTTCCTGGTTCTCCAGCCGACAGCGGATCGGGGACTTCCGGGCCTCCACAGCTGCCTGAGCCGAGTCCTATAATAACTCTCTTCTCTATCCTTTAATGTAGCCTCTTGGTTCTGACCAAACAGCCCCTGTGCAGGCAAAGAGGCATGATTCTGCTTCTTTACCTCACTTCAGTCCTACCACCTTCTAGAAAGGAAAGCATCAGGTACCCGATCACAGAGCTACCTTTCCTGGGGGCATATGATCTAGAGCAAAACCCTGCTTCCTGGAGCCATCCCCCAATCCTGGACATCTTTATTTTATTTTATTTATTTTTAAGATTTTATTTATTTATTTGACAGTGAGAGAGAGATCACAAGTAGGCAGAGAGGCAGGCAGAGAGAGAGGGGGAAGCAGGCTCCCTGCTGAGCAGAGAGCCCGATGCGGGGCTCGATCCCAGGACCCTGAGATCATGACCTGAGCCGAAGGCAGAGGCTTTAACCCACTGAGCCACCCAGGCGCCCCTCCTGGACACCTTTATAATACCCGCTTGCTGAGACACCCGGGGATCCCCTTGCTGTGTGTTTCCCCTCATTTCAATGAACAGTAAGCCCAGTTTGTTCAACTACATGCATATTCCTGGAGCTCTTCGGCTGGGGGACATGGACAGGTGAGAAATCACACATACAACAGGGGCAGCAGTAACGACAATAGAACTTCCTCTAGCCACTGATAACTGGGAAAAGAAAATACAGTACAAAAAGGCACATGCACGGATTTATGCATTTTTAAAAGTTCTAGAAGGAAATACAGCTAAACATTAACTGTGGTTACCTTCCAGTTGGCAGAATGTTGAGTGACTTAAAAAAAATGTTTACACATTCTCTGTACTTTCAATGATGAGCATAGGGTATTTTTTATAGCCAGGTAAAATGTCATTTCTGAAAGCAGTGACTAACGGGAGTGAGCTGGAATCCTCAAATGAGATCATTGTGTTCTAAGCTAATAAGGGTCTAGAAAGTAGGCTGGAGAACTAAAAGAAACCTCCAGACTTTCAGTGTTCTCCTGCTCCCAGGGGGCTCACGCCCGCTCCCAGATGGGATGGAACTGAGGAGGGGGCAGAAGGGGGCACTGATAAAGCCAAGTGATGTCCCAGATGGGACAACCCTGCCCGATCCTTCTGCCAACATAGATGCTCCTCTCTGCTTCTAGGCCAGCAAAGCATCACATGGCGCCTTCAGGCCTTTGGGAGCCTGGCCTTGAGTCTGGCCATTGACAATGCTGAACTTCACCTAAACTCTTCCATTCTCTGGTGTTCAGGAAACAAAGGGTGCTTACTGCAAAGAGCCACCCTTTTCCATCGGACTTAGACAAGAGGCAGGGATGCCCCCTTGTTTACCTAAAGGCTAGACACAGACCCTCCAGATTCCCGTTCTTCGCTTCATCAGTAATTGGCTGAACTCTTGTCTGCAGGATCAATCCGAACAACGTGCTCATGGACCAGACTTTGGTTAAGCTTCTTCTCTCCTTCACCCAGGTCCCTGAACTTTGGCCCACCCTCAACCTGAGCCAGCACACAGCCTGGCCTCGACAGTCCGCTCCTGAGAAGCAGCTGGCCCTGGGGTTAATAGTCTCTGATCTATTGTCCAATCAAGCCACTTCCCTTCATCCTGTGTCCCCTACACCAGGCTCTTCCTAGCATTGTTCACTCCTCCCTATAAAAGGAAACTCCTCGTTGCTTCAGCCTTGAGACACTTGCAGATTTCGTGGTCAAAAGTAATCCCTAAGGCAAGAGCCCCTTCCCCTTCCTTTGCAATAATCCTGTTGAATAAAGTTTCTCCTTACTAATTACAGTTTTTTGACTTGACACCATATACATATGAAAGAAAACAAACAAAAGCAAAATGTCCCGATTCTCCTCTATAAAAGGATGGGAGTCAGTATGAACAACCACCTGAAAAGAAGTTCCTGAACCAACATTTAGTTGAAAATCTGGGACCTCCAAGGAATAGCCGAACACCGCAAGGTGGAGAGGTGGGGGAAGGTGGTATGAATAATGCCGCGTTGCAAGCTAAAGAAAACACGGCAGCATCTCCAAAAACCAGACTCTAAATATCCCCAGGAGTGGTGCCTGGGTGGCTCAGTCGGGTAACCATCTGCCTGCGGCTCAGGTCGTGATCCTGGGGTCCTGGGATCGAGTCCTGCACTGGGCTCCCTGCTCAGCGGGGAGCCTGCTTCTCCCTCTGCCTGCTGCTCCCCCTGCTTGTGCACTAGCTCTCCCTCTCTGACAAATAAATAAACACAATCTAAAAATCAAAAAAATATATCCCCAGGAAGGATTATAAAGCACACGGAATGAAAAGACGGTCCATTCTACATAAGCTTAAATCTGGAGAAAATAATTTTTCTTTCTCTATTGCACTCGAACTATGTATGTAAGAGACAAAGTGTTCTCAGAGATGAGCTTTATTGTTGCAAAATCTTTGTAGGATTTCCTTGATCTGTCAGCTCTCTGGAGAGAACATTTTCCAGTGTGTTTTTCTTCTTCCAACCCCACATTTTCAGGCTCATGTTGTTCTGGTGAACAAAAGCAAGACTCTGATTTGGTTTGACATGTTACACAGAGCAAGATGTCAGCTATCCGAAAAAAACGTATGTTCCACCCGTAGGAGGATTATTAAAAGGCATAAAACTTTATAACCATTAAGCAAAACAGGCTGATCGTTATGATTATTAAGGACAATTATAGCATTTAATCTGAAGGGCATAAATTGGTCAAGTGGGTAATTAATCTGGCAGACATCAAAATTATATTTAAATATTACAGCAAGGAGACAAAACACAGAACCGGCTGCCAGATGGGCTCGAAATCTTTTTGAACACCTTTCCAAGGCTCATAAATATTTCCTTTCATTTCTTATTCCCCTCCCCGCTTTTAGTCAAGCTCGTTTGCAGATTGTGGCTTTTGGGGAAACTGAGGACTGTTTGCACTCAAGTGTGATCATAGTCACTTCTGTTTATTGTCACCTGCTGTGAATATCTGAACTCCGTAGCTGCTCAGATTTGGGGTGTTCTTCCTACGGACGAGCAAAGCGGGGAGAAATTGGGCCACAGAGAGAAGGGTTTCTGAAAACTGAGCAAACAAATTAACTTGGTACTCGTCTCCGCGAGGCTGACACTTTCTTTATTAAGCGCTTTGTGTGGGTCAGGCACTGGGCTTGGCACTTAGATCGTGAGATGCATGATCTCATACATTCGTGAGCCACGAATGATCTATTACACGAACGATCTATTACAGATAAAACTCTGAGCCCTTGGGGGGTTACCTAGATTGCCCTAAGACACACAGCTAATAAGTGACAGAGCTAGGTACTAAGCTAGGTGTTTGGAACCGCGTGTCTACCCACGCCCTGAGACCTTCAGGTAAAGTTGTTTGTGTTTAGAGGTGTGCATGTGTGTCTGCGTGTGTGTGTGTGTGTGTGTGTGTGTGTGCATGTGTGTGAGTAGTGGGCATGATGGTGTGGGGGAGAAGAAAGTTAAGGGGCAAATAAGGCCTTTCAATAGTATAAGGTCTCTGCTAATATTGTCCTTAAGTGTCTTGTTTATTTATTTGTTCTTCAGCTAATTGTTGGTTTTCCTGGTAAAAGGTGAACCCTAAGATACTACTAACTTAAAATTTTCTTTCTTCTTTTCTTCTTTAACATTTCTTCTCTGTCTTGGTTTAAGATTTCTTATTCATTTACTTCCCACTCCTATTTTGCATTAGTTTTCTTCTGCCACTATACATCATAAGCGGACCTATTGACGTCAAGATGTCAGGGGTCCCTCTCTGTGTGGGAGCTCGTGGGAAGAGTGGTCGTCAGAGAGATGCTGGGCCTAGAACTCAGGGGTTGAATATCTGTTTCTGATTTTTTTTTAAAGATTATTTATTTATTTGAGAGAGAGAAAGAGAGTACATGAGCTGGGGGAGAGGCAGATGGAGAGGGAGAGGAAGACTCCCTACCGAGCAGGGAGCCTGATGAGGGGCTCGATTCCAGGACCCCGGGATCATGACCTGAGCGGAGGGCAGCCGCCAAATGGACTGAGCCACCCAGGCACCCCCCTGTTTCAGATTTTAAGTACTCAGCTGTCCCATTCTTGGAAGAAGTAGGTAAATACAAAAATGGAGTGAATTTGAGGTTTGGGGCAGGGGAAAAGAGAGAAATGGGGAGTAGATAGTTACTCTGGAGAAACTCCCGATGTTTTTAGTGACTTCTTGCTAGCAGCAAGGGTCAGAAAAGCTATTTGTTCATGGTGGGGACTTGAACTGCTAACAATATGAACTCCCAGTTATGCTAACTTCTTAGGGGAAGGGGGCTCTGTGTCTACTGAGTGCCTGCTGGGTGCAGACACTTTTCTAGTTGCTTCCTATAGTGTCTTAAATTTAAATTCATACCAAATCCATTGAGATCAGAACTATTATCCTCATGCGAAAGAAAGCAAAATCAAATATCAAAATCTTCTCTCTACTTGCCTACGGCCATTCAGCCCAAATCGGGGGAAGTGGGGCCTGCCTCCTTCCCGTAAATCGATTCCACGTTATTGGTGAATGAGCTTCTAGAGACGTGTCGGATGAACGCTGCAGGCTGGTGGTGTTTTCTCTCCACCCACTTGCACGTACGCTGGTGTCGGTGACTCCACTCTCTTCCCCCAGGGAGCAGCTGTCCCACGTATCTGGAGAGGAGGGAGAGCTGTGGGCTTAGCCATGGCTTGACCCGTTTGAGGCTGGGTGTCCACAGTCTGATCAGAAACGCCGTCCCGGTTTCTGATCACCCCCACGGTGATGGGTTGAAGAAAAAAACCCCCATTTTATCGGGTTTTGTAGAAGATGGTTTCACCTTCGAATGTGACAAATACCACGTTGCACCATATTTAATTTCCCCAATGGGTTGAGTGGATGGAGTGGATGGATGGCTTCTGACAGCGCTGGGCAGACAGAGAAGAGGTGTCAGCTCCCGTCAGATCTGTTATAAGCGAACTCAGTAGGAATGCAGGGAAGCCACCAGGGTCACATGTAGGCCACCATGTCAGGGACTCCAGGTCCCCCCCCAACACGTTCTCAGCAGGATGTTGATTCTTTTGCCCCAACTGTCCTGTGAGCGCCCGGCTGAGCTGCCTCAGGTGAGAGCCATGTTACCCAGGCTATACTTCCCAGAATTGATCAAAAGCCTGGCTGAGAAGAGAGTTGAGGACGGGCTGGCCAGAGGATCTCGGGCTGGTTGTTCCTCCAGGTCCTCTCTGATTAGGTCCAAGAGCTGTGTGCCTGGGCCAACCCGCTGAAGGCCTCCGGGAGGGCTGTTGCTACATCTCCCTTCATGCGACCCCAATGATGCCTTCAAAACTGTCCCAGAAATCTTCTCTGGTTTTTCCTATGAATTCATATCTAGATATAGAGACCTGATTAAACAGAGGTTTTATATTTTTGGAAACGCAGTCTCATAGGCAGTGTATGTACTCTCACTGGGAGGCCCATTATTCCAGTTGTCTCTTTCTCTTTTCCTTGTCTTTTTTTAAATGACCATTGCCTAGATTGATGTATGCATTTTGAAGCTCCTTTTGACTGCTCTGTGCAGAGAGGCTTGGGGGGGGCGGGCAGGGGGCAAGAGTGGAAGTTGACGGGGCTCTGGCAGTCATCAGTGAGGGTGGCGGCTGTCGAGATGGGATGGATTTGTGGTATAATTGACGGGACTTAGGGTTGGGTTAGATGTGGGGAATCAGGTGAAGGAAGGAGTCAGAAGGACCTCCACCAGCTTCCGGCCTTAGTACCTGGGCTAGATGATGCTCTTTCTTGAGGTGATTAGGGAAGGACCAGGTTTGAGGATAAACTAAAGAATCCTGTTTGAACACTATTTTGAATGCCATTTGGGATATCTCAGTGGAAGCATTCAGGAGGCAGTTGTCTCTGCATCTAGAGCCCAGAGGAGGGGGTGGCTCACAAGATGAAAATTTGAGAGACGTACGCACAGATAGCACTTAAAGCCGTGGGAGGTATGAGATCACTTAGGAAAAGTGGAGACGCAGAAGGGAAGAGGTCCCAGGGGATGGTGGCCTGCAGAAACCACAGTATGTGGTAGCAAGGAGCAGCCAGCAAGCCGAGAGGAAAACTGAATGACATTGCAGACGCCAGAAAGGATGGTGTCCCGCTAATGAGTGGTCAACCAGGAGGAGGGGTGCTGAGAAACCACATGAGATGGGGACAGGGAAGTGACAACTGGCGATTATATTTGGTAACATGGAGACCACAGTGAGCTTGTCAAGAGCGTCTTCTGTGAGCTGGTAAGGCAAGAAGCCAGAGGGGAGTGGGTCAAAGAGAGAATGAGAGATGAGGAAGCGGGGAGAGTATGTGTAAATGAATCTCCAAGAAGTTCTATTGTGAAGAGGAAGAGAATATTGGGTTCTTTCCTAGCAACCGGTCTCTTGTTAGCATGTGGAAATGAACCCTTATAACCGACTGGGCTTTTTTCTTATGTTTGGTTACTAGAAACCAGCACTCAGTTTGTGACCCACTTACAACAAGAATTTAGGATTTTCCACCCTGGCTCAATTTTATGTCCCTACACTTATTTTTCATTCTATTTTGACTCCTACTTTTTTCTTTTTTGAAACAGAAACAGAAAGGAATTTATTTCAGTGAGGCTAACACCAGGAAGACAGCAGACTAGTATCTCAAAGATAGCCTCCGAAGTGCTGAAAATACTTCTAGTTTTGTAGAAGGAAAATGTGGGACAAAGGTCGGTGGGTACGAACAGGTGGGCAGTAAAGGTCAGGTCGATCATTGTCTTGGGCTTAATCACATGGGATCTTGCTGACTCAGGGCAGTTCTTATTGCTTGATGGGGTAGTTTCTTGGTTCCCTATTATGGGATGCTTGGCCCGCAGGGTCTTTTGCTTAAATTAAGAGAGAAGCTGGAAAGAACTTAGAAAGTACAGATTCTTGACTCCTACTCTTAACAGTCCATCTTGTTGATTTTATGTACCATGTTAAGATGCCTTAAATATTATCTGCAGAAACCTGAGCATATAGATAAATTATTTCATAGGCTTGAAAGTGCTGTCTGGGTCAAGGACCAGTCTCACTAAAGTTCAGTGCGTTTTTTAAATTTGTTTTGATTGCTTGTACCTCATTCAATTCTTGGCCCCAATTTCATTTTGTGTCATATCAGGGGATTAGCATCTACATCATCCTTGGAAACAAGCTCATTCCTGCTATGGCACCGAGAGGAGTCAGTGGTGGGCTGGGAGGTAGACCTGGCCCGCCTTGACACTTGGCAGGCATCAGCCCCTGCAGACACGAACATGTCCTCTGGGAGCCCTAAGGGCTGAAGGCCCTCTCAAGCTTTGCCATGCATTGGAATTGCCTGGGAATCTGGTAAAAATGTGTAGGAAATCAGAATATGTCACCCTCAAATATGCCACCTTGGCACTAGGATTATTCTGAGCTGAAGACAGTGCAGAAACAGCAGATATCGAACAAGCTCTGGGCCTTCCTCCTCTATTTGTCTAAGAGCAGGATGTAAATTTCCATTTGTCCAGGTGTCTCCTTAGCTCAGAGCAGGAAGAGGAAGACAACTCTAGACTCACCAGCCCAGAGACAACACTGACAGAAATCTACATAACAAACTTCACTAAAACAACTCTCCTCTTCCATTAGTTCCCTCCCTATATTTACCTTCCCACAGTTTGCCACCCCTAAAAGCCCAAACTGCCTGTCCTTTGTCTCATCACTGCTCTATAAATTTAGTGTTCTTTGGTAGGGTGCTATATAAGCCCCAAGTTTTAACCACTCCTTTGAGTTACTCATCACTGCGTTTCTCCTGCTCTATGCTGCCTACGTTCCTAAACACTGTCTCTCTCTTAGCCTGTTTTTTGTTGCTTTAATTTCCAGGGCCCCAGATAGAATTTAAAAGGACAGAGAAAAAAAAGTTTTGGTTTTTTTTTTCTCCCTTACAAATTCTGGTCTGGTCTGCTCTCCACTCTGGTCTGGAGTGGAGCCCGAGAGTCTATTTCTAACAAGCTCTCATATGATACTAATTGCCACTGGTCTGTGGACCATACTTGAAGCAGTGAGGACACAGGTCACCAGGGGCTGCCTGCAGGACAACACACCCAGCCCCTCTGGATTTCTTAAATGTGCTTTTATATGAGCTGATGGACCATAATCATCTGGGAGAAGGGACAGCCACTGAAGTTCATCAGAGAGCCCACTTGGATTTGTACCAGCCTGCTCTGGATTAGAAGGGACAGGCTTATTTGTGAGAATCACCTAACATTCCAGTCTTGTCTACTGAAAACTGAGAGCCAGATGCCATTTCAGGTTCCTGGCTTAGATTTGCATCAGTAGCATTGGACCTGAGTGTTTTCCTACTCTCTTCTTTTGAGGAATCACACGCTAATCACTGTACATCGTTTGAGGCAGGCTGCTGCTCACCAGTGGCTTTGGAGGATCTTCCCGCTAAAAATAGTTTGGTGGTGGTGCTTCTTGGGGTAGGGGTGCGGCTGTGAGGATTAGCTCATTAATTTTGCAGACGGCTTCCAGCTGCATGGTAACTGGCAAAGCCCCTGAAAAGAGAAGGATCCAAGGTATCTTTCAGACCAGTGTGGGATTAGACGATGCATTCCTAGAGGCAGGAATGACTCGGGAAGCCCAGAGCCCAGGGAGACGTCAGCCTGAGACAGGAGCGAAGGCTGCTCTACCTTTCCATCACCTCTTGGATCCATTGGCTCCAAGTTGGTCCTGAGAGAGGTGTGGAGTTTTCCCTGGTCCCCCTCATGCACTCTGACTTTGTTAAAGCAGCTTTGCTCCAGAAGGATTTGTAAATTAATCTGTCACCGTGTCACCATGGCAACATACTTATGTATCTCAAACGCTATGAGCCCAGGGGGCCAGGATTTGAGAACTGCTTTACCCAGTGCCCTAGCTAGTGATTAACAAAGGATTATGTTGTAGAACACACAGGGCAGGCTGGTTGGCTCCAGCGCAAAGAAGGCTTAGGGACCTGGTGTCCAGTTCTCTCCCTTTAGAAGGGACTGAGATTCATTAAATAATCAAGGACCGGCAGATCCCTTCCGGCCTCAGAGGGCATATAATAACCTCCCAGGGGGACCAAAAGAGAAACCCAAAAGAAGTGAAGAGCGAGAACTTGCATTTCCAGCACAGTGGGGGACATACGTGATGTTAGACAGGGAGGCTGAGACAGGTGAAGAGTATAAGGCAGAAGTGGGGGAACAAGCAGGGTTCTGTTCCCCTCTTCAGGGCTCCCCTCTCCTCCCTGCCACTCCCCTTCCCTCTCCCCTTATCCATTCATTTGACAGTTTGGGGAGGGACCAAAGATGCTGAGAATTGATTCATCCACCTCACTGCTTGGGGCATTTACTAGTCCAAACAAGACCTCTCTCCTGTTTCCTTTTTCTCTCTCATCCCTCACTCCACACCTATTTCCCTCCCTGTTCTAGATGCTTCTGATTGGGTTTCCTAGAAGCAGAGTTGGAGACAGAGATTCTTATTCTGTGATTTATTACCGGGGAGCTCTTAGGAAACATTGGCCAGGGGAGCAGGGCAGGGGAACAGGAAGACAAGGGTTCCAGGCACGGCTCACTCCAGCGGCATCCCGCGGAGGGAGAGGGGGACTCTAGGGCATGAATGGCTGAATGGCGTCCCAAACTGCGGCTCTCCCCTCACCTTTCTGCCTCCCTTACAATGAGGCAAGGGAGCAGGCTGGGGGTCTGCGGGGTTGGGGGCTGCCCTTGAGGCGGCTCTCCTTAGCCAAGGGCCATTCTCCAAAGAAATGAGGCAGCCAGGCAACACAGTAGCCAATACTCACAGTAGTGGGGGGGGGGGCGGGCTGGGGACCCCAGAAACCTGAAAGAGCCGGGTGGGACGCCAATGACTGCAAGAGGCAACTGTTAGGACGCGTTTAATAAATGTCCCTGTGTGTGCGACTAGTGACTTTGTAGGACGATCAGGGCTCGTTCAGACAACATCTACTGAACCCCTAGTCTCTGTCTCGGGCTATATTCTAAGAGCGAGGGGGTCGGAGTTGTGAAGGAAACAGACCGTATGGCTCCCGGCGAGGTTGCAGTTTGGGGGAGGAAATAGATAAGGGGATGGCGGGCATCCAAATGGGAGCAGAGTGAGAAAGAGCCCCTCAGGTGTGGCCAATCCCAGCGGAGGGCCGGATTCCTGCCCGGGTGGAGGACGGGCGTTTGTGGCTAGAGCTGATTCCGCGCTACCAGAGCGCAAAATGGGAGGGTGGGGGCTCCACGCAGAGGGAGAAACGAGCTCTGTGGGTTCGGGGAATGGAACGAAGGTCAGTGTGGCCCCAGTACAGCGAGCCGGGGGGAGAAGGGGCCACAGCGTAGGGTGCTGGGCCTCCCAGGTCGTGTTTGGGACTGAGGATTATCACAGAAGCTCAGTGGGAATCCATCAAAGGCTTCAAGCAGGGAAGGGACGCGATCCCTATGGTGGCTCAGGGGAGACGAGCCGAGGGAGGGGGTGGGGGGCTGGTGAGGGAACCGCCTGCCTGAAGTTCCCCCTACCATGTGCACCGGGGTGCCATTTTCTGAAGGGCAGATGCGGGGCAGGCCGCTGGGAGGGTGTGTTTAGAGCTTGGGATGGGCTGTGCTGGGACGTTAAGTCCCGTCGTGGTCCGCATGCAGGGGATTCTCATCACCCAGGGAGAAGTGACAGCTAGGAAGGAAGAGAAAAGTGAGACCAGGGCCAAGGCCCAGGCAGATGAGGGGCAACCAGAAGATTCTGAAGGAGAAACCAGAGAGGGAGGAGTAGCACAAAATGATGGCAGCAATGAACCCTCGAGTTGCTTCAGGGAGGAGGGAGGTTGGGCTGGGGGAAGCAATCAGGTGACCATCAGATGGGCCTGAGGATGAGGCCACAGGGGGCGCTAGGGAGAGGTGAGGGCCACCGGCAGCTCTCCAGGGGTGGAGCCGGGCTTGAGGGGATGCAGTGAGGCAGCATCGCATCTAAATAACCTTGGATATTTGTGGAAAGAAAGGGCAGCCTCTGGACTGGGAGTCAAGGAAGACACTGAAGTGGGGGACCTGTTTGAATGGGGTCAGGAGCTGGTTTGTGGGAAGACGTCGAGGGTGTGGGAAGGAGGGTGGTTAATTGCTAGAGGAAGTCAGCAGAGGTGGGAGCAGGTAAGAGGCAGACCACAGTCTCCATTATTTGGCCAACATTGGGCCCACCCACATCCGGGTCTCAGGCTAGGGATGGGAAGAGCAGGGAGGGAGGGTGGGAGCATTTAATATAGCATCCTAGCCTGAGCGTGGGACAGGGACCTCACCTTCCACATCCTCCTGGATCCTCTCTCGCCTGCTGACCCTGGCCAAAGGTCATCACCCCAGTGGGTCCTCAGGAGCCTTCTCCTCCCATCCTGCACCCTGTCCGCCCCCCCGCCCCGCCCCCCACACACAGCCTCTTCATGCTGCCCTCAAGATGACTTTTCCAAAATGGCTCCCTTCTAACTTCTGTCTTTCCCCAGTCCAATAAGAAAATAAATGTGCACCCTATTGCACCTAAGGAAGGATTTTACTCGAAATGGTTACTGAAGGGAGGGGAGATTGCTATTGCCAGGGAAGTGGGTTGGGGCAGATGGGATTCTGGCAACGAGGAAACCACTTGGCTCATAAAGTCTGTGTGTCTCAAGGGTTAGGAGAAGAGTTTATCTTTTATAAAGGGAGTGTGCTACAAAGAACTGGGTGTGGGAACATGGGATGAAGGGGTGTGGCCTGATTGGACAATGGATCAGAGAATATTATATCCTGGGGCCAACCTCTTCTCTGGAGGGGACTATTGAGGCCCAGCTATGTGCTGGCTCAGGTTGAGGGTGGGCCAAAGTTCAGGGACCGGGTGAAGGAGAGAAGCTTAACCAAAGTTTGGCCCACAAGCTTTTTGTTTCTATTGATCCTGGAGACAACAGTTCAACCAATCATTGATGAAGCAAAGAAAGGGAATCTGGAGGGTCCATGTCTGGCCTCGAGGTGAAAAAGAGGGGCATCATGAGTCTTGTCTAAGTCCAACGGGGTAGGGTCGTTCTTTGCAATAAGCCTGTTTCAGGAGCACAAAAGAGGGGGAGGATTTCCTAACCGTTGCTGTTTTCCAGGAGCACAGGGCTCAGGGAAAATTCAACATTTGTCCCCGTAATCCATGCCTTCCCCATTGCTTAGAGCAATGCAGTTATGCTAGATGTTAGGAAATCTGTTTCGCCATTGATAACCTCTCGGGGGTGTGGGGCTGCTCCCTGTCACTTGCGTAGTCCTTCCTTCACTGTATGAGTCTGAGGAGCCGAGGCATCTCCTGGGGGTTTGTTAGAAAAGTCCAGCTTCCAGATCAGCTGTGACCCACTGACGGGGTTTGCAGGGTGACTCTCAAGGTGTTCCTCCTGCCCATATCCTTCACGCCCAGCAGCTTCCCTTCTGCAGGCCTTTGCTGTCCCCCAGCCTGGCTCCACTGAGGGCAAGACGTTAGTTGCCCAGGTGACCTGGTCTTCAAGCGATCTCTCTGTCTCTCCATCTCAGCCTGGCTGCGGGGGCTGGACTCTCTTCTCCTCCCCTTCCGGCTCCCACTGTGTCTTACTTAGTTGCTGAGTTAGGGTTTAGCAGGGTTGGGCTGTCAGTGGACCCCCCCACCCTCCAGTGCCTTGAGCCTACCCCCCCTCCCCATCACAGCTGCTTGCACTGAGGGCTGGAGTTGGTAGCTTGCCCATAAACCAATGGTTCTTAGTCTTGACTGCATACTGGTCTCTCCTAGGGAGCTTTTAGAACTCCCATTGTCAAAGCCATGCCCCAGATCAATTGCATCGGACAAGGGCCCAGGCATCAGTATTTTTTAAAGCTCCCTAGGACCACTTTAAATATAAAGACACATATAGATTAAAGGTAAGTAGATGGAGGAAAATATACCATGTTAACACTAGTCAAAGAAAGTGGGAGTAGCTATGTGAATTACAGACAGTGCTAACTTCAAAGTAAGGAAAGTTATCTGTGATAAAGAAGGGCATTACATCCTGGTAAATGGATTAGTTCTCCAAGAAGATAAAACAATCCTTAACGGGTGTACGGCTAACAGCAGAGTGTCAAACTATGCGAGGCACAAACAGAACTGCAAAGAGAAACAGAGGAATTCACTATCGTCGTTGGAGACGCCGCTCTCAGAAATGGAGAGATTTGGCAGGCAGAAAGTCAGTAAGGACCTAGGTGAACTCAAGCACACCGGATTTAATCAACCTCTACAGACGACCATATTTAATGAACATCTGTAGATGACTTCATCCGACAACAGCAGAACATTCTTTTTTCAAAATCACATGAAACTTTTCTCGAGACTACATTTGGGGCCATAAAACACACTCTAACAAATTGTTAAAAAGAACAGAAATCCTGCAGTGTCTTCTCTCAGACCTACAATAAATTAGAAATCAATAATAGAAAGATAACTGGAAAATCCCCGAGTACATGAAGATTAAATAACACATTTCCCGAGGGCACTTGGGTGGCTCAGTTGGTTAGGCATCTGACTCTTGATTTGGGCTCAGGTCATGATCTCAGGATCATGAGATTGTACCCTGTGTCGCTCAGTGCAGGCCGTAGAGCCTGCTTAAGATTCTCTCTCTCTCTCTCTAAAAAAAAAAAAGAAAAAAACAAAAATGAAGAGCCCAAAAGCAAAAAACCCACACACTTCTGAATAACACACAGGTCAACTAAGAAATCTCAATAGAAATTTTAAAATATTTTGAACTAAACAAAACAGAAAACACAACATCAAAATTTGTGGGATGCAACAAAAGCAGGGCTTCGAAGGAGATTTATAGCATTAAATGCATACATTAGTAAAGGAAGATCCACAATCGATGACCTAAGTTTTCACCTTATGAAACGAAAAGGAATTGCATATTAAATCTAAAGTAAGCGGAAGAGAAGAAATAAGTGGAGCAGAAATCGATACATTAGGAGGAGGCAATCAACAGAGAAAAATCAATGAAACCAAAAGCAGGTTCTTTGAAAAGATCGGCGAGCTTCCGCCCGCAATTCCAGTGTGTCCCCAGGGGTGAAATGGCCCCTCCATTTCCCCTATGGGCTGCAGTACATCCTGGACCCTGCTTCTCACTTCCTCCCCTCCCCCTAAACTCAGAGCATGGGCCCATCTAACTTTTCCTGCCTTCCTCTTGGGCCAACCCTCGTCATGCTGACCAGCACTGGCCCAGACTCCCACAGGCGGCCCAGCCAGGTCCTCCCTGAGGGGTCTATCTCCCCGCTGGCCTGACTGCCGAACCGCTTTTGCAGTCCTCTGGCCCCTCCCCTCTGGCCAGCAACTCCAAAGCCCATCTAGTCCATGAGGGAGACCCTGCCTTCAGACCCCAGACTCTCCCCGATCCTATCACTGCATAAGGAGGTCCCACCAAATCCTGAGATGGGGCTGCCAACTCTGCTTTACCACCAGCTCTCTGATTCCCAATCCTTGCCTTACTGATGTGGGAAACAGAGGCAGAAGAGAAATTATTAAATTTCCTTACTACCTACAGCCCATTGACAAGTCCATGAAACAGGCAGAATGACCTTCCTCTAGGGACTCAGCTGCTTTGATGTCAATACTTTGCTAAGGGCAAAAGGGAATCTTAGCCCAACCCCCCAGGATCCTGTAAGTCTACTTTAACATATAATGATTCTTTTGGAAACTTCCTTTATCTCAACCTCCCAAGACACGTGTTGGCAATCGTCCCCCAAGCATATGACCCACCGATACACATCTGAAGGGTCTCATGACTCAGGTTTTTTGAGACAGTAATAAATGACCCTTTTCACAATAATAGCTAACCCCCTCAAGGTCCTGGAAACCTAGCTTCCAAATTCCTTCGAGACTTAGGCTATCCCTACACCCCTCCCAACTTGAAAGTATATAATGGGCCACTCTTCATGACACCGGTGTGGCTCTTTTTGCCCACAGGTCCCGTCCCCGTGCTTTAAAAAAACCACCTTTTTGCACCAAAGATGTCTCAAGAATTCTTTCTCGGCCATCAGCTTCAAACCCTAACGTCTTTCTTACATCATTAGGACCTCTCTCATAGTATCCAGTTATTTCTAGTGTTGTCTTGATATGTAAAAGATACTCAAAGCAGAATTTGTTGGAAGTCAATTACATTTATAAAAGGGGTCCATTAAGGCATTTCTAGGGTTGGAGGAAAACCACACAAGAATGAGACACATTGCACTGAAAAAGGTTTTTGTTTTTTGTTTTGTTTTTCTTTTCTGCTGAAGCCACTATTGGAATTGGTACCATTAATTTTATAAAAGAGGTCTCTTAACGCAGAAAAGCTCTAACAACCAGAAGAGGTGATTTGGAGCTTCTGAGGGCTGTGAGATGTGGGAACAGAGGATGGGGAGGCCTGTTGGAGCTTGCCCATTCCCAGACACGTTTGAAGCTGCATTTATCAGATGGCTTTGATCCTCCTAGGCCCAGAGATAAAGACAAGATGAGTGAGATGTTATTATTTATGTTATTATATTATTATTTATACTTAGCATAATTTACATTTGGAAGCTCTTTTGTAAAGTGCTTGATTTATATGTAATTTCCTTTCACATAGCATCACTTCTGGGCAGAGGAGGAAGGCTTTAGGCAGTTCTGGAAATCATCGCCTTTCTCGCAATTAGAGTACTCATTAAGCCAGGCCCGAGGAGAATGTGTATCTCTTTTGCAGCTTGGCTTTTATGGGAAATTGTCTTTAGCAGAAGCTTGTGCATTTCAGTGACCTAGACGGTTTTTGAGAGATTTCCATCCCGCTTCCCTGCTGAAGGTTTATATATGAAGAATGGATGGGTGGGAGTCACAAGCAGCCTGGAAAAGTGGGGAAAAAGTGGGGTGCTGGCCTGGGCTGCGGTCCCGCCAGAGGGTCTCCTCCGGGAAAAGTGATTCAGATACAAAGTGTGTCGCCAGCATCTGTGAAGTACCCAGTGGAATGGTGATTTTCAAACCTGAGTATGCACCAGCATCCCCTGGAGGGCTGTTTAAAACTGGGAGGGCTGGGCCCCACTGTTGAGTTTCAGATTCAGTAGGTCTGGAATGCAGAACGAGAATTTGCATTTCTACTAAGTTCCTAGGTGATGCTGATGTACCTAAGAGGCACATTTTGAGAACCACTGAAACAGTATATTGGGTCTTTAAGATCTAAGTTTCTGAAAAGCCAAAAGCAGTAAGAGTTTCCTAAATTGTTAAGTTTTTTACTTGGATAAGAATTGTTTCAATTAGTGCGTTCAAGAGGTAGACCAGAAGTCCTATCTGATGATTTTTTTTTTTTTTCCTTCAACATTTTTTTTGGAAATAATTATAGATTCGAGGTTCAAAGAAATTTACAGGGAGATCCCATGCACTCTTCACCAGCCTCCTCTGATATTAACAGCTTACATAATTATAGTAAAATATCAAAACCTGGAAATCAATATTGGTGCAAACCAAAGAATTTATTCAGATTTCCCCAGTTATGCATGCCCTCATTTGAGTGTGTATGTATGTAGCTCTATGCAATTTGATCACACGTGTAGCCTCAAGATACTCACCTGTGCCAACGCCACAAGACTCTTTCATGGTACCCCTCTGTAGCCACACCCACCCATTTTCCTAATCCCCATTTCTAACACCGCCACACAACTTCTAATCTGTTCTCCATTTCTACAATTATGTTATTTCTCAAATGCTATATAAATGGAACCATGCAGTATATATCCTTTTAATATCTGCTTTCATCGTTCAGCAAAATTTCCTTGAGGCTCATCCAAGTTCTTGTGTATATCAATACTTTATTCTTTTTTATTGCTGAGTGGGATTCCATGGTATGAATGTACCAAAGTTTTTTTGGTTTTTAATGGTTCTTAAACCATTCACACTTCGAAGGATATCAGAGTAGTTTCCAGTTTGGGGATATTAGGAATAAAACTGCTACAAACATTTGTATGCAAGTTTCTGTGTGAAAATACATTTTCATTTCTCTGGGATATATGTCTAAGAGTATAGCTGCTGGTCCTATGGTGAACCCACTTTTCAGTTTTAAAAGGAAGTTCCAAACTCTTTTCCAGAGTGACTGTACCGTTCCACAGTATTATCCCCAATGTATGAGTGATTCCTTTTTTCTGCATCCTCCCTGATGCTTGCTGTTACCACTATTTTTCATTTTAGCTGATCTAATATAATGGTATAGAGATACATAGTGATATCGCATTGTGGTTTTAATTTGTATTTTTCTAGTGCCTTATGCTGTTGAACATCTTTTCATGTACTTACTCGCTGTGTATCTTCTTTAGTGAAATGTTTGTTAATGTTGTTTGCCTATTTTCTAATTTGATTGTTTGCTGTTTTACAGTTGATTTTTGAGAGTTTTAAAAAATATATTCTGGATACTAGTTCTTTGTCAGCTATGTAGTTTGCAAATATTTCTCTCTCTTTTCATCTTTTTCACAAGGTCTTTTGCAGAATAGAAGTTTTAAATTGGTAAGGCAGTGTATCAATTTTTCCTTTTATGTGTCAAGTCCAAGAACACTTTGCCTGGTCTCAGGTCCCAAAGACTTTGTACTATTGTTGTTTTTTTTCCTAGAACCTTTATATTTTTATGTTTTACATTTAAGTCCATGATCCATTTTGAGGTAATTTTTTATAAGGTGTGAAGTTTAAGTGGATGTTCATTTTTTTGCCAGCGGATGCTCAATTCGTCCTACACCACTTATGGAAAAGACTAGCCCTCCTCCTTGGGATTGCTTTTGCTACTTTGTTAAGTTAATTAGGCATATTTGCATGGATTTATTTTTGGGTCTCTATTCTGATCCACTGAACTATGCATCTATCTCTCCACTAGAACCATACCATTTTGATTACTGTAGTTAGATAGTAAGCCTCGACATTGGGAAGAGTGATACCTTTCATTTTATTCTTCTTTCTCAAAATTGTTTTGGCTAGTCTAGGGCTTTTCCCTTTCCATTTAATTTCAGAATAAGTGTGCTTACATTTACCAAACACTCTGCTGAGATTGATAGGAATGTATTAAACCTACAGATGAGTTGAGGGAACTGACATCTCTATATATTGAGTCTTTCAATCCATGCATATAGTATGTTCTTCAAGTTTTTAGGTCTTTGATTCAACATTTTGTCACTATCATTATATCTACACCATATAGGCTTTTGTTAGATTTATAACTAAGTCTTTTATTTTCTTTGGAGCAGTTATAAATGGTATTGAATTTTAAATTTTGATTTCCAATTATTTTGGAATTATAGAAATGCAATGATTTTGGGGGGCACCTGGGTGACTCAGTTGGTTAAGCATCTGATTCTTGATTTCGGCTCAGGTCATGATCTCAGGGTTGTGAGATGGAGCCCTCCATCTGGCTCTGTGCTCAGCAAGGAATCTGCTTGAGATTCTCTCTTTCTTTCTGCCCCTCTCCCTGCTTCTTCTCTCTCTTTCTAAAATAAATGAATAAAATCTTAAAAAAAAAACAATGATTTTTGTATATTGATTTTGTAACCTGTAACCTTCCCGAACTCACTTATTATTATTATTAGTTGTAGATTTACTGGCATTTATACATAGCAATCATATTATCTGAGATAGGGACAATTTTATTTCTTCTTTTAAACCTGTGTGCTTTTTTTTCTTGCCTTAGTTCAGCACTTAGATTCAGTAGTACAGTGAGTAAGAGTGGGCAGAGTAGACATCCTTATCTCATTCCCAGTCTTTTGGAAAAGCATTCAGTTTTTCATCATTAAGTATGATGGTAGCTGTAGATTTTTTTGTAATGCATTTTATGAGGTTGAGGATTTCCCCCCTTTTCTAGTTGGCTGAGGATTTTTTTTTTTAAATCATGAATGGGCGTTGAATTTGGTTCAATGCTTTTTCTGCATCAATCGATATGAACATATGAATTTTCCTCCTTAATCTGTTAATATATTGGATTACATAGGTTTAATTTCAGATATTAAACCAGCCTTGCATACCTGAAATAAATCCCATTTTGTCAAGGTATATTGTCCTTCTTATACTTTATTGGGTTCAATCTGCTAAAATTTTGTTGAGGACTTTGTGTAAGTATATGAGTAATATTGGTTTTCTAGTTTTCTCTCCTTTTTTATTGTGCTGTCTTAGTAGTGGTAATAGTGGCCTCATCAAATGTATTGGAAAGCATCTTCTTCTAGAAGATATTGTGTAAAAGTAGTATTAATTCTTCTCTGACTGCTTGGTAAAACTCTCTAGTGAAACCATCTTAGCCTAGGATTTCTTTTTTGGGAGATTTAAAACTATAGATTCAATATCTTTACTAGTTATAAGGCTAGTCAGATTACCTGTTTCATCTTGGCTGAGCTTAATGTGTGATTTGTGGGGCATTTTGATCTATTTCTTCTAAGTTGTCAAATTTATAGTGTAAAGTTCGTACTATTCTGGTTACAGAATCTGTTATGATATTCTTTCTTTCATTCCTGATGTTAATGGTTATTAGCAATTTATCTTTTCAAAGAACCAGCTTTCCCTCCCTCATTTATTTTTTTCTATTCTCTTCCTGTTTTCAGTTGCATTAATTTCTGTTCTTTATTTTTTCCTTCCTCCCACTTGCTTTGGGCTTATTTGCTCTTCTTTTTCTAATTTTCTTGAGATAAGTATTTAGATTACTGATTTAAGATCTTTACTCTTGGGGTGCCTGGGTGGCTCAGTGGGTTAAAGCCTCTGCTTTCAGCTCAGGTCATGATCTCAGGGTTCTGGGATCAAGCCCCACATCGGGCTCTCTGCTCAGCGGGGAGCCTGCTTCCCCCTCTCTCTCTGCCTGCCTCTCTGCCTACTTGTGATATCTCTCTGTCAAATAAATAAAATAAAATCTTAAAAAAAATAAGATCTTTACTCTTTTCTTACATAAGCATTTCATGATATAAATTTCCTTCTCAGCACTGTAGCTGCACCCCATAGTTTTGTATGTTGTGATTTCATGTTCATTAAGCACAATCTCATTTTTTTTGAAGACTTCTTAAAGAAATAGCCTTTAAGAATATTTTATCTTTTCCTTAAGATTTCCTTTCTGACTCATGGGTTACTTGGTATTTTGTTTATACCCAAGTGTTTGGAAATTTTCATTTTAGCTTTCTGCTCTTGATTTCCAGTTTTATCATCTTTTTTTTTTTATTATTATCAGAGAACAAATATACTCTGTCTAATCTCATTTCTTTTGCATTTGTTAAAGTTAGTTTATAACCCAGGATGTGGTCTGTTTTGCTGAATGTACTATAGGCACTTGAAAAGCATGTGTAGTCTGCTATTTTGGGAGTAGAGTATTCTACAAATGTCAATTTGATCCTTTTGGTTGAGGGTGTTGTTCAGGTCCTTTGTCTCTAGTAGTTCTATCAGTTACTGAGAGATGAGAGTTAAGGTCTCCAACAATAACAGATTTGTCAGTTTCTCCTTTCAGCTCCATCAGGTTTGGCTTCATGTATTTTGAATATCTGTATATAAGTGTGTGTTACACACTTAGGATTACTATCTCTTGTTGGCGTATTGATCTTTTATCATACTATAATGTCTCTCTCTGTCCCTGGTAATTTTCTTTGCTCTGAACTCTTCTTTGATATTATTATAGTCACAAATCTTTTTGAAAAAAATGAATGCTTACATGATGTATCTTTTTTCTATCTTTTTTACTTTCGACTTACCTATGTTGTTATGTTTGAAGGGAGTTTTGTTTTGTTTTATAGGCAGCATAAAGTTGGGTCTTTTTTTTTTTTTTTTTGTAAATCCACTCTGCCCATTTGTTTTTTAATTGGTGTATTTAGACCACTTACATTTAACTAATTATTGACATTAAGGTTTAATTTGTTTATTCCTTGTTCCCTTGTTTATTGTTACACTGTTTTCTTTCTCCTGCCTTCTTGTGGATTATTTGAACATTTTTTTAGAGTTCCACTTTGATATATATTTAGTATATATATAATTATATATACATATGTATTTAGTCTATCGCTTCATATAACGTTCTTAGCGGTTGCTGTAACTCTTACTGTAAACATATGTAATTTATCACTCCCGACCGGTGTCAGTGATTTATGACTTCAGGTGACATGTAGAAGCCTTATTTTCTTTTGATTCTTTTACCCATCACACTTAAAAAATCTAAGTGTCTAAAATGTTTCCTCTGTATATACATCAGATGGTGTTATAACTTTTGTTTACTGTTGCTTCAGCCCTAAAATATGATTAAGAAATTCATGAGATGAAGGATGGTCTGTTATATTTACTTCTACCCTTACCCACTCTGCTATTCTTTTTTCTTCTCTGGAAGTCCTAGCTTTCTATTGTAACTTTTCTGTTGTGTTTTAAGAGCTTCCATTAGCCATTCTATAAGAGAAGGTCTGCTAGCAACAGGTTCTCTTAGTTTCTCTTGGCCTGAGAATGTCTTTATTTCCCCTTTATTTCTAAAGCATAGTTTCACCATATATAGGGTTTGTGGTTGACAGGTCTTTCTTTCGGCGCTGGAAAAATGTGCCACTCCTTCTGGACTCCGTGGTTTCTGATGAGAAACCTGCTTTTGTTCAAATCTGTGTTCCTTTATGGGCAACTCTTTGCTTCTGTTCCTAAGATTTTTCTTTCTTTGTCTTTAGATTTCAGACACTTAATTATAATGTGTCTTGGTGTGAATTTGATTTGGTCTCTCCTGTTGGGGGTTTGCTCAGCTTTCTGGATCTGCGATTTTATGCCTGGTGCCGAATCTGGGAAATTTTTCTTTCACTTTTTCACTCCCATGTTCTTTCTCCTCTCCTGGGACTTAAAGGGTATACATGATGGATCTTGTTATTGTCCCACAGCTCCTGGAGGTTCTGACTTTTTCTCTTCATTGTTCAGATTGAGTATAGTCTATTGATCTGTCCTCAGCTTCACTGATTCTATTCTAGTCTTTATTCTACTATGTAGCCCATCCCATTAGGTGTTTTGTATTTGTTTTTATTTATTTTTAAATTTTGGTTATTGTGTTTCTGAGTTCTATCATTTCCATTCGGCCTTTAAAAATACCTTCTATTTCTTTGTTGATATTTTCTATGCTTTCACTTGTTTCGAGAGAATGTGTAATTTGTTGCTAAAGTATTTCTGTGGAGACTACTTTAAAATCCTTGTCTCAGAACTCCTATCTGATTCACCTCAGTATCAGCATTTGTTGTCTTTTCTCACTCCAGCTACGGTTTTCCTGGTTCTTGGTGTGATGGGTAAGGTTTTTGATTGTCTCCTGGACATTGCGATCCTTTTTAGGAGGCTCTGGATCCTAAATCTTCTCTTTGAGCTCGCAGTCTTGAGCCGTCGGCCCATGTGGGTTTGGTGCATAGACTCTGGTCTACTTTTGTGGGCACTTGGATCGAGGACAGTTTAGTTTTCTGAGCCCTTTGAAATGATATTTTCATCTGCTCTGTTCTTCTCGTGTTCCTGGGGCTCCCGCTCTGTCGTGTGTGTTCTTTCACCTTGAGGGTCCCAGCCAGTCTGTCTTCCTCCTCCCAGCTTCCAGAGTCCTTTTCTTATTGTCTGTTGAATAATTCCCAGAGTATGTAGTTGTATTTAGAGGGGAGAAGCAGGGAAAAGTGATTCTATGCCATCTTCTTTTGGAACTAGAAAGCCGATGTGGGTGACCACGATGTATTTTTAAAAATCCAGGAAAAATGAATAAACACTAAATGTATTTTGTTTGGTAAATACAATCCTTCAAAACATAGAGCCCAATAGAGGGAAATGGTAAGATGATGTCATGGGTCAAATCCCCATGTGTACCCCTAGCCTCCCAACATATGTTGCCGTCCTAACACCGGTACCTCCGAATGGGACCTTATGTGGAAATAGGGTCATTGAAGATGTAATGAAATCCCGATGAGGTCATACTAGCATAGGGTGGGCCTCTAATCCCAAATGACTGGTGTCCTTATAGAAAGAGGGAAATTCGGGCACAGACACAGCAGGAGACAGCCAGGTGAAGGGACTATTGGTAGAAATATGGAGGCAGAGGTCAGAATGGTGCTTCTATAAGCCATGGAACATCAAGGATTTCTGGCTGTCCTCAGAGGCATGAAACTGACTCTCCCTTAGAGTCCACAAGGACTAACTTCACTGACACCTTCACTGTGAACGTCAGCTTCTAGAACTAAGACAGAACACATCTCTGTTGTTTTAAGCCACCCAGTTTGGGATTCCTCTGTTATAGCAGCCTTAGGAAATCAAGGCAGCTGGGGAACAAGTGAGCATGTGCTCGGGATCTAGAGAGACAGAAACGTGGGCACTGTGCATCACAAAATCAGGATGCATTGTCTAGGCAAATGTTCTTACAGCGGGACAGGGAATTGAGCAAGATCCAGAAAGTTGTGGTTGCTGGTCTGTGGCCCCCCCAGGGAGGCCACACTGCAGGCTCCTGAGTGCCTGGTCTCCACTGCCTGCCTTTGAATGAACCCCACGGCAATGAGCATCTCCCCATAACTAAGATAGACTAAGAACAGGCACTCCCTCTGTTTGCCAGGCAAATGGATTCTTTTTTTTTTTTAGATTCATTATTTTAACTTTTTTTTTTTTAAAGAGAGAGAGCGCGCGTGCGTGTGAGCAGGGGCGGGGGAGGTGCAGAGCAAGCGAGAGAGAGAATGTTAAGCAGGCTCCGTGCTGAGCACACTGCCCGACGTGGGGCTCGATCTCACAACCATGAGATCATGACCTGAGCCGAAATCAAGAGTTGTACACTTAACTGACTGAGCCACCCAGGCGCCCCATGCCCGTAGATTCTTGTACAACTCCTAAGGTCATGTGGTCCTTCTTGCCAAATGGCTGGGATGGAATTTTTCACCATGCGGCATTACCTATACCTCAGTGTGGGGTTGTGGCATAAGGCGGCTATTTTGTTAGTTAAAGATGATTCACATGGACCAGTTTTGGCCTTCCTTTTTGGGAAAATAGCTTCGAATGAAGAATTAGGGCAGAAAAAAAAATATCTCCCCTAACCACCATCAGGAATAAGAGAACATATCTTTATATCATCCTTTACATTCTTTCCCCAAAAACGCTTTCACTTTGAATCCTCTCTTTAAAAACCAATATGCCCAGAAGCTGGCTGACCTTTCCGGGCCACTCCCTGCTGAAAGGTGGGGGAGCTCTCACAATTTTATTACTTTTCCCAATTAAAAAGATTCAGCTGAAGGCATCACAGTTATTTTTAAAGTTGCTACAGAACCAGGGTATTCTGGGGTCCAATTTGGAGGGTGGACTTCAAGACCACAGCCCTTACTTTGATGTAAACATTTCCGTACAACTTGGATCTGATTTGAACATTCTCAGGCAACCTGGGGCAAACAGAAGAAAGCATTTAATGAGCACCTACTGAGTTCCAGGCTTCATGCTGGGTGCATTTTACTGAAATCACAGCTGTTAGCCTGCAGTGCCAGAAAGATGCAAAAGGAGTCATTTCAGATGAAAAATATCGAGTTAGACTGCAATGATCTAAACACAATTTTAAAAGAAAATGATATTTCCTCCTCTTATTAGAAACCTGGAGCCCACTTTCTTGGAGTCTGATGAAATGAGCCCTTTCTTTGGAAATACGGTGACTCCAGAGGTCTTGTAGGCAGGAATAAAATCCCGGCTCTGTTTAGACCTTCCGTCCCACGTAATGAGTTCTCTAGCCCCGCCAGTCTGGAGGGCAGCAACAGCCCCTGAGGGGCTGGTTCTCCAGACAGAGTTGCATTGTATTCAACACATGCTCTTCCTGCCAGGAATTAATCCTACAAGCTACATCTTGAACAACAGCCCCGCCCCCAGCCCCGCCCCCAGCCCCGCCCAGCCCGACCACGCCCCGGGAACTTCGACTTGAACAGAGACCGCGGAGAGGTGGGAAGGGGAATCTTCTGACGCTGTCCCACTCAGGACAGATGCCTTGAGACCGCGCTGCCAGTCACGACGGAAGCCTGGCTTTGGTTCCTCGGTTGTGATGAAACGACACCAGAGTTTCTTTAACGAGCCCCCCGAATGTTGTGTTATCAGTCCGCGTGGCCCGATCTCCCGCCCGGGGACTTACAATGAGTCAGGCTGCTCGTGTGTCATCCCCGGTTGGCTCTCATTGGCACTGCGTGAGGATTTGCAGCATCTTGATAAGACTGGGTGAGCTGGCTCTGGTGAGGTCATCTTCCGAGATTAAATGCTCAGCAAGCTCCCTCCAGTGGCTGCCACAGCCAGAGAGGCTCTGCTGGTTCTCAAGTAACAGTTACTATTTATAGGGCCCCAAATTCTTGGCGAGTGAGCAGCCGGGGTGGCGTCTTTCTGGAAAATCCCAACAGCTGCACCTTCCACTTGCCCGGGCCTGGCCCCGCCCTACGGTACCCCCTCCCCACGCCTCTCTTCTGCCCCCCACCCCACTTTGTAGAAGTGTAAGATCCTGAGGCTTTGCATAATATTATTCTGTTTATTGTAGGTCGGGTTTTTGTTTGTTGGTTTGTTGCTGGTTTGTTGGTTTTGTGAGACAGATGTCAACCCGAATTAGTCCCTGCAGCGATTGAGTTTTGAAATCTCAAAGCGGGAATTTTAGGCCCTTGTCAATCAGATCGTAATTCTGAGCTGGCGGGGTCTGGCCCTCTGGCCCAAGATGCCGCGGCTCTCCCCTCCCTCCCTCCGCTGCACTGATGTATCAGCCCCAGCCAGCGTTGGATGCCTCCTCCTGGGAGGCCTCCAGGCTGTGCGCTGTGCAAACATGAAATGCAGGTCGTCCAGCCAGGCAGCCAAGCTTGCCTGTTCCCTCCCACCCCCTCTCCAGAGGACACCCTAAACTACCTTTCCAACTGTCTTTCCCACTTATTTTTTGTTTTTAAAAAATGACCTTGCATTCTCTGAAGTCACTAGAGATGAGTTCATTGCCAGATCCCGAAGAACTGTCCACCTTCCCACCTTCCTAGAGGGCTCTGCACCATTTGGCACCAGGCGTGTGCTTTTCACCAGTCCTGCTTGTCCACTGGCCCCCTACCCCTCCTCCCACTCCTCACTGCCTCCTGGCTTTTTCTAAGCAGCTGCACTCCCTCCGCCTCTGTCTCTAGCTCCTCTTCCCTCTCCTGTCCATTTAACTTGGATTTCATAGAAATCACCACACTAGCCATCATTGCTTGAGCTCTGCCCTGGTGCTGGGCATTGCAGTCAGTGTCTTACAGGGTCATTTAATTCTCTTAACTCCCCTGTACAGGAGGTTCTACTGTCATTCCCCACTTACAGATTCAGGAACTGAGGCACAGAGACATTCAGTAACCTATCCAAGGTCACACAGCTAGTTCATGGCAGAGCAGCACTCGAACTCAGGTCTGATGCTGCAGCCACTGATGTTCATCACCACACTGGAAACTGTTCTTGGCCTTCTCTCCCTTCTCCTCTCCTCTCCCCTCCCCTCTTCTGTCCACTTGCAATCTTCTCCTTTTTGAAAACTGCCCTGGATCTTGGAGCTTTTGTTTTCTTCCCTGAGTGATAATTCCTCGAAGCCCAACCTTCAGCCCCCACCTCTTTCTTGAGCTCCAAGTGCACCCACACATGTATAGCTTCCTGATGACCCTTCTTACGGGGCCCCAGAGAGCGCACAGGCTGCCCCAAGCCGCCAGCACCATCATCCTGAATTACGCACCCAGTGCCACTCGCCCTCTAGTCACTAGACTCAAGACTCTTCTTTCCTTCCCCCCCCAAACCTCTGCCCGGCCCAAACTTCAGACTGAGCCTGCGCCTCCTCCCTCACCTCTCTTCCCTCGGGTCTCAGCTCCAGTGGCTGAATCCGACACTGCCCCCACTGGTTTCCATCACTCCTGGGTTTCTGGGTTTAGAGCCTCTCGTTTTCCCAACTCCATCTAAACTCGCCTAGTGGTGCCAAATTATTTTTCATAAGACAGAGCTCGAACCGAATCAATGAGAGCTGCCTCTTACCTGGCACTCGACGCCGGGCCCCGTGGTGAGGGCTTTACCAATTCAGTTCCTACAGCAACTCCCGGGGATCTTACGGCCATCACCCCCACTCTGCAGACAGGGAAGCAGGCTCTGAGAGGCGTGGCAACTTGTCCTCAATTACATAGCTCGTGGGAGGCGGGGCTCGGATTCGAATCCAGGCCGTGGCATGCACAGCCACTACAGCACACTATCCTGCTCTAGAACACTCGATGGCTCCCCAGTGCCCACGAGGTGCGGCACACACTGCCTCAGGAGCCCCTACCTGCTGGTCTCAATTTGGCCACCCGGCATCAGCTCCTCCTACCACCCTTGCTGCTTCCAGTGCTTTGACCAAAACGCCTCCTGGCCGCCCCCCCGCACCCTAGCTTGACAGTCCTCCACCTTTAGCTTTTGTTAACACCAGCTCTGTGCCCAAGATGCTCATGCTCCCACTGTCACAGCCAAGCCCTGCTCACCCTTTGAGGCCTGTCTCAGATGTCACCGCCTCCAGGAAGACTGCCCTGATGTTCCTCCCAGGCAGTAGCATCCTTTCCTCCTCTGCCCTCGCCATCTCTTCCCATGCCCCGGCCTGTGTTCCCAGACTCCCCCTCCACGTCACAGTTGCTTCTGTTGCTGCTTGAGTTCTGCTAGTAGGTTCTGCGATCCAGCAGCTGGCCTAGGTCGTCTGTGTGCACCCACTGCCCCTGCCCTGGGCCGTCCACACACCCAGAATCCGAGCATCAAATGACCGGCCAGAGTTGGCTTTAAGAATGTTATCTTGGGAGTGCCTGGGTGGCTCAGTGGGTTAAAGCCTCTGCCTTCGGCTCAGGTCATGATCTCAGGGTCCTGGGATCGAGCCCCGCGTCAGACTCTGCTCAGAGGGGAGCCTGCCTCCCCCTCTCTCTCTGTCTGCCTCTCTGCCTACTTGTGATCTCTCTCTGTCAAATAAATAAATTAAAAAAAAAAAAAAAAAAGGAATGTTATCTTGGACTACTCTGCACCCATTAGGATGGCTATTATTAAAAAAAAGAAAAACTCCAGAAAGTAAGAAGCATTGTTGAAGAGGCCCAGGCAGACAGGGCCCTTTGCACTGCTGCTGGGATCGCGAAATGGTATAGTCTCTGTGGGAAACAGTAGGGCGGGCGTCTCCAAAAATGAAAAATGGAATTACAATGTGATCCAGCAATCATTCCATCTCTGGATATATACCCCAAATCATCGAAAGCGGGGACTTGAGCAGACATTCATGGACCCATGTTCATAGAAGCGTTTTTCACAATAACTAAAGGTAGAAGCTATCCAAATGTCTCCTGATGGCTGAACAGATAAGCAAAATATACGTATATATGTACAACGGCATGTCAGTCAGCCTTAGAAAGGCAGGAAACTCTGACACCTGCTATGACATGGGCGACTCTTGAAGACGTGATGCTAAGTGACATAAACCAGTCCCAGAAGGACACATACAATATGATTCCGCTTTGATAAGGGACCTAGAGTGGGTGACAGAAAGCGGAATGGTGGGTGCCAGGGGCTGGGCGCAGCGGGGAATGGGGGCGTGACTGTTCGGTGAGCACAGTGTCAGTTTTGCAAGACGGACAGACTTCCGGAGCTGGACGGTGTTGGTAACTATACAGCCCTGTCCATGTCCTTTATGCTCTTGGACCGGCGCTTAAACATGGTTTAAGAGGATACATCTGACATTACAAATTTTATAGTACAAACATTCGAGATAGATTTCACTGCAGTTAAGAGAAAGGGAGAGTGGTGTCATGACCACAGGTTGCACGGGATTGGGGAGGCTGGGGCAAACGGGATCACTGAGGGGCGCTGCCAACATCTCACGAGGCTGTGGGGGGGCCGGACCATACCCGGGATCGGCGATGATGGTGACAGGCCCTAGATTTCTGCCCAGGTCCACCACTTCCTAGCTTTGGAACCTTGGACAAGTCATGTAGGAGATGGGTCATCCTAGTGACAAGGGTGTAGCGCTGCATCCGTCACAGCGCAGGGGCTCAGGGAGGAGAGGGGCCTGGGGTCTCTGCTTGTGCTCGCACCGTGTTCCCCAGCGCGTGGAGGGAGGCCCGGCCTCCTCGTCCCCCCGGGAGCGCTAGTGATGGACACTCCGAAGTTGGGCCCCACACCAACTGTATCCGAATTTCTGGGGGCGGAGCCCAGGAATCCGTTTTAACAAGCCTTCCAGGTGATTCTTTTGCCCTGGTTGAAGTTCCAGGAGTCCTGAGCTGGCATCACGGATGTTCTGGGAACCATTACTCAGAATGAAAACAGACAAACAAAAAACCAGCAAGGGCTGCTTGAATTAGGCAAAGCTTCAGAGACCCAGAATGTGGCAGGAGGAGGACCATCCCCTCGCAGTCAGACGTGGCCCTTGGACACAGACCTGGTGTTATCATCATTCTTCAGGCCACTGGCCCCATGATGGGCGACTTCTGAGCCCCGTGAGAGAGAGGACGGCCCAGTGGAGCCGGGGTGTCATGCTAGCTCCCCAACACGGCGCGTCCATGCACACGCACAGATGGTCTTTGCAATGTGTCAGGCAGGCAAGTGAATCAATTGTGCTCCCCGGGGACCTGTTCCCAGAAGGACAGCAAGGGAGGGAGTGGGACGGAGATAAGGTGTCCCTTCTACCTTTATCTCAGAGTCAGAGCTGAGATACGCTCTCCTTGCACGGCTGAGAGGGCCAGAGAGAACAACGGGGCAACAGTGACCGCTGGCACAGCCCTGGGAAAGTCAGCTGAGCGGGGTGATGTAACCCAAATTCATGTTGCCTTTAGGAGGAGCCCCAAGGAGCGCCCCGTCCTCAAGACCTCCCTCGCTCGGCGGCGGCGTATCCCGGGAAGAACGGCAAGGCCTGATAATAAAGACATTGAGTTCACGCCTCCGTGTCTCGAGAAGAAATCTGCGGCAGCTGCTCCACGTCCAGGGGCTGGAGATGTTGAGAAAGTTGGAGGGAGTTTGCGTGGGATGGGACACAAGACTCCAGATCCTGTGAGCCTTGCTTATTTAAAGCAAGGGGGCGCACAGCCCGCTTATGAAGGCTTAGGGACAGATCTGTAGCCAGTGGAGGGGGGCCACACTGTCCCGAGAGGGCCATCAGGGTGGGCGGGGGGCCCTGGGAGAAGTCCCCGAATGCATTTTGCAAGGGACCCACCCTCGCTGGCATGGGTACCCACCGTCAAAAGAGCTTGCCGTGGGAGCTTCCTGAGGGGCTCACGGACAGGGTTCATGCAGGGCCATGGCTCCGGTCCCCCAGGCTCCAGCCAAGGTCAAGGCATCCCCCTCCATGCCTTTCTGGCAGCAGGGAGGCCTCAGAAGTTAAAAAAAAAAATTTATTTTTATTAAGATGAAATTCACATAACAATCATTTGTACATTTCAGGGAAACTCAGTACATCCACAGTACTGTGCAGCCATCACCTCTATCTAGGATGAGTTCTGAACCTCGGAAAAGGGACAGGGTAGAGCCACCGGCCACGGCCACTCTGGGCAGGCGCAGGACCTGGCATTTGGGGTTGAGTTCAGTGGGAGTGAGAAGCAGGTCTTGGACGACCTGGTGGACATGGTGGGAAGTTTAGGCTGGGAGCTGGGCAGAGAAGCAGATGTGGTGACCAGGGACAGTTCAGATTTGAACGTGGAGGGATTGCTGAGGGACAGCTCACCCAAGAGAAGGAAGGGGACCCCGAACAGAGTCCTTCGCACTTATGGGAAAATGTGCTGGGGCAGGAGGCAAGGACAAAGGAGGTCTCCACGGGGGCCAGGCATTCCTTCCCTAGGTGCCAGCTGGGGAAACGTCGTGTGTATGTGTGCGTGAGTGTGCATGCGCGTGGGTGCGGGTGGGAGTGGGGGTGCGTGGATAGGATGTCCCCAGATGTTCGGGATGGCTCTGTCAGCTCATGCCAACGGTCCGTCCTTCTCCATCCCACCAGCTGTGCTGGATCGCACTGTGACTTCATTCTTCAGACTTTCTTTGAACAGAGATGCATTTTGCCAGTCCAGCGGAACAACAATGGTTCCAAGGGAAGCCAGGGGAAGAGGGTCCCAGACCCCAGGCTGTGGGCTTTGGAGGCTCTTCTCCACCCTCCCCAGCCACGCCCTGCCCCAGAGCCGGAGTCCATCTGGCAGAAGGCCAGCTGTCAGAGCTCGTGTTCTTCCTTCTGCCCACCCTCTGGGTACCTGGGCACAGGGAGTCCCAACCAGGAAGCCCTAAGCATGCCTTCCAGACCTGTCCTCCCTGGGTGGGCTGCACTGCCCCTCCGACAGCCCTAGGCGGGAGGGCCAAGGGGCAGTTTTCTGAGGAGGGTGTGGCTAGAGGTCAGGTGTGAGGATGGGGGGGGCGGGAGCACACATGAGGGGCCCCTCCAAGGTTGGATGGGGGAAGAGAGGCAACTGGGGACTTCTCTATGTTCTGGTGTGGAGTTCTGGAAAGCCGACCCAGTTTTGCAGGGTGTATTTATTAACACCAGGGGACAAAGCGTTTTCATGTGATGGACTCTGGAAATCCTCATCCTGCCTCAGGCTTCGATTCTAACTTCTCAGGAGACTCTGACCAATGGTAATACGGTAACCATCATGATGATTGCTACACCATCACCGTCTCCACCCCTGTCACCTGCCTCCCCCCACCTCCAGTGCCCCTCCCACCATCATTGCCACCCCAGCGCCACCCCCTCACTGCTTCCGATCCCTCTACCCGGCCACCAGCCTCACCACCCTCCCTATCGCCATCACCGCCCCCACCCCCATCAGCACCAGCAGCATCCCCATCACCAACACCAGCTCCGCGCCGCAATCACTCAACAGCAAACACTTACTGGGCATCGGCTTCCGGCCAGACACCGTTCTAGGCACTTGAGACACATCCTTGAACCAAACAGACTGTACCTCTATAGAGCTTAGGTTCTAGACGGGGGAACTGGGGGAATCCAGTAAATCACAAACACAATGAATCAGTAAGTCATCTAATATGTTGGACTTGATCAGGGGTACAGGCAAAAAGCAGAGCACGGTAAGGAGGGTTGGGTGCAGACGGGGGAGGTTGGGGGTGTGGAGCAGCACTTGAGTAAAGACATGAATGAGGTGAGGGGGTTACTATTTATTGAGGGTTTACTATGTGATTTTTATACACCCACCCATTTTGTAAACAGGTTTCCGAAAAAGACTGGAATGGTAGAGACTAATTCCATAATTAGCGGGGTTTTTAAAAATTATACTATGTTGGTCACCATACAGTACATCATTAGTTTGTGATGGAGTGTCCTGTGATTTCATTGCGTATAACACCCAAGGCTTTAGGTCCCGCTCCAATCAGATGAGCATTCCTGAAGCTGCCTGGAAGCCTTGCTCAGGTTTCCTTTACAATGCTGCCCCCTTGTGCTGAGTAAAAGCAGTGCAGGGTCAACATATTCCAAGGTGGTCTGGAACCCATCTACCACACCCCCACACCCCCGGAAATCAACACCGTAAATGTTGATGTAAATGTGTTTTAAATTTCCAAGTCTCACCTGGGTGAGACCGATCTAAAAAAAATGCTCAAATTTGGAAACGTAGAAATAAAAATCTATTTTATCAATTATTAATAATTACTATATGTATTAATATTTATCTAATATGTTTTTAACCAAATAGAGTTTATGTCTTAGACAAGGAAAATTATCACGATCACATTAAGAAGAAACCTCAGAGGGGTTTGCCTTGATCACGAGAATTAAAGCAATCACTGCTTACTAAGCATTTACTGTGTGTCAGGCAGTTTGTTAGTGTTTTACATTCATTCTCGATTAAACTTCTCAGGATTCTATGAGGGAAAGATTATCCTCATGTTATCAACGAGTTACCTGAGACCCAATAAGATTATGAAGATCTTACAGCTGGTAGATGGGTATTGAGCTAAGGTTTAACAAGTCCCAAAGCCAAAGTTCTGATGAAACAGGCATGACGGGTTCTTTCCCAACCACATAGAAAGTATGTATTTTAAAACAAGAATCAACCTGCTACTTAATATTGAGTAAAAAGAAATAGCTGGGTACATCTTTAATAGGATAAAACACATCCATCTCAACCCAGACCTGAGCATCAGGCTTCATAGGAAAACACTGGAAGCATCCTTTCTACATCATGGGGAGACAACCTGCCTCCCAGTGTCATATTATTTAATGTTCTTTTGGAGGTCAATGCAATTAGATAAGACAATGGTTTCAGGAATTTAAGAGTTAGAAAGGAGTAAGTAAAATCATCCATATCTTCAAGATGGTATACCATTGCCTACCCAGAAAACCCAAGAAAATCAAATGAAAGAATGTTATAGAAGCAAGGCAATCACTAAAGTGGCAGATAGAAATTAACATACAGAATAAAATAGCCTCTCAATAGCAATGGGAAGATATAGGAGAGGAGGCCCATTTACCACATCAATAAAAAAGATAAAAGATATAGACTTAAGTTGAATATGAGAAAACTGTAGAAACAAGACCCCACGATGCTTCTGAGTTGTATAAAGGAGACTGGGGCCAATGGAAAGGCAGATGATGTTCTGAGATAGGAAAATTCACATCATCCAGGATCCTTTGAGTAACCAACTGGATGTTCATGGCTGTGTGTCTTATGTGTAACTGACGAAATACAGTAAATAGTCACTCTAAATAACAATAATTATCACGGTATAATAAAAGGCACAGTCATAATGATGATTTGTATAAGATAACAATTTGTGGGTTTTTTTTTAAGATTTATTTATTTATTTGAAAGAGAGAGAGAGCATGAGCATGCATGCAGTGGGGATGGGCAGAGGGAGAGGAAGAGAGAGAATCTCAAGCAGGCTCCACACTCAGCCCGGAGCCCGAGGTGGGCTCCATCTCATGACCCTGAGATCGTGACCTGAGTCAAAATCAAGAGTTGGAGGCTCAACTGAGCCACCCAGGTGCCTCGATAATAACTTGTGTTCTAAGAGAAGTCAGAACTAAAATCTTAGATAAGAATGACACGGTAGATAAGAGAAAGCTTAATAAAGACATTTAAAGAACTGAAAATTATATATTTCCTTTAAGAAGAAGATCTTGATACGGATTTTTGTGACGAATATGGGAAAGTGAGAAGTCTGTATAAAGATAACTATTAAATGAATGAAAATATGTGTTCTTCAAATAGGTGGGGTGAAGAAAGGAGCCAAGAAAGCATGTGCAATCTCACAGAAGTCAGGGATGGAGAAAAAAATAAGCAAAGAGGAAGCAGGTAAATAGAAAACACAGAATAAAATGGTAGAAATAAATCCAGTATAATGGTCATCGTTATAAAAATATATAGGTGACGAGAGTCATCTAATCTATACGCACAGAGATTTTCAGATGAGAGCAAAAGCAACAATCACATAAACAAAGTCTAGCTCTATGCTGTTTATGTGAAACATACATGAATCAAGAAATGCCAGAAGGTTAAAATGAAAGGGACAAAAGCCAGGCAAATACTAACAAGACGGCACAGCAGTATAATATCAGACGAAATAGGATTTTATGAGACAAGCAGTAAAAAAGACAAGAGGGATATTTCACACTGATTGGAGGAACAGTCCACCAAGAAGATAAAAGGGATCAGCCGGTATGTTCCTAGAAGTGTAGTTTCAAAGTGTAGAAAGCAATACATAACCTACACAATTGCAAACAGAAATAGGCACAGAATTAGAGTTTTGGTCGCATCTCTTGGAACAGATTAGAAAGATAGATTAACTAGACTGAAAGGATAATAAATGGAATTCGGATGAGCAATAAATGAATGAACAGCTGCACTGAAGTGGGGGGGGGGCAATTTTTATACCAGAGACAGTTTGTCAGAGAGCACATGCTTTTTTTTTTTTCAAGACCAGATAGGACCCTTCTCGAACTTGACCCAATATTGGGCTACAGAGCAAATTTTACCAGAGTTTAAAGAATTCATTTACAGACTACATTTTTTTTATCACAATGGAATAAAATGAGAAGTAACTCAGAGACTAACAAGGAAAACGCGCTAGAAAAATCGGAAATACTTAGAATGAACCAATAACATCAATTTTATTTATCCAAACTGACGCAGTGAAACGAAATTGGTTCTTAGAAGTAGATAGTCTTAAAATAAGCTTGTTAGAAAACTATAAAGAACAAAAAGCAAACAGGATCCCTTGTTAGAAGCTTCAGTGAGACCCAAAGTAATTCCTAAGTGAAATAGGAAAGCATTCTGAACATCTGAACTATTTTAAAAAATTGACATTTTAAAGATTACACCGAAGAAAATCTCTGTTACATTTGGTATATGTCTTTACAGTATAAAATGTGTAAGACACACCCGCGTGTAAAGCATACACACATCACGTGCATATATGTGTACATAACAAATTTGCCTTTAAAGAAATCTTATATTTTAAAGACGCACAGCTCTTCATGGGTCTTCCTCTTGGCTGATTCTTGGACCACACACCCATTTCATGCAACGGAGGGTTGTCTATGACATAAGTAATGAGCAAACTTTGGATATTCCTTTTTTTGTGGATGGTTTACCAGGCCAGGGCTGGGGACGCATGAAGGTCAGGTGGATATGTGAAAAAAATATTAGGGAATGCTATCCAACTTGGCAAACTTTGATCGTTTGTTGCTGGAGAGTACTAGTCTCTTGTGTTCATTTCAGAGTTTCTTCTGGAAAATTCAGCCCATTTTCCAAGGGTACAAATAACTGGGTGCTATATTCAATGGGCATCTATAGCACTTTGAACTCACCAAAATACTTCTTTAGAATGATCCTCATTTTCTATCGATGTACACAAAGTAAACTTCAATTCATGTCACAGCTGAGTTCAGGAGAAACTGCAGAAAACCTGAATCTTTATAAACAGAATGCCTTTCCCCCATTGATTTACATTATAATTTTCTATGTTTTTTTTTTTTTAAGGATTTTATTTATTTATTTGACAGAGAGAGAGAGAGATCACAAGGAGGCAGAGAGGCAGGCAGAGAGAGAGGGGGAAGCAGGCTCCCTGCTGAGCAGAAAGCCTGATGCGGGGCTCGATCCCAGGACCCTGAGATCATGACCCGAGCCGAAGGCAGAGGCTTAACCCACTGAGCCACCCAGGCACCCCAATTTTCAATGTTGTGATTACATTTTTAAAGCCTTTCAGTAAAAGGTGGGACCAGCCAATAACACTGTAGCTACAAAAATCTCTTTAAATGGCTAATAATCCATCAGAAGCTTTTCAGTTGCCTGAAGTTCATTTTTAATGGAATCATCTCCTAATATATGTATTTATGGCTCCTATTCACCAAGCCCCACTCGCTACACACGTCCACGTACAAATAATTATCTATCTAATTAGGGCCACACGGTCCTGTTATCAGCCAGGCCCTCTCACGTTATACACAGTGCTCTGGGAAGGCCGTGTGGTGAGCTAAGCTCATCGTGCCTTCCTGTGTGCCCAGAACGTGAGCAGCAAAATATGCAATTTTTTCTTTTTCATAGAAATTCATTTTTTTGGACTTCGAATTTGAAGGCATCGCTCCCGTCCAGCTTTATTCCCCCCAATAATGGTTTATTCTGAGAGTCCTCGGGGAGGAATGGACTATTCTAGCAATAGGAGGTATTCCGGCCAAGGTGGAAAGACAGACACTCGGGGATGTTGTAGAGAGAATTCCTGCACTGGTAGGGGGGAGGGGGATGGGGAGGGAGGATGAATCAGCTGATCTGAAATTGTGCGAGTCCATGCAAAGGATGGATGTCAGGCCTGGTGAGATGGTGAGGAGCTCCCGGTTCAGGACGAGGCCTCGGGAAGGAGACGGGTGTCAGAGTGGAGCCCTGGTACACGGACAAGGCCTCTAAGCATCTCAAATAGCTGCAATAATAGCATTAGTCATAACATGTTTGTGTGCCCACTACGTATCTGATGTTTGTCTAAGTGCTTTATGTGTTTTCTTGGGTTGCCCACCCCCCCCACCAAAGCACCCCGGAAAGGAAGTACATGAAAGTAATGTATGAGGAAGCCAGTCCAGGGGAAGCCCGTGAGGGAGTGAGAAAGTGGAACGGAGCAGGGAAGGAGCAGACAGGGAGCGCAGAGGCAGGCTGGAGGGTCTGTCTTCCTGTTTCCCAACGGTCTGCGGGTCCTTACTTATCATGAGCCCTTGAGGGCAGTAAAGGTTCATCAGCACCCACTGATATTTGGTTAAACATTATTCTGGGCATTTCTGTGGGAGTGTTTTTGGACGAGATTAATATTTAAATCCTAGACTGAATAAAGCAGATGGCTCTCCCAATGGGGGTGGGCTTTATCTGATCAGTTGAAGGCTGAATAGAACAAAAGGTTGACCCTCCTTTCTGTAAGAGGGAACTCCCCTGCCCCCCGCCCCTGGCTGCCTTCAAGGTCGGACATTATTTTCTCCTCCTAGGTTTAGATTGGAACTGGAACAGCAGCTTTCCTGGGGCCCAGGCCTCTGGACTTGGCCGGAACTATACCATCGGCAGCCCCCCTGGGTCTCCAGCTTGCTGACCGTAGATCTTCGAACTCGTCAGCCTCCGTAACCACACGTTCCAATTCCTTGGTGAGTGTGTATGTACTTGTATATACACATTAAAAAGGTACTGTCTATTGGCCCTGTTTCCCTGGAAAACCTTGATTAACACGGGAAAAGAGATCCCCTGACTAGGGGCCCTTCTAGGCTGCGGCATGTGGAGTGGGCGTGGTTCCAGCAGGCCCGCCTAGCCCTGCAAGGAAGAGAAGCAGGCGCTCCCTGCGGGGAGCGAAGACAGGAGAACCGGGGAAAGGAGAGGCATTAGGGAATGGGGGGGCGGGGGGGACACAGATCTGCTACACATATAATAACTCATTTATCTTACACCAAATCTGTGACTTCGGTACTACAATGATCCCCATTCCACAGATGAGGAAGCCAGGCACGAGGAGAGTAATTCATCAGTGACCCCAACTCGCACTTGTAAGTGTCATAGCCAGCATTCAGACCTAGGCAATTTGACCCAGGAAGAAAGATGTGAAATATCCCGTTATTTCACCGCTACAGGTGAAGGGAGTAATAACCAGTCATTGACAGGGCAGTGAGGCTTTGCTAAGGTTGGGACATGGGGAGAGGAAAAGCAGCAGGAAGGGGACAGGAGAGAAATGCTTGGAAAGGGGAGGAGGCGTGTGAAGCCGTCGGTAGAGCTGACTAGGGCGTTCTGCAGGGTGAGCTGCAGAGACATCGAAGTAGGGACACTCTCTGCGGGGGGACGGTGGGTCGTCTTCCTCAGGGCCCTTAAACATGCTGCAGGGGACAGCTGTCTCCAGGAACTAACTAGGGGCCCCCGCGAGGACGCTGAAGGCTCGCCCGGCGCAGTACCCCGCATGGCCGCGAGAGGGCGCGCCGGCCTCGGACACCAACGGGACCGCGCTCTCGGAGGGGAGACTGGGGACCCACCAGTCCCCTACAGGCTGTTTGCGGAGAAGGGACGCCCCGGGAGGCGTTTCCCCAGAGCCCACCGGCTCCGCCTCACATTAAAGCCCTCTCCTCCAGGAAGAGTGCTGCCCCCTCCCCTTGCATATGGGGCGCCCCCACCCTCCCGCCACCCCCTACCTCCTCCCCTCCCCAACCCTTCCCCCCCATCTCAGTGCAAAGTCCGACAGTGCCAGGGCAAGGAAGTAGTCTTGTTGGGGCCGGGAAAGAATGTAAATCGGGACAAGTAAACAAAATCTGAGGCAGTCTCTCAAATTTAAAATCTGGGCTGTGCTTTTGTTTGCTTTGGATTGAGTACAATTATTTTTAGGAGGGGGATGGTGAAGTAAAGACACATACATTAAAAGCAAGCTTTGTGGCTCACCGTCTTCACACACAGATGGTTCCCTCTGCATGGAATCCTTGCCCCCGAAGGCAAGCTCCTCCCAAGGGCCACCTCCTCCAGGAAGCCCCCATGGACCCTCTGAACATCCACACAGTCAGGCTGTCACTGCCTGCTCATTGGCTCTCATTCTTCCCTGGAGCAATGCCCTGGGAATATACTGGCAGGGGCCAGGGCCTGTCTGTGCGCCAAATCCTAAACCCTTGCAGAGGGGGCACCGTCCCAAGCCCCTCTGCCCCCGCAGGTAACCAACCCCCCAAGCTCACTGCTTCCAGATAAAAGTTCTTCTTTCTTCCGTTTGGAAATGTAGTTTGGAGCCTACTTGGGGCAGGCAAACCCAGTCACTGACCTGGAACTCCTGGAACCATTTTGGTCTCAGCCTTCAGCTGAGGTTGTGTTGGCTGCAGGTGGATGCCTTTGGGGTAGGGGGCTTGCAACAGAGTGGGCCATTTGGTGAAGGGGGGAGGAAGGAAAAAGCCAGAGGGATTCGTTTCCCTTTCAGGCACTCTCCTGGCCCCTGGAGGGAATGTTCACAGAAAAGAAATAAGGTCATATGGGGAAACTGAGGCCAGGAAGGGGAATTGTCCTAGCCGGGATCACACAAGTAATCCAGCACAATTCTAATACACACAAATAGATCGGATCAATAGACCGAAGAGTTCAGTCCTGGCATCTGTGCTACTCTGGGCAACTTGTTTGCACCACAAGCTGGTCTGTGTCTCCATTTGTAAAATGGCAAGTTCCACAGCCGGTGAGGGCGGGGGATGGGAAGAGCAATGGCCTGGCCCACAGACCTGCCTCGGCTGGCCCAGGCAATCACTTTAAGGGCCTCAGTCTTCTCACGCAGAAATGGGACAGCAACGATTCCGAGGACCAAACAGTGTTTATCCCAAGAATGGAAAAGTCCTTGGCTAGCAAGAACCCTGTTTCTTTTTGTTTTTGTTTTTTTAAGATTTACTTATTTATTTTTTTGCGACGGAGCGAGAGAGAGAGAGAGTGAGCAGGAGGGAGAGTGAGAGATCTGAGGCAGACTCCACCCGGAGCACAGCAGAATCCCACATGGGGCCTGATCCCACGACCTGAGCTGAAACCAAGTGCGCCAAGAACCCTGACTCTTTTATATGCCAAAATCTATAGGCAAATTTAGGAAATATACGATCATCTTAATAGATCTTGAACAGCCACTTAAAATTCAGTCATCATTACTGAGAGGAAATTCAAGGCAAGAGCAGAATAATTCATACACCACAAGACTATGCAAATACAACAATCAACACCATTTTTTCCGTTTCAACAATAAAGGTATTCTCATTAAAATAGGTAAAAACCAGAATGCGGGGTCTTTTTTTTTTTTTTTTAATTTAATGATCTCAAAGCTCTGGACATTTTATTTATTTTTAAAAAATGATTTTATTTATTTATTTGTCAAAGAAAGAGAGCACCAGCAGGAGGAGGGCAGGCAGAGGGAGAAGTAGGCTCCTCACTCAACAAGGAGACGGATGTGGGACTTGATCCCAGGACCCTGGAATAATGACCTGAGCCCAAAGCAGATGCTCAACCGACCGAACCACCCAGGCGTCCCAGTTCTGGACATTTTAATAAATAAATAAGTTAGAAATAAGATTTTTTTTTTAAGAGATAAGATTTTTTTTTAAAGATTTATTTATTTTAGGGGGGGCGAAGGGAGAGGGACAGAAGTTTTTGGTTTTTTTTTGTTTTTTTTTTTTTTAGGGAGAGAGAATCTTAAGCAGACTTGATGTGGAAGCCCCACATGGGGCTCGATCCCACGACCTTGAGATCATGACCCTAAGGTCATGATCCTGAGATCATGACCTGAGCCGAACCCAAGAGTTGGTCGCTTAACCAACTGCGCCACCCAGGCGCCCCAGAAACAAGATTTTTTTAACACTTGGAAAGAAGGAAAGATTTTTTAAACATCGTCATTATTTGAAGATCTTATGATTTGATACCAGAAATTAAAAAAACAATCTATTGCAAACGCTATGTTAAAAATGAGATAGTAAATAAGGTAGTTGGATACAACAGAAATATATTACAAAAATGTTTTTCTTTGTGCCAACAATTACAAGCTGGAAAGTAAAAAGGAAAATTTCCATTTGCAAAAATAACAAAGTATGAAATGCCTAAAAATAAAAGTAACAGAAAATGTGTGAGAGTTTCGTGGGAGATAAATTAAAAGTTCACTGACAAACTTAAAAAGAAACTTTAATAAGTAACATCAAATCATAGCCCTGGATGGGAAACCTGAAAAAACCTAACAAAGTGGTTTCCTTTTTAAATCATTTGTAACGTAAAAATAGTTCTAATGAAAACTCTCAATGGAACTTCTTTGGGAAATTAATGATTTTAAACTTCTGTGTTAACTGGAAGAACAATGGATGAGAACATCTTTAAAATGAGGACAAACTTGCTCTATTGGATTAAAATATATTACAAAACTGTAATTCATTGGGGCTCCTGGGTGGCTCAGTCTGTTAAGCATCCGACTCTTGATTTCGGCTCAGGTTGTGATCTCAGGGTCCTGAGATCAAGCCTGGAGACTGCTTCTCTCTCTCTCCCTCTGCCCCTCCCCCTGCTCGTGCTCGCGCTCTCTAAAACAAATAAATAAATCTTAAAAAAAAAAAACTATAATAAATAATGGAGCCACCTCTATTTCCTACTCATTTTTTCCCCTGTAAACCTAAAACGACCAAAAGAAATAAAATAAAAAAAAAGAAATTTATAAAAACTATAGTAAATAGAACAGTATGAATCTGCATTAGGACTGCTGGAGAAATAGAACTCCAGGAATAAAGTTAACGTTTATTAAGCTGACTCACATTAAGGAATGATATTCAATGGTTTAACCTTTAAAAACACCGATCGCATAAGGTTCAACCTAATATGTAATGCCAGGACTATCTCATAATAGGTACTATTAATATCCTCATTTGACAGAAGAGGAGACTGAGACACAGAGAGGTTTAGTGACTTTCAGGTGATCACACAGCCCATGGACGGTGGAGCCAGGTGATCCCGGCGGCCTGATTCCACAGCCTGAGCGCCTCACCGCAACACGTGACCTCATAGTAGGTGATACGAACTGGTGGGAAGAAGTAATCTGTTTAAAAATGACAGTGGGAATAATTCCTATGTATTAAAGCAATCAAGATAGATCCTTCTTCATGACTCCACAAAAACAAGTGATAACTAGGTTAAAAGTAAAATGTAAAAATCAAAGTGTTAAAACATCAGGAAAAAAATACAGATGAATAATAAATTGAGCTCAAGTGAGAAAGTCCTTTTTTAGCAGAAAAATAAAATAACCACCAGGGAACGGCATGAAGATAAAATTGTGCATCAGGAATCATCAAAACAAAACAAAACGAACAAAAAGAATCCTCAAAACCAAATTTTAAAAGCAATGGGAAAAACCAGAATGACAAAATATTAAAATGAAAGTTTCTATCAAGGTCCCCAAATAATAGGAACTATATTGCCCACTGGGGCATGAGTCCATCACAACTTGCAGAAAGATGGGGGGAAAACAATTTGAAGCCGACCTGACAGTTAATGTCCTTAACACGCTAAGAATAAAACATTAACATTCCAGCATAAATAGTGGCAAATACAGGAATACACAAATCCCAGAAGAGAAATAAACATGGACGGTAAACATATTTCAGAAGCTCATCCACATTACCAATCATAGAAATATGAATCAAAATGGAGACAATTTAGTCTGTAAAATTGACAAAGCTCTTTTAAATAACGTTGTTGCTACTGAAGGAGAAATGAGAGGCACCTTCACCCACCACCGGTGGGTGTGGACTTGGTATGACCTTTCTAGTGAGAAAGTGGATATCATGTAACGAGAGTTTCTAAACCTTCATACTTTCTGATTGATTAATTTCACCTCCAGGACTTTATCCTTAAATCACAGCCAGAATCTTCCACGGAGACATGTGTATAATGAGGCTCATTATAGCATTTTTCTCATGAAGAAAAACTGGAATGATTAAATATGTTTTGTTGTATTCTTATGTGAAATATATACAATCATTAGAAAGGGCTCTAAATAGAATTTAATAAGGAAAAACACAGTATGATGTCAATGAGAAGAAAACAGTAGAGGGAACTGCTTATCTTGGGTCCCATTTTTTGGCAATGTATTAATATAAATGTCTCAAATATATAGTATCGCAGAAAATCCATCTTTTCTCCATTTATTCATGATGATTTCTTTATGTTTGGAAAAAGGCTGGAAAACCCCATTCATGTTTGTAGATGAAAAATACAAGCACGGAGACAAATGTGGCCGGTTACATAGTGGATGGTCTCAACAAGGGTCGCTTTGGAGGAGGCTGTGATGTGAGTTGAGCAGGGTGTATGGGGCAGGAAGGGAGAGGGGGAAACAAAAAACAAAGAGAAAAAAACCACTACTAACAAATTCCACAAAACCATGAACAAACTATAATTCCATTACTCCCCCTGGGATGGGGTATTCCTTCATGCCCGACTTCCTGCTCTACCCTCCTTTCTGGGATTGGGGGAGGTCCGTAGGCATCAGGGGTCTTGGGGTCTTGTTGGGACCAGGGACCCCCTTGACAGTCTTTATGGAGCCTTTCTGGAATTCCGTCTTAAAAAAAATAAAATACTTAGAATTGCACAGGAAACCAATTACATGGAAACACAGTTATCAAAATACTTTTCAAAGACCCCACTGATGACATAATAAGACACATACATCTTTATTGACATATGAAACAACCAGATCCAGTGGTCGAGCATCTACGATTTTGCAGCACTGTCTGAATGTAAATGACGTTTTGAAGGATCTGCTTCAGCTGCCGTGTGACTTGAAACTCTCCTGTTTTCTCTTGCTTGACAAAGTCATGAATTCTGCTATCACTCCCGGGGCTTGTCAAAAACATTCACAAGTGAAGGTAATGCTCAATTTCAGGTGGAGAATAATGAAAACAAAGGAGTATTGGGGTTTTTTGTTTGTTTGTTTGTTTGTTTCCCCGTGCAAGTTCACAGATCCCCCGAATTCTACCCAGGGGCCCCACATTCAGCGCCTCTAGCTGTTGTGACCTCAGGATCCCAGTATCCCATCCTGGCTCCTCCAGGACACCAGGAGACAGAGCCGCTTTTTGCTTTTGCTTTCCGGTCCACAGGAGACGGTGCAAATAGTTGTCTGTGACCCTGGGATAGAGAAGTGAGACAGTGTGGACTGGACATGCTGTGACTCATGCCATCCCCAGTCCGACCAGAAAGAGGAAGAGAAGCGTCAGATTGGTGCAGAATGCTTGCAAGTTCTCGAACACCCAGACTTGGATGTACACATTCAATTCCTTATGACTGTCCCCACATAGACAGTCTGATATCCCCTCAGGGCCTCTTAGGTGCCATCTCCTCCGGCATTATTGGGATAGAACTCTGGTTCCTTCCATTTCCAGGCCATGAGGACAGGGGAGCTGGAGGTCCCCTGCCCGCAGAGCAAGCTGCCAATCCTCTCTGTTTTCTCCCTTCTTGTTTGGCTCCCTCTCTTCAGTCTGGTTTTTCCCACATGCCTTTTCACTTGTGTCTGCTTCTTACTGAAAGACTATGAAATTTACTTGTAATTTTATTTCCTCTCCATCACCTTCTGTGACTCAGTGATGAATCAGCCTTTCAGGGGACCACGGTGATTCTCTGACACTGTTCTCTCTCTCCCTAGAATGGAGACAAAGCAAGTTTAGCGGCCACTGGGGACACCTGCTTTATCTGTTATATCTTTGCTGTAGATTACACTTCTCTTCAGTTTGAAATGAATCTGTCGGTTCCATTGAATGCCTTGAATTCTGTGTAGTCTGAAATTAATTTTGCTCTCTTTGTGTTTTCCTGATACACTTTGGCTCTTCTTATTTTTTTTTAACATTTATTTTTAGCTTTTCAGTGTAATTTTGTTTTAGGTTTGTTCTTGAAAGCAGCATATAATTAGAGTTTCTATTCTAACCTAATAATTTGAGAGCCCTTCTTTAAAAACCTTTTTATTGTTTTTTCCCCCTTGTTACATGCATCCAAGCTCACTATTGAAAATACATATAATAAGCAAAAAGAAAACAAAGAAAATCACCCAGTTTGTACTACTCAGAAGTAGCTACTGTTTCCTGAACCTGGTTCTGGATCTTTCTCTTTCATTTTGTTAACTCTCCTGTAACTTTCTAACTCATTGTCTTTCTGAATTACCCAGGTTCAGGCTCATTCTACTGCTTGCCC
>CM052885.1:95212438-95241722 GCA_028534135.1 Potos flavus
TAAGGATCTTTTACTTCATCTTCTATCCACCCAGAACAATCTTTTGTGAAGCCAGCACCAGGTTTTCATAGGTTTCGTGTGTCTTACCTTTCCAACTGGATCATTATCTTTCTGCGGATTGAGGTTGTGTCTTGTACTTCTGGTTTTTTCCACACTCTCTAGCCCAAGGAAGCTTTGAAGAATTAGTAGTTTCTGGTTGAGGCATTCAGTTATTTAATATAGACCCTTTCCTTTCCCAGCCCACTAAGATCCAAGCCATCACTGAGTGCCAATGCACTTCTCCCCATCTCTCAAATCTGTCCACTCTTTTCTGTCTCTAAGACCACCACTCTAGAGCTCAGTTACCTTCACGTTTGGCTTGGATCATGGATCATGTTTGGGGGAGAGGGATCCTGGGGAATAGGAGTTGAAGACTGGGAAGAGGGAGACATGGTAGGAGGGAGAAAGTCTATCTTCACTAACTTGTTAGTTCATAGATGCCTTCCATCAGTTGGTTTTTTTTCCAGTTTTTCTAGCTATGCTCAGTGCAGTGGTTTGTCCAGTTGCCCCAGCACACATCTGAGGTTACCACTTCCAACTCTTTAGTTGTTTCTTCCGGTATGAACTTCCATGTTTCCAAATAATGTTTATATTGCTTTTAACATTTTAAGAAATTATCTACTGTCATTCAGAACTCTCCCCTCCAATTTCCCTTATTCAATCTTCTCAATATAGTTATGCAAAAAAAAAAAAAAAAAAAGATTCAACGAAGTGTTTAGAGATTCATCTGCCTATTTGGATATTGTTCACTGTTCAACCAAATAATGAACTCCTAATAATGTTTTCTCTATTGTGTAACTTTTTTCCTCTGAAATTAATAATGGCCTCATTTTAAAGTTTGCTTTGTTTTCACTATAACTGCTGAGTATTTCCCCCTCCATGTCTTCATAAATCTGTGAAATGCCTATTAAGCAGCCAGTGAGGCAGAAGATGAACCAGAAGAGTGTGATATTCTGGAGATCAAGTATAGGAAGTGTTTTAAGGAAAAGGAAGTGATCGGTTGTGTTACATGCTAGTAGCGGGTTAAGCGAGATGAGCACTGAGAGTTGACCAGTGGATTTGGCAATGCAAAAGTCACTGGTGACCTTGACAAACAAGAGTAGACCGGTGGGGACAAAGCTTTGATTGGATGGGGTGCAGTTAGAATGAAAGAAATGATCACAGAGGAAGGAAAATCATACATTGTGATTTTCCAAAAAATAATTTTAACAAATTAGCTAAAAAAGGCAAAATTTTAAGAATTTTTTTTCTCCAGAAGGAGCAGAGAAATGTAGTGGTCACTAGACAGGGATGTAGGTTCAAGAAAAGGATTGGTGGCAGTCCGCTTCCAAAATGGATCCCAATGATTCTCCACCTCTTGGTATTCACCCCTGTGTATAGTTTCCTCCCACGCGGTAGTGGAGTTGACGTGGGTGACCAGTAGCATATGGCAGAATCAACGGTATGTCCTTTTCAGGGTTAGGTTATGGAAAGCTGCGGGTTCTGTTTCCGGTGCTCTCTTGCTTCCCGTCTCTCTTGGATCTCTCGTTTTGTGAGAAGTAAGTGCTATATTGTGAGTATCCTTTTGGAGAGACCCTCATGATGAAGCCTCCAGCCAACTGCTAATGAGGAACTGAGACCTGCCAATTACCAGGTGAGTGAGGTTGGAAACAGACTCTACAGTCCCAGTTGAGTCTTGAGATGACCACTTCCCTGGCCAACAGCTTCACTAGAGAGTTAGAAAATAAATCAGCCCACGCTACAAGTGTACACACACATAACTAAAGTCAAGACTTTGAGTTAGACTCCTTGAGCGCAGATGGTTGCCCCACTACAATGCAGCTATCGTGTCTGGCCCGGCATAGTTCTGGACAGTGGTTCTGGAGAGTGGTTCTGACATAGTTCTGGAGAGTGGTTCTGTGGCTCTCTGTGAGGGATGAGAAATGGTAGCAGTGGCCTGGGAGTCTCGCTGAAGAGCACCTATGGTTGAGCTCACTATTGATGGCTAGAGCTGCCCAAAGAGTTCCCCTTTAAAAAAAATGGCTTCCAGAGCTCAACAGTAGCACTGGATGCACAGTGGAGATCTAGAAGGTGGCTGCAAAAACCAATGGCAGAAAAGATTGCATTAGTCCAACGGACAACAGAGCTCTCTCCCCACCAGTAAGTTGAAAGCTGTGGTTCCGCCATTTTGGATTGTGTACACCTGGGTGTTCTTTTATAAGCTGGGTCAGAGTGGAGGCCCAAGAGTGAGATACTGGTCTTCCTAACCAGTCTGGGGGAGCTGGTTGTAAGCTAGTTTGAGAAATAAAGAAAAATGCTTCTATCCTAAGTGCTCTTTACACTGTTCCACATGTAACTGTTGAGTTAAACAAGCATGATTCAGGGCGTGTGTTCGGGATACATCTCACTTCCCCTTCAACTAGATGCTGTTTCTGGTCTTTCAAGGCTGTCCTGCAGAGGACTGTTTTTGAGGCTTGACAAATGCAGCATTCTGACACATACATACAATAGAAGGGACAGTTTTCTCTATGGCTATGGTATCAGCAGAAAACAGTAGATGGAGGGATGGTCAGTTGATTTCGGCTTCTGAATTCCTTTGTGAAATGTACTTGGGTTGGTACTATGGTCTCCTCTTCCTGTTTAGGGGACCACCAGGTCATGAGAGAAGCTGAATTCAAGGGGGTAGGGCTTACCAAGCCTCTCATCCTTCAACCACATTATCCTGAAGCTTGAGCATAATTACCTCATTATCTGAGCTGGTCCCAAAAAACGCATTTAGCAATCTGGACCACCTCATTATAATTTCCAAGTACTGGGGAGGTACAATGCTGTACCATGCCGCAGGGGCATCTAGGTTATATAGTATTGACAAGAATCAAATGAGCACCGTCATATCGCTCTTATGTAACAATGACCAGTCTGAGAAGGAGCAAATGAATTAGGGACCTAGGAGGGCCTGAGCCCAGCAGACCTGTCTAAAACTTGTCCCATCCTTTGGGTGTGACAGTGGAGAGTGGGCGAGGTCAGAAATTTCTTACTTGTACTGGTACTGGTATAAGACGGCTTTGCCCTCTCCGTGCCTGGGAGATGTTCAAAGCTGAGTCTCACAGATGGTGCCTCTAATGCTACCTTTTGATAATGCCCTTTGACTGGTCATTCCCACTGCTCCCTTGGCTTCCAGTTTTCCACCCCACTGGTTTCCTTGCTTTTTGGAAGAAATATTCTTATCAGGCAAGTTCCTTTTCAAAATGAGCCCAGGCCAACATTCCTATCTTGTGGGGCGGGAATAGTCCCAACTGTTTATACCTACCTATATCCATGCCCTTTGCAACGTTCCCAGGGACGCTTCTATATCCATTCCCTTTGAACCTATCTTGGCTTTGAGACTTGCTTTTGCCAATAAAATACAGTGAATGTGATGCCGTGTCAGTTCTGTGCCTAGGGCTTAAGGGGCTGAACTAGTTTTCTAATGCTGTGTAAGAAGTGACCACACACTTAGTGGGTTAAAACAACCCCCATTTATTTTCTCAGACTTCTGTAGGTCAGAAGTGTGGGCTTGGCTGGTTCCATTGCTGTGGAACTCACAAAGCCAGAATTAAGGTGTCAACAAGCTGGGCTCATCTGGAAAGAATTCTCTTCCAAGCTCATTCAGGATGTTGGCCAAATTCAGTTCCTCGTGCTTATAGGACTGAGGTCCCTATTTCCTTGCTTGCTGCCAGCCAGGAACTGTTCTCTCCTGGGGTCCTGTATTCCATTTCCATCTTTAAGTCTGATATTTTGAATCTGATTTCCTCTTCCACTATCAGCTTGACAAAATGCTTTCCTCTTAGGGTGTTCATGTAATTAGATGAGGGACATGCAGATAATCTTCCTTTTGATTAGCTCAAAGCTGACTTGTTGAGAAAAGCAGTCCCATGATCCTTAGTCAGCTGTATAAGAATGGATTTTGGCTCTGGAACATTTCCTTACCAAGGGAAATCACCTTGGGTGGGAATATCTCTCCTTGTTTCAGGCGCAATGAGCTCTCCTTTGTTCTGCTTAAAGTACGTATGTCTTTTGGCACCTGGGTAACCCCACTGCTCTATCGGTCCTCTGCAGGGATGAAATCTCTCCCACTATGGCATAGGAGGGGTGCATACAGATGAATTGCCCTGCCTCAGTTGCTGAGAGAGGCCAGCTGGCCATAGGAGACTGAGATGGCTGAAGGACAAAGCTTTTAAGTTTCCTAAAAGCCTCCTGGTTCGGTTGAAAAAAATCTATGAGAAACACCCTTACTCTCTTGGAATAGTTTTTTGTGTGTGGTTGAGTACACCAACCTTTTGATTTCATCCTTTTAAGCTAATGAGAATTAGATGAAATCTGAGGTTTTAGCAAGGGGTGGAACAGTCACACACTCAGACTTTTCTCTGTGTCACATTCTCAGTAGCTGTTTTGGAGTTTTAACATGTTTTGACATCTGGAGAGGCTGAGAATTTCCAAAATCATCCTGATTCCTTTTTGTTTAACAGCTCTTGCCTCAGTGTATCTCTCTCCTTTGACACTTTATTATAAGCAACAAGAAACCAGGCAGTATCTCTAACACTTGACTCAGGAATTTCCTTAACTAAATACCCAAGTTCATTGCTTATAAGTTATGTTTCCTACAGGACTGCAGGACGCAATTTTGGTAAGCATGTTGCTGCTACATAGCAAGCATCTCCCTTTATCCCATTTCCAATCACATCTCCGTTTCCTTCTCAGCCTTCACTGTGAGCATTCTGAAAGTCAAGATTTCTACTATTGGTCTGTTCTCGGTTTAAGATTTCTCTACTACACACTTCCATCCTCTTTATTGAAAGCTGGATCTATGTCCTATAAACAAGCCCATGCAAGCCTGCTAGATGATTTGGCCATGCTAAAGACAGATGAGTTGCTTAACTGAGGGCATTCTAGACTACTCAGACCACAGCAAACTCACCAGCTAGCTGACTGTTGCTGCATGAGCAAGCTTAGCCAAGATCAGCCAAGCCAAGCACAGACTGGAACACCCCAGGTGACCCATTAACTTGTGAGCTAAATAAATACTTCTTGCTCTGTACCACTGAGCTTTTGTGGTTGTCTCTTACGCAGCATTATCATGCAGTAGAAAACTGATACACATGGGATTTACTTTTAATCTCTTGTATTCTTGCACCTCTGACCTAGCTTGGAAAGGAGAATAGTTAGCTCAAAAAATAGCAACAATTCTCTCCTACTTTCCCTCTCTTCCTTTCCCCTCCTTTTCTTTGCTAGCTTAGCCTACCTCTAGAGACCTAGGCCTATCAAATACACTACTGTTCCTCATAATTGCAGAAATAAAAATAAGTTTTTCAAGTGACTGCATTGAAGAATCCCTTATTTGGCTTGGATGAAGAGAAAAGCACTCTTATCTTTTCTTTAGGGGGAAGATTATGTAACGCTCATTTATAGGAAATCTTCTTCCTTTCTCCAATCATCCAGGGCTCTTTTATTTGTGCCCTCTAGGGAAGGGTTTTGACAGAACCTTTAAAAACTCATGCGTTGTTCTGGCAACTCACTCTGGAATGTATTGTGATGCCTCAGTTGAAACTTCTGTTTAATACCCATTAAACTTAATTTGACTAACACCTGTCTCCTCCACGAGACTGTAGTCCATGAGGAAGAAGGTCCTCTCACTCATGTCTCTAACATCAGCACCAAGGACAGTGTCAGGCACAGCCCCATGCTCCACAAATCCTGTCCAATGAATCCGTGTCAAGGAACCTGTTGTACTTGAGGCCGTGCATACGAATGTGTAAGCTGCCTATATTTCTCTTTTATAGAGCATGGACTGGGTCATTTTTCAACAATTCTTTTTATCTATTCTATGGAGTGCCACCTTAAAGATCCCTTTCCAGAAATGCTTAGCAAGGTGTATCCCAATCGACTTTCCCATTGGAGGCATTGTTGCCTGGGAGAGGACACAGTGAGGTAAGTTTTACAGAAGAAAGAAGTCTTCCCTGATAAGGTTTCTCTAAAAATTCCTCCACCTCAGAACCAAAGAGAAAAATTAGGATGTTGTACTTAACAGGTATTACCACAGCTGTACTCGATTCTGCCCACTTACGTATTATGAAGGGTCAACGCTGACTCCTCTCTGGCTAGAATACCCTTTATGAGCCCGTCCAGGGGAGTAGAAATGAAGCTCTTTTGGTTCTAATTTTAAGGCAGCCCAATTAAAATGTCTGACTCACCAGGCTGTTCATGGGAAGCATTCACGCGTTCATAAATTATGGAATGGGCTGTGCAGGCTCTGAATGTTCCGTGGAAGCAGTTTTAGTATCTTTCTAGATAAGAAATGAATCCAGATTCTCCGTCTTTTCAATTATTACCATTACTCATTATTATTCAAATTGCATAGCATGATTCATGTCTGGAGATCAAAAGATCGGAAGGACTTTAAGGGCAAACTATGAAAATGAGAGTGAAGATAGGAAGGGAAAAAGACAGGGACCAAGAATTTAAAATCAGAGTTCTTTCTTTCAGTGCCTATTTATTTGCTGGTAAATTGAGAATCTAATTAAATTAGCAAACACTTGTGAAGATCCGGTAACAAACTAAAATATGATCCATTTTAACATAATCAAAACCTCAGGTTCAAAGACTAATATTCTATGGAGAACGTTAAAGTCATGAACGACCAGTGGCTAGAAGAATGGGGTGGTTCTGGACATTCAGGAATCATCTTCAGTAGGCTGGTCTGCCACAAAGGGATGGAAAGGTCATAAAAGGAGTAAATGATACTTTTCCTATGTGATAGTTCATGTTGTTAAATAGGAAATGTTTACTCTCCTTCGTCCAACTCTAATTACGGACAGAGCATACCTCCCTGCCCCTCACTGATGTTAAGTTTGGCCAAAGAACTTGCTAATGAACATGATGCCAATGAGGCTTAAACTGTGCTTTTAGGCTTAGGCTTGCCCTTCGGGGCTTCTGCTCTAGTCATGTAAAGAATGCGCCCTGGCTCATCTCCTGGTCCAACGAAGATGAGAGACACACGAAGCTGACTAACCTGGGCCTTATCACAGCTTGGAGCTGGGCCCAATCAATCTCATCCTAGATCAGCTGAGAATAAATAATTACTACTTTAAGTAGTAATAATAATAATAATAATTTAATAATAATAATATATAATATAATATATTAATATATAATTAATATAATAATTAATACCATTATTAATTATTTAAAATAATTTTATATATAAATTTATATATAAGAATATATTATAATATATTATATATAAATATATATAAATTTTATATATAAATAATTATTATAAAATAATTAATATAATATAATATATAATATAATATAATAATAATATAATAAAAAATAATAATAATTTACTACCAAGTTTTGGAGTGGTGTCATATTAACAGAGAATTTGGCTGATTCCCTCCTTAACCTTCATTTCTAGGAGCTTCTAAATCCTCAGAATTTCCTGAGTGATAAGAGCATCTTTGTTATTCATGGCAGGCCCCTTGAACGACACCCGAATTTATGCTAATGAGATGACTCAGGATGGGGGCTGGTCCTGCCAGCAAGACCAACCATGGGATTAGAATCCTGGAGCTTTGAGACTTGGGATATCAGCACAACCTTCCAGGAGTGAACAAAGGCTAGAGACTGAGTTAAATCACATGGTTGATGATTCAATCAATCACGCCTATATAACGAAACTCTAATAGAGTCTCTGGACACAAAGCTCTTGTGAGCTACCCTGTCCGGTGATACACATTAGTATGCCAGGAAGGTAATACATCCGGAAGACACAGAAGCTCCATATTTGGGACCTTCTCACACCGCACCACTATGGGTCTCTACTCTGGGTGACTCTGATTTATATCCCTTATAATAAAATTATAATAATAATAATAATAATAAGTTTAGTGTTTTCCCAGTTTCTATGAATTTTTCTAGCCAATTGTTGAACCTGAGAGAGTGGTAATCCTGAATTTGTAGACAGTTGGTCAGAAGTGTGGGTGAACCGGGAACCCTGTAGCTAGTGGCTGGTGTCCAAAGCGAGGAGAGCCTTCTGGAGAACTATGCCCTTCATCTGTGAAATTGACCTAACGCCAGGTAGTTAGGATAAGAATTGCATTGCAGGTGGTTTGTTACACATCAGTACCTGACGATACACCTTCCATACGTGAAATGATAATCAAATAAAGTATGATGATGAAAGTATATATGTATATGTATATGTCTCATCCCTTCTATGAAATTGCGAACTTCTTAAGGTCAAAAGCTGCATCTGACATCACTTTCCTGAACATTCGTGGTACACCTCGGACAGCTCTGGACATTTTCATGGTGTCTGATCTGCCCAAGCATGGAGACTGGCCTCATTTCTGATCCTTTTGAGTTAGCTAGAACTCTCTCCTTCACTCGTTCATACTTCATTCATTCACCAAATATTTGATAGTGTCCATTACATGCCAGGCATTATATCAAGCACTTAGGGTACAATAGAGAACACAACAAAGTCCCTGACTTCATGGAGCTTATGTTATGGACAGAGAGATACCTAGTAAACTAACAACAAATGTCTTAGTATGTCAGTTAGTGTCTTAATGTTAAAAGCTTTGTGGAGTGGTTATTTTCTTCTTTCTTTCTTTTTCTTTCTTTCTTTCTCTTTCTTTCTTTCTTTCTTTCTTTCTTCCTTCCTTCCTTCCTTCCTTCCTTCCTTCCTTCCTTTCTTTTTTAAGATTTTATTTATTTATTTCACAGCGAGAGAGAGAGAGAGAGAGAGAGAGAGAGAGACACTATGAGCAGGAGGCCGGGGGTGAGGTGGGAGGTGGGGGAGGAGCAGAGGGAGAGGGAGAAGCAGACTTCCTGCTGAGCAGGGAACCCAATGCAAGACTGGATCCCAGGACCCTGAGACCATGACCTGAGCCAAAGGAAGACGCTTAATCGACTGAGCCACCGGGGTGTCCCCATTATTTCTATTTGAACATTCGCTGTGCTCTGGCTTTGTATGATACTGTCTTACAGTTCTTTACTGGGAACCTTCTGTTAGAATACAGGCCACTTGGGGGCCAGGATCGTTTCTCAGGTATTTATGCCCCTGGTGTCTTCAGCTCAGTGCTTCACGCATTTTGGTGACTGTGCAGATGGGCACAGTTAAGATCGAAAGTGATAAATGGCACAAGCAGTAAGGAAAGTGAGCGATCACCTTGTTAGCTAGAAGAACCCATGAGCAGGCCAGGTCCCTAAGGAGTGGTTGGGATTTGGATAGGAGAACAGCAAAGGAGTGCATTCCAGGCAGGCAGAGCAAGGCCCAGGGAGAAGTCAATGGCAGGGGTTTCAGGAAGGGGCTGTGGCGAGAGGGCTTGGTGACCACAGAACACAGCTGTGATGATGAGGGAGAGGAGGAGTCAGGGACCACAGCTCGAGGGCCCCCGGCTTGGCTTACCGACGGAGGGTCAGCCCCAGAAGAGGCTTCTGATGTTTTATTGGAATTCGTGGAAATCCAATGCTTAGCCAGGCATACCCTGCATCAAAGCAGCAGCATAGAAACTGAGAAACTCAGTACAGAATTGGTGAATCTTTAGGATGTCAATTTGTTTAACTTCTGTTTACTAAATTCGCTGGCTGTTTGGACACAAGTTTTTCCCAATATAATCCAGTCCCTTGGAACCTTTCAAGAAAAAAAGTATGGGATGAAGCCCTAAGCTTCCCAGGAAATCGGATAATAGGTGAACATAATTAAAATTAATAATTACACCTATGAACACAATAAAAGTAGTAGCTCGATGTGTTACTTTTGGAATGTCAACACAAGCGAATAAAGCAAAATGAATGTCCCTAGACTATGCTTCTTGGTTCCTTCTTTTAAGATACCAAAGCATTGGTATAAGTCCTCTCCAGGACAAATGTCTGCTCCTCGTGGGGACCTCAGCTTATCCACATCTGATCAGAAGGTCCCTTTGAAGCTACCGGTTGAAGGTGGCCAATCTTCTCTTTTACTACAAAAGCCTGACCTTATCTATTGCAATAAAAAATTCCAAGGCACAAATTAAAAAATGAATACAGAGCAAGGTGTATGTCTAACATGTTCAAGTTCACGTAAGTGTTTCTCCATTTACAGTATAGGCAAATTCCAGTAAAAATGGCTCGATTTCTGCAAGGTGCATCTCGTTTCCCTGTGGTTTTCTTTTACATTCTTGGGAATATAACTCAATAGTCTCTTCACTCTCTCCACCCAAAAAAGGAATATAAACAATAGTGGTAAGATCCTTATAAGTTTTGAGCCCCCACATGCAAAGAAAAGAGCCTTATATGTAGTATTCATGTAATTCAAACAAAATGGGCTACAGGCCCGACCAATTCCTTTTTAACTCCAGTATCTTTTTTTAAAATAAACTTTTTATTTTAGAATACTTGATATTTACAGAGAAGTTGCAAAGATAGTACAGAGAGTTCCATTTAAGCCACACGCAGGGCCTCCAACTGTTAACATTTTACACTAGTATGGTACATTTGTTACAAATGATGACACAATATTGATACATTAAGAACTAAAGTTCACAGTTTATTTAGACTTCCTTGGTTTTTACCCAATGTCTTTTCTGTTCCAGGATCCCATCCCAAATGCCATGTTACATTTACTTGTCATATCTCCTTAGGCTCCTCTTTTCACAATTTCTCAGATTTCCCTTGTTTCTGATGAACTTGACCGCCAAGCATTTCGCAGTTTCCCTCAGTTGGGGGTTAGTGATGTTTCCTTATGAGAAGACTGAGGTTATAGGTTTTGGAAAGGAGGATCACAGGGGTGGGGAGCCATACTCATCCCTGCAGAACAAGGGTACAGGCTTTCAACATGATTTACCACAGGTGATAGTCACATGGCCACATTTGATCACATGACCCCATCAGTTGTGTTTGTCATTTTCCTCCACTATAAAGTTACTATTTACCCCCATTTCTAACTGTCCTCTTTGAAGGGAAGTCACTATGTGCAGCCCACATTGGAGTGGTAAGGAGTGATGCTCCACTTCATCAAAGAGCAAAATACCTACGTATGTAAGTACATATATAGATTATTTGAATTTCTGCCTGGAAGATTTGTCTATTCTCTCCCATTTGTAAATTTATTCAATCATTTATTTTTACCAGTATGGAGTGATATTTATTTCATACTGTGAATTATAATCCAATACAACCGTATTTATTTTTGTTGCTCAAATTGTCCCAACTCCAGGACACAGAGAAAGTGGATCACTCATACATTACTGGCGGGAATATAAAATTGTATGGCTGCTGTAAAAAATACGTTAGCAATTTCCTTAAACACTAAACATGCAACCACCATACAACCCAGCAATTGCATTCCTGAACATTTATCCCAAAGAAATGGAAACTTGTATTCACAGACATCTGTACGTGAATGTCTATTGCATCTCTGTCATTTCCCTTACCAGAAACTACCCCGATGTCCTCCAGCGGGTGAGACTTTGAAAAGCCATGGTGCATCCACGTTGTGGAAATACTATTTAGCAACACAAAAAGGACGTCAATTGACACACTAAACAACTTGAATGTGTCGCCAGAGAATATGCTCAGTGACAAAAGCCAATCTGAGAGGTTCACATGCTGTATGATCTCTCAGTTTCCATAAACTACTTGGAATCTTTTCCTCTAAAAATAATAGTGCAGTTAATATTATGTATGCTGATCATCGCTCGATCAGTAAGTAGATCTATAAGGTCAATTCTCTAAAATGGAAGTGCTGGGTCAAAAAAAACCCCAAAACTCCCCAAAATGCATTTGTAACTTCAGTAGGTACAGCCAAATGGCCCTTTGCGGTGTGCATTCCCACTTTAATGCATGAAAGTGCCTGTTTTCCACACACTTACCAACACGATGTAGACTCATGGGAAAGTCATTAAACTCTCTGTGCCTCGGTTTCCTTATCTGTAAAATGGGGAAAAAATGGGACCCACCTCACGGGGTTACTGTGAGGACCAAATGAGTTACTACATGGAAAGTGCTCGTCAGAGTGCCAGGCACAGTTAATGATGTGTGCAAGTATTCGTGATTATTGTTACCACAGCTAAGCTTTTTGATATTGGTCAACCTGGTTGGGGAAAGGTGATATTTTGTTGTAGTCATTTTATTTTATTTTATTTTATTTTATTTTTTTAAGATTTTATTTATTTATTTGACAGAGAGAGATCACAAGTAGGCAGAGAGGCAGGCAGAGAGAGAGGAGGAAGCAGGCTCCCCGCCGAGCAGAGAGCCGGATGCGGGGCTCGATCCCAGGACCCTGAGATCATGACCGGAGCTGAAGGCAGAGGCTTTAACCCACTGAGCCACCCAGGCGCCCCTGTTGTAGTCGTTTTAATTAGCATTGATCTTATTGTGAGATAAAGGATCATTTCAGTTGTTTAAAACCATTTGCATTTCTTTTCCCGTGAATTGTTGATGCAAGTCCTCTTACACAATCATATCACTTGTGCTCATGTTCCTTTGACTAGAACTAGTCATTCCACTGGCTAGAACTAGCCACACCTAGATACAAAGAGGGTACTTCTGGGAAATGTAGTCCATCAGACAGCCTCTTTACAGTGACCACTCTACAACGTGTATGTCTTCCATATTTGTGTCCCTCCCTCCCCCTTTTTGGACTAAGACAGGTAACTATTTATTTAATTTTGTATTTTTCCAAAACAATTCGTTAATGGACTTGTTTATTAATTCTATTTGTTGCTTTTATATTTTCAATTCATCAGCTCCCGCTTTATACTAATTTTTTCTTTCCATCTGAACTCTTTTTTTTAAGATTTTATTTATTTATTTATTTGCCAGAGAGAGAGAGAGACAGAGATAGAGAGAGCACAAGCAGGGGGAGCAGTAGGCAGAGGGAGAAGCAGACTCCCCGCTGAGCAAGGAGCCTCATGTGGGACTCAATCCCAGGACCTTGGGATCATGACCTGAGCCGAAGGCAGACGCTTAACGAATTGAGCCACCCAGGCATCCCTCGATCTGAAATCTTTAGGTTTACTTCGCTGTTTTTCAGTCTTCTTGACCTGGGCCCTTAATTCATTTATTTTTATTTGACCTCTTAAAATATTAAATTTACCTCTGAGCACGGCTTTTAGCCATGTTCCATATGTGATTGCATATATATATATATATATATATATATATAATGGTCTTCATTGTCTAGATATCTGTCAGTTCTGAGGTGTTTTTTTTTTTTTTTCTCTTTTAGGTAAGAATTATTCAAAATTTAGAAATTCTAGAGGTATTGCATTAGCATTAGAGAATGTCATCTGCTCTAATAGTGCTTTAAGTCAACTGGTCTAATATAGAGTCATTTTATGAACATTCTATGGGCACCTGAAAAGAAGAAAAATGTTTATTGTTTATTTTCAGGGATGTGTACACATACAAATACACACACACAGAAAATTTTTATGCATATTATATACTTACAATCTTTAACAAGAGATGTACCACGAAGTCTTAAAATCATTGAAGAAGGTCCCAGCCTAGGAGGGTGGGTGCCATGGAATTTTTTTTTTTTTTTTTAAGAGAGAGAGAGTGCACGCACTTGCTAGAGGTAGGGAAAGAGGGCAGAAAGAGAGGGAGAGAGAGAATTTTAAGTGGGCCCCACACCCACTATGGAGGCCAATACGGGCTCGATCTCACAACCCTGAGATCATGGCCTGAGCCAAAATCAAGAGTCGGATGCTTAAATGACTGAGCCAACCAGACTCCCCACCATGGAATCATTTAGAATTGTTTCTTAGAAAGGCATAAAGGGGGGTTTCTGGGAAGAATCTTTGCATGGGTTCTAAACTTCCTAGAACTTTCCATGCACTTATTTTCCTTACTGTTAGGGAGTGGATTGGGTAATTATGGCCTTGGCTCTTCAGAAGCTAACCAAGCTCACTCACATCTGTAAATTTGCAGCAGTTATATATATCAATATATTTAAGAATATACCTTTTATTTAAGAACACTTCTGGGTCTTTAGTTGAAAGATAGGGAACCAAAATTTTTTTAGGCAGAGACCCGTCCATGTGTCCCAAATAAATCAAATGGCTGTTTTAATGGGACTTAGCCCGAATAGAGATGTATGGGATTTGGCCAAGGAATAGGTATTGAGTAAATTTTGCCATGAGCCCGAAAGTCCTACCCCAGAAATAGTTATACAAAAGGGTCAAAGCTTATGCTGCTGCATTTGTCCAGGGATTTGGCCAAAGGTTATGGGCAATTTTGCCATCAGTGCCCATCCATAATTACGAAAGGAGAAATGCAAGCTCTGTGACTAAATCATCTATGTGTAGACAGGGCTGAAAGAATTATGGGCAACGTCCAAAGATTGCTTAAATACTGTAAGTAACCGGGAGGAAAAGACAGGTGAGGTTTTTTGATTATTCTGTTTCTTGGTGTCCTAAATTCCCATTTCCTTCCAAATAAAGGAATCATACTGTGGTATGGCCCAGAATGGGGAAGAATCCTCAATGACATCAGATCTTACTGCAAAGGAAGTCGCCCTTGGGTCATCAAGACTAATCTCCAAAGACCAGTTGTAGTATCCAAGGTTAGTCTTGCTTAGAGAGCTGGGTGATTAGTTGCAACATCCAAGGAAAGGAAAGGAAAATAGACTGTAAGGTTTAAAAAGAAACTTGCCTGATCAGTGGTGTGGGTCTTTGGAGCTGTGAGAGATCTATGAAGCGGGGGAACCCTGTTTGATTTCTGGAATCCCTTGGTGATCTGAGAGGTGGTTGCATACATGAACTAAAAAGAAATTAGCAAGTAAGAATTGCAGATTTGGCACACAAACAGGGGCAGAAAGACCCAGGAGGGAGATGGCGGATATTGTGCTAATAAGGCAGGTGGGATTTTGGCGAGTGTTTGTAAAATCGAATATCATGTTCTTTTTTTACTCTTTGAGTTTCGGGGGGGAAGTTCTTACTGATGAACTTATTTCAGTTGGTCTTTCTGGCCATTGGCTATTAACTTTTTTTTTTTTTTTTAACCCACGGATTCCTTTTCCTCCCGAATATGATTATCTAAATTAAGATTATGTGGAAAAAAAATAACCTAAGTATATGCTCCTAAGTGCATAAGTTTGCACAGAAATTCAGGGGATTTCAAGAATGTCTAAAAGATTTCTAGCCACTTGAATTAAGACCATTTTCTCTAGGAGGCAGACAAGATTAATAGTATTTGTTCCCTATCAGTGAAGAAGTGGAAACCACAGTGGACAAATGACTTGTTCTAGGTCACTCGGTAATCTAGAGTCAGAGCAGAACTAGAACCCAGGTTTCCCGATGCTCTGTCCCCACAACGTCCCTTAGAATGCAATCACTATCCTTCCAGCAAAAAGCACCAGGACTATACGTCTTTGCCAGGACTCACTGTTATAATGTGAGAAGTGCTTCTGGTCCAGATTTTTGATGAGGAAGCTGAGGCTGGAGGAGGCTGCATTGCCTTCTGCTTAATTTCTTCATCAATAACCTTGATAGACTTCTGGTCCTTGCCAACATTGAGAAACTGGCTTGTCTTTGAATTTTTCATTGCATTGCCCTACTCCCAATCAATATGTGAACCTCTACAGTCCTCTTGACCTTGGAGAAGGATGCATCAGGAATTTGTGTTCTGAGTGCCGCCTCGCAGTTATTTTCTGGGAGGGAAGTTGAGAGCTAGAACTTGCCAGAAGACAAGAGACACTTGAATCGTGGTTGTTATCATACACTTTTGTTATGCACACCTCTATCTCGACGCAACTGGCCTTTCTGTTTAAAAACCAGGCAGGAGGGTCCTGGGGCATGTTTGTGGAGGTGTAGGGTTTGCCCTTGGTGGCCCTTTGCCCCCTGCCTGGATATCCTACCACCTTCTGGTTCTCTTGCCTCTTCCCGACACCAGTCTTGCTTGTTCTCTCTTAACGAGTTGTTAACTGACACCCGTGTTGGTGTTAACAATAGATTACAGCTCCAATCTCACATAGATCCTTACATGTTAATCAAGAGCTCAGGGGAAGCATCATTAATGATGCTCTAATAACAGGCTACATGGCGGGCACCAGAGAGATACTGTAGCATCATTGTATCCCCTGAATAACATCACACAGGGAGCCATCCTCCTTTCCTTCCACGCATAAGAAAGACCTTGTGATGAATGCTACGGTGGCTTGCTTGGCTTTGGTTACAACCCCGCCTGTCATACGAAGGTCAGAAAGCCAGAAGCTATAATTTCCACACTAACTTAGAGTTAGAACTCCAACTATGGTTAGGCTCCACCAATCAGATAAACTGGTGCAAAACTTTTTAAAAATTTTTATTTATTTATTATTATTATTAACATATAATGTATTATTTGGTATCATTTCAGGGGTACAGGTCTGTGATTTATCAGTCTTACACAATACACAGTGCTCACCATAGCACGTAGCTTCCCTGAAGTCCCATCCCCCAGCCTCCCGATCCCCCCCACCCCCCTCCCATCCAGCAACCCTCAGTTTGTTTCCTGAGATTAAGAGTCTCTTATGGTTTGTCTCCCTCTCTGGTTTCGTCTTGTTTCATTTTTTCTTCTCTTCGCCTATGATCCTCTGCCTTGTTTCTCAAATTCCACATATCAACAAGATCATATGATAATTGTCTTTCTCTGATTGACTTCTTTTTATTTTTTTTTAAAGATTTTATTTATTTATTTGACAACGAGAGATCACAAGTAGGCAGAGAGGCAGGCAGAGAGAGAGGAGGAAGCAGGCTTCCTGCCGAGCAGAGAGCCCGATGCGGGGCTCAATCCTAGGACCCCGAGATCATGACCCGAGCTGAAGGCAGAGGCTCAACCCTCTGAGCCACCCAGGTGCCCCCTGACTGACTTCTTTTGCTTAGCATAATACCCTCTGGTTTCATCCATGTTGTTGCAAATGGCAAGATTTCGGGGTTTTTGATGGCTGCATAATATTCCATTGTATATATAGACCACATCTTCTTTATCCCAATGCTTGTGCAAAACTTTTTTTATAACGATTTCATTTATTTATTTTTCTGAGAGAAAGAGAGAGAGAGAGAGCACAAGCAGGGGTAGTGGCAGGCAGAGGGAGAAGCAGGCTCCCCGCTGAGCAAGGGGCCCACGGTGGGACTCGATTCCATGACTCTGGGATCATGATCTGAGCCAAAGGCAGATGCTTAACTGAGCCACCCAGGCGTCCCAAACTTGTGCAAAACTTTGAGTTGGAACTTGGGAAGAGAGGAAGAGTGTGGGGAGTCTCTTTTTCTGGTGGGGATTGGGGCATAATTTTGAAGTGGGTCCTGCAGCAGTGAGGATAGCTTTCCTGGCATGCTCACTCAGCAAGTGACAGTGGAAACATTTCCTGATCCATCAGCTGCCACAATAAACTTACATATTTCTGCAAGAATAACTCCCAGATGCGAAAGTCTAGAGCCTTTTCCCTTATTTTTCCAACAAATTTTGGAAGCACCTAATTCCCTACATCATTTTCCTTTCTGGTGATGCCAGCTAAAATTAATGCTATTGCGTGCAACCAAACTTGGATCAATTCAGTAATTGGCACCAGAAATGGCTACAGGCAAAAGGTCTTCAAGGCAATGGGAATCTGGGTTTGACCCTCTGACCTGGTTGGACTTGAAGACCATGAGGACCCAGTTGCACATTGTTAATTTGACATCCAAATGTTTTTTATTATAAATTTTAATAGGATAAATAAAATAAAAGGGTAAAATTTCTAGCATATTGTAAATACTGTATTAAGATTTCAAAATATAACAATTACATCACCCTGTTAAACATTTCCAGTGAAATCTAACTATCCTGGTGATTTGTTATCTTCAATTACCCACTTTTAAAAGTACACGGTCTTCTTCAGCAGAGATTTTACAATATTTACATTTTCTTCTTGAATTTGTATTTCTGTTTCACATCCACCATAAATTATAACTTAATAGAATGTATTTTATGCTCAAACATATTTTACTGTTAGTCCTGATGGACTTCTCTGCCAAAAAATTAGTTTAAAAAATGAAATTTTAATTTTTTTTGTATGTGCTATGGTCATAGAAGTCCTCAAGTTTAGGGATTCCCTTATGAACTATTATAATTATGAGTAGTATAAAATCAAAACCATTTAAAGGCATTACACATTAAGTAATTATTGAACATAATAGTAAGATACTAATGGAAACATTGCTCTCAATGAGATGGATGAAGCTTGTTTTTTTCCATTTGGATTATGTTCACATGAATGAATATTACTTTTTACTAGAATGAGAGTTTCAACATCCATTATACTCTCATTTTTCATTCTTATGTATGTAACTAGTGAAAAACCTTATTCACATCAACAGATCAATGGGAATGTAAAAAGCTTTGTAACAGCAATTCGATTCTTTGAACTCTTTCCCAAGATAGTTCTTAAAATTATTTTAATGATCATTGAAAAATTCTAACAGTCCTCCTTCAATTTTTTAAAACAAAAAGAGGAAATCTCCTCATTTTCAAAAGAGAAGAAAAAGAGAATTGTTGCCTAGTCATCAGATTCACCCACTTTCTCAATTTCTGGGAAATATACCAAGGAGGCTTTATGAAAACCCATACATGACCATTAATTATAGCATTTGTCTTTCACTTTAAAAAAATGTATTTAACCTCATAATTCAGAAAGGTTTAGGGGAATAAAAATATTCATAATTTCAATACACTTTTATCAATGCATTTTAAAGGTAAAATACCTTTCTCTTAACCATGTGATTTAAATATCTTTTATCGAAATTGTAGAGCTGAACATTAAACTCATTCAGTTTATGGGAAATGCCTGCCATGTATCCAAATTGGCAAAGCCCGTGCTCGTGGTCAAATTAATGAGCCGAGTCAGATCTAATTTCTGTCAGAAAGACACTGATTTATTTTTCAATTCAAATAAGCATGTTATTATGCATTCCTAGGACAGCCATTTAACTTCTGAGTTTGATGTCTGAAATAGAAGGAAAGGTAGGATAAAGCACGGAGCCTTACTGAGTCAGCCACCTCGGTGATATTGTATGTCTCCGCTTTCAATAACTCTCACTTGTTGTCTTTTTGCTTTGTTTTCCTGGCAGTTTCCATAAGGACTGACACATCCTTCACTAAGAGTCAGACAATACAGGGGATGAGATCATTGTAACCCTTCTCCCCATTCTACAACATGGGAAAGCACCCCAGCAGAGGCCTGATACCTGTTTCTAATGCCACAGCCATCCCTTAATAGATGAATATGTAAGACAAGAAGTATATGTATCTCATTCTTTTCTTAAAGTTTTTATTTTAATTCCAGTATCGCTAACACACAGTGTTACATTAGTTTCAGGTGTATGAGATAGTGACTCAGCAATCCCAGCCATCAGCCAGTGCTCACCACTTTGACAAGTGCCCTCCTTCATCCCCATCGCCTATTTCACCCATCCCTACACCCATCTCCCCTCTGATAACCATCAGTTTGTTCTCTATAGTTAAGAGTCTGTTTCTTGGTTTGTCGTTCTCTCTCTCTCTCTCATTTTTCCCTTTGCTCATTTGTTTTGTTTCTTAAATTCCACATATAAACAAAATCATATGATATTTGTCTTTCTCTGACCCGTTTCACTTAACATTATACTCTGGGGCTCCATCTATGTCATTGCAAATGGCAGGATTTCATTCTTTTTTATGGCTGAATAATATTTCATTGTATACACATACCACATCTTCTTTAACCATTTATCCATCAATGGACACTTGGGCTGCTTCCATATCTTGGCTATTGTAAATAATGCTGCAATAAACATAGGGGTGCATGTATCCCTTTGAATTAGTGTTTTTGTATTCTTTGGGTGAATACCCAGTAGTGTGATTGCTGGGTTGTAGGGTAGTTCTATTTTTAACTTTTTGAAGAAACTCTATGCTGTTTTCCATAGTGGCTGCCCCAGTTTGCATTCCCACCCATAGTGCAAGAGGGTTCCTTTTTCTCCACATCCTCACCAACACCTGTTTCTTGCATTGTTGATTTTAACCATTCTGACACGTGTGAGGTGACATCGCATTGTAGTTTTGATTTGCACTTCTCTGATGATAAGGAATATTGAGTGTCTTTTCACGTGTCTGTTGGCCATCTGTATGTCTTCTTTGGGGAGATGCTTGTTCATGTCTTCTGCACCAGTGTGGTGTAAAAGCAGGAGTAATTTGGGTCAGAGACTGCGTAGACGGCCCTCTACAGCTGGATAGGGCCCCCTACGGCTTCACAGCCCTCCGTCGGGCTCCAAAGAGGACAGAAAAATAGAGTTGAATCCATAGATAACAAAGGTTCTTACCTGGTACAAGAGATGTGGCCCAGGTTACATCCTGGATTTTGGGAATCCTGACCCTTTAGATAAGAGTTGGTACTAGTCATGTAGAAGAATGTTACAGTTCTTTTTTTCAAAGTGAAAGACTGTGGGTGCTGGGCCGTGGTGGCTGAGGTTGGACCAGGGGGAAAGTCAAAAGTACGCTGAGATTCTGGGTCGGCGAGTGGAGGTGCTGGGAGGTGACGGAGCAGCGTGTGAGGGAGTTCGCTATATGTGGGGATGAGAAGCCTGAGCAGAGTGGGGGGTGTGAGGCCATCACAGAACACAAGCACGCGTAGGAAGGCGGTCATCTTCGGGGAGGTAATTTAACAGAGTGTAGCAGGGTTCAAAGGCAGAATGACATTGGAGTGAACGGCAAAAGCAGGCAGATGGCAAGACCTGGAGGAACTAGATTAAAGGGTACTAAGGTGGAGATGCTATTCAAGTAATAAAAGTAAAGCCCAGTTACAGAAAAAAGATAAACCACTGTCACAAAGGCGGTTTGGCAAAGTGGCCAGTCGGAAGATCCCTGTGTGAATGCTCACTCACCCTTGATCAGCTGTGTCACTGAACAGATGGATGGCAAATCAAAAACAAAAACAAAACAAAAAACCCCTCAATTCTCCACTCCTCCCTATCGGCTCACCCTTTGAAATGTATCTTTGCAGCTCTTCCCATCGAGAGGAGGAATCGATTTTTCTACACTTTTGAATCCCGGCTGGTCTTGTGAAATGCTGTGTGCAGAAGAATGGGGCCGAATTGTGATGTTCTGCAGCTCTAGGCCATAGCTCAAGAGGCCGTGCCTACCTCGGATCCCGTGTTGGAGTCCCATCTGGCTGCCATGGGAACAAGCTTCACCTAGCCTGCAGGAGCAGAGTCAGCCCTCTTGTCCCACCTAAAGCCCCAGGCGTGTGAGAGCCCAGTCAAGACCAGCAAATCGAGCACAGATGTTGGAGAGAGCCCCGCTAAGACCAGCAAATCGAGCACAGACGTTGAGAGAGCCCCGCCAACACACTAGAGCCACCCGGCTGAACCCTGCCTAAGTTACTGATCCACAGGATCATGAGCCAACTAAATGGTAATCGTTTTAATCCCCTAGGTTTGGGGTGGTTTGTCACACAAGGATAACTAATACAGTGATCCTGGGAAAGTTATCCAGCCACTTTGCATGTCAGTTTCCCCTGAATTTCACACAGGGGCTAACAGTAGCTGGCTCCTAGAGTTATGGGGAAGATCTAATGAATTAATGACTAAAAGTATTTAAAATACTGCTTGGTAACGACTTTGTGCTCAATAAAGATTTTTATTACTGTTATTCCTAGAATTGAGGCATGAGGAGGGTTGCAGGAGATCATGTAGAGAGACACAAGGGGACCCTTAAAATCCTCCCAAATGCATGATTCCAAAAACTAGCAGGGGAGTAGCTTCATGACTGCATCTGTGGGGAACGGGAACCGAGGAGGAAGTCAGCCTGGCTTTGTAATGAGTAACTACCCCCTTATTTATGAGGTTTGCAAATCTGGGTTTTGGCATTTCACGTTTTCCCAAAACTGGGCTTGTCTGTATTAACTATTATTTATATGTTCTCAATATAGAAAGCCAGATGAAGCTGTTCTTTTGTGAGGATTTTATGAACCCCGGCCCTGTATAAGGCAGTAAAAACATATTTTAAAAAGGAATCTGAAGGCTGTTTAGGTACTAATTGTGCTTGAACTATTTTTAATAAATCGTTTTTGTTCAGCTTCTAATTTCCCATTTGCTGATAGCTCTACACAGGTAAAATGAAACACAATTCATCTTGCCAGACTAAAATATCCATCTAGCACCGAATGGATTTGAATCCAAAGCAAGAAATTAATTGTCATAGCCAAGTAATTACCAAGCAGGGATGAGATTTCATAAAAATTGCTGCTGGATAAAATCATGCATGACTCCATCCAATTTCTTCTTGGACTTAGCCTCTGATTTATGGGTCATCTGTAAAAGGCTGCAGGAGAATTTGGTGCCAGCCCTTGTCCAAGTGAAATCTCACTCTCCATTTAGGTAATTAATAGAAGCCACCACCACTCAGGTCTGGTTAGGCTCCTTGCTCGTCAATTGCTTCCAGGGATTAAAATGAGATCCTTGATTGGGGAACCTGAAGCCAGCAACCTCAACTTTCTGATTGCAAAGCACAGTTTCTAAAGCTTCGATCACTTGAACTTGACAAATAAGATTCATAGCAAACGCTACAGAGGTGTTGAAGTCAGCAAGGTAGCCAGGGTTGGCGAAGATCCGGAAGAATTACAGTGTAGTTCCTGACAACAGAAATTCTGCGTGCACTGGTTTATTTATTTATTTTTTGAGCATCCTGTTATGTGGCTGTGTTGTGTCCTTCCTGTTTAGATGAGGCCAACTCTGATAGTGGAGTCTATGTCTCTTCTACCGGACCAGTTATTCTGAAACTTTTAGTGGTTCTAAAACTTTTATTCTGCGAAAGGAGTCACTAAGGGGTTTTTCAGAAGTGCATATGACTGATTGTATGTTTAATTTGGTAGGTCTGGGGAACTGGAATTTTTAACAGACTCCCCGGGTGATTTTGACGAAGGTACTCCAAGAGCTGCTCTTTGAAGATATTGTTCTAGGCATGGATTTCTTAAGTTCTGTTTATCTGAAAAGAAAGGAGGACGAGAGTGTTATCTGTACTCGCAGGGCCCATAGGGTAACAACAGTGTTCTGCACGCAGTGATATTCCAGTGTAAGTGACTCGTCTTCCTCATGGTGCTGGAATTTATTTATTTATTTTTAAATTTTATTTTATTTTTTCAGCGTTCCAAGATTCATTGTTCATGCACCACACCCAGTGCTCCATGCAATACGTGCCCTCCTCAATACCCACCAGGGTGCTAGAATTTAAACTCAGTCATGAACTTATGCTGTAGACAGTTGGAGATGTATTAGTGCACAGACAAATGTTGCTTCTTTGAGAAGAGTAATAAACTGATAACTTTTATTAGCAAGAATAATCAAGAAAAGAAAAAGAGATGACACAAATACCACTATTAGGAATAAGAAAAAAGGATACCACTACAGATCTAACAGACATCATGTATTCATCATGCCTTTTTCTTTTTTTTTTTTAAGATTTTATTTATTTATTTGACAGAGAGGAGAGAGATCACAAGTAGGCAGAGAGGCAGGCAGAGAGAGAGGCGGAAGCAGGCTCCCCGCTGAGCAGAGAGCCCGATGCGGGGCTCGATCCCAAGACCCTGAGACCATGACCTGAGCTGAAGGCAGAGGCTCTAACCCACTGAGCCACCCAGGCGCCCCTTTTTATTTTCTGATATTGTGACATCTGGGGCCTTGTTGACCCTGGAGAGTGCCTATCCGAGGACTAGCCAGTTCCTAGAGGTGGTAAACAACTCTGCTGCAAGTGCACCTTTCATGTACAAATCAATCCAGCACCCCTATCCCGAACACCTTCTTACTGAGCTCTCACATGTCAAATCACTATCTCCCTGTCCTGGTCACCCCAGGACCAGGTAACAGACAACTGGGGGTGGCCCCTACACCCTGGAGCTCACTGAAGTTATGGAAACTGGCCAACCTTACACCTGCTTTGCCCATTCCTCCTGTGAAAACCACGATAAAGACTCTTGTCTGTAGGTTGCACCCCTTCCCTCCGCTTCCTTACTGACCTTGATGCTTCTTCCCATAGCCCCGCGTGCTGTGCTGATCTCCTGCTTCTAGGCAACTATGAATCAGACCTCTGCCTTCATCAGGATCTTCTTCAGGTCTGCATGTTTTATCACACTCAAAACCAACCCCGGTACCTCTCTACAACACATTGCGCAAAGATAATGAAAGGGTATCATAAACAAATTTGTGCTCATAAGTGTGAAAATGGATGAAAGGGATGAATTATGAAAAAACACAAATTATGAACACAAGAAGAAATAAAAAATCCCAAGACTTCACACTTGTATTCTTCCAATTTATTTTTTAAATTAAAAAAAAATTTTACACAGATCTACAGAATTATACTTGGAGATGATTTTTACTTAATTTTCCAGTACCATTCTATGCGTTTGTTATATCGATGAAAAAAAGCATTAAAGCAAAACTATGCTGTGAATTAAGAATTAGGGAAAATAATACATTATCAACTTCATTTCTGTTATAACAGAGATCTAAGGATAGTTGATTAATTAAATTTTAAAAATTTACATAGATTTAGTTGAATTTTCCACTCTTCATTGGACTAGTAAAATACACTCTCAATATCCATATGCAAGAGAACACCTCCACTAGGTTCATAAATTAATTCTTCAGTAAAAAAGAGATGCTTGGTTTAGATACATTTAGAATTACTCATCTCATTTTAAATGCTCATCTAATGTTTTAATAGACTTTATTTTTAAAACAGTTTTAGCTTCACATCAAAATGGACTAAAAAGTATAGATTTACCGTATACCTCCCACCTCTGTGCACACACAACCTCTCCTATTTGAGTGGTACATTTATTACAGCCCACGAACCTTCACTGACATCATTATCACTCAAGGTGCATCGTTTACATGGGGGTTCCCTCTTGTACATTCTATGGGTTTTGACAAATGTGTAATGACATGTATTCACCATTACGGCATCATACAAAGTCGTTCCCCCACCCTAAAAATCCTCTGTGCTCTGCCTACTCATCCCTCTCTCCCCGCCAACCCCTGGAGACCACTAATCTTCCTATAGTCCCCATAGTTTTGCCCTTTCCAGGATGTCCGTAGTTGGAACCATACGGCATGTAGCCTTTTTGGATTGACTTCTTTCACTTGGCCGTATGCATTTAAGGTTCCTTCGTGTCTTTTCATGGCTTGATTGCTCATTTCTTTTTAGGGCTGTTACTATCCCATCATTTGGTTGCACACAGTTTATGTACCCACTCACCTCCTGAAGGGCGTCTTGGTTGCTTCCAACTTTTGGAGATTATGGATAAAGCGGCTGTAAATACCTGTGTGCAGGTTTTGTGTAGATATTAATTTTAACTCATGTAGGTTAGTACTGAAGAAAGCAATTGGTGGATCAGACGGTAAGAGTACAGTTAGCTGTGTAAGAAACTGCCCAAGCCCCATTTTCCACAGTGGCTGTACCACTTTGCAATCCTGCCAGCAATGAATGACAGTTTGTTACCCCACATTCTCTCCAGCATTTGGTATTGTCAGTGCATTGGATTTGGGCCATTATAATAGGTGTGTGGTGGCATCTCACTGCTGTTTCAATCTGCAGTTCCCTAATGCCATATGATGTTGATATGCTCGTTTCAATTTAAGGAAACTATTTGTGTTAATGTTCTTATTTCTTGCTAAAAAAAATCTATCATTAAGAGGACCACTACAAAAATCTAGTACCGTCGAAAGCCTTATGATCTCAATTGCCTCATCTTAGACATGCAGGTGCTTTTAATTGAAAGAAATTCTTATTTATATAATTACCAAGTAACTAGGGCTTTATTCAAATATTGACATTAATGCACTAATTTAACGTGTATTTTGCATGAGCTATACACAGAGTGCACTACATGTGCAGGTAATTACATTTTAAGACAATGCTTATAATGTCTATGTTTTAATTTAATTGCCAGTTACTGTAGTTGCTTTTAAAATAAACTTTCAATTTTAAAATAGATTTAGACTTAGAGAAAAGTTGCAAAGATAGTACAGTATATCCCATACCCAGTTTCCCCTGACATCTTATACTAGTATTTGATAACATTATTATTAACTAAAGTCCATTTTATTCTTATTTTCTTAGTTTTACCTGATGTTCTTTTTTTTTGGTTCCTAGAATCCCACCCAGGATATCACAGTAGGATTCTCTAGACTGTGACAATTTCTTCGATTTTCCCTGACAGTTTTCAAGAGTGCTCATCAAGTGTTTTGCAGAATGTTCCTCAGTTGGAATTTGTTTCATGTTGTCTCATGATTACATGGGGTTATGGGATTTTGGAACAAAGACCACCAAGGTAGAGTACAATTCTCATGACATCATATCAAGGGGACAAGCTGTGAAAAGACATGACCGAAGATGTTAACCTTAATCATATGGCTGAGGTAGTGTTTGTTCTAGAAAATAAATCTGAGGTAGTATTTTTTTACTTTATAACTTTACTTCACTGTAAAGTTATTCTTCTCAATTTTTGTACTATATTCTTTGGAAAGAAGTCATTATGCCAAGTTCATAGTTTTAAGGGATGTGGGGGGGGGGTTATGTTCCATTTTCTTGAAGGGGCGGTATCTACATAAATTATTTGGAATTGTTCTCTTCCGTTTACTTATTTAATCATTTATTTATATCAGTATGGAGCTGTGGATATTTATTTTATACTTTGAGTTATAATCCAATACTACCTTATTTATTTTGTTGGTGTAACTGTTCCAGGTTCCTCCAAATTTTCAAGGAAGAAATAATATCATTCTTACATAAACTCTTACAGAGAAATGGGGATGCCTGGGGTGGCTCAATTGGTTAAGCCACTGCCTTCAGCTCGGGTCATGATCCCAAGGTCCTGGGATCGAGTCCCACATTGGGCTCCTTGCTCAGCGGGGAGCCTGCTTCTCCCTCTGCCTTCTCTGTCTGCTGCTCCCCCTGCTTGTGCTCTCTTTCTCTCTGACAAATAAATAAATAAAATCTTTAAAAAAAAAAAAAAAACTCTTACAGAGAAATGGACAAAAGGGTATACTTCCCAATTTTATGAGGACACATTAGTCTTCATACCAAACATGACGAAGCCATTATAATGAGAGAGAGCAAGTACACAGTTCTTTTACGAACATAGAGGCCAGCTTTGGGGGGTACCCAAGACACGTAAGGACGTAACTTCAGGGGTTCCACATAATAGAGGCTGGATCCACCTGACCTACCTTATTTGGTGCATCCAATAGTCCTCAAAACTTTTGTATCAGTTTGGGAAGTTAGGTAAAGCATTCGGCCAGTCCAGTAGGAAAACCACGGGGCGGGCCCACAGATTTTTGAAACAAGGCAATTAGACCTCCAATAAGTGACAGTTCTCCTTTAAGTAACAGTTTTAGGCTTGGTATTTGGCCACATTTGCTGCTGAACATCTGATCCCGGGAGACTAGGCGATCATGAGCTCATCACGTCTGGGTGCTCTGTTATCTGATTCATCCTGAAGTAAGGTATTTCCAGGGTGCTGCCACCAAGGGGGAGAGGGCAGGTGCAGGACCGGGCCTCAGTGGGTAGGACCTGAAGGGGCAGCTTGGTTTCAGAAGGCGGTGGCTCAGAACCCCTCCGGGCACTCCTATTCTTGCCACCCTTCAATATGCACCTGGCTACATGGGAAGTCCCTCATGACTAGTTAACTAAGAAGGAAGAAATGACCTTATTTACAGGGAACTGTGCACACTATATCACGGATTTCTGCAATATTAGAGCCTTATTCAGAGGTAGCCTTAAAGGATAATCAAGAATAGGAAATTTTCCTGCGGGTAGAACTTCGATGATTACATATTTATTTCTCACTGTTCCTAGGAGAGATGGATGGACATAAGGACCCACACTGAACAATGAATAGCATTTAATCTTTTGGCCGAAGATCAGGGGCAAGGAGAGTGAAACATGAGTGATAAGGAGGTTCAGGAAATACAGGCGGGTCCAAAAATGTCAGAATAGTTCTATCTTATTGAAATTTCATCACAAATCCCTCCCTTCTGAGGAGTGCTTTAATAACCAAACAAGGATGGGCCTATCTGGACGTGAGTCCTCCACCTTCCCTAACCACCTGGGGTAGTGTTCACGTTGCTCATGATGAGGAAAGTGATGGTGAAAGAATCTTTCCCTCACCACCACTCTTAGCAGCAAAGCAATCACCTTCAAGACCTTCATTGGGTCTATGATCATAGGTGATCATTACCAAATACCTAGTAGCTAGCCAGCCTCACTGGACCCATTCTGTCATAGGAAATCCTGTGATTTTTCCTTACCAAATTAGACATTTCTAGGGCTAGATACTCTTCCCTGCTAGACCCATCATGCACGGACTTACAGAAGGCCTTATCCACTGCTATGGTGTCTATCCTATATATCGTTTCCTCTAACTAGGGACTCACTTCTCAGTGCCAGATTGAAGGCAACGCATTGACAGGATACCCTGGTCTTACCATGTTCCTCAAAACCCAGAAGCAACTGACCGCAGGAAATGGTGGAATGGCCTGGTAAAGATGCAGAAAAAGCAAGAGAAGGAACTCAAGGCATGAGGGCCTTTCAGGAATGAAGGTTTGGGCCTTCTACCCAGAGGGAATCCTACTGACTGAGAGGCTAAATAAAAGCAAAGCTAACATCAAAGGCACAGGGGAGGAGAGAACTCGCAAATAATAGCTATGGCCTAGTGAACCGTAGCAGAAATGAGGGTCTGTGGGTCATGGCTAAATCTGCCTTGTAGTCCACGGACTGCAGAGTTTTGAGAGGGTTTGTGACAGACCTAGAGGATGAATGAAAAATACCCGGTGACTTAGAAGCGAACGCTGAGACAAGAATTTGTGTGCAAGTTTATTTGGGAAGCGACCCCAGGAAGTACCACTAGGAGAGCAGGAAGTGAAGACTGAAGAAGGAAAGGAAGCGTACATTTGCACACGTGTCATCAGTGTGAGCAAATGGGGCTGACTCCTAAAGAATGAAGAACTCTGCGAGACTTTAGAATATGCACTCAACAGTTATTCCAATAGCTCTTGGGGAGGGGAGGAAACGTGCATATTTATCTACCCTTTAGTTCTTGGTTGAGGGCTGCTCCCCAAGAAATGATAGCTTTCTGGTACTTTCTGGTACTTTCCGCCTGCCCCAAGAATGGTCCGAGAGGTCTCCAATGGCCAAAGAAAACCCGCAGGCAAAAAGTTGCTAGGACTGGCAGCCGGAAGTCAGGGCCGGC
>CM052885.1:95242222-95270525 GCA_028534135.1 Potos flavus
AAGTTCCTGGAGTGCCAAAGTCAAAATTGCCTGTTAAAGAAATTATAGGAGTCTTGGGATGTCTGGGTGGCTCAGTTGGCTAAGCAGCTGCCTTCGGCTCAGGTCATGATCCTAGGGTCCTGGGATCGAGTCCCGCATCGGGCTCCTTGCTCAGCGGGGAGCCTTCTTCTCCCTCTGCCTCTGCCTGCCACTCTGCCTGCTTGTGTTCTCTCTCTCTGACAAATAAATAAATAAAATCTTCAAAAAAAAAAAAAAAGGAAGAAGAAATTGTAGGAGGCCGTGTCTAAGTAATTTCAGGTATATTTTCCCCAGATTATATCAATTTCTCTGAAGAAAGAGGAAATTTAAAGGCAATAAAAAAAATAATTAAAGCTGGCTATCTGCCTCTTTCAAGTTCAGCAGGAGAGAAATTCATTAAAGAACTGCAAGATGAAAACACTGGCATGAAGCTAACTATTGATACAAATTGATGACATTTCAAAGTGCTGAAATCTTCAGGAGATGGAAAGTGACATGATAACAGAGGGAGAAACCAGGCAAGGTTATTTGGCATCAATCCTTCTGAATCACTCTTAGGGGGAATTCACATCCTTCTCTAATGAGAAGCCACTTCAGTAGTCCTTGAGGATGCCCTGTTTTTGCCCAGAAGGGAGGGAGAAAAAGAATGTCATGTAACATGGTGGGCAGGAGAGGTGAGCTGCCAGTTGGCTCACCTCTCAACTGGGGATTTCTTTGCAGGATGAAGAGGAAATTGGGTAGCAGCTGACTTGGCGACTTTGATGGGCTTTGGGATAATACTGAGCATTGTGAACAAATGCCAAGCAAAGTTAAATGCCTGTGATACATCCGTCTGCACTGATTTATTGGCAGTGGCTAACAGGAGGGTCAGACTAGATTAAAAGTTTCATCATGGAGCTCATTTAGAGTTCTAATAGTGTGTAAGTTTGTGAGTATCTTCCCAAATCAATTGCAAGATTTTTAAGAGAAGGCTTCTACATTTATATTTAGTACCTGTCTCAGTTTGGGTTCCCCGGGAAGCAGAGGCTAAGATAAGAATGTGGGTGCAAGTGGTTCGTTTGGTAGGTGACCTCAGGAACCCTGCTAAGAGTAGGGAACTGACAGCAAATAAAGAGGAGCTATTGACCAAGCAAGTTCTACTTCCTGAGTTTCTGGCCTTCTTTTACATTGTTAATTATTCTGCAAGTCTTTGGTTATTCTTGTTTGTATGCTCAGCTTATGTGTTTTTTTTTAAATAAAAACAGTTTATTAAGATATGATTCACATACCACAAAACTCACCATTTTATTTATTTATTTTTTTAAAGATTTTATTTGTCAGAGAGAGAGAGAGAGAGAGAGCTAGCAAGAGAGAGCAGAAGCAGGGCAAGCTTCAGGCAGTGGGAGAAGCAGGATCCACACTGAGCAAGGAGCCCAACGTGGGACTTGATCCCAGGACCCGGGGATCATGACCTGAGTTGAAGGCAGACGCTTAACCGACTGAGCCACCCAGGCGTCCCCAAAATTCACCATTTTAAATACACAATTCCATGTTTTTTAGTATTTTCACAGACCCGTGTAATTTCCCTGCTAGAATCTTTTCATCACCACGAAAAGAAACCTGGACCCATTTGCCATCACTCCTCGTTCCGTCCTACCCCCTGGAAATCACCAGTCTCCTTTCTATCTTTGTGGATTTGCCTACAGAATGGGAGAGAATATTTGTGAATCATTTATACGATAAAAGACTTGTATCCAAAATATCATAAGAACCCAAATTTAACAATAAAAAGATGAATAAGCGAAGTGAAACATGGGTAAAGGATCTGAATAGATATTTTTCCAAGATAAACATACAAATGACAAACAAGAACATGGAAAGATGCTCAACATCACTAGTCATTAGGGAAATGCAAATCACAACCACAATGAGATAGCACTTTGTATCCACTAGGACGGCTCTTGAAAACAGAAATAGACAGTAAAACATGTTGGCGAGGATGTGGACAATGGGGAACCTTCATTCATGGCTGCTGAGCTTATAAAATGGTGCAGCCACTTCGGAAAGAGTTTGAAAGTTCCTCAAAATGTTAAACATCAAGTTGCCATATGGCCCAGCAATGCCACCCCTAGATCTATGCTCACGAGAAATGAAAACCTATGTCTACACGAAAGCATGCACGTGACTATTCGTGGCAGGATTGTTAATAATAGCCAAAAAGTGGAAAGAATACAGAAGTGCATCAATTGATGACTGCATCAGAACAAAAGGGGTATATCCAATACAATCGGATATTATTTGGCAACAGAAGGAATACAGCCCTGATACATGCCACAACATTGAAAACGTGCCCAGTAGAAGAAGCCGGATTTTCAATTCTGTTTCTGATCCCAAAGACCTCATGTTGTGTGACTGTAAGTTGTCTGGTTTTGGTGGGCTAACTTGCCTTGTCTGTAAAATGGGAATTATAACACTTAACTCAAAGGGTTATTATAACCTCAGCAAATGTGTACAAAGAGCCCATCAGGAGACTGGCACGGGAAAGCACGCAAGGGGCGGCGGTGACAATGCCGCTGGCATCATTTGACACAGGACTCGATCCAGCAGATGTTTCAAAAGGACATTTCGACAGCTGATTTTCAGCTCCAGGAAATTCCATGGTTGGCTAAAGTTCTGGGGCACATCTGAACCGAAACTGTGAGTCCGGATGTTGCTGGGCAGGCAGAGAAACACTTTGATCCTAATTTCCTTATTCAATTGGCCCACTCTCACGAGATGCCACATATCCTTACTCCTAGTGTGACAGTAGCCACCAACCTGACATGGAAAAGTAACAGGACACGTTCCAAGAAAATTTAAATCTTGTCTTCTGGAAAAACTCCGTCTGGGGTTCCTTTCTTCCCCTGGCATTTCGTTCTGTGGAATCTTTCTACCCTTTCCCTCAAATTTAAACAGCATAGTTTTATGGAACAATGGGCCCATGGAAGAGCTCTTGGGAGAAGAGTTTGTGAGTCAAGGCATGCTTGCCATGGTAACTGAATCCCCGAAAGGCAATGTCCCTAAAAGACAATTTAGTTTTGCTTCTCTCTGAGTCTGGTTGGAGTAGATACTTTGACAGACTTTCCGCGATGACATGTGCCTCTTTGCACAGTAAATACCCATCCAAACAAGTACCTGGCACTCAGGGACGTGGTGCGAGTGTGCACAGAGTTAAGTTTTCACAGTCATCCAAGGTCCAGGGCACTTAAAAATGTCTATTCTCTGATTTGGAAAAGAAGAGGAAGAAGAAGGTGAAAAAGGAGGAGGAAGAGAAGGAGGAGGAGGAAAAGGAGAAGGAGGAGGAGGAGGAAGAGAACGAGGAATAAGAACTGAGCTATATACTGGCAGGAATTAGACCTTGGTTGTCCCTGATCTTTAGTTTTGTGTTGGCTACTTTCAGGTGCTGCCCATTTCTTGTGAAATAAAACCCTGCCCATCCTGATTGCCACTAAACCTAAGCCCCTTGGGAAAAGCCAGATACTTGGTAGACTGAGGCCCCCTACCCTTCCTTCGCAGTGTGGCCCAAGCCCTGTAAGGGGCACCATTGGCCCCGATTGTGGATTCTTACACAACACCAAGTCCTTACCCACTCATGGAAACATTCTAGTGCCAGGTGGGGGTCTGGAGGCCAACACAGGGCCAACCTGAAGTCTGGCCAGCTCATGCTCTCTGCTTCATGCACATATTTCTTCCTTAAATAAAGTAAAATAATATGCATACCACTGTAAAATGCAAGTAATACAAGAAATGTCGATGGTAAAAAAAAAAAAAAAGAAAGAAATGTCGATGGTAAAAAAAAAAAAAAAAGAAATGTTGATGGTAAAAGATTATGTTTTCCCTCATACTTCCTAACTCGTGGATCCAAAACCCCTGAGTGTGCTCGGGGGAGCTTGCCTATGTGGCTCCAAGTGAATCAAGGATTTGGCACGTGGGAAGCATGTGGTCGTCACAGGCTCTACCTTCAGACGGTCCCAATTAGTTCCCAGCTGTGCTATTTCCTGCTGAGCTAGCTGGATGGCCTTTAGCTTATTTCCCTACTTGTTATATGGGGATAATTATAACACATATTCTACGGCGTGGCTTTTAGGGTTGAATGAAAACTTTCCCTCCATACTTTGATTTCTCACTCTAGATCCATAGATGGATTCTCCTCCTCCTTGCACGTATCATCACACTCGCTATGTTCTTTCTTACCATTGCCAAAATTAGGAATAATCTCTTGTAGACTTTGTACTTGCCTTAAACTTACCTATGCTTCAAGACCCAGCTGAAGCCCAACCCCTTCAAAGGAGACCAAGAGGACATGTCCATCCTACGCAAATCTCTTCGTCCTCTGAGCTCCTGTAGGGCCACGACCTGGCAGAGTAGGAGGAAGATTGGGCAGAAAATGTGGGCAGGCGGTAGGGTGTCCACAGTACTGGATACTTGAAGCCATTCTGGCTGGGGTCAGAACAATTAGAGCCGGCAGAGTGGAGGGAACACGTTACCAAGCAATGTCAAACTGTGCTGAGTTTTAGAGAGATAAGTTCTTATTAAATAGAATCTCTACTTTATAGATTTATAGATTTTATAGATGAGGAATTGAAAGTGCCAAGAGGTATGTCTTGCGCAGAAGGAAAATACCTCTTTTTGCTTCTACTTCTACCTGGGTTTTGCCTACCCCTTCCTAGTATCTGTCTGTTAACAAAGGCAGAGTTGGTAATCTGCTGGTTAAGGCCAGACGTGATTATATCGAGCTTACTTATGAGTCAGAATCCCTGGTATTAAAGGTCGTGCCCATACATAGGTCTCCATTTCCGGTCCTCTCTTCTGTTCTCGCGATGGCCTTTATTTCCAGCAATCACAGGCACACGTGAACATACCGCTCTTTGCTTTTGGCTTAGATTTGAATTCTCCAAAATAGCTTTAGGAGGCCTCTGGTAATTAATATCCAAAAACCTCACCCCCAATGCAGAGCTAGGCACTTTGAGTAGATATCCCCTGATGACTGGACTGACCGGTAGTTCCTTCCCTAACTTCTAGCCCTGTTTTTCCCACGGACAGGCCATTTGCATTCACTAATATTTGGGATTAACGGTGTGGCAGTTAGAACACAATGAATTGGCCTTACGACTGTCTGAAACTAGAGTCTGGATTAGGAGAAGATTTGTTATCAATGTCCAAGCACTGGCCCCCGTCCTTTCCATCCCCCTTCACTCTCACATCTCACCATCCCCCGAAATCAAGGTCTCACTGGATTTCCAGAGTGAGGAAATGAATCCAAGATCAGTCTCACTCGTAGAGTCTTAGGGAACTCTTTAGCCCTTGCAGCATCTGTTGGAAGAAAAGAGGTGAGGAATATGACAGCTTGAAATGTCAACCCTTCCTCAAATTGCACAGAGGCAAATCCTTTTCTCCAAATTACAGCTTCTTCTCCAACCACCTCCTAACTCTGCTCTCTCCCGCCATGACAATCACCCATCTTGCATAATAAGCAGTTGAAATCATTAAAGGAGGCAAATGAGGAAAATTTTGGATGTTTCTCTTCCTCTTTCTTCCTTCTTCTCCTTGTCCTCCTTTTTCGTCACTATCACCATCATCATCTGCATTATCATTCTCATCACTAACATTTGTTACGTCTTCCCATGGGCCAAACACTAAACCTAAATTATATCATTTAATCCTCTCATTGTCCCCACGAGACACATGCTAGTGTTATACTGTTCTCTTTCCTGTTGGAGAGGTTGTATGGCATGATGACTAAAAATCCAGGTTCTGGAATTAGAGGACTTGGGTTCAAATCTTTCTCCGATATTTATCGCTCACGAGACTATAGGCCAGTTACTTGAACTCTATAAGCTTTGATTTCCTCATCTGTAAATAAAGATAATATAGTGTCTACCTAGTGCTTAAGAGTCCTACTAAAGGTGGAAAAGAAAGGAGGGAAGACAGGAAGGGCTAGATAGGGTTACAGAAAGACATTTCTTATAAGTAAATGGTGTGATTTGGCTATAAATTAAGAAAAGATTAAAATAAGTGAGTGATTACAAAGAGTTGATTGTATTAGAAGAATAGAAACTTTGGTCCAGAAGGTCATGAGAGGCACATGGGCTACAATTTCCAACATTCCCTGGTTCAGAGATTAGACAGCCAAGTCCTGAAACGGTCATATAGCCTTGAGTGTTGGAATCTGGGGAATGGGTATGACGGAAGTTGAGTGAATCTGACAGCTACCCAACTCTCCCCCTGAGGCATTTCTCCTTGGTTCTCATATTGGCTTTGTATGCTGTTGGTAATGTTAGGACAGAAGGGGCTCCCTCTCCCACTCCTGTGTCTCCCTTTGCCTTTTGGGCTCTGCTGGACCAGATTGGAGGAAGTCTCCCACATACCCACTCCTACAAATGGCCAGGGAGATGGGCTTGGAGTACAGAAAGTAGCCATCTCTCTCAGTTCTCTCACTCCTCTAATATGTGTGCGCTCGTGCGCACAGACGCGCACGCGCAGGTGAAACGCTTGTATAGACTTGCGCTGTATGAAAGGAGTCAATGCCTGCTCTTCCAAAACGTGTATGAAAACTACACAGCCTTGTAAATAAAAAAAACAGAAAGACACTCCCAGTAAACAAGAGGCATCCAGATCTAGGGGTCCCAATTTGTGGCTGGATTTCAGAAAGATAGGTCAGGTTCAGTGATTGGAAACTCCCACTGGAATTTTTCTTAGTAGCAATATTCTTAATGGTATTTGTGTCCCCATAAAAGCCTATGTCACTCAATGTGGCTGAAATGCTGTACATCCACAATAAAAATATGAAGCTATATTCCTTCAAAATTCATAAATAGAGCACCAAATGCTAACATTGACTATGAGCAAGGCTTATTTTTTTTTTTTCCTTTGGCTGTTTGTGGTTGATAACAAGAAAACTTATTAGAGGAGGAAAAGAGGGCTGATTAAGAGTTTAATAGTCTCTGGACACCAGTAGATAGCATTAAACATTTCCATTTTTCCTGAACTGTATTCCAAGCATTATTCATCTCAACCTTGATTAAGGTTATTTTTGCTTGCATTTAGACCACAGAGAATGGATGAGGGAAGAGGTGGGGGGTGGGGTGGGGGAGAAGAGAACAAGGAAGAGGAGGGAACATTTAAAGAGGAATTTACAAATAATAAATGTATTGTTTCGTGTATAATTAGTTGATAATGCAGGGGGAGAAAGCAACAGAAAAAGGAATATTTAGAAATAAATAACCAAGTCAGGCAGTTCTTTATATTAGCTTCCTTCCCGACTGCTGCCTGGAGCTGGAGGAGAAGGTGAGGAGAGAGTTTGGAGGGGATTTCAGAATGGTTCAAGAGAAGGGGAGCTATATCAAAATTGAATTTTGCATGTGTAAGTCTTTGGAGAGGCAGATATTTCCAATGCAGGGAATGCCTATATTTGCCTACCCGTAACGACTGCTCATCAAGTGATTATAAAATTGAATATTTTTGTGATATCTCATCCTATTATCATTCTCACTGTCTAGAGCTTGACACTGACTTACCAGAAAGTGAGATTTCGGGGTCTGAGGTATAATCTCCCACCCTCCTGCTGGATCAGTGTGTTTCCTGACTTCACGCACATATATGAACCACCTTCAACCAAGCATCGCAAATCCTCTTGATCCACACCAAACTCCATCTCTAACTGAGTCATTGAGTCCTCACACAATGGAGAAATCTGATTAAATGTACCATGTGTCTACTGTGGCAGTAAGAAAGAGGAAGGAAGAGTTTTGTGAATGGAGATATTTCTCTTAGCTAGACATGGCAATTCAATAGAAATGGTTATCATTCGTCATGAGTCATCCTTGACTCATCCTCTATAAATGGAAAATTCAGCCATGCAATGAAGTTTTCAGCCTTTGTTCTCAAGTCTGGAACATGTCTCAAATGATAGGTTGCCTGGGGAATCAAGATGATAGCAGTTGGGTTCTTGAATAAGCAAAGTACTTCTCAGGAAAAGGTGGTCCAAAAGACATGTCATCAATATCAAGAACAAAATCAAGTGCATAAAAGGCTCTTAATAAACATTTGGGGTTTGTTTGTTTGTTTGTTTGTTTAATAAACATTTGTTGAATGAGCTAACTTACAAATGAACAGGTTGGTGAGGAAGAGAGGAGTGGGGGGATTACTCTTAATTTTCTGGCATGGTGGACAGTGCTAGCTTGGGGATAGTATTAACTAAGTGGACACATGAAAAGGGGAAGTCTTGAAGATTGGTTATAGACTTAAATTCAATGAGTTCAATTTTGAACATGTTGAACAGAGCGGTCTATGAACCATCCAAGCAAATGTCTGGATGTATTTTGTAGAGAGCATATATTAGGAAAATAATAAAGCCCTTGCTTATGTAAAGGGAACCTTGCCAGGATTAATTTTCCTTCCTTCCCTTGGACTCATTCAATCTTCTCTCTTTCCAGATTTTCTATTTTTCTTTCACAAACATTTCTGAGTTGTCTGTCATTTGCAAAGCTTTGTTTTAGGCACTGAGAATATATGAAAAGGGACAGTTTTAACTCATTCGTTTAATAAATATTTTATTGAGCACTTACTGTGTGCCAGACACTGTCCTAGTTGTTACAATGGTCAGTATGCTAGCGTACCAAACATGGTCCCTTCTCAGAAAGAATTTTAAATCATTTAAATTACCAGACACAAACTCATAAAATAAGTAAATAACTGTTCGAGACCACAGATTGTTTTTTTACCCTCTGCACAGGACATATATCCATTAAATAAATGATCATTCTTAAATCAAATAAGTGATTATTTCAAAATCAAAGATCTACTAGGAAATTTATTCCAACAGAAACCAACTGGATCTTTCTGATTTCAATCCTTCTTGCCATTTTGAGCCCTTTAAGAATATATATTTTTAAATAGCCCTTCAGCGAGCATCTTTATCCATAGTAAGTGGTGGAAAACAAAACCCATGAGGTTTCCTAAGGTCCAGATTCGAAGAGGAGACTGAAGGTTTTGAAAGGGTCCCTTAGTAATGGAAATGCTAATGGCTACTGGAGTCCATTACTTTAATTGCTATATTTTTGCAAACCTGAGTAATAGATGATCTCATTCAATCCATCAAACACTGCTTTACGAATCCAAGAGAGTGAAAATTTAAAAACAACATTAATTCGGTTATTCTGTTCTTAATGCTAATTCTGAATGTCATAACTTAGCTAACAGAAATATATTTAAAAATCTTAAAAACAAATGCAAATGAAAAACCACAGTGTATACCACCAGAATGCAGAGTGGCTAAAATAAAGTCAGAAAATATCAAAGGTTGGCAAGGATGTGAGGCAACTGGAATTGTCATTTATTTCTGGTGGGAGTAAAAATCAGTGTAAACACTTTGAAAAATTGTATTAAAGTTTCTTACAGAGTTAAACATAACTACCCCATGATTCCTAGGTATGTGTCTAACAGAAACAAGTGCGTATTTTCACCAAAAGCATCTACAAAAATGTCTAAAGTGACATTGTGCGTAATATCCTAAAGTAGAAACAACCCCAGCATTCATTAACAGAATAGACAAATAAATAGGGATATATTCATACTACTACATACTACAACTCAGGAGTGAAAAATACCATACTACTGCTATAGGCAGCAACATGGATGAATGTCTAGCAAAAGAAACCAGACACAGAAGAGTGCATGCTGCACAATTCCACTTATATGAAGGTCAAGTACAGGCAAAACTAATTGATGACTATAAAAGTTACAATAGTGGTTGTCTATGTAGGACATCAACTGGGAGGATATGATGGGACACCACTGGGGATGCTGCAAATGTTCTAGGTCTTGCGCTGGGCAATGGGTTGCATGGGTATATACATGAGAAACATCATTGAGCTGTACATTGAAAATTTGTGAATTTTACTATACGTAAGTTATCCCTTATTTTTAAAAAATTTTAAATGAATAAACAGAAGTAATTTGGCCCATTCTGGTTCACACTTAGTCTTCCACTGACCACAGCCATGGGAGGTGGCTGACAGATCCATTTGAGGAATCCTCGAAGGTCCCATTCACCCAGCCACAGCACTGACTACCAAATAGCTATACAATATTATTTGATTCATCAAATCCCTATGGAGCACTCACACTGGATAAAGTGATGTGGTAGATATTGCATAACGCAGACCCTTCCCCTCGCTCTTTCCTCTCCGCTTTACGTTTCATGCTCACATCAACCCTAGTCTGCTACTCTCTGCTCCTTCTTGTCACCCACCTCCCTCCACCCCATCCTGTACAGATGAGGCTGTTTTCAATGTGGGACATTGCACAATCCAGAAGCAAGGCCACAGGTAGGTCGTAGACGTCTGGGCTGTTACCTGGAATTGTCCTAGTTAGGACCATCCCTCTGAGCTAAACCAGAGGAATGAGGAATCTTCTCCGGGATGCCACAGCAAAGCACTCATGGCCTTTTCCTCTAGCCAAAGCATGTGAGCATAGGGAAGTAGACTTCGCTAATGCGTTATTCCTACCACTTTGGAGGTAAAGATTCTTTAAAGGCATGAGACGCAGACAGGTGAATTTCAAAAAGAACAATAAAATAAAAGAAAATGATGACATGATCTAAGTGGCAGTAACCACAACTATTCTGAGCCTAGAGAAGGTGATCAATAAAAGGTAACTAAAACCAATGGTCCACCTTTAGAGTCCAGGCAATGGTCAATGTCCAGGGAGGCAGAGAGTGTGGATAGTGGGGAGGGTCCTAATTAGGTCCTAGTTAGGTCCTTTCCTAGGTCCTAACTAGGAAAAGTGAGTGACTAGAGACAATGATACAAGGAGGATCGTCTCAGGGATTTGCTCTCTTATTTGAATGAACTGGACATTTCCCAAGGATGGCAGATGTGAGCATCGCACAGGGGAGTGTGGCCGAAGTGGGCACCCACTCTGGAGAGTGCCAGGACTGCTTCCCCTTGCTTTGGCCTGGACATGTCAATCTCACTGGGTGGCCACATGGTCCTCGGGTTGCGCTGAAGCCTATGTTTGAGGAACTTATGGCCCTGGGAAGCAAAGTTTACCCACCATTTCATGAGGGACAGTCCAGAAGCTACTAACGAGTATTCTGTCCAAAGGCACCATAAATCCCACTGTGGTCTCAGTTGGTCTTACATGTCGGTTGGTAAAAGGCAGCCATCAGGGTCTCATCAGAGAAACAAAGCTGATCCCTTCCCATGCTTGCTCACACGAGGTAGAAGTTGTGAGTCTATTACCTCGACCCCTTTTCCAGATGTCTTCCAACCATCACAACATCATAGCGCATCATAGAGAAGAAAAGCAGGATCTATCGAGAACAGAATGAGAAAACCCAACTTGTAGTTCCAGACATTCCATCAACTGGCTATGACACATTCTTTAAATGTCAGCATCCTCCTCTATGACAAGGGATGATTGCTGTCCCACCCACCTCTCAGGCTTTGGGGGAGGGCAAAATGAGAAAACTGATATGAAAACATGTGCAAATGTTAGGCATTTTCCAATTTTTAAAAAGATTTTATTTATTTATTTGACAGAGAGAGAGAGAGAGCAAGACAGAGAGAGAGAGCATGCAAGCAGGGGGAGTGGCAGGCAGAGAGAGAGGGAGAAGCAGGCTCCTCGTGCAGCAGGCAGCCCAATGTGGGGCTCAGTCCCAGGACGCCAGGATCATGATCCGAGCTGAAGGCAAACACTTAACCAACTGAGCCACTCAGAGGCCCTCCCAATTTTTTTTAAAAAAGGCAAATTACTTGACCAGACCTTTCATAAAAGAAAATATGAATGCCCGTAGGGCACCTTGGTGGCTCAGTCGGTTAAGCATCCGACTCTTGGTTTTGGCTCAGGTCGTGATCTCAGAGTTGTGAGATCGAGCCCCATGTCAGGCTCTGTGGTCAGCTCAGAGCCTGCTTGGAATTCTCTCTCTCCCTCTCTCTCTGCTCCTCCCCCTGCTCTCTCTCCCTCTCCCAAATAAATAAAATCTTAAAAAAAAAAAAAAAAAGAAAATATGAGTGCCCAGAAAGCAAATGCAAAAACGCACAGCCTAACAAGTTAGCAAGAAAATGCAAATTAATAGCAAAAATACCACCTCACGCTCACCGGAATGTCTAAAATCAGGAAGTGATAATGCCTAGTGTTATAGGTGAGGGTGCAAAGCCTCTAGAACCCTCATCCCTTGCGAGTGGGAACGTTAGATGGTGCAGCCACTTTGGAGATTATTTACAGTTTCATAAACAGGTCAGCATACACTTCTGGGAACTCAGTGCCTGGGTATCTATCCAGGAGAATATGCACAAAAACACTTGTACAAAAACGTTCGTAGCAGCTTTATTCTCAAGAGTCCCAAACTGGAAACAACCCAAATGTCCATCAACAAGAGAACCAGTAACCACACTGTGGTCCAGTCACACAGTGGAGCACTAGCTCTAAAAATACTGAACTTCTAACACCACCTGGATGTATCTCCAAATGTCATGCTGAGAAGAACTAATCCAACGGCGTCCATATTGTACCATTCTACTTATTTGGAATTCAAGAACATATAAAACCAATGGTGTTAAAAATCACCATAGAGCTGACTCTGGGATGGGATAGACTAGAAATGTGCAAAGGGAAATTCTGAGGTCACAGAAATGTTCTACACCTTTAAAAAATTGGGAGGGGGTTCCATTTTATTTTTTTTAATTGAGGTGTAATTGATATAACATTATATTAGTTTCAGATATACAGTGTAATGATTTGCTATTGTATATATTATGAAATGATCACCCCAATAAGTCTAGTTAATATTCATCACCATAAATAGTTACAAAAAAGTTTTGGTTTTTTTTTAAAGAATTTATTTATTTATTTGTCAGAGAGAGAGTGAGAGAGAGATCACAAGTAGGCAGAGAGGCAGGCAGAGGCAGAGGGAGAAGCAGGCTCCCTGCTGAGCAAGAAGCCCGATGTGGGACTCGATCCCAGGACCCTGGGATCATGACCTGAGCCGAAGGCAGCCGCTTAACCAACTGAGTCACCCAGGCGTCCCACAAAAAAGTTTTTTATTGTGATGAAAATTTTTAAGATCTACTCTCTTAGCAACTTACAAATATGTAATACTATTAAGTAGAGTCACCATGCTATACCTTACATCCCCATGACATTTATTTTGTTGAAGTGTTCCAGATCTCGATTTGGGTATTGGTTATGGGGGTGTATACATTTGTCAGAACTCATCCAACTGTATGCATCTGTGCATTTTAAATATATAAATTATATACGTTAATGTTTTTAAGTTTGTGGAGTTTTGTGTGGGTGTGTATTGTAGAAGCATGGAACATTTTAAATATTTTTAAAGTACACAAAGATATGGACATCATATTAGAGAAATTACAAAGAAGGAAAAAATCTTCCAGAGTCAACCAACATTCATTGTTTTGATTTATGTCCTTCCGGTATTTTTTCCTCCACGTATGTTCTTTGCTTTCTGCATCAGACGTCTGAAGGTAACTGTGCAATTCTTCCATTTACAGAGAAAGATGCTGAAGCCCAGGTGGAAAGAAACAAATCAGGATAGATCCTGGTCAAGCCCAGTGAGACTCAAGTCCAGTTCCCCCAGGTCCGAATCTGTGGCATTATAGGGGATCTGTCTGGTCTTAACCTTCCAAAACTCTTGGAATTCCCTGAGAAAGAGAGAAGTCTCTTCGTTACGCTAACGAGGCAATCCAGATAGGTCCCTGAGTGGTTGTGGGATGGGAGCTGGTGACCAGAAAGACCGTGCTTAGAGGGTTGACCGCTGAGGAGGGGAGAACTGCTAGAGATTGAGTTCAATCACATGGCCAATGAGTTCATCAGTTGTGCCTTTGTAATGAAGCCCTAATAGGATCTCTGGACACTGAGGCTTGGTGACGCTTCCTTGTTGGTGAACATGGTGATGGGAGGGTTATGCACCATGACTCCACAAGGGGTGGGCACGAAAGCTCTGCATCCGAGACCCTTCCAGACCTTGCCCTATGTGTAGCATTTATAACACAAGCGCGATCATAAATATAACCCTTTCAGTGAGTTCCCTTCCTGTTTCCAGCTTCTCAGTGAACCTGGTGCCCATCCCAGTGCCCGTCCCTTGTCTCACCCCTAAGTGTCCTCTTCTGTTTGGACTTCTGATCTCCACACTTGTGATCTGCAGCCAACAACACAGATAATGCCAACGACTTACGAAGCTTTTACTCTGTGCCAGGCCTTTACACATCTCTCCCTTATATGCACACGACATGACACAGTAGACATTACTACCATCATCCCCACGGCGCAGACAAGGAAGCCGGGGCCCAGGGAGGATAAATCACTTGCTCAAGGTCACCGAAGGTGCTAAGTGGCAAGGCCTCCTGGCTTCACACCTGTGTCCTTCCATGTACATTACCTTCCAAAGGGAAATTCTCTCCCTCCTCGGTCATTCCCTATGACATCATCCCCTCAGCCTCACACAGGAAACATATCCTCCCACACTCCACCAGTCTTTCAATAAATATTTGTTAATTTTTATTTGATGACAAGTGTATTTATTTAAGAACTGGAGGCCCTGGAGAGCAGAGGCAAAGCGGAGATCAGGAAGAGACAAACTTCGTTCCCCTCTTTGGAGCCGGGAGAATTTGTTACTTTTTCTACTGACCTCCTTAGCTAGGGTTAAATCTTGTTAGCTTTGTAAATTCCAGGCTAGCGCCCAAGGGCCAAGGAGATGACCCCAGGCAGCAGGGAAGAATCGGGTCTAATTCTAAGGGAGGAATACAGCTCCTCCTGCTGATTGCTGGTGGTTGTGCTCTCGGCAATTGTTATTTTAATCAATTTCTGTGTTCAGAGAGCAGGACAGCAGTCTTCTGAGCATCGAGGGAAATTAAACACATAAATCATGTACTCGCCTCCCTCCACCCCCACAAAACGCATATGGCACTATAGAGAATCACGTCAATAATTAGTCCAAAGGGGAAGAGCTGTCTCTATCCACCTGATTCAAAGGCAAACTTCCGACAACTTGCCTCCCATTATCTACCTCTATTATCAGCTTCCCATAGTACCTGACTACACTCCGAGATTTCCCATTAAAGGGATTTAAATTGCACACTCCTCCAGATTTAATTACATTCTTCCGTCTCCTTATACAAGACTCTGTCGTCTTTCAACAATTTACAGCAAAAGTAGACACCTAAATGTTGGAAACCATGTCTTGGGGCAGAAGAAGGAAAATCTGCTTTCTACAAGAGGCCCTTGTAATCCTCATTCCACTTCTCTTGACTCAAGAAGAGCCTATTTGACTCTCTCTGAATGCAAGTTAAGAATGTATTAAATGGCCTTTTTAAAAAATAATAATAAAATAAAAAATAAATGGCCTTTTTTTCCTCTTTTTAGGTTCAAGTGCAGATCATTCGATTATGTTTTCATTTTGATAAAATATACATAACATTTTAACCATTTTTAAGTGTATAATTCAGTGTTGTTAATGATGTTGTCAATGTTTTTGGGAATCACCATCACCACTGTCTATTTCCAAAATTTTTCATCATCCTAAGCAGAAACCGTAATCATTAAGCAATAATTTCCCATTTCCCCTCCCCCATCTTGTAACCACTACTCTACTTTCTGTCTCTATGAATTTGTCATTCTAGATATTGCTTGTAGGTGGGATCATACAATATTTTCTTCTGTGTACGGATTGTTTCACTTAGTATGTTTTCAGGTTTCATCCATGTTATAGTAGGTGTTAGAGCTTGGTTCCTTGGGGCACCTGGGTGGCTCAGTGCGTTAGAGCCTCTGCCTTTAGCTCAGGTCATTATCTCAAGGTCATGGGATCAAGCCCCACATCGGGCTCTCTGCTCAGCGGGGAGCCTGCTTCCTCCTCTCTCTCTGCCTGCCTCTCTGCCTACTTGTGATCTCTCTCTCTCTCTGTGTCAAATAAATAAATAAAATCTTAAAAAAAAAGAACTTTGTTCCTTTTTATGGCTGAATAATATTCTATTGCATGGATAGACCACAGTTGTTTTTTGTTTTTTTTTAATCATTCCATCTGTTGATGACGCTGGAGTTGTTTTTACCTTTTGGCTATTGTGAATAATGCTGCTATTAACATTTGCATACAAGTATTCGTTTGAGTCCCTGTTTTAGTTCTTTTGGATAATTACCTAGGAGTGGAGTTAACACATCATCTTTTTATAAGCATGTGGGCTTGCTTGGGCATGCCCTTGCTCGCCCGTAAGAGCTTCATGTTCCTGTCATTGCCAAGCCCCCCTCCCTCCCTTCACCCCTCCCCTCCCTACCTTTCTCTGCAGTTGACATTATTTCTTTTTGGTCCATGTACCTCCAGACATTTTTCCTATTTATTACCTGCATTTACAAAACTGCTACCTGGAATTCCATAGCATGGATAGACATGGTTTATTTGCACTTTTCCCTACTGGCAGAAATTTAGTTTGGGTTCATGACTGCAACAGAGTCGTAATAAACATTCTAGTGTATGCCTCTTTAGACCTCTTGGATTGGTATCAAGAAGAGGAATAGCTAGGTCACAGGACAACCTTGTGTTGAATTTTAAATTTATAGCCACGACGTGTTCTGAGCTCCTGTAATCAATTCACTTTCTGCCAGTTGCATGTAAGAGAACCCATTCTCGATGACACTGACGTTGCCTAGAGGCAGAGGTAGGCAGCCACCCACCAGTGGGTCCTGCTCTCATTCCATCCTCCAGAGTTGTTTCGAGAAAGAGTCATTTAGCCAGCAATCAACTGCATTTCCTGGCTGCTCTTGCCTTTGCCTTTAGGGGAGGCCATGTTATTGGTTCTAGTCAAAGAAAATTGGGTAGAAGTGATGAGCTGCCCATAAAAACCTCTGGTACAATCCTTCCTCTGAAGCAAGGCAGAGGATCTCTTGCAGAACTCCAAGGCCCGTAGCGGGAAACACTCACAAGAGGGTAACAGCCTGAATCCAGGGATGACTCGTTGGAACAAAGCATCCCTCCCTGTCACTGCCGATAGTCTTTAGCTGAAAAAAAAAAAAAAAGCCTATTTTATTAAGTTGTCAAGATTTGGGGGTTTATTTATTAACAGCAGCTAGCATTACCTTATGAATATATTATCTCACTTTAGTATTTTCACCAATCTGATGGGTAAAAATTGTTATCTTGTTTTAATTTGCATTTCCCTGGATGCTAGTGAGACGGGGCATGTTTTCATATATTTTTGGTCACAAGCTCTTTATATACAACCTCCCTTAGTCACAGTAGTGCAGTAAGTTAGTTATTAAAATAATCATCTGAAGACAAAATCTATCCTGGGTCCCATTGCTAGTAAGTGATGAAGGCAAAATCTAAAATTTTGTTTGGTTTGGTTGGTTCCAGAGCCATTTGGGGTCGATGACGGGCAGTGCTTTGGGCAAAGCCAACGTTATATTCAATAGGGCATTAGTTTTCCAACTTTTATTTTTAGTCATTGAATCCTGTTTCCAAAGGAAATTTTAGGCGGAGGCCTAATAACACTGGGGGTGATGGTGACAGCGACCACAACGATAATGATGGGAATAAAGAAGAAAATGATGAACATCAGAGTCCAGGTCCTAGGCTGGAGGAAAACCAAGTTTTCTCATGAAGAGGATCCTTATTACATTCTACAATCACATTCGTTTATTCATTCACTCAGAAGATATTTATTGAGCATCTCCTACTGTTCTAGGCCCTTGGGACACAACAGTGAACAAGACAAAATGTTGACCCCCCCCCCCCATGCAAGTCTACTGCGTTACACATTTCCAGGTGGTACCACTCACTTTGTGTTATACATGAATGGTGGCCACCGGATTTCCCAATATGGTGGTGCCGATCCATGGACCTTACCCTCTAGTGGAGAACACAGATAACAAACAGGTAGACCACTAAGTATAGGTTAAGTCCGGAATGTCATAGCAGGCATTCTATCAGTGCTATAAAAAGAAAAAAAAAAAAAAAAAGAGTGGCACAAGGATCTTCCTTTTCATCCTGAGTATAAAAACCCAATAAAAGGCAAAGGCATGAAGGACCATGGAAGGTGAGCAAAGGTGAAGTCTTCTAAGAGAGTCTTGCATCGTTTGCTGGACAAAGGCTCCTTGGGGCTCCCGCAGCATTAATCATAATTAGAGCAATGGTTCCTGGCTGCCCCTGGAATCACCTGGAGAGTTTTAAAAAATACTGATACCCAGGTTTCGCCCCAAGGATTCTGATTTAATTGATCTGGGGTGTTGGCTGGCGGCACTGGGATTTTGTAAAACCTTCCCCTCTCATCCTCTGAAAGATTTTGGTGTTAGTAACAAGGAGCTGGATTTAGGCTCATCTCTTATGCGGGACATTCTCTTGGGCTTTCCCTCTTCTCGCCTCCAAACATGAGAAGAATCAGGGAACAGTTTGTAGAAAGGTTGATGCGGTGCCGCTGTGACACCTGGTTTCGTGGTGACCCGCTGCGCTGGGTCACCAGTCACTTGACAAACTGCTATTGGAACAGAATCCTCCAGAAGCTCCGGTCGCAGGTGGCAGCGTCTCCTCTCCCTGTCTAACTAAGCATCCCCACCATCTGCTGACATCTAAGATTGACTTGTTTTTCTCTTCTGTGATGTGACAATGGCTTTTTCCAAATCAGAAAATATTAAAGAGTTGGTTGCAGTCATCCCTTTTTTGAAATCAGGTCCTAGCTCTGCCACTTACTAGATGTATGGTCTTGAGAAAGTTACGGAATCCCTCTGTCCTTTACTCCGTCATCCATAAAATGGGAATAATAATGTCTCCCCGGAATCATACCCACCAGGAAGGGTTAAACAAAAGATTAAAAGTAAAGCCTGTAGCAGAGTGCCCGCAATATAAGCTTCACCAACGCTCGTCCTCTTTTTACACACTACCTCGAAAACAACTGTTAGGAGTTGTGCATAGAACTCTCTAAATATTCCCAATGAGGAAGGCCTATGACTTTAGTCCCCGCAATTCTATCCCCTCCCAAATCCTCGGTCCAAGGCCCTGTTCTCTACTCTGATTTCCCTCCAAGTTTACCCAGGGCTGGCTTTTACGGGCCCCTTAGAGCAGGAGCTAGCAGGGTAGTTATTGCTTATCTTGGTGCAGATGGTTTGAAGGTGGTGGGAAGCACTGTTACGGGCCATTGGGCAGCAAGGGGAATATACTGAATCTCAGCCTTCACCCACGGAATCCGTTCACTCCTCTGTCCCCGAGCAAGTTATGTCTTGTGTCTGTGTCGGGGTATGGGTGTGAGGGGGTTGGCTCCTCCGAGACCTCAGCCACCATCCCCCGACTTTGATGGGTGGGCGGCTATAGCAAGAAGTCATAGTGGCACAAAGTTTGTGGTTACCAGGTCTTTGTCATAGGTCACGTGTCTGGACTCTGGTCAGAGATCCGAAGCTGAATCCCAAGCTTCTGCCTTCCTATCTTCTCTCTAACAGACTCTTCTACATGATGGAAAGAGGGGATAGGATTTTTTTTAACGGAGATAAATATCTAGTTCATCCTTCAGCATCCCCTCCACATCCTTACTCATTTGTTTATACAAATGGTCCCCAAGTCCATGTAGCAAAGACCATGGGTTCCCCAAAGCCAAGTCATTACCACAGTGCCCACTTTTGCAAGTTGAGTACTGCATGCAGGACCCTGTAGAAACCTCTCCTTTCCCTGTGAATATGTCACCCTTCTCAAGACTCAGGGAATCCTGCTTCGACTGTAGCATCTCTCTTTGATGGAGTCCAGATATCCCTACATCCATCAGTTGCCCATCATCTGTGGAATGGGACTGTGGCTATTCTGTGGTCTCCTTGTATGTGGAATTTCCTTTTCTGATTTTGGTGGTTTTTGTTCATTTTGACAGGTTTCAGGAAGTAGAGTTTGACAAATGTATACTCACACAGCCACCCTTCCCTAGGCTGCTTTGAAAAAAAAACAAACGAAGTCCTCAATTTGTAGGCAAGATTTCATCTCAAACGTCATAGATTTTTGATCGTATAATTATATCGGATCTTAATATAGTTTTATTTTTGTAGTATTTAGGGCTCCTGTGGTTGCAAGTAACAGAAACCCTCTGCGTCCAGATATAACAGAAACAGGGTTTCAACCTCTGGACCAGGCAGGTGTGTAGGGAACTGAAGGAGGGGGGAGACAGTTGGGTCATAGGCAAGGCCATGACCAGGAGCTGGAATGCTGTAGGGAGCTAGAAAAGTCTTTTCACCAGCCTCACATCCTGGCCTCTGTTGTCTCCACGACAGGCTGGTTTTCTCCGCCAGGCTACAGGGATACAGGGGAGAAAATGGCGGCCGCCAATAGCTCCCGAGTTTACATCTTGCTTTAAGAGTGCAGCCATACCAAAGTGGAGTCTATCTGGGAATGACTCTGATAGGCCTTATTTAAGTCAAATGTATAGCGCTGGTCCAATCAATTGTAACAATTAGGGCCACACGGTGTGAGCATGGCTGCTCCTATGGTTAGTGTGAAGGAAGGGTTTTCCGTTTCCATAAAGGGAGTTGAAAGACTTATTATAATTATGATGGCCTTCCTTAATACCTGGAGGAAGAACAATGTTCTCCTCCCAATTTGATGGCTTCAATGACTGCTACATGGTTGTAGCAGATTACCTTTTCCAAAGATGGTCTCTATAATATATCTCATCCCATATGTACTTTTATAATGTGATATTAAGGGATAGGGGTCCACGATCTCTTCCCTTGAACCAGATCTCCACCTGAAACGCAAGTATGTGTCTCAGAAGAGGACCTGAAATCTGGAGTCAGAACTTTAGGGGGGCACATGCAGCAAACATTCACTGCCTTTCCTCGCAGGACGCTATGAGGATTAAGTGATGATGTCTGCAAGCTAAATACCCAACACGTGACAGGCAAAGCTGAACGATTTATTCCCTCTTCTTCACTTTTTTCCCATTGGGATTCCAACGGGTCTAAAAGTCAAAGGAACAATTTCTAGGAAAGGGATTAAAAGATGACATCCACCAAATCCAGGATGTGTGACAGAACCCAAGACTCCCTAAAACCAAGTGAGCTCTGGTGGAATCCCAGCTGTTTCTGGAAATTTTCTTGTTTCGATTCTGTGAGTATTCTGCTAATTTCCCTTAGGATTTAGCTTTTTTTTTTTTTCATGCTTCCGGCTCTCTTAGCTATGAAGTGAGGACTAGGAGGAGGGGAGTTTTGTTCCCAGGTGGGTCAGGCTGTGACAGGGGAACATCCCGGTGCCGGGGGCAGAGGGCTGACAGCATGAGAGACTCCAAGGGGAAAACTGAAACTCAACTTTCCCATCAGAAAACTCTCCCCATGTTCTATATGACAAATATACATGTACATATACACATACATATGCAAACATATACACACATGCATATACACACACGTACACATATTACATGTACACACATATACACAAACATATGCAAACACATATACACGTATACACACACGTACACATATTACATGTACACGTACATATGCACATACATATAATACCTGAATACGCAGCATCAGTTAGCATCCTATCACGGAAGCAGAATGACTATGGGTGTTATGAAATAAGGGATTTACACGGGAATCAAACCTACACAAAGGTGGGAAGAACTTGGGAGGTAAAGGTCCAGGAAGGGGACCTGGAAAATGGGAGAAAAGTCTTGCACCAGCCCCCCTGGAGCACTGGAGAGGGAGGACAGGTTGGAGTTTGCAGGGGACATGGGGAAGCCAGGGGGGCAGCCCACCTGCCAGAGTGGGCAAAGGGGAGGTGGCGAGTCTATGCGAGGCTACTGCCTCTCACAGCTACCATCTCTGAGACTGTAGCCAAGAGGGGGAATCCAGAGGGAGAAGCCAGAGGCGGATCCCAGAGGAGGACCCAGGACTGCTGTTGGTAACCAGAGGAGGACCAGAGGAGAAGGACTGTGGAGTGCTGGGTAGGGGAGACGACTTAGAACCTGCCCTTTCCTTTTTGCCTTTGCCGTTCTATCTGACCACAGCCGATTTCAGGGAATAAAGATTGCTGATGTATTTCTTCTTTCCATATCTCCTGCAAACTTCTCTTTCAGCCAGCTCCAACCCAGAATCACCCAGAACCACACAGAGAAGGGGAATCTGGAAGAAGATCCGGTGTAGACAGGTCCACATAAGCACAGACGGCTGTACTTGTGTGTTTAATTACAAAACTCACATGCGTACTTGTGCTTACAGAAGCAAATTCAAGTAAAATTCTAGGATATAAAAGAAAAGAAAAAATTATCCTTCCATTTCCATTTTGGGGTAATTACTTCTAAGTCTTCGTTTTTCCTGCCCATGCATACAATATACATGTGGGCATTCATTGTTATACATGTACAAATTATACATATTTACATTTTTATATATTAAAATTACATATATATTACATGAAATACATATACACATTTAAAATATACTATATATTTACATTTTTTATGTATTAAAATTTACATATTAAATTTAGCTTGTGTACAATTTCTCTAAACCATATTTCTCTTTTTTTTATGTTATGTTAGTCACCATACGGTATATCATTAGCTTTTACGTAGTGTTCCACGATAGAAGCCATATTTCTAGAGGTAAAATGTCATTTAAAATTTTGCGCTTTAATGGCTCTAAATAAACTATCACCCCAAAAGCTTATGCTAATCTCCATGCTCACCTTTAAGATATACTTACTTCTCTCTATTCATCTTCTGCTCCTTGTAGGTTATGTCCATTTCTCTAATGTAAATATTTGTCTGTTTATGTTGATTTGTTGACCGTTACATATAGTGTGAATGCATTCTCTAATTCAGTTGATCATCTTTTCACGCGTCTGTGGTGTCTTCAGGTCAGAGGTTTTCTGTTTGAGCGGAACCATTCCACTCCAGGATGGTAAAACTTTCCCTTCTATTTTATTCTGGTTCTTTGACGTGTTTTGTATTTAGATCTTCAAGCCACCTGCAATTTGTTGTTATGTGTATGAGTGCAGTAAAGAATTTAACCTTGCCTCCCAAGGGGTCTGGACTTTAATCTCAGATTCTGGGAAGTAATCCCTAAGTCCTTGAAATGTCATGCCTAACAGGAATGTCTGAGGTCAGACTGGATCGTCGGACTGTATGATTTATGGTAGGGCTGAGCAATCTTAGAGCCAGGGCTGGCTATGCCAGAAAAAACAAACAATATGATTTAGGGTAAGGGCTCTGGGTCATGCGGTATCTATCAATCAATTCATCATGCCTATGTTAGGGCACCCCAATAAAAACTCTAGCATCAAGGCTCGAGGGAGCTTCCCTGGCTGGCCATAGTCTGTGCATATCGTCCCACATTAATACCAGCAAAGTAATGCATCCTGACTCCCAGGGGGGAGAGCAATAGATACTCTGCATTTGTTACGCCCCCAAATCCCACCTATGGGCTTCTTCCGTTGGCTCATTTTAATCTGTTTCCTTTCCTTGGAGTAAACTATAACCATAGGTATACTATCTTTCAATGAGTTCTTGGCAAATGATAAAGTGAGGATGGCTGGGGGAACCACCACACCCACGACTGCTGTCAGAAGGGTGATCTTGTGTAGGCGATTCCCCTAACTCTACAGTTGGCTAAACTCCGGCAGTGAGATAAGGTAGGAATCTAAAACTTCTCTCTCTCTTCTAAATGGACAACCAATGTCAGCAACTCCTCTTGCCTATCTCAGACTTAGGAGAAGAACTCTATCATACACTAAACTCAGGACGTTGTTTAGAAATAAACTATTGATCTGTTTAAACATGAGACTGAACTGTTTAAGGAAGTTCGGGACTGGGTTGAGATTGGTCAGAGATGGATTTGGGGTACTTCTTGAGACCATGCTGAAATCAGCGTGGTTCTGAAGGAGCGAACAAGGATCCAAGGGACAATGTTTCCATACCTGTGTCTTTCTCAAGCCCTGTTGCCCATGGCCGTAGCCATAGGTCTCATCCACAATTCCCACCGCCATCGCCAGCTATCACACAAATGCATCCCCAGCAGGTACTAATTAGACTCCGCTGGATAACACCGTGGAACCATCACCACATGGGGACCCATCTGAGAGTCATTATTTCATTCCATGTGTCAGTTTCCATTCCTCATCTCCTACTCCCACATGTGTCCCTTCCTGGGGTATTTACTGAGTGACAGAAATTATTCCCACAGTTCCCGCACCCCCCCTCAAACAGCGTCTTCGCTTGGGACTTCCAGCCATGTCTTCATTGGAGACATAGGTCCAGGAACCCTAGAATTCACCTCAGGCAGTGGCCAAGTTTTTGCAATTTTTTTTTTTTTTGCAATTCCATTGTTTTCTTTTGATACTTAATCAAAAGCACATTATGCATAACTGCACAAGAATCATTCTGAAGCTAGGGGGGTCACTTCTTTTAGAGTAGAAAGTCATGGGAGAGAACAGCGTTTCTGACCCATCCTGTTTTGAAAGGCTCTGTCTAGCTCCTCTGATTGCCGTTGCTCTTCATCTGTCCCTCTCCTTTCCTCCGGCTGTAGGGACAACACACTTCGGAACGCCTCCTAACTCCTTATTCAAAAGGCCAACACTTTTTTCTTCCTGTAAAGGACACATGCAATGAGGACAGACTCCAAAAATCTAGAAATATTTCTTTCTGCTTCTCTCCTCCCTCTGCACCAGGAGTGCAACTACCTTGGTCTACAGACACCCACACGCTCGGTCCCAGCTTTTCCCGCGCTGAGGTTTAGCCTCTCAGGCGGGCTGCCCCCCAAGGGACTGTCCCATACGCCCTGCATTCCTGAACCCCGACCACAGGGGGAGAGGAACACAGCCAAGCCCACCAAGCAGCTTAAGTGGACACGGGAAACGCTGATAAAGGCGACAGAACAAAATACAATTTCGTAGAGAAAGGAAGAACTCTGGAACTACGTGGTCTGATGTGGTAACCTCTAGCCACACATGGGTATTTAGATTTAAATTAATTGAAACTTTAAGAAGGTTCATCATTTCGTTTCTCAGTGGCACGAGCCACATTGAAAGTGCTCGATGGCCACATGTGGCTAATAGCTGCCCTCTCGAGCAGTGCGGGCCGAGAACATTTCCAGTCACTGCAGAAAGTTCTATGGAACAGTACTGCTCTCCCATCAGCCCTTCTCGGTTGGCCTGGAGACCTGTCTGTCACCTCCACAGGGTCATCTTGGGGAAACACTGGCTCCTTTTTTGTAACCACCACTGTTCCTGTGTCCCCAGGGTTTTGTCCTTTCTATGGCTATCCGTGCTGTGAATGGATGTGGCCCAAGTCACATATTTTGACAGAAAACGTTATTCACGATTCCCAGTGGGAATTTACATTTCGATTCTCCGTAGATCTGCTAAAATGGGAATAAGAAGCATCAGTGGCAAGCATTGAAAATCCAGTAGGTTTAAATGAAAATACGTAGGAATGTGGGATGGAAGAGTGGAGATCGTCTCCTCCAAGGAACATATTTATTTTGCTATTTGGTAATTACCATATGAACAGAGAGGAGGCTTAGAAGATAAACGTTCTAGCGCTAAATCTGTTTATTAGCAGGAGCTGTTGTCCATGTCTTTACACTTGCCGTCGGGGCCGGGAGAAACGTCTGTGGGTGGCAACAGCAGGCTGTCCCTGTCGCGAGCCTTCCCTAGCGAGTCTCTTACCCGCACTCCCTCACCCTGCCCCTTTTGGTAGGCCATCCATACAGTGTGATGACATTTTTATTTTGCTGCCCAGTGGTTCCCAGATGTTCTCCTTCTTGGGCCTCCTCCCCTGGGGTGGGAGTGGTTTCAGAGGGTTGCTCCCAGAGCACAGCGTCCCCCGGCATCCTTCTGTCACCAGCGCCGGGCACGCTCCTGCTTTTCACCCCTTTGGAGTCTTACTAGCATCTCTTGAAAATGCCCCAGAGCGATCAGAACCATTGCCGGAGGAGCTGGCAGAAGAACAAGTAGAAACAAAAGCGGTGTCTCCCCAAGACCAGGAAGGTCTTTCGCCGTCTGTTCGTCCGTCGAACTCCGAAAGCTGTTATCTCATCCGGTGGCCCTCTAGCCGTGGCCTTGCCGTGTGAGGATCCTCTGTCCAAACCGGCGGAGGAAAGGAAGCCATCGCCTCCTGGGAACGGCTGGGCTGGATGCCGTGGCCATCTGCAGGCAGCCCTTGGCGTAGGGTGGCCCGGGATGCTTAGGGCTCAGCAGGTGCACCGTGGGGGAGGCAGCTCAGAGGGCAGGAGGAGCCCAGGGCGAGTTGCTGGGAGAAGCAGGGGCCATTTCTGGACAGTCTGGGCATATTGCCATACTCGCTCCTGGCCTCGGGAGGAAACGCAGACCCCGGCCCCCCACGAAATCGCCATGCTGAAATGAGGCGCACAGAATCCCACTTCTCAGATGGCAGACGTCTTTTATTGGGAATGTGCTGTGGAGAAACACTGCTCTTTCCCCTCCCGTTCCCAGGATGGGTCTGAGGGACACGTGAGAACCGCACGCCTAACACAATGTTCCTCCTACAGTGTCTATTTCACACTTACCCCAGTTAAACCCAGCTCTGCATTCTCGATGCCCACACAGTATTTACGCATTAACCATTATCTCTAGCTGTAGACTGAAGGCTCTGGTGAACTTTTAACAAATGTTAGGGGACGACGGTGGGAGGGGCAAGGGGAGTGGGCCGCTTGCTCCTGATAATGTAATTCATTCACGGCCCCAATTCTTCACCTCTCTCCCATGGCTACGCTTTTGGCCAATAACTTTTCGGTTTCTCTCACTGAACAGGTGGAGTCTATTTCCTCACCACTTAGCTATGGACTCAACAGGTGGCTGGCCTGGGCCACCCGGGGGTTGCCGAAGTGACCGTGTGACAAATTTGAGCCTAGACCTCGAGAAGGCCTGCACGGGGCAGAGATCCTGGGCCCCGTCCTCCTAGCCAAGGCCAGCCTTTATCAGCCGACGGCCAGCCAACCCCGGACCACGAGGGAGCCCTGCAAGCTGGACCCAAACACGGAGATGATAAAAGCTTACTGTGGAAGCCACTGACGTTGTTGGGCTGTTTTTTTAATGCAGCATTATATGGCAACAGATAACTGACACCCTCCGTAGAGTGAAGGATGACCCCTTAATATCGGGGATAAAGCGAATCAGAGGGAAATGGGATTTGGGTAGTTTTTCTAGAAAGACATGTAGGCTTTAAAGTTGTAATCTCTTTGTGTCACTCTACGTTTTTCATCCTCATAGGTGAACCCATTGACTCTACCTTGGGCGCAGCCTTGCTCAGACCCCCCACCCCGGGGCCAGTCCTTTTTGCCATTCTGGTAGGACTTAGGGAGCCCTGTAGCACAAGCTCAGTGATTCAGAAGTTCAACCTCAAGCAATTTCGCTGCAGGGTCTGTTCTGTTCTCATCTGCTTGCGGTGACTAAGTCCTGGCCTTTTCTCAGATTCACACAGCTGTGACCTTCTGGGTCTTCAGGGTCCAGACGTTCTCCACTCCTTTGGATTACTGGAGCCCTACTGCTGATGCATGTCTTCCGAGTTGGGAGGGCCACATACTGCCTATGCCAGAGTTATGGGTCTGGGGTGTAAGTAATAAACAACAGCAGTGGGCTCCCTCTCCCCTATAAATTATTCTCTACCTTCACACCTGGATTCTGTCTCCTCCAGGCCCCAAAGGCCTACTCCACTCTGCAGGAGTGCTTTTTCTGGCTTGGGTCTTATCCTACCACCAACCCAAACCTTTTCAGGACAAAGAATGAAGATATGGGGAGTCTGGCCATGGGAGACAGCGACTGGGACACTAGTAGATGGATTCTAGGGAAAGACGGTGTCCAGCGCCAGGCCACACGGCTCTCCCGAGTGATATGAGCTTAGAATGAAAGATTAAGAGACCTCTGGTTTCATCAGTGGCTATAAGCTGCCTTAGCAGCTGGATAGTGATTCAATTTTAACCAAACCTAATTAAAAAGAGAGAAATTAGGGCAGAATTTCCCCCAAGTGTAATAATATTGGAGATAGTAGGTATTACAGAAAAAAAAGGGGGAGTCCATTGTCATAAAATACGAGGAACACTGGCTAAGCCTTTAAACATACTTCTTGGTTGTAGTTCTTCTCAGAAATTTTTACAAGTGATTATTTATTGTCAGTCTCTAAAAGAGAAGGTTTTTGTTTGTTTGTTTGTTTTTGTTTTTGTTTTATTTTTTTATTAACATAAAATGTATTATTTGCCCCAGGGGTACAGGTCTGTGAATCATCAGGCTTACACAATTCACAGCACTCACCATAGCACATACCCT
>CM052885.1:95271025-95295261 GCA_028534135.1 Potos flavus
TATTGTGGACATTGCTGCTATAAACATTCGGGTACACGTGCCCCTTCGGATCACTACATTTGTATCGTTAGGGTAAATACCCAGTAGTGTGATTGCTGGGTCATAGGGTAGCTCTATTTTCAACTTTTTGAGGAACCTCCATACTACCTCAGGGTTCTTTATCCCGGAGTCTCTCCAGGGACATTGTGGAACATGGATGTAGGGAAGAAGCGTGACACCCTACATTCCAGCAAGGGCAAAGAGGGCCCACGTGATGGTCTATGCAGCGCAATCCGAACCCGGGAGAGAACTCAGGCCCTGGAGGTGCCAGGGAAGAGCCAGAAGCAGAGATGACACACAGCTCGTCTGGAGACACTTGGGAGAATCGGGACACCTCCCTACAGCCAGAACTGGCAGCGTCTTTGTGCTCTAAGGATGTTGTCAAAACGGGAAGATGGTTCTAGAAAGGCTGAGGCTTTTGCTTGCTGAGGAGTAGATCCAACTCGGATCTCTCTCAAACCAAAAGCTGGAGCATCTGTGTCAGGAACCATCCCAGGAGGGAAGAGGCTGGAACTCCGTTCTCTCCTACCGCCACCAGGAAGCTGACTCAAAAATCCAGTCAGTTTCCATTAACTGCTAAAAGCCCGGATCGGAAGTCTGTTTCCTAATTAGTACTTTGCAATTGTATGGTCCACCAGGTCTTACAACTCTTGCTTGGATCTTTTTGTTTTCTCAACTTAGAAATTTTTATAATGGAGAGTTCTCTGGCATCTTAATTCTTTTTTTTTTTTAACTTCCTGGAGGATATTTACATAGGGATATTTGCCATCCTTTATGAAAATTAAAGACATAGGTTTCCTTTCCTCTAGAGATAGGTCAACATGTAATTTCCTGTTCAAATTTGCTTTTGAGACAAAAAGGGGGGCACTGTTTATAACTATCTTGGAAGAAACTGTCCCAGGCAAAATGCAGTGTGTGTTTGCCCCACTCATTGGGGTATAAACATCTGGGCACATGGAATTTTGATAACAGATGTCAGATATTGATGAAGCTGTAGAGATGATGGGCCAGGGAGAAAAGATGGGTTAGGGGCCCAGAGGGACTATGGGAATGGCTAGTGCCAGGAAACCAGAGAAAGGAAATGACTCTGGTTATTATGGCAATGTGTAGGCTATTAGAGTCATGGGTATTTGACTCATGGGCTTTGACTTTGTCAAAGTCATTGACTTTGTCATTGACTTTGGAGGACATTGGAGATAATATTAAAATGCAGAAGAAAAGCCCTGCTTCTGCAAGGTTTGGAGGAATGTTATGTCTTTGAGTTAAGCTCAAGTTGTCGCGTAGCCTGTTCTGAGGCTGGTAAGTCTCCTAATCTCTGTATTTCAGGGGGGCTCTGGCGTCCCCGAATTAGTTCAGTACGCTGATGGATCCTTGCCACAAGGCACTTGGGGATGCCCAGGGAGATGACTTTGTAATTCTATGGTGCTTTAATACCATTAAAATACATGCTGAGTTTCTACTATGGGATATTAGAAACCAAGAGGTATTAGGATATGTAAATTATATTTCATACAATCATTATTATCCACAAAGCACAATCAAATAATGGCAATTTAAATAAACTGCTGTAGTTATTAATTAGAGGTGTAGTTTATATCCAGGATTAGAAAGCAGAAAATTCTCTAAGTGGGAGAAACTTAAGACTAATTTCATTGACATTGGTTATTTTTTTAAAAAATTTTATGTGTGCACTTCTCCTTTTCCTCCTCTTCCCCTTCTTCCCTATTATTATTATTATTATTAACAGTAGTAGTGGTAGTATTGTTTGCTAATGTTAATGAACACAGAGCCAGGCACTGTGCTGAGTGTTACTGATTCTGATACCATCACTAATGAAGTCCTCATTTTATAGATGAGAAAGCTGAGGTTTAGAGATAGTATGTGATTTATCTAAGATCAGAACACTAGTCGAGGGGCGCCTGGGTGGCTCAGTGGGTTAAGCCTCTGCCTTCGGCTCAGGTCATGATCTCGGGGTCCTGGGATCGAGCCCCGCATCGGGCTCTCTGCTCAGCAGGGAGCCTGCTTCCCCCTCTCTCTCTGCCTGCCTCTCTGCCTACTTGTGATCTCTCTCTCTCTCTGTCAAATAAATAAATAAAATCTTTAAAAACAAAAATCAGAGTGTTTTTTCTTTGATTCTTTGCACCAAGGAATGCTAGTGACTTTCAGTCTAAATAAACAGTGAGTCCCTGACTCGGGGGCAGTTATATACAGAGAATACTTAATACCCCCAACAGATTATTTTTCAAACTCTCTCCTCTGCGAAACAAAATTATTTTCAGTAATAATTATGTACTGATCAGTGATGACCATTATTTTCTTGACCTGTTATTTAGTTTTAAAAAACAATTCATTTTTAAAAAGACTACATTTCAATTTTAAAGACGTTATTGAATTTTGGTAAAATATTTCATGTGTGAACTGAAATTGGCACTTACCAAAAATACTTCTAGTTCGCATACTATTTTACAATTTCAACGCAAATATGACTCTTCACGGGCACGTGAAATGACAGAGTTGAACTAACTCAAGTTTGTTAGTATTCCCCGTGTGACCGTTGTTATTTCGAATCTAGTTAAGGGCAGGAATACTGGAGAAGCTGGGTGATGGAGACGCACAGCACCGGAAGGTTATAAACAGACTTTCAGAATGAATGTAGGAGGCCGTCTCTCAGGGCTCACTGCAACTGGGAGATCTTCGAATTACATTCTATGTAGAATATAGTGTTTAGGAAAGATACATAACGAGCATGTATTAATATGAAGTTCCGTATACATTGTCAAAACCCCACCGTACTCATCCTAATTGTTTAGAAATGCAGTCTAACAAAAGATTTTTGGGGAAAGAAGAATTTTATTACCTGGTTTAGAATGGCTGGCTTACATGATCATAAAAAGCAGACCAGCTTTTACTCGTTTTTAATACTCATTTGGAATTCCCAATAGACCATGCCCCTCTTCACCGCCTATACCCAAGAAGGGCACTCCCACCACCCACCATTGGTATCCCGCTGCTTCAGGGGACCCCAATCTGGTTCAGGGGGATGTGCTTCCCGGAGGGAATGTCTACACTGTTGGGAAGCTTTAGGAAGTTCCCACTTCACTAGAAAAAAATGACTCTTTGGGGGAGGTCTCAATCATACAGGGGAGAGGGGGCTCACATGTTTAGAGAGGGCCGAAGTTGGGAGAACAGGGTCGTGTCCTTGAGTACCTACCTACCCGAGTCTGAGTGGTTTGGAAGAGCTCGTGTTCAGAAATACGGCCATTAAGCAAGTATGGCTGTCACCAAGGAAATGCCTCTGGCAACTGGGGCACGTCACTTGTTACAGCCGTGGAGAGGCTGGTGGGGGAGGACACTGAAGACAATATGAAAATGCGGAGCGGGGGTTCTGCCTTTGTATTTTGGGAGGAAGTTTATGTCTTAGAATGAAGCTCAAGTTTACCATCAACAGGAGCTCGCCTTTAATTTTTTAATTTTTTAAAGATTTTATTTGTTTTAGAGGGAGAGAGAGTTCGTTCAAGTCGGGGAGGAGCAGAGAGGGAGAGGGACAAGAGGATTCCCAGCTGCTTGCAGAACCAGTGGGGAGGCTGGATTCCACGACCCTGGGATCATGACCTGAGCTGAAATCAAGAGTGGGAGGCTTAACCGACAGAGCCACCCAGGCAGCCCAGGAACTTGCACTTCAAAGCAGGTAGACAGGAGCATGCTGGCAGTGATTCCTAGATGCACGCATGCTAGGGCTCCCCAAGGGCCAGAGGCAGGCGATGAATGATGGGGCTTATTGTGAAACCACCCTTAGCAGCCTGCCCGAGTGGAGACGGATGGACGGGAGCGGGGGTGCAGAAGGCATATTCTGCCATCCATTGGCTGGCACGCATTCCTCGGAGCCTGCCAGAGATCACAGCAGGCAGCAATTCTTTAATCTGAATGAATTATGGCGAAAGACAGCTTGTGAAAACTCATGTGAAATTTGGAAAGACTGGAAACCTTATTGTTCTCAGCCATAAACTGCACTCTTAAATTAAAACGTCCAAGTTGCCGGTGCCAAGTAAAGGTCTTGCCAAATGTACTTTAATGAATGAAAAAGACTGACTTGTGATTAGGATGTATGTGCTGTATTCAATTAGGTCCTGAGTGGTTTAAAGAGAGTTTCCAATGACATTTTTCTGATTATAAAAATAATGAAATCATTGTAGAAGTCACAGGAAAATATTAAGAGTAGTCACCCACAATTTTATTTCCCATACTGTGTATAGATTGTTAAATCTTGTCCTTTTCACTCCATAGGGTGCTGAAACATTTTCTTCTGCAGATAATCATTCTGTGGCAATACTTTTAATAGATGCATATGATTTTATTATGTGAATATGCTCTAATTTACTCACTCTATCTCTTATCACTGGACTTTAATATTTTTAATTTTTTTCGTATAATAAATAACCCTGTGATGAACACCCTTGCCGATAAATCTCTGTATACAATTCCAAATGTTTCCTTATCATAGATTCCAAATCTTAAAAAAAAAAAAAAAAAAAGGCAGCTCCCATTGATGGTAATCGTGACCCTACTTCCTAAGACATAAACTTTCTTATGAACTTATGGAAGCACAGCCCTCTTTCTGCATTTTAATATTATCTCCAATGTCCTCCCAAGTCAACCTCTCCATGACTGCACCAAGTGACCCTGTTAACCTTTTTTCACGGTTACATTCAACAGGTAATCATTGCACACTCTCTATGTGCCAGGAAAGGTGGTAGATGCTGGGAATTCCATTAGGAACAAAACTGGAAACAATTCCCACCTCTGCCCACGGGGAGTGACGTCCAGTGGTAGGTGGAGAGAGGTCGAGTAAATAATCGCCCGTGGTGTAAAACGGTACAAGGGGGAGGTGTGTTAGAAGATCGCTCGAGAGGGAGATTTGACTTAGAGAGGTGAGGGAAGGCTTTCTTGAGCAAGTCAACAAACTGACCTCTGAGAAAGAGAAAGAATTAACTAGGAGGAGAGGAGTGTGTGGAAGGGAGGAAGCACTCCAGGTCAAAAGTGCCGCCCTTGCAGGGGCCAGAGCTGGGTGTGCAGGAGCATGGCGAGGGAAGCTTATGGCTGCCGGGTGGATTTCCTACTTAGGACGACTTCAAGTGCTGGAAGGAGCAGTTTCGGGCTAGCTTAAGGAATTAAGAAAACAAAGGAGGCAGTGGTGAGGGAAAGGGTCGTAGACCATCCACCTGGGTAGGAGGCATCGGACCAGCTACTCAAAGAGATAGAGGAGCCTCACAGACCTGGGATGTACTCCAGAGACTATGGGGGGGATGGGAATGGGACAGCTGACCTCTAGGGATCACAAAGATGACGGTGCTCATGAAAAGGAATAAACCCTCAGAGTTAAAGACAGACAAGGCCACTGTTGGGGGTTGGAAATTTATCCTCGGAGTGTGTATGTTGAACAAAACAAGACAATGAATGTGATGAGCATGCGCGACTGTTCTCAAGGCCAAGGCTTGCCCCTGGGACAATGTCCGCCAGCAGTTACCCACACTCCTTTACTTGCGGGGAGCTTACCTTCACAGGATTAGCCTGCCCTCTCCCCACCCCCCACCCCCGGCTCCAGTCTTGGGAAACGTGCGCACTGCGTTTATGACAATTATCAGAAAGGTAGCCACATTTCTCCCTCTCCCATAAAATATTCTGGAAACTTAGAGAACTTGAAAAGCTTGAGAGCTTTCATTGTAATTTCAAGGAAATCAGGTTGACTAAATGCTTTTACGATAAAGGTAATGTGTTCTAATATTTAAAATTGGAGAAACATCTGACAAGGGAGAATGAAGAACCCTGTCTACATTCACATAGACTTCTGAGACTCAAAAGAACAGCTGTGAGGTCCGTACTCTCAGGACGGCTCAGAAGGGCACCCAGCGCAGGGCCTGTGTGGCTCAGCGAATAAATAATAACAATCGATTCTGAATGTGAGTGTAAAAATTAGTTCTCGTTCTATTGAGATTTATACTGAATTTAGAATCCCATCAGGTCAGGGACATGATGTTTACAAAACTGACCCAGGAGATAGAAATCTCCACCAATATTTTGTAATATAGATTAAATTGGGGAGATAAGAAAGGAAGGATATACCTGTCCCTACTACCCTCGACCCCCTCCAGCCACAAAGAAACCCCTATGGTTTAAAGCAGAGACAGCCTTCCCATGTCAATTAATCATGACACTCCTTCCTGCCCAGGGAAAGAGTCTCAGTCTTCCTCAACACCATACTCTGGACATCCATTACCAATTAGTTGAGCAGAGTTGGCATACCTGGTGAAAGGTATTTGCAATCCCTTGCTTTAAGGTATTCAGATCATCCAATTAAAATGGATATTGTAAATGAATCGTCCATGAATAAATAGTAATTGTCTTCATGTGCCAATAAAAAAAAAAATCCAGCACAGTTACTGGATAACCACACCAATGTGCTATCATTAGGAATAGCTACAGTTTTTGTTTCTGTTTAAAATAGTTAAGAGTTGTGGTTGCTAATTGGGTACAAATGAACAGACTCAAGAGTCTGAATGTGAGTGTTCTATCCACTTTCTCCCAGTGGCTCAAAATCAGTCCTGCGGATACAGGTGAACATCAAGGTCAGGGTTGATGGAGATAATGCAGTGAGGACATGATAGAGATAGAAGGGGGTTCAGGGCCCAGAGTTTTCATAGAGGAAGCTGCAGGGTCATCAATGATGCCCACGTGCTTGTCTAAGACTTCAGAAAGAAAGCAGGGCCACAAGACTTATTAGCATTAATGCTGTCATTTATGGAGTGATCTGCGTGGGCCAGAATCTCACTCTAATATCACAGCTATTATAAAACAAAATTCAATTGAGTGCATTTGAAGATCTAATTGGGTTTAGTAAGCAAGTCATGAATCAAGCAGCATCCCATCTAGCAAGCAGAGAGACGATCCAAGGAATTGTACCAAATGAAAGGCTTTTGTAGGAAGGAGGGTGGGGCAAGAAAATTAGTAGCAAAAGAAAAGAAGGGATTGTCTCAGGCCACGACATCTCCTTTTGGGGGAAAGGGACCTGCAGGGTTTCTATTCATACAAATGACCTCACTAGGGCTGATCGAAAAATTTCCCATGCACTTAAAAGGTCACGTTCCTGTAATACATTGAAACTGTAATTAAGACTTGGTTTGCGGTTATGGGGGGTAAATGACTCCATTTTAGGCTTTCCTCTCTCTCTCTCTCTCTCTCTCTTTTTAACACAGCCATCGTGTAGGGTTAAGTTTTATTCTCTTCTTTTGGCTCATGAACAAGCTAAGACTCAGGGAAACTGGGCGATGTGCTCAGGGTCACACAGCCCGTAAGTTTCACACTTGAATTTGATCCAGGGACGGGGGCTCCAAAGAAACCTCTGTAAAGGACCATGCTAGGCTCTCCAGATGTGGCGGGCATGTGGCCCCAAAGCAGACATTGGGAGAGTTACACCCAGGGAAATACACGCCGAGAGAGGCCAGAGATTGGGCAACAGGGGTGGGGGGTGGGGGAAATTGTTGGCAGAAAGAATGAGAGGTCCCTAGAAAAAGACAGACATAGTTTTCTTGATTTGAGCCAAGTTCCCAGCCATCTGAAGAACAAACAGCTCCCATCAGGCCATATCAGGAACCATAAAACTCCCAGGGCTGATTCAAAATTGAAAATTGACCTGATTCCCACTGAGTTATCTTTATAAGCTCTAAACCCCCCTTGAATACTGAAACCAGGCCAGCTGGAGCCAGAGGACTGAAGTGGCCCCTTCGCCCCAATTCCGCGCCGCCTTCCCCACTGCCCAAGCCCCTTCACAAACACACACGCATCCTTAGCTGAAAACTGGTCAGACACTGCTTTGGGAAAGTTCCCCAGTGATCTTCTTTACTTGCTGCCGGGAAAACCCTCCCTTTTCCTATTCTTTGGCTGCGTTGTGTCTTCTGGCTCGACCCCCACCCAAAGGCAAACCCAGTTTCGGGTCACAGAATGAGATGTTGGATAACTCTGCTGTTTCAGTTTTGCTTTTTAATCTACCCAATATTGTGAAAATAACAGAATGCTTTGGTTAACTGCTTCATTTACAGCTGGCTAGCTCTAAAGCTACAAGAGCTAACAGGGTGTAAAAGAAATAGAGGATCTGAGGATAATGTGGTCCCTCCTGTTATTGTCCACGTGCCGGGGTGTGGCCCCAGCCTCGCTACTCCCAGGCCAGCTCGGGACCAGCAGCTGGCCTCGCCTGGGGCCTCGTTAGACACCGAGAGTCTCAGTCGCCACCCAGCACCTACAGAATCAGACTCTGCTTTCTTAAAAGAAGCACCGAGCTATGGGGTACAAACCAGAAGGAAAGAGAAGATGGAAAATATCAAAAGAACCGGCTAGCTATACTCAGAAAAAAAAAAGGCAAAAGAAGGTGGTGGTGGTTGTCGTTTTCTCAGAAAAAAAAAAAAATAAGGCAATTTCAAATTTAACTCAGGGAGGTAATTTTTTTTTTCCTGGTAAAATGATAAGCAGGATCGGTTCATGCAAAACAGGATAAAAAAGACTAGAGGCCCAGGAGAGCTGCTGTCACATCTGGTGGGCACGAAATCAGAATGAGCTGAATAATGTGGGCTTGCTATTCCTTTGTTTATGAGCTAGACCCGCTGGCTTTGGGGTTTTCTTCTTCCTTGGTGACATCCCAAACCCAGACTGGGAGAGGCAGGTTGTTAGAAATTATAAAATGCCCGTGGTGTCCTGCAGAGGGGGTGGGAGAGTGGGAGGGAAGGGGCCTGAGTAGAGAAAGACATCTGACCAAGGCCAGAGAAACAGGGAAAACCCTGGAATGGGGGCGGGGCTTCAGAAGCTGCCTCCAGCGGGAGGATCTCAGACTTCCGCCTGGTGACCTGAAATTTCAGCTGTCTCTAGGCACACCTCTCAGAAAATAAAGAGTAACTTTGTTGGCCAGCAAACCGACATCTATTTTTTTTCAAAAAGGAACATAGCAGGGCGCTTGCGTGGCTCAGTCGTTAAGGGTCTGCCTTCGGCTCAGGTCATGATCCCAGGGTCCTGGGATCGAGCCCCGCATAGGGCTCCCTGCTTGCCTGGAAGCCTGCTTCTCCCTCTCCCATTCCCTCTGCTTGTGTTCCCTCTCTCGCTGTGTTTCTCTCTGTCAAATAAATAAAATCTTTTTTTTTAAAAAAAAGGAACATAGCTTTATGGTTTTCTATTCTGATGACGAAAGTAATACTTATCGCAAAGCAATTAAGAGTGAAGAAAAACATGTGAAATCGAAAATGAAAATCACTTCAAAGCCCAGAGAGAACCATATATTGATGTTACACACACACACACACACACACACACACACACACACACACACACACACACCATCACCTGGTATCACATAAAACACGTTCTCAACGCCAGGCTTGGAGAATGCAGTGCTCTGTGCTAAAACCCAAAGGATAAATGGCTCAGGTGATCCTCTCTAGCTTGAGGGCTAGAAGTATACACAAATAATTAATATTAATCTTTTAAAAACTTTTAAGCTGTTTTATCAAGTCGATGCTGAAACGTTTTTCTTCCTATGAAATTCACCGAAGGCAGGGTGAATTTATACAGCTAACAAAACAAAACAACCTAGCCAGTTAACCTACCTCGGTTAACTAGAATCTCTAAGTGTCTTTCATTTGCAAATCTGCGGAGAACAATAGGAAAGGGGGAGGTGGGTTGTGGGAGTGACCGTGTCCGCCTGCCTTTAGGGAAGCTGTTCTCTGCCCTGGGTCCCCGCAGCTACAGCACTGAGCTGGGGAGGGTGCAAGGCTTTAGTTGAACAGACTAGTCCACCTAAACCGGACTCTCAGGGGGGCTTGGGGTCTTCTCAGACGCCCCAGGCTTGGAGCAGCTCCCTCCGTACTCTGGGGCACAGCGGGACACCCCGCCCTGCCGCCTGAAAGCAACCCTTTGACTTACAGATTGAAATTGAATAAATGCTTCCTTAGAACCCCCACTGCAAGTCACCTGTGGCCCGAATGGCTTTGGTTCTGCTCAGACCTCAGACTTCTCCCCTGGTCCGGCCCACGTGTGCCTCCCCACTCAGAGCCCCCGCCTCCGGGCTTCTCTCTTGTTAACCTTAAGAATAAGACAGCCAGGGGCGTCTGGGTGGCTCAGTGGGTTAAAGCCTCTGCCTTCGGCTCAGGTCAGGATCTCAGGGTCCTGGGATCAGCCCCGCATCGGGCTCTCTGCTCAGCAGGGAGCCTGCTTTGCCCTCTCTCTCTGCCTGCCTCTCTGCCTGCTTGTGATCTCTCTCTCTGTCCAAGAAATAAATAAAATCTTTAAAAAAAAAAAGAATAAAACGGCTAGTTATTTTACCAGCAAAGATGAAGTTGTTTGGGAACAGCAGAGAATTACCATCTGGGACAAGCAAACAAAGGAGAGGAACATTATTTTATGGAGAAGAGGGACGAAGTTGGGAGGAGTTATTTTGAACAACGGTCCTTTGGAGAGAAAGCAAGGGTTTTCATTGGCTGAGTTGGGGGGGGATGGTCGATTTCCTGTAGGAGCTGCACTGACCATCTTTTCCTGTTGGGGCCTGTCATTGATGATTCCTTCCTGCTGAGATTCTTCTGCTGGGATCTGTAATTCACAGTTCTTCCTGTAACTGACATTGGTGCTCCCCCACCAACCTCCTCTTCTAGCCTCCCCCCCCCCCAAGTCCACTTTAGTCAGGTTTCCTTTTATTAATTTTCACCCTCTCTGCCTCTGGAGCCAAAAAAACCAACCACCTTGACCTTGCCTTGTGCTTGCAATCCCTTCCCTCTTCAGGCCTGATACTTGTGCTCCTGACCCTGCTCTGGCCATTTGCTTTGTCCCCACACTCCTTTCTTCACTTGAGATTTGGCATCAGTGCCCTAACCCCCGTCAATCCCAGGGTCAAGTGTCCTGTGACTCGTAGAGCTTTCGGCAAGAGTTTGAGCCGACGGCCCCTCCTTCCTCTGCCAGCCTCTGCATTTCAGGTTAAGTTTTCTTGGGTCAAGGCCTTGACCACCTCTCCTGCCCCCCACCCCCATTTTATCTGCAAAACCAATACATCTGCATCAGGGAAGGTGGTGATTCAAAGGCATAAGAGAAAACGTTAAGGTAGTTTCCGGTACACCAAGAGGGGCAGAGAAAGGGGGCAAATTCCTCCACTGGAAATCCCACAACCACGAAAATAGATGAGAAGGTGGCATTTTTGTATGCCTTGCTCATCAGGGGATAAAATCAGCATCATTTCCCTGTGCTGTGAGAACTAGGTTGGAGGTGCCCCTTTAGGAAAAGGTTTTTTTTTTTTTTTTTTTAATATAGAGTTCTTGGTCACTTTCCCAGATTCTTTTTAAAACACAAACAAACTCTAACCCAAAGGGGCATGCACGGGCGCGAGCGAACACACATACACACACATACACACACACACACAGAGGTACACACTCTTAATTTGCATTGATTCTGACCAATCCAGATACTTTGCCCTTGGGGCCAGTGCCCTTGGGGCCAGAATGAGGACCTGGCTTCCACCTGCCTCTTCGTAGGCAAAGGACGAATGTGCTGGACATCACAGCTGAGGATTGACCACTGGGAACCCAGTCACAAGACTCATTGGCAGAGGACACACTACTTGGCAAACCACGGGTATCAAGAAGGGAAAAGACAATAATTGAGCTCTGGGTATTATTTATAGACGTCTGGGGCTGGCTTGATGTGGACTCCGAACAAGCAGCTGATTTGGTTGGAAACTCAAAGGAGCCATCTTGTGTCACGTTGTCACAAGACCCCTTGGGTATGAGGGAATCTTCATGTCTTCGGCTGATTCGGTAGGGTTTGTGCTGTCCCCTTCTTCCTGTTTCTTCTTGTGGATCCTCAGGTCCGAAGGTCAACTGAATTCACTCTCACCCTCTTCTGCTGAATGAGGACAGCTTTAGGAATGCCTTAAATGTAGATTTCGCTTGTTCTTCAGAACGATCTTTGGAAGAATCCAGTTGGGAAGATGGTGACATGGGAGGTGAGGTGAGGTGCCCAAGGTCACCAGGAGGGGTGGAGGAGCTGGAATTGCTCTTCCTACAAGTCATCTGGCCTTGCTGCGCGGACTTGCTGTGACTCTAGCGTGTGTCCTCCATGATCGTGGCCAATGCTTAAATGCTTGGGACATCTTGCCCCAAACCCTTGTTTTCACATTATCCCAGCAATCTCGACTGTTGCTAAATCGCCTTGATTTCTTGTGTCATGTGGTTTTGTCCTTAGCGGTCCCTGTCAAGCTCAACTTGTGGGGGTTGGGGCTGAACTTGGGCTTTGAAAGAATAATATTGAACATTCATTCATTCATTCAACAAATACTTATGGAAACTAGTCAGGCGAAGTGGGAGATGAGGACTGTGCCAGGCATGGGGATCTAACGGCGTTCAGCAGCTCTCTCCCAGCCGCCCCAGAGAACCCTGACGCCTTCCAGATAAGTCTGCAATTAGAAGCCAAGGTGAACGTGGAGAAGGAAAGAAACAAGGTGCTGTGAGGGCACGTGATAGAAGAGTCAGAAAGGCTTCCCTGCAGGGTGACATGTGAGCTGAGGTCTGGAATATGAGGGGGGTTAAACAGACCGGGGAAGGATGGCAGCAAGTGCACTCCGGGCAAAGGCCCTGTGGCAGAGGGCACCCGAGGTGCTCACGGAATGGAAAGCAGGCCCCTGGCAGCAGCGTGGCGAGAGTGTGAAAGGCTGGATAGGGTCACCCGGGGATCTCTTCCAGGGCCACAACAAAGGCAGCCCCACAATATGTCAGGGGCTCCGCTGAGCTGGGGAACAGCAGGCTGAGCTGCCAGCTCTCAGAGAAGCCTGTGGAAGCAAAAGACGTAATCAGAGTGAATGTGATGGTGTGAGAGTCTTAACCCGAGAAAGCTGAGTCCCCGTGTTCCTTTCCCTCCTGGACCGGATGCTGGTTGAGCGTCAGGTAAATCAGCACAGAGGTCGGGAGAGCCCCGGACAGAAGGCTCCAGCTAAAGCCTGTCATGGACCCTGGAGAGGGGAGGGAGGGGAAGAGTGCTGGGGACTGAGAGTGGGGATGGCGTCCTCAGGGCTCGCCCCCCACCCCCCAGCCCCAGCCCTGAGGAGGCTCAGCAAGGCTCCTAAAGAAGGTCTGCCCAAAGCTCAGATAAAGAGATTCAGGAAAGAAGGTGCCTGCGCTAGGAATGCAAACATGTGACAGAGCATGGCTGACTTGGGGTGGGGGGATGCCTGAGACCCTGACTGCAGCTCCCCTCGGAGACTGCCCCCCTGAACAGGTAGTGGAGGCCAGCTAGGTAAGACTGGGTAATGGCCTGTGGTCGGGTCCGAAAAATCACACTGAGCAGAGATACGGTAGAGAATAAGAATCAGCCCAGAGAGATCAGAAGGAATGAATGATGTCTTGGCCGAGGAAACGGCAAGTAGGGACGGAGACCATGGGGAGGGATTTGTGCTTTATCCTGAGCAAGAGGGGGATGTGACCAAATGTGAAAGGTTTGGGAGAGAAGGGAAGGCAGAGGGGAGAGGAAAGGGATAAGGGGAAAGGAGTGAGAAAAAGGTAGGAGGGAGGAATAGTGTAGGGATGGATAGCCTGGGAGCAGGGGAGGGGGGGACCGCGGGCCAGCCCCTGATGAATCAGCTTATTCATCCTCTGAGCTGGAAGTCAGCAGTCCTCGCCCAGGGCAGAGAACTGGGCTTCAGGCCGCTGAAGGTTCATGTCCCTGCCCCCAGGGAGGCCAAGATCGGATGCCCCCTGTCCCCACGATATCCCACAAATTCCCACCCAGGCCCTGGGTTTGTGGATTGAAGGAGACCCCACTCCTTCAGAGTCTGAGCTCAGAGGCTAGTTAATTGTCATTTAGTATCATTAGCATCATAACTACAGATTTCACCTTACAGCAATTATAATTCCTTATTTTATAATAAGGGATAAGGACTTGCTTAAGAGCTGTTATGAAAAATTATTCAAAACTTGCAAATAAGGCAAAAGAATGTGCACCCTCTCAATATCCCACAGTGGGAGGCACTGTCCAACGGACCCTCCCCAGGACCGTGTAAGGCGATGCCCCTTTGTTGGACTTGACTCTTGTTCATGGCCAACTCGGTGAAGGACAAGCCTGTCCTGGGGCACAGTTCTCTGTCCTCCTGTCCCACAGTCTAGCCTCTCCCACCACTTAACACTATCAGCTCAGTGAGTTTAACCTTCCACTAAATCTCTCTGAAGAATTTTTGCCCTTTTGTATTAGGCTGTATTTCTGCTCAAATGCTTGATGTCAACTTTAATTATCGTTGGGACTAGTTACTCAGCTAAAAGGATCTGTTTCTTGCCCAAAAGGTAATTATGAGAATAAAATCGGTCTGCTAAAGACATGTAATTTACTTGAATCTCTTTATAAGGCCGCCACGGGGATACAAGGACAGGAGGGTAACTCCTTCTGCGGGCACAAGAAAGAGTGGAAAGACACAGGAAACACACATCACCGAATTCACAGCTCTCCTCTGACCTCCTCTGTCTGTCGGGATGGTTCCTTTGAAACAGCCACTGGGGGCGGAGAAGAAAGGAAGAGAGCAGCACTTTCCCCAGGCGTGGGCAGGAATGGGAGGTGAAATTTAATTTGAGACAGCTTTACTCTCATCGCACTGATTGATTTGAAGAATGAATTGTGCAAATTGGCCCTTACCTTGGGGCTTCTGGAGATAAACCTCATCTTCAGCTATGATTGCAAGACTTCTCGTGGCGCATCAATGCAGTCAGGTCAACTCTGTCCGAAATCCAGCCAGTCAGCCCACTAGGATGTTTTGGTGTCATTGTTGGGGTTTGATTGGATCATTGCCTGAATTCAGAGAATCTTTTGGCGTAGAACACTGATGTTGCTAGTTGAAAATGGCCATTTTTAGCTCCCCCCCCCCGCCCCGGAATCGAACGAACAAGAGATTTGGGTGTGGTATGGCCAAAATGACAGCCATGGTCATAACCTCTCTTGGTCTGGTTGCTTCATTAGTAAAGTGGGAATAAAAATACCCACCTTGCTTCCTGCACGTGGATATTGACAAGTCATCTGAGGAAAGAACAACCCTTGACATTATACCACAGTATATGGTGTATAGAACACCATAACTACAATGAAAGCTCCCAGAGAGGAGGGAAACATCCAGGAGGCGCCAGTCCGTAGCACACCTCAGGAAGGCTCTGTGCTCTGGGGGTGCCGAGACCTCCCTGGTCGGCCATCTTTCTCTGAGGCCCCATCTCCGGGGGGCACAGAGGACACCACAGCTCTTGGTGGGGAATATCACTTACATTGAACTCACCCTATTCTTGTAACTTTGAGACCTTCGTGTAGCTTTCCAATCACAGGGTTATAGGAGAGGCTCATTGTTTGACAGTTCCTTCAAAAACATGGCAGGCTTCTCTTCAGTTTCCTTCTAGCTGGTTCCGAGTGCCAGAAACAACATCTTCTATTTTCTTTCCCCAAACATGTTTCCCAAGTCTGCTTTATTTCTTTGCTTCCCAACCTATACTTTTCTGTTTCTCAAAGTAATGGACCTATATTGAGACCCGTGGAATCAACGGGCTTGAGAAAGCTACATTCTCAATGTGACCTTTGCCCCAGGTCTAAGCCCCATTGGTTTACTGGAAAGTCCTCATGAGATTGTGCTGTGCAGAACCTTTTTTGGTCTTATCTCTTACTATTTAGGGTCAAGAAGCAGTAGGTCTTTCTAATACCTTAAAGCCCTTCATCTCTGAACTTTATAGCTTTCACTCTCTGCTTGTAAACCAGACACACTTGAGCTCATCTCTCTTTTATAGCCTTGTAATATCTTCTAAGCCCTGCAACAGACAATACACAGTGTCTTTCTGGATTGTTCCAGTAAGTTCTTTAGAGTCACAGACTCAGCAAGCATGTGGTCTGCCGCCATATCACCCACACGAGTCTCTCGTCTTCCCTGCTGCTATACTATCGCCGGATTCAGCCAATGCCGCACAATTTCAGTCTTTTTTTTTTTTTTTTTAAGATTTTATTTATTTGCGAGAGAGTGAGAGAGAGTATAAGAGCGGGATGAGAGGCAGAGGGAGAAGCAAGCTCCCTGCCAAGCAGGGAGTCCGATGTGGGGACTCAATCCAGGGAGTCCAGCATCCCGACCTGAGCCGAAGGCAGATGCTCAACCAACTGAGCCACCCAGGTGCCCTCAATTTTAGTCTTTTGAAAATGGCCACATCGCACTTCATGGTACAAATTTTTGTGCTAAGTTGGCCAGGGTAGCCTGTGGTAACAGACTCAAATGGGTAATAGCTTAACACTTGGACATTTATTTCCCATTCACGGAATAGTTCAGGAAGATTCCAGATCAGCAGGGAGATTGTGTGCGTGTATGTGTGTTTCTGCTCCACACAAGCCATTTTAGAGACTGACGTTGCCCATGTGGCTTCGATGGCGCCATCCCACCCTCCCATCCGCTGAATGGGGAGAGAGATGTGCGAGGTTTTTACGGGCCAGGACTGGCCGTGGCGCCCGTCACTTCAGCTCGTCTTCCATTGGCTAGGACTCCGTCACATGACCACATCTAACTTCCTGAGAGGCTGGCAGGTGTAGTCTAACCACGTGCCTAAGGAGAAGAAATGCATTTCTATAAACAGCAGCCGTGTCTGCCGCAGTGCTCAGACACGTCATCCATAACGCGTGAAGGAGGGCTGGCCTCCCAGGTCTACGAGGAAGAGAAGGTGAGACGGTGTTGTGGGACGGCCCCTTGAAACGTGAGGTGTGGGTGGGTGAAACATCTTGGGGGTGACATAATAAAACACCTGGTAAAATATAATCAGAGAACCTGTCGCCACGCGGACAACCTCAGTAATGTTTTCCCTTTACACTAGACTATTCCTTTAGGGACAAGGATGCCCCTCCATCATCAGAGATAACCTCCAGTTATACGTGAGTATGCCTCCAGGCACCATACATCTGGCACATAATTCTCTGCTGTCTTTCATAAATTGTCATTGAGGAGGAATGTGGCGGCCTTTTACACCAGAGCTTTGACAATAATGTGATGCCTGGGCCATTTCTAGATACTTTATCTATAGTAAAAAAAAAAAACAAAAACAAACAACAACCAAAAAAACGAGCTAGAAAAACAAACTGTCACTTTTACGTGGCTGTGTACACATGTCCCACATCGATGCCACCTTGAGAAATGTCTCTCTCTCTTTCTAATGGAAGTATAGTTGACGGGTGGTGTTACATTAGTTGTAGGCATACAGCATAGTGGTTGGACAGTATGATATACATTATACTTTGCTCGCCGCAGGCTTAGCTATCATCTGTCACTATACGAGGCTATTGGAATGCCATTGAGTATATTCTCTATGCTGTACTTTTCATCCCTGTGACTTATCCGTTCCAGAACTGGAAGCCTGTACCTCCCACTGCCCTTCGTCCATTTGGGGCCATGTTTCCTAATAAGGAGCCTGGTGGTGGAGCCCAACCCTTGGGAAAAATGTTTTCAGAGTGAACACTGCGAAGCATGTGCCTCTCAGTGCCCTTTGATCTCAGGAAGGGTCCAAAGGGATATGGAGCTGGAGGGAAGTCTTCTGGTGGCTTCTGGGTCGAGAGAAGGAGGCAGCCCTTGTCTTTGGAAATACCTGAGGGGTTAGAAAAGTCTAGTGGTGGTGGAGTGGTTTCTGGGAAGAAAATCCAAGTCATTAAATGGCAGGTAGATAAGCATTTGATTAAGTCCCTGCTTTTGAGGGATAAGAAGAGACTTTTGTGACACGCAAGGTCATTGTAAAAGGCAGATCTCATTTTATTCTTTTGATTACAGAACAATGTTTTCACTAAGACCCCTCTCCTGTCTTCTTGGGCCATATTAGCACAAAAATTGAAAGGTCTTGGCTACCTTCCCAGAACAAAATGAGGTATCAGTGTGTGTGTGTGTGTGTGTGTGTGTGTGTGTGTGTTTCTAAATCATCTGAAATCCTTGTCTTTCTACCCCTCAAGGTCATCTGGGAGTATAAGCAAATAGTGACTGTTGTTTTTTTTAAGTCAAAGTGAAGTATGTAACTTTAGTCTTACACTACATTTCTTTGTCTAAATATGTGCAAAATGTGTGCGTATAGGAAGTAATTCTCATGCGAAAAATAAAATAAAAAAGTAAATGGATCAGATCAGTATTCAAGGAGATGTGATTGCTTGTGTTAGTGCTAGCATTACCAGTGATATTAATAGTGTTATTATCACTATTTAAAAAATCTTTTTTCTTGAGATGTAATTGACGTTGCTATTAATTCCTAAAGTATTAGTGTTAGATAGATGGAGTGAATGACCTCCGAAGAGTAGACCAACCCAAAGATTTGCGATTTTGTGTTATTCGTGTTGAATGACCACTTAGTATAATATGCTCAATACACTTTATATTGATGCCCATTCATTCCCATTTGTACTCACACTCAGAAGGGGAAACAAGCATTTTAGGTGGAAGGAACAGCGTCTGCAAGGGCCTGGAGGTGGAAACGAGTCTATGATGGCCAGGGGACTTTCTTTGCTTGGACCTTGGTTCCTGGTTGAGACCAGGATGGGGAGAACAGCCCAGCAGTGCCCTTCGTGGATCTTCTTTGGGGCCTGAGTCTGGAAATGGTTCAGTCAATGTAGGCATCTGCAGGAGACAGTGGGGAGTCATGGGGCCAAACCTGAGGCTATGGAGGGCGTGCTTAGAAGCCTGCAGCCTGGAGCCCGGGAATGTTCTAGCACACAAACCTCCTTGCCCTCTTTATGAATGACCCCCAAAGCCAGCCTTACCTTGGCGAATGCAATTAGTGTTGTCAGCCAAACTATGTAACACCCGAGATAATTTCCTTCCTGGCGATTCAGTCATTCCATGAACAGCTCAGAACTCCGGCTCAAGAAATGCTAGACAGATAGCTGGGAATGGGGGCCACGCTTTGGAGCTGAAAGCCTACTTCCAGGTTCCTAAGTCAGTTTTCTACACCTGGGCTTCCAACTGCAGGATCTCACGGACTTATCCATGTGCGCATGTCCCCCATAGGTGAGAGTTCTCTGCTTTCATAAGATTCTCAAAGGGACCCATGATCCTAGGAAGTTAAGGAGCACGGGTTTGGAACAGTGGCCGGAGATAAACAGTTCAATCTTTGATTATATCAGGCTTGTCCCCACGTAAAAATGGGCCACCCAGCTGCTTCTCGCATGCCCTCCCTATGAGGGAGCAGATCTTGTCTTCCGCCCTGCCTAGGATCACACAGCATGCCCCTTCATTCCTTTTCTCCCCACGTCTCCAATTTCAAAAGCCCCCATGCCTGATCTCCCCCTTCGTTCACCAGCAAGGCTAAGGTCACAAAGCTATGGCCACAGGGACCAAAGCAACCTTTCCCACTGCTTTAGACTGCTCCTATCCCTACGTTCCTTAAACTATTTACTCTGTCAATAAAATATTGACATTTCGTACTATCCTGGAATTTAATAGATACCGAGCCTGGCCCGCCTCTCCATGCCCCGCGGTGATCTCCCAGTAACACCTTTCCAAATGTCACCATCCTCGTTACCGTTAATAACCCAGCGTTCATAACTATAACCATAGTACCATGTGTCATAAAATGCAGTTTTGTTTCTATATATTCCCAGATATGCCTTCTCCTGCGAGCCTTATAATATCATGAGAAGCAGGCGAGAGAGGTGGTCCTTGTTTCAGAGATGAGATAACAGAGTCCCGCCTAAAGAGTTTAGTGACTGGGGTGCTGTCCTGAGTAAGTTAGAGGCATAACAAAGAATGGGACAGAGATCAAAATTCCCCTTCCCGCTTTGGGCCACGCTAAACCTTTGTGTACTTTCTTTTTTTTTTTTTTTTTTTGGACAAGGAGTCAGATTGTATTTTAAGCCACTCCAAGGCCCCTAACTGGCATCTTGTTTTAATTATGCCCTTTGCTTACTCAATTTATTATGGTTACCATGCGAAGATTTGACCGCTTAAGTCACTCTGGAGGAAAGCCCTTGAAGTGGGCTTTTAATTGGATTGGCTAAAGATAAATCCAGCATAACCACATATGAATTTTTAAAATGATTCTATTAGGCAGATAGAGCCAGTTTTTACCCCCACACATTATAGTTACTAATCATTTCCTATTCCTGGCATTTTTTAATATTCTTGTCTTTCCCTTTTTGTTTGCCCGCTCTGCTGGAGAAATTCAGTGCTTCATGGGGTGGAAACACGGATTATTGCGTTGACCTTATTATGTGAAAATGCTGAATTTTCTGCACTTAGTACACTGAAGAAAGGTCTCGGCATCTCTGTATCCTCACCTCTTTCCTACTCCCTCCACAGTGAACCAAACTGGGACCCTAGGCAAACCTTTAGCAGGTCTGGAATTGGATTAAGAGCTGTGTGCATAGCCCGGCATTCCCAGAGGGAGGATGAGAAATAATCCTCACTGTTTGGAAGTCCAAACTCAAATGACCACGATTCTACAAAGCTCTTGGATTGATGGAGGTGACAAAGCCCCCTTCTCTGTGTGATTATTGGCAAACAACCCTTACCTAATTGACTGCCTTCTCCCAGTTCTAGGTCTCCCCAGTACAGCATCAAGGAGGGGCTAAATAGGGTAGATATTGGGAATAGTGTAGACGGTCTTGCAGATAATACTAATTAACCTCGTGGACCACCAGATCTAGCAGTTAGCAGACCAGTGTTTTCATATATGCTGGATGATGCCATTGATGGTGCAGAGAAGACAGTGGGGTGGGGAGTGGGATGGAGGGTGTAGAGATCTAGTCACCCCAGAGACACTTTCATTTTATAAGGTTCCATTCTGGAGTAGATACGGCCTGGGAAGTAATAATGTAAAGAAGTGAGATTCCATTAGAGGGCAGAGCCCTATGGGAGAAGAGTAGCAAAGGCTGCAACTCTGGACACGGACTGCTGGACCTGAGCCCTAGAGATGGACACGGCAGGGCCAGGGGGACACATGGTCTTAGTGCTGGCATTTGCCACAGGAATCACACTTGAATTAAACCAGGCCAAAATAGTCTGTGCATTGCTAACTGCAGTATTTCCACCAGGCTATGTAGTAGAATTCTGCCCTCCTGCATCTCTGATGTCTCTATTAACAACCAGAGCAAACCAATGGAGCCACGAACTGTGAGTTGACTATCCAGATCCTTTGATAGAAGCAGGAGAAATTCCAAGAGTCGTCGGTGATCTTTCAGGTACGGTTGAAAAGGAAAGCTCTATGCACGTACGAGTGGGATTATCTCCTGATTACACTAGAAGACCTATTTTGAAATTTCTCATAAACTCAAACAACAAAAAATGTTTTGTCAAGCCAGGGTAGGAGCTCAGGTGGCTAAGCCGAGGCAGCTCCTTCAGGTGTAAGGTGCCTCCAAAGCTTGAAATGAAATGAAATGAGCAAATACGTTCTGCATTCTTAGAGTCAATGCAGGAAGTATTTCTTAACCCCTTGCTCTGTCCGGAGCATGGCATTCTGGGAAAAGAATTTCAGCAAAGCTCTGTAGCAGGGGATGTAAGGCAGAGCGAGCCTGAATACAGGGTTGGTATCTTCCCATTGGTGGAAGTTTCTTTTTAGCCTGACAAATCTAGGAGAAGCCAGAATTTGACACCTAAAGATGAAAACGTGTGGAAACCAACCAGGACACCCTCTGCAGCCCCTGTTCCCAAAATTCAGCACCCCAGATGGGGCGCCCCAGCTTCTCCTCGGTCCTAAGATACTTCCTGACTATTACGACATTGGAAAGATGCATTAATGTCTTCAGTAGCCGAAAATCACATGGCCCCCCCAAAGACTGCAAAATGGTGGCCATTGGGAACGTTCAGCGGGGAGAGGCTTAGACAGCAGAGGAATTCAAAATTGTAATGTTTTTCATTCGGCGAATGGACCCTGAAGAGACCAAAGATTTGCTTCATGACGGAAAGATAATTTCAGCAACATCCAGTATTTCTCAGTAGTGACTGCCCCACCAGACACAACTATAAAGTTGATGAAGTTTGCCGTAAGGGACTTCTGCCCTGTCCTGTGCTCCATGCCTTTCTCCCAGATGCCCTGCCTTTCGGGCTACAGCGTGCTGCCCTGGGACACCTGTCTGTCCAGAGCTGCACTTTAATCTGAAGTGATTCTTTCGCAACCTACTGCAGCCGGTTGCTGCAATGACTTTTCTCCACCTTCCACTCCAGATCCAACCCGGTGGCCGAAGGTTACTGTTTTCCAGCTTAATTCTTCTGGGCTAAGAGGCTTAGAGAACATACTTTTAAGATATTGGTACCGTGAATTTGGTTGAAAATCGCTTTACATCCCAACACATAGTCAATTCCAATGAATGTTCTGTGTGCACTTGAAAAGAATGTGCATTCTACCATTGTTGGATTGTGCTAAAATCTCCACTGTAATTATGGATTGGTCTATTTCATTTTAGCGCTCTTAGTATTTGCTTTAGTTTTTTGTTTGTTTGTTTTGTTTTTTCTTTTTTTTTTTTTTAGATATTTTGAAGCTATGTTATTGGATACATAAAAGTTTAGAGTTGTTTTAGATTCCTGGTGATGCATATGCAATCATTATGCAATATTCCTCTTTATCACTGGTAGTGCTCTTGTCTTAAAGTCTACTTTGTGCAATAATCATATACCGACATCTTCTGTCTTTTATTTAAGGTATGCCTCATTATTGTTAATTATCCTTTTACTTTTAACCTTTCTGCGTCTTTATACTTAAAGTGTGTTTCTTGTAGATAATAAATAGTTTTGTTTTGAAACTGTAATTCATAACCATTGTCTTTTAGTTGGAAGATTATCTATTTATTTATATTTAATGTTGTGTTTGAATTTAAGTTAGCTGTCCCGCAATTTATTTATTTTTATTTAGCTCATCTCTATTTGTTTCTTTTTTATCCCTCTCTTCTCTTCTTTTTGACCAATCAAGTATTTTTATTATTCCATTTCTCCTTCTCCTTTAGTTATATTATATTCCATTTTTTAATGTTACCCTCAAAATCACTGCATGTACTCTTTACTTAGAATCTAATATACATTAATATTTTACCACTCCCTGGATGATTCAGAGGCCTTAGGACACTCTAACTCCATTTATCTCCTTCTATGTTCTGTTTTATAAACCAGATCTTCAAAAATATTTAGATATCTGTTTTTCAGATTTTTATTACTCATTTTTCTATGACATTACATTCTTTTATTGATTCCTTTAATGACATTACATTCCTTTACTTATTTTATGATTACATTTGCTTCATCTTTCTGTCATTTGGCGTACATTGAGAGTAATTTTTTAAGGATTTCTGACCAGTATGTTTTCTGCACCTCCCAAGGTCTACAGTTGGCTTTCTGTTGCTTTCCCACATGAATGACCACTTTTCTGAACATAAAATGTGACATTTACAAACTTTAACCTTTATTGATAATATGACTTTGTTTTTAATCATGAGACTTAAAGTTTTTCTCTATTATAGTTCAAATATTTGTCAGTTTTTGTCTAGGTGCAGGTCTTTCCCCATTTTACCTGTTACAGTTTTCTATTTATTTGTTTATGTCTTTTAAGAGACAAGCTCTATGCCAGTGATACAACAATGAAAGTTAAAATCACTGCTTTCAAGGAGTATAAAGGAGTGTCCTCGGGGATAGATAAATAAAATACTCATTACAATTGAAAGGATTAAGAACCAGGATGTGGGAAATATAGGGTCCTGTAGGATCACAGAAGAGCACAAAGCCTGGGGGCGGGGGGGGGCTCAAATGCTGTTTCCTAGAGGAAATTTGAGATCTTTTTGTGAACCGCATAGTCTCTGGGTGTTATCATTACTATTATTATTACCTATAAGTCTAGTCTCCGCCTTTCTGATAGAAACCATGATTGTCTTTGTAACAAACACACTTTTGTGCCCACGGCCGGGACCCATGACCAGCTGCCCTGATGGGGCCTTTCTTCCCAACCAGTTAGCCCAGGTGGAGGATCTCTAAGTTACAGCTGCAAGAGGAGTTATAATTCAATATTATACATGGCAAATAGGGACCGCGAGATTGTGGTTGATTTCAGTACATCAGCTGAGGATAAAGTCAGGGCTTTTGAACTCTGCAGTATCTCTTCCATGCTCCAAAGATTTGCTGAAACACATTTCTCTGGCCTGATCAAGCAGAATGTGATAAACGACTCTTA
>CM052885.1:95295761-95311077 GCA_028534135.1 Potos flavus
GGGGGGGTGTCCAAGGGATGGGGATCCAGTTATTGCTGCTCCTGCTCCTTCATACTCTTTGCCCAGCATGCACCAGTCCTCACAGAATAATTTCTTAAAAATGAAAACCCAGCCCGCCTTTTAGATCCTTGAAGAATAAAGAACATATTTGAAGAACTCGAGCTACATCATCTCTTCTGGGACCATACAGCAACTCATGAGGGGTTCAAGATGGTCCCTGGGGTCATCCTTACTTACACATCTCTGAGCGAACACCCTCCCACCCCTGAGCTAACTAACTTTACTGCCTTTGACATGGCCCATTTTCAACCGAACAGTCTGAGGGAAAAATCTATTCTTTCATGGAGGAAACATATTTAAGCAGTTCCTCCGTGCCAGGCACTAAATAGAGCTCCCAACAGGGCAGTCAAACCCAGTACATTCCATTGCTTTGTGTTCCTTTGCCGTTCACCAGTGGCCCCCTCCCTCCTGTGGCTTCCTGTGGCTTCCTATGGCAACAGATCCATGGCCTCGGGCCCTCAGCCCACTACCGACATGCCTAACTGGACCCTTCCCTTAGGATCTCCCAAAAGCAATTCTTCAAACTGTTATATATGCACCATAAAATATGGGATTATGGCACAAAAGACTGGAACAATATAATTAGTAAACTAGAATTCATGACCATTTCAAACTTTGTCTTACAAAGTTGTCCTTTCTTTTATAAAATATATTACATAGGCATTATAAAATGTGCCTCCTTCCTAAAGGCCCACAGAATTTTTTTTAATTTAAAAATCAGTCAGTCCCAAGAAACTAACAAAGGCATAAGTTAGAAAGATGAATATATGCAAACCATGTTCTCGAACGTATAACAGAACTAGAAACAAATAGTAAAAGGTAAGACAAATTTTATGCATGCTCTTTTAAATAGTTATTGGATTAAGGAGGAAATCAAAGGAATGAAGACAGCTAATTGAAGAATAATGAGAATCAGGATAATTCATATTAAAAATTATGGGACATGCATAAAGTTGTTCTCAAGCAATCTGTAGTAATAAATATATTGTTAAAAGCAAAAGCAAGAAAACGCATTATCCCAACTTCAAAAAATGATGAAAAGATAAAAGTAACCAAGGAAGCAAAAAGAAAGAAATTAAAGTCATAAAAGCAAAAATAAATAAATAAAGCAGTAGAGAAAAATGATGATATGAATAGATAATGAATTTCAAGAAAATGTCTTTGAAAAGAATCAGTAAAATGGACCAGCTGCTGGAAAATCTAATTTTAAAAAAATCCTATACTCAAAAGGAAAAAAGAAAAAATATATATAAAATGTATATAGAAATGAAAAAAATTTTAGTATAATAAAATGCATACTTGATTTCTAATAAATTTGAAAGTCTTTGAAATGGAATTTTTATTAAGATGGCTAGAATTAATGAACTCAATAGGAATCATCTGCTTAAATCACTTAAGGAAGACACGAAGAAAATTGTTAAATCCTCTGAACTCCAGACAAGCTGACTACACATTAAACCATTATAAAGCAATAGCAAATAAAACAGGATGGTCCTGGGGAAGGAATAGACACTGTGTCAGCTTTGACAGCAAATAAGAGGAAAAGCTCCTTCAAGTGGACTAAAATATCAAGGAAATTTATCGCCTTCTATAACTGGAAGTCCACAAGTGGTGGCTTCAAGCACAGCATAATCCATGCTTCGGAGACAGTTATTTTTTTTTAAGATTTTATTTATTTATTTGAGAGAGAGAGAGGGGACGCAGGAGCAAGGGAGAGGGGCAGAGGGAGAGGGAGAAGCAGACTCCCCACTGCACAGGGAGCCCGGTGTGGGACTCCATCCCAGGACCCTGGGATCATGACCTGAACTGAAGACAGACGCTCAAACAACTGAGCCACCCAGGCGTCCCTCTACTGATATGTTGAATTATATTCCTTTCCTAACACTAAATGCTTCTGGAATGAATTTCTAGAATGAATCCTTCTTGGTCAGGCTACTATTCTCTTAATGTACTGCTTAGCTCTAATTGCTGTTGATAGATTTAAAACTTTAATGTGTATATTTGCAAGTGAAATTAATGTGTACATTTTCTTTTTTAATACAATTTATTTTAGGTTTTGGTTTCAATGTTAGACTCATTTTATAAAAATAATTTGGCACTTTTTTTCTTAGGTCCTGAATTCTTACGTGAAATTATCCGGGCCTGCATGTATGTTCTGTGAGCTCATGGAGGTTTACTCTTTTTTTTTTTTAAGATTTTTTTAAGATTTATTTATCTTGGGGGGGGGGGGCAGAGGGAGAGGAAGAGAATCTTAAGCTGACTCCGAGCTGAACTTGGAGCCCAACAGGGGCTCAGTCCCACCACCCTGAGATCATGACCTGAGCCAAAACCAAGAGTTGGAGGCTTAACCAACTTAGCCACCCAGGTGCCCCATGGAGGCTTATTCTTTAAAAATTTTCTCTATTTCTTTTTTTTTTCACAGATTTATTTATTATTTATTTATTTATTTATTTATTTATTTATTTATTTATTTATTTTAGAGAGACAGGACACGTTTACGTGAGCCAGGGGAGGGGCAAATGGGGAGAGAGAGAAGTAGAAATCAAGAGTCCGACACTCAACCAGCTAAGCCACCCAGTGGCTCCTTTCCTCTAACTTTTTGAGTTGGGTATGTAATGCATTGATTTTTCTATGTTTTACTTTTCTCAATATAAATATTTAAGGCTAAAATTTTTCTCTGATCTCTGCTCCGTTTTTGACCCATAGTTCTGGCATTTCTTTAATGATCGTTGTTTTCTGGAAACCATGGGTGCCTCAGCCCAGTTTCTATAACAAAATATCACAAATTGAGTGGCTTGTTCATCACAGAAATGTGTTTCTCACATTTCTGGAGGGAAGAAGTCAGATCATGGTGCCGGCATAGTGAGGTTGGTGAGAACCCTCTTCTGGTTTGCAGATGGCCGACTTCTTGTATCTTCACATGGCAGAAAGAGGGTGAGCTAGCTCTCTGGCCTTTTCATAGGGCACTAATCTCATTCATGAGGGAACCCTCAGGAACTAATGACATTTTAAAGGCTCCATGTCCAAATACCATCACTCTGGGGATTACATTTTAATATGAATTTTGAGGGGACACAAACATTCAGTCCATACCAATAGATAAACATGAATGCATTTGCAGATCCTTGGATATTTTGTAAAATGCAGACGGTGACTTAGTAGGTCTGGGATTCTACATTTCTTTCTTTTTTTTTTTTTTTAAGATTTTATTTTATTTATTTGACAGAGAGAGAGAACACAAGCAGGGAGAGTGGAAGAGGGAGAAGCAGAGAGCCCGATGTGGGACTCGATCCCAGAACCCCGAGATCATGACCTGAGCCAAAGGCAGTCGTTTAACCAACTGAGCCACCCAGCCACCCCTGGGATTCTGCATTTCTAACAAGCCCAGAGGAATGCAGATGCTTCTGTCTACAGACTACGATTTGAGTAGCAAGAATTCAAAATAAGGCTGTTGTTCTTTTTTAAAATTCTCTGGTTAGTTTTTTCTGATGTTATTATTTTCTAGTTTTATTGAAATGTGATCAGAGAATGTTATCTGTATTATTTTGCTTTTTGGAATTTAATGAGCTTTTCTTGGTAGCTAATATGAGGTCAGTTATCATGAATGATCACATGCACTTGTCAAGAAGGTGTACCCACTCTTTTTTTTTTTTTTAAGATTTTATTTATTTGATGGAGAGAGAGAGAAAGCACAAGCAGGCAGAGCAGCAGGTAGAGGGAGAGGAAGAGGGAGAAGCAGACTCCCCACTGAGCAGAGAGCCCACATAGAGCTCAATCCCAGGACCCTGGGATCATGACCTGAGCCGAAGGCAGATGTCTAACCTGCTGAGCCACCCAAGATCCCCAAGATGTACTCACTCTTAATAGAATATAGAGATAATCTTACTGCTTATCTTGTTATATTTTTATATTCTTAGTTAATTTTTGTCCACTTAATCGGTCTTGGACAAAGAACACCGAATTAATCTCCTATTATTAGTGTATTTCTCTTAATATAGTATTACTACTTGGGGCTAAATAAGTGTTCTGTGTTTACATTGTTATGCTTATATAAACATTATTCAGAGCTGAGCATTGTAGCATTCTACAATAACGTCTCTTTTCTTACTGTTTGCTTTTCCTGAAGTTAATAATTGCCTTGCTTTAACTTGCTTAGACTTCTTTTTACCTTTTCATAACTCTCTCCACATTTTCCAATAGCTTCTCGATATGATTTTCCAAAAGATCAATCTCATCAAGCAAGCTATAGTTGCTATTTTTTTCTGGGATACATGCCTTCTAAGAACCTCTATTCTCCTTTTCTCTGAGTTTGGCCTATTGATATTGAGACTTCTCTTTATTGTCATTTTGAAATTCTCTTTGTATTTCTCCTGGGTTGGATTCTCCCTTTCTCAGATCTCATCTCTTCCTCTGTTTTTGGTTTATTCTTTCGGTTTGTTAGAGCACAAGGTGGGAGCTTGAAGAGGAAGACAAGCATAGACTCTGACTTCTGGTACTTGGAACTTGGCCTGGGAGCTCCGTATGAATAAAATCATATCATTATACCACATAATAAAAGACTTGTCTACAAGAGGGAGCGAGTAAAATATGAGTAGAATATTTGGATTAGGTTATACAGAAAAGCAAAAACATCTGGAAAAATATAATGTCCTCGAAGATGGCTTTCATCTAGGGCTCTGTCACCTCCAGAGTCACCTCTGTCTGTCAATTTTTGGTGTGTTCAGTCCAAGCACTAGACATCTGGTAGTCACAGTTGGACTGCGTGGCTTGTGTGCAAGCTTGTCAGAGGCCTGTGCTACAAAGGCTCTTGCAGGAATCTGTGACTGCTTGATTGGTATGATTCCTGAGTAGAGATAGCCTTGCTCTTCTGTTAAATTCCTTAATTGTCTCTGAGCGCACCTGCAGGCAGGCAGGCAGCCTCATTCTCTTTGGAAACTGCCACGAGGCATGAATGCTCTCATCAGATGACAGCAAAATTCCACACCGTCTCCCCAAGCAAACATTCCTGGGTGATCGTTTAGACATTTAGTTTGAGCTTCCAGTATTGTCCCCAGAGTTAAAAGAAATTGAGTCATCATCCTTAGAAAGTTGATTCATTCCCTGAGTCTGACTTGGACAAGCTGGGCCCTCAGAAAGGAAATATCAATGTGAGTGAAATGAAGAAAATGTCAGGACAGGGGAAGCACTCTACCAGTGTGTAACAAGAGATGAAGATGGCGAGAAAACACAGCGATTCCATGAAATACCAAGGAGTTGCTTAATAAGCCAGAGTCAGATACTTTTTCCAATAACTACTCATGTTGAAATAAAGTATGGACCGGTCCTGGCCCTCTGAAGTGCCCTTGGAATGTGGGGCGGCTTGACCCCGCTAAAAGAATTCACCTACAGGCATTTGGAATGTGACCCATGACATCTGTTCTAGAAGCATTCACTGGAGGATCAGGGGCCAAAGGGCATAGAACCTCCCCTCAAAGGATTAACAATCCAGGAGGAAAAACAGACAAGTTAGTGCATAAGACTGATCGAAACTAGTGGTACAAGAAAAGAATAAAGAGAAATTTCTTTTAACTGGGAGATCGGGGGAAGACTTCTCAGCAGAGGTGGCATCTAAACAAAGCCTTGAGGAGAGACTAGGATTAGGGGGAAAATGGGTCAAGAGGCATTCATAGCTCAAGACATTTGTGCGGAAACTGAAGCGTGGAAGAGCCTATCCCATTTGGTGGATGGCTAATGGCCTGGTGTACCTGGGACTGGGAGAGTGGGAAGGGCTGAGAAAAAAAGTCTGGGACAAGGTAAAGAGGACCATCCTCAGAAAACCCTGAATTCCATTTTCAGGACCCTAGATTTTAGTACAGGGAACATGTGGAGTCTTTGCTTGTTTATGGAGGAGGTTGCCACACGATTAGATTTGTGTTTTGGAAAAAGCCTTCTGTTAGAAGTTGAAAGAAGGGAAATTAAAATAAATCTCTCTTTTTTTCTCTCTCTATGCAAGAAGGCCACCTAGAAAGGCAAGGTCATGGAAGAGGGGCATTGCCAGCAACCTCCCAAGAGATGTCAAGGCCTCTGGTCTTTGGACTATACTGTGGATAGTGAGCTATGGATTATAACCAAACAACCAAGAATCACTGAAAAGGTGACTCAGGGGAAAGGTAGAGGGGCAAGTCACTGTGCAATTTAATGCTAAATTAGAATGCCATTCCCAAAGAAATATAAGAAAGGCAAAGGCCTAGGATAGGGGTTTTAAAAATTGGCTACACAACTTTGGAATTATTTGGGAAGCTCTAACAACTAATGGTAACTGGGTCCCATCCCAAGAGATTCTGGTGTAACAAGTCTTGGGTGCCACTAGGAAGTGTACAAGCTCTCAGGATGATTCGAATACATATCCAGGGGTTGAAAATTTTGGATTAGTTGTTATCAGGTGTGAATTACTGATGTAGGAACACAGGGCTCAAAGATCATGATAGTGCCAGGCATCCACAAGCTACTAGGGCAAAATTAAACTTTCACCAGTGTTTCAGAAAATAAGACACCATTTAAAAATTTTTACTAGTTGTTAACTTAGTGTTTTGGAATAATTGTTTAAATAATATTTTCCCAACTACTCTGAGTCAAGAATATCAATTGGCAACTTTTTATTCTCTCAACCTTAGATAAAACCTTCATTTTCTTTTTTCTCCCTTTTCTTTGTTCATATAATCTGGGACTTTATATCTAAACTATAGTTACTATACTATTTTTAACATTAGAGCCCTTTTATTTCAAGAATATTTTTGGCTCTTCAATTCTAGAAACAGATGTACAGTATTCAGGCTTTTACTTTAATTGGTTTCTGTGTCTTTTTACCATGGTTTTCTCAACTTGATGTTTTGTATTTGGAAGATACCTTCAAGATATTTGTTTTTAAAGAGGGCTAACATATTTTGAGAATCCTTGTGTGGTGGTTAATCTACGTGTCAACTTGGTTATGATGCCTAGTTGTTTGGTCAAATACTAATCCAGATGTTGTTGTGAAGGTACTTTGTAGATGTGATTAATATTTGCAATCAGCTGATGTTAAGCAAGGCAGATTACCCTCCATACTGTGTGTGGGCCTCATCTAATCAGTTGAAGGCCCGAAGAGTAAAAAACTGAAGTTTCTTGAAGAGGAAGGAATTCTGCCTCGAAACTATAACATAGAATTCTTATGTGAGTTTCCAGTGTGCCAGCCTGCCAAGCCCCACAATTGTATGGGGGCAATTTTTTAAATTAATCTCTCTCTTTTTTTCTAAGTCCTATTAGTTTGTTTCACTGAAGAACCCTGACTGATATACCTTGAGTATCCCAGCAATATCTTTTTATAGCTATTAAATATGGACAAGTTGGCTGAATAAAAAAATCCTAGGCCACAGCTTTCAACCTCTGTGAGTTTCCAACCCTTGTTGTTCAAGAGCAGTAATAAAGCAGCTGGGCATTTGCTCTTTTGTAGGTAATCTGATATTTAGGCTTGGAAGCTTATAGGATATTTTTCTCTAAGAGTTTTTGCCAAGAAACCTTTAATTTTGGGTATTTTCCATTCATATTCCTTGGAACTCAAGTGAACCTTTTCCATCTGCATTACTTGGATCTTTCTTTAGCTAAGGACTTTTTTTTTTCTTTTTTTTTTTCTTTAGGACTTTTTTTTTTCATTAGCACATTTTTTTTATCCTAAGATGACATCAGTTGAAAAGGTACTACTGACGACTTTGGGGGGGTGGAAACGGCAGGCAAATTATAAGATATAAGATGCATCTTAATTTCAGAAAGATCAAAATGGAGAGGGAGTACAACAGAGGAAATGTGAAGGACTGATTTTTGCTCTGCTGGTTTTGGCCTTTCCTCGGATTTCCCACGTTTGGATTTTCCATTCTCCATTTTGTTCCTATTGTATTCCCTCTGGTCATTTCCCCCTGTCTTTTCTGTATTCTTAGATTTGCTCAGTGTGTCACTTACTCATGTTCCAGCATCATTTGGGTAAGCTCTTTACTGCCTTCAAATCTGAGTTCAAGTTCAACATTTGTAGTTACTTAAATCCTTTAAAGAATTTAAATCCTTCCTGATCTTGTATGTTTCTGCTGTTCTCATCCAGGTTGCTTTGCATTATCGCTTGTAATCTCCTAGCGATTCTTGTCCTCCGACTCAGGGAAGCTCTGTCTTTATGCTTGCTTCTGAGAATACCATGCAGTTTCTGGAAATTTTCTTCTGGATACTGCCAGTGATCGTTTTCAGAGCCGTGCTCGTCTTCTGCCTCATCTGGATATGCTGCTCCCTTTGCTTAGGTCCTCCCTTTTCTCGTAGGTCCTCTCTTTCCCCCTTTTCCGGCTGGCTGGATTCCATCACTTCCATGGGCCAGTCCGCATGCGTCTATCTCCTCATTTCTTTGGTAGCTAAGCCCCTTCTCAGAATCACAGCCAGAAGTAAGGGTGCTATGTAGGCACCTCGTCAAAGCCCCATCCCCAGGAGCCTCTCGCCCCACAGGCCACCCTCTCCACAGCTGCTCACCCTCCTGCTTCCACCTTCTGGTCTCTGGATCTCTGAGGCCATACCTACATGCAGCCCACGGGCCCCAGAATGCACTGCTCTCAGGGCATCTCCTCATTTTGTCAGAAGAACCCTCCTCAATCGTCTCCCAAGTGATTCCCCACAAAGTAAAAAATGGCCCCGACAGCTGGCAGCTAGCAGCTAACAGCTAGGCTGAAGCAAAATGTTCCCAAATGAACATAAACAATTTTCACAGAACATAAACAATAATCAAGCAAGGCTACTCTGAATCCGTGCCTGAAATAAGGCAGAGACAAGACCATAGCACAACCACAAAAATAAACATTTTTCTTTTCTTTACTTGCTGAGAGGAGTGACTGCTGCTTCTTTACCAGTGACAACTTTCTAGCACTCCTTCAATCCTCCCACCTACCGGATCAAAATTATTATACACCCAGTCACCAGATTGCCGGCACTTTCTACCCCCTCCTCTCAGCTTTATTGAGATATAATGGACACAATATAACATTGTGTCAGTTTAAGGTGTTGAGTTGATCCACATATATTGCAAAATGATTATCGCCAAAGCATTGGCTATCTCCATGCCACCGCGTAAGTACCAAGTTTTTGTGGCGAGAACATTTGAGGTCTAGTCTCTTAGCCATTTTCTGACAGAAGTGCCCCCCCTCCCCCAGAGTGCACTTCACTGTGTGGGCCTCTACTCTCTGACATACCCCATCCAAACCCAACTCCTAACTTCCCTTAACCTTCCTAGGAATCACTCAGCACAAGCCCGAAACCTATCAAAAAGGCCTCTTACCAAGCCGTCCCTTGGGTCCAGCCATGTGCTCTCTTCCGTGCTATAATGAGCTAAATAAACCCAACTTTGTTTGACCACAGGTATATATATTCCTGGGAGTCTTTGGCTGGTGAGGTTCCATATCCTGAAAGACAAGTCACTTCTGTTATCCTAAGCAGCTATGGTGCACAGTTTCAAATATTTTGGTGTATTCATAAGAGATAATTACCGGTGATCAATCTACTGGTGATCTGACATGTGACAAGAGTGTCCTGAGGACGTGGAAGAGATGTTCTCTGAGGTTCTCTGAAATATGGCTCAGAAACTGATAGTTGCAGAGTTCTGCCCTGCGCGTGTCAGAAGCCATCTTGGTTGTCTGCGTGTTGTCAGTGTCAGAAGTGACTCAGATGGGGGGGTCTGCTTCAGAGTTGGCTGGGCTACCTGCTGGCTGGGGAGGCCTCAGCTCCCTGTACCCTCCTTCATCCACCAGTTGGTTAGCCCAGACTTTTTCTCAATTCCCCTCTAGACTATTGGCCAAAGCAATTAACAGAACCAGTCCTGTATCCACAAGGGTGGAGAAAACAAAGTCATAGGACAGAGGGCATGGAGGCAGGGTGGCCATTAAGTAAAGCCATCCATATTATTATTTAACCTCCCTGTGTCTTATCTGTAAAATGGAGAAAATAAAATATACTTCACAGAGTTTTATTATGAAATATAAATATATAATATATTGGGGATAACTGTCTCGCACCCCGTGGGCACGATATAAACATTTTCTTATTACTGTCTTGAGTTGATTATAGTTTCATATTAAGGGCCTCTTGCTTTGCAGTTACACATTTTCCTTGGTTTTATTTAATCATCTGTTTATTTTTGTGGTTGCCTGGTTAACCCTACAGTTGACAGTAGTAGATATTTTCATCAATAGTATTTTTGGCTTACTGTTTCCATTAACAGAACTTAAGACATATATGCCTTTGGGCTTGTATAAAACCACCCATTTTCTTATTGCTAAAGAATATATTGTAAAGATATTGTATAGATAATATAGAGAATATGTTGTAAAGATAGCTTGTAATTTCCCTTGAATTTTCTTGCTCGGTGTCACTTTATTAGATGTGCTTCCCCTGAACTTGTATTATTTGACTAAATTCCAACAACATCTCAAGGTATGTGTAATAAAATCATTGGGTTATTTTTAAGTGCCTAGAGCATAGTTTCATAACATAAAACTGATATAAGCTTCAGTTGCAACTTTGAGGGTATTTTCCCCTCTAATGCTTGGTAGAGTTCTCTTCTCCACTGACAAGTGGGATGGGGACAGATAGATTGTCCAAGGGGTCTGTGAATTCTGTGAATTCCATCCCTTGGAATTGTATAGTCCACAACCTGTGCAACCATACACAATGGCTCTGGGAACTGTCACTCAGTGGAAATGAGCTTGGGTCAAAAAAGTTGAAGAACCATCCATAAAGAGCAACCCTTAATGTAATTCTCATTGTGCTGTTTTCCTAAGTTCATTTTACTGGTTTTTCTCTGTCATTTGTAAAAAATCCAGGCAAATGCTGCCAACACAGACTTTTTAGGGTAAGCCAGCATCATACAGAGACTGAAGCACCATTTATTTATTTATTTATTTATTTATTTATTTTTAGGACTATTTACTTATTTGACAGAACAGCAGCAGGGGGAGCAGCAGAGGGAGAGGGAGAAGCAGACTTCCCGTGGAGAGGGAGCCCAATGTGGGGCTCGATCCCAGGATGCAGGGATCATGACCTGAGCTGAAGACAGACGCTTAACCTTAACCGACCAGCCACCCAGGCATCCCCAACAGGTTCTTTATAAAGACAAAAGTGCTGTTTGGGGATGGGTAGGATGCAAATATTAAACTTCCCAAAACAAACCACTCAGAGATACTTTCTGGTAAGAAGAAGGCTTCTAAATTGATTTTCAAATAGAGTGTTTTCATTCATCCTTATATAATTGCAAAAATGACTGAACACTTTGGACTATACATTTTAAAATCTTTCCCAAATGAAATCACCTTTGATAGAGAACCAAGCATGGACAATTTCAGCTAAACAAATGACTCTGTAAAATCATGGAGCAATTTAGAAGAAGTGATGGAAAGAAAGCATGCGTTGAGGCAGTAACACTGGTTGGTCTCAAGTGGTTGAGAATGGATGGTTTGGAATAAATACATTTCTATGTAACTGAAGCATAACCTCTTATTGTTTTGCATGGAAAGTCATCAGAGTTTCTCACTATTAACTGTTTAAAATAGTGCAGTGCCAATATTTTTAAAAGAACTGCGAAACAAATTGTGGGACCACAATTCATGTTTAAGATCTTTGTCATACAAAAGGAAAAGAGGGGTTCCAGGGTGGCTCAGTCACTTAGTCACTCAGTCACTTAGGCGTCCTACTCTTGATCTCCACTCAGGTCATGATCTCAGGGTTGTGGGATCGAGCCCCTGGTTGGGCTCTGAGGGGAATCTGCTTGAGATTCTCTCTCTCTCCCTCTGCCCCTCCCCCCTGACAACCCCCTTGCCCTTCAAATAAATAAATAAATAAATCTTTTTTAAAAATGGAAAAGAAATATGACTGGTAGAATTCCAGAGATTTGGGATGTTTTAAAAAATATCTTTCACTAAATATGACAGAAAGGTTTAGTTCTACTTAATACGTCCTAAAATAACTAGCCAAAGTTTTGGAAATCGGGTTTCTTCTCAGAAAAAAATAGAAAATACTGATAAAAAAGAGAAAATAAAAGCCACCTGTGGCCAATGACCAGAGATAAGCCAGTATTACCATTTGTGTTTATCTTTAGCATTTCGGTGCACGTGTGTACACATTTAACTTTAGCTAGTCTTACAAAAATGGGATTATGCCCCACAAATTATTTCATAACTTTCTTTGCACTTAATAACATATTGTGTATGTAAGACTTTAGCATTGTTGCCAAATAAATCCAGGTCCCAAAACCATGTATTTTCCCCCATAATCGTAGATAGCACTTTACGCTTTTTGATGAGCTCATTTGATCATTTTGTTTTGATACATTGACTGTCTATCAATCCACCAGGAACAAAGCATTTAAACTACTAAATTTTTATATTATCTCAATTTTTCAGATAAATGAAATTTTCATAAATATTATTATTATTATTATTATTATTATTATGGCCATTCTTTTTTCTTTTAGAGAGAGAGAAAAAACACTAGCTGGAGAGAAGGGCAGAGGGAGAGAGAGAATCATAAGCAGGTTCCACACCCAACGCAGAGGCAGACTTGGGGCTCAATCGCATGGCCCTGAGCTTATGACCTGAGCTAAAATCAAGAGTCGGACCTTAACCAGCTGAGCTACCCAGGCCCCCCCTTGGCTCTTCTTTTCTGATGTGCTTTTAAAGGACTTGTAGATAATTTTGTTGAGATCTAATGAAAAAATTTTTTGATTGGAGAAATGTTAAATTTATAGTTTAATTTGGGGGAGAGTCCTTACAACATTTCTGCCCATTTCAGAATATTATATTTATAGATCCCTTCCTTTATTAAATCCTTTATTTTATGCCTTGGTAAAATTTTGTAGATATATTTATGTGTCCATGTTGCCTATTTTTGGTGCATTTCCTCTGGAGTATTTAGCATTTTGCTTCTTTTAAAAATGGACTGTGTTTACTATATTTTTCTTGATTTTTTAAAAAAGATTTTATTTATTTGACAGAGAGAGAGAGCTAGAGAGCACAAGGGGGGGATGGCAGAGGGAGAGGGAGAAGCAGACTCCCCACTGAGCAGGGAGTCCAACATGGGGCTGGATCCCAGGACTCTGGGATCATGACCTGAGCCGAAGGCAGACACGTAACCTACTGAGCCTCTCAGGTGCTCCTATTTTCTTTGATTTTGAAGTGACATATGCACATATTTTTAGAGGAATATAGAAGAGCTTAGTTGCTTCACCTAAGCCTCAGTCCCACTCCCAAAGAGCAAAAACTTTTAAGTTTCTTTGCCATTTTCATGGTGCTAAATTCTATAAATCAAAATAATGAATTTTGATATAGTAACTTTAAACTATGTTTATTAATTGACACTGTCATCTGCATACTCTTAGCTCTTTTATCCACTCAATATTTGATATATTACTTTTAGCTTATGGGCCATTTAAGTTTCGTCTTCTGTGAAATGCCCTTTGTTGCTTCTTGCCCAGCCCTGCTTTTCTTATGGAGTTGTATGTTACATTCTCATTGATGGCAGGAATTCTGTACACGTTCTAGATACTGATCCTTTGTTACAAATGAGTTACAACATCTCATCCCAGCTTTTGGCTGTTTCATCACTCTATGGTGCTTTTTAATGGAAAGAATAGATGAATTCATCTATCCCATCATTTAGTGTTTGTTTTCTGTGATTTCTGCTTAAGAAATTCTGTTCCATTCCCAGATCTTAAAGTTTTTTTCCTATATTGTTTATAAAAGTTGTATAGCTTATCATTCACCTTTAAGGTTTATTTTACTTGGAACTGAGCTTTGTGCATGGTGTGGGAGTAGAAACCCAATTTCACATTTTCTACTTGGAAAAGCCAAGGAATACTCAGGAATCCCAACCTTCCCCACATCTCTGCCGAGCTCACCGTGGCGTGAATGGGACTCCATGGGACCACAGGTCTGCGTTTCAGTTCTCTATTCTAATCTTTTGATCAACTTGTCCATCCCCAAGTTGTGATGGACATCGCCCTGCCTTTATTACTACCACAGTGAAATAAATCTTTTTTTTTTTTAATAAATCTTGATACCTAGCCTGGCATCTCTCCCTGCTGTGTTCTTCTGCAGGAGAATATAGGCTATTTCTTGCCCTTTATTTTTGCATATAAATTTTAGAATCATCTTACCAAATTCCATAAATTAAAATTGTACTGAATCTATAGAAGAATTTGGGGAGAATTTTGGTCTTCATGACACTGAGTCCTTTCATCTATAAACACGACATACTCTCCATTTATTTAGATTAATATGCTAATATCTTTCAATTAAGTTTTATACTTTCCCCCATGCTTTTGCACATTGTTTGCTAGATTCCAAATTGGTGTTGCTTTCAAAATTGTCCTCTTTGCTATTTTGACTCTATATTCAGAACCTTTCCAAATACTCTCACTATTTCTAATAATCTGTTATCTGAAGACCGTTTCACTTTTTCACCATAGACGATGTTTAATACAATATTTTGTTTTTTTCATTCCAGTTGTTATGCTTTTTATTTCTTTTTCTTGAGTTACTTCACTGCCTAAGACTTCCAGTATAGTTTTGAACAGAAGGGGAGAGACAGGACGTCCTTGATTTTCCATTTTATAGATGCCCTTTATCAGTTTATAGTAGTTCCTTCTATTCTTAATTAGCCTAGAGCTTTTAACGTTGAATAGATTTATATTTCTATCAATTGCCTTTCCTTCATCTGTTGAGATGATCCTATGGTCTTTATCTTTTAATTTGTTAAGGGATTTTCCTATGTTAAACCTATGTTTTCTATGTTAAAGCTCCTGTTCTGGAACAAAACCAACTTGCTTATGATAATATTTCTCTGAATTTGACTTGATAATTTTTTGTTTAATATTTTACAAATAAGTTCATGAGTGAGATTAGTCTGTCATTTTCTTTCCTTTAACTGTCTTTGCCTGGTGTTGGTATCAAAATTATGTTAGCATCATGAAAGTAATTGGGAAGTCTTCTCTCTTTTTCTGTGATCTGAGTTTGCATAGATTGGAATTCTCTATCACTTGAATGCTTGATAAAACTTAACTTTAAAATCATCAGAGCCTCGTATATTCTTTTTTTTATTAAGATTTTATTTATTTATTTGACAGAGAGAGAGAGAGAGAGTGATAGAGGGAACACAAGCAGGGAAGTGAGAGAGGGAGAAGCAGGCTTCCCGTTGAGCAGGGAGCGTGATGCGGGGCTCGATCCCA
>CM052885.1:95311577-95339271 GCA_028534135.1 Potos flavus
TGGGATCCTGACTGAGCCACCCAGGCACCCTGGTGATGACTTTTTAGATACAGCCCCAAAGACATGATCCATGAAAGAAAAACATTGATAAACTGAATTGTGTTAAATTAAAACTGTGTTAAAAATAGAAACTTTTGTTCTGCAAAAGTCACTGTCGAGAGAATGAGAAGACAAGCCACAGGCTAGGAGAAAATATTTGCAAACAAAGATCTGATCAAAGACTGTTATTCAAAATAGACAAAGAACTTTTAAAACTCAACAATATGAAAACAAGCAACGTGATTTAAACATGGGCCAAAGACATTAACAAGACACTTCACCTTGGCGTTCCTGGCTGGCTCAGTCGGGGGGCCACGCGGCTCTTGATCTCAGGGCTGTGAGTTCGAGTCCCACGTTGGATGTACAGATTACTTTAAAGTCTTAAAAAACAAAACAAAAGCAGACACTTCACCTAAGAAGATATACAGATGGTGAATAAGTGTATGAAAAGAGGCTCCACGTCATATTATAGGTCAACAGGGAAATGCAATTGAAAACAATGAGACACCACTACACACCTATCAGAGGGGCCAAAATCCAAAATCAACACCAGATCCTGGTGAGGATACAGTGCAACGAGGCTTCTTCCCTGCTGGTGTGAATGCAAAATGGTACAGCCACTATGGAAGACCGTTTGTCAGTTTCCTACAAAACTAAATATTCTTCCCATATAATCCAGCAGTTGTGTTCTTTGGTATTTACCCAAAGAAGGTAAAGAAAACTAAGTCCACACAAAAACCTGCACACAGATGTTTATAACAGCCTTATTCACAAGTGCCCAAACTTGGAAGCAACCAAGATGCCCTTCAGTAGGTAAATGGATAAATAATCCAGACAACGGAATATTATTCAGCGCTACAAAGAAATGAGCTATCAAGCCATGAAATGACAGGGAAGAAACTTAAATACATCTTACTGAGGAATAGAAGCCTATCTGAAAAGACCACATTCTATATAATTCCAACTGTATGATTTTCCAGGAAAAGCAAAACGATGGAGACGGTAAAAGGATTAGTGGTTGCAAGGGATTGTGGGAGTGGAGAGCAATGAATGGCAGAGCAAAAGAGGATTTTTAAGGCAGTGAAACTACTCTATGCCGTCCTAATGGTAGATGCATGTCATTACACATTTGTCAAGACTCATAGAATGTGCAATACCAAGAGTAAACCCTAATGCAAACTAATGACACAGGGAGACAATGATGTATCCATGTAGGTTCATCATCAATGTAGGTAATATGAACACATCTCTCTGGTACAGGATTCTGATGGTGGGTGGAGGCTGTCTGTGGGGGGAAGGAGGTATATGGGAAATCTCTGTCCTTTCTACTCAGTTGTGCTATGAAGCTAAAACTGCTCTAAAAAAAAAATCAAGCGTCTTTAAAAAACAAAACTGAAGATTACCGGACAGAATCCTGCTGAAGTCTGCCTCCCAGAGGCCACCCTACTTGAGACCCCACAAGAGGCGATCTTTTTTTTTTTTAAAGATTTTCATTTATTTATTTGACAGAGAAAGCGAGAGATCACAAGTAGGCAGAGAGGCAGGCAGAGAGAGAGGGGGAAGTAGGCTCCCTGCTGAGCAGAGAGCCCGCTGTGGGGCTCGATTCCAGGACCCTGAGATCATAACCTGCTGAGCCACTCAGTCGCCCCTACAAGAGGTGATCTTTAAACGTAAGCCAAGAAGTCAGGGTCCCTCTGGCTGGATCCCTGCGGACAACAGCACAAAAAAGTCTTTTCCTGCCCCTTCGATGTCCCCAAACCCCTGCATGTGAGAGCATTTCCTACGCCACAGAATGCCGGGGGAGTTTGTGGGAGTCTCTTCTGACAGCAGGGAGCAGACACACACACACTTCAGACCCTCCACAGACGGGACACGGCACAGTAAACCTGCGACTCATCAAGGTCAGTTCTCTAGGTCTAGGCTCACCACTGCTCCCCGATAAAGCACTCATCTCCAGATCTCCGATCTGCCCATTTACACCGACTTTCTGAGGAAATGCTTCATTCTTGGGGGGGGGGGGGGGTTGCAGGCAGCACGCCAGCTGGTAGGAGCCCAAGTTTGGAGAATGCACAGCCTTTTTTGTGACTTTAAAGCCACGCTCCATAGGGCTGTCTACTCTGCTCGTGTGTACCTGATTCCAAACGTGAATTCCCCTACCCATTCCATCTACGCTACGAGACCAGGGGTGGCCATTAGTAGTGACAGGGATAGGGAAAAGTTATCCAAGCCATTAGAGAGAAGAAGGGGTCAGGAGTAAGGGAGAAAAAAGACAGATATGAAAGAAAGAGGGTCTTCCCTGCTGTAAATCCCACTGCAAAAGAGGTGAGGACCAAATCCAGAACCCCATGGGGCTCACCCCAAGTGCATTTCGGTGGGACCAGCTGCCATCCCCAACCCTCCACCTGAGTTACCCTTCAAGACTTGTTTGTTCTGGCTCGGAACCCCCAGCCCATTTTGCCAGCCGTCCCCGAGTCTGAGCTCGCAGAGCAGAGCGTGGGCACGCGTTCTATCTTTGGAGGTTCTTCCTCTCTCTCACCACTAAAAATAAACCATCCCAGCTGTCCAATGTGGTTTGCAACAGACCCTCCCAGTGACCCCGCTCCTACAACCAAGGAAAACAGAGATGATATATTGAGTGTGACATGGCCCCCGTGACAGCCTCACTCTCTCCCCCCTTCAGCCCACTTGTCTCCTTCCAAGACTTCTTGGAAACACTCGATTCAGGAACAGATCATAAGGCAATTAAACCATGTGCAGTGTGAAATGACAAAGGTGGCCCTTTGGTGCCCCCTAGGATATGGGGTTCAAAAATATGCGACTGGGGGAGGGAATATAAAGCTAGAATCGGCGGGAAATACCAGGATAGGGTTTTCCGTAGGAGCAAGGAACAGGGCCGTTATGACTGGGATAGAAACAAAGAAACAAAAAATCATGAATTGTGACCTTGATTGTGCTCATGAGTGGTCATTTCTTCCTGTGGTCAACTTTTCTAAGCAAGAACTACGTGAGTGCGTGTGAGTCATTTCGGCAAATTTGCTCAAACCTGAGCTTTTAATTTTAGACCAGGGATCCAAGTTAAATATTTCATGTGAATAGACCAAGAATAGAAGATGAGAAAAAAAGGGAGGAAGAAAGAAAATCCTTCATTAGACAAATCGCAATGCATATTCAATCAACATCCGTGGAGTGTCAATGATAAATCAGGCACGAAGCTCTAGATGCTTCTACACTCACTAAGAGCCCTCACATCATCATGCTATTTAAACTCATGCCATCTTGGGTTCCATTTCCTCCGCAAGGAGACTATTGGTCCAATTATTCATGCAAAGTTGTCCTGAGTGGAGTTAACTTCCCCTAAAAGGCCTTTTGGTCTTGCCACACTTAACTCCAAAGGGAAGAATTTCTCAAAGTGAAAAAGCCCTATTCGGGGCTGGGTAGGAGAGATGTCTGGGCTAGCCATCTGCTTGTGGCTCTCCGAAAGTTCTCCCGAGGAACAGCTGGATGGCCTGTTTCAGCCCATTTGGGGGATGGAGCCGGGGGGCGCTTGTCTGTGATCTTATCTCCCAGGATCTGACAATATTCTCCTCTTCTGTCCTGTCTGTTACAGACAAGGCAGCAAGGGGGCTCTCGGTTCGGAACTATCATCTCTTCTTGTCCCACTCTTGACTCCCAGAGTAGCCAGGGTGTGGTTTGGGAAGCCGTGGGCACCCATGGAGTAGGCATGGACCCCGTATTGCCTTTCTCCAAACTTCCTGTTTCCATCTCCAGACTAGGATCTCCCTGGGGTAGCAACAACTCCCCACTAGTTTTCCATGTTGCATAGAGAATGACCAGGCATCTGTCCTCCCAGAGTCTGCTTCCAGCTCCAGAGCCCTATCCCTAAACTGCTGGGACTTGATAAATGGCTCTATTTTTCTTCTCATGAGAGTTTCTACCATTTTACATTAGGACCTTAAAATTTCACTCTCCATTCAGCCTCCTTGAATCTCAGTAAGCTTTCAGCGTTGGGCATTGGGTTGGGCCAATCGCTTCCATGGAAGGAAAATCCCTCACTTCTCTTTTGCCTGCCCAGGGACAAGAAGACTGAGTTCTGGAAAATACCATTCCAACCCCTGGCACCGGATTACTTCCTGTCCTAAAAGGCTCCACCAGAATCAGCTCCTGCCTCGCCCCTGGGGCATTGCTGGAACGAGGCCCCCCGCAAGCTGATGAATGTTTCCTGGGCCAGACAGGTTCCCCCACGACTATTTTTACCCACTCACTCACTCAGGGTTTTAGACAAATCCCATGCTCAGGCCAATCCTTCTGCAGCCTACCAGCCGCAGCCTATAAATCCCACCATGGAAATCTGGGTCTTATTTAGAGTGTGAGCTCAATTCTGTGAAGTGCAATTGTTCGTTAAAGCCACACGGATCCCCCCCCCCCCCCCCATGCCTGAGTGAGGCCGGTGAGCCTGACACCCAAGGGCAGAAATTGGTTGGAAGGCATCGGCTGCAGACTCTTCTTAGGACCCTTCCTTCTGGGCGGGCAGACACGTGAACTGAGACCTTTTGGCAATAAGCCAGGGGAACATTCATGTGGCTGCTCAGGGACTCAGAGGCAAGTTTAGCAAGGACAGGGCACAAGGGAAGAGACTTATTATGTTCTAGGAACTATCGATGCATTACATTATCTTGGAAAACGGCCCCATTTTATAGATACGAGAAAAGTCGGTCTTAAAGAGTCAAGGATTTGCCCATGGATCCAGATGGTGAAACCAGGTTTAAGGAGAATTCAGACCCCAGCCGGGGGGTTCTTCCATGTGCTGTGCTGGGATGTCTAGGCTGAGTGAGCTCATGGCGAAGTCTCAGCAAAGCTGTGGGTATGCCCAGCTTTGTCTCCAAGGCTCCAGACCTCTCTCTCCTTCCTCTTGGGCATTAACTAGCCGCCGAAATTTCACAGCCTCGTGGTCATTATCCCTGAATGTTTCAAGCCACGAGGGTGCTGTGAGCATCACAACACTGTGAGAGGAAGCGCGTGGGAGAACATTTCGACCCTAGGACCAAGGAGGAAAGTCAGAGCCTCCACGATCTTTCCGCACGTTGGAAACCCCCACCACTGCTCTGAGCATCTGGGGAGGCCCATGCCCCTTCTGAGGCTAAACTACCCATTGTCAGGGCCTTTAGGGACAACTAGAACTGAATTGGCTTGCGCCCCAGTCAAGGCTTTTGAGGGTCTTCCAATCACGTCCCTCATCTCCATAAAGTTTAGAGTCCTTAAAAGGCAGTTCTATCCCTGAACTAGACTGGGCTCCTTCATTCTCTCTGAACTTTCTTGCTCCTCCCCCTCAATAGAGTCCCCCATCCCAATCCATATTGCCTCTCTGGAACTTTCCTTCCATTGTAAGCAGACTCCCATAGGTCCTAAACCACTTGCAGGAACCCTCCCTGAGGACCCCAATCCACACCCACCCAGTCCCCTTCAGTGACAACTTCTTTTTTTTCCCACACCCACGCACTACTGGATAATTCTCCAGACCTCCTCCTCTGATATTTCCACCCCTCCGTGGCTCCTCCCTGAGCCCTTAATATTCCCAACTCTATGCATTTAGTCTCTGACCTCGGTCTATCCATTGGACTTCCTCAAATCCCTTCTACTAAACAGTAGCATGCAGGCATGTAAACATTTATGGGACTTTCAAATACAGCACAGTTATCTCCCCAGTAAACTAAATGAGTCCCATATCCTCAACCAGAAAGAGTGCGAAATAATGCTCTTCAAGATGACGTTAATATGGTTTCTTCCTAAATGTAGAGAAAACTTCACACTGATAGAGACAATATTCAAAATTGCATCCTTGATACGAAAAAAAGGTCACACAATTACCAAGAAGCTGATAAAACCAGCTGCAAGGTTATTCACACAGATGATGCTCAGAAAGGGAGTAGAATGAAGTTCTATCAAGTGTCACTTTGAGTATCACTTTGGGATATAATGTGAGAGGTGAATGTCACCTGTGTGTGTGCTGCCCGACATTTTCCATTGGGATCTAATCGACCAACGGTGTACACGCAGAGCATAAATCTTCTCGAGGAGCACATGACATCTATATATGAGGGAGATGGTTTAAGTAACATTGCATTCTCTTTACCCTGAAAACCCAGGCCATAAGAGAAGAGATTTTGCATATAGTAAATGATTATTTGAAAGCCACGATATAGGGGCGCCTGGGTGGCTCAGTCGCTAAGTGTCTGCCTTCAGCTCAGGTCATGATCCCAGGGTCCTGAGATCGAGCCCTGCATCGGGCTCCTTGCCTGGTGTGGAACCTGCTTCTCCCTCTCCCACTCCCCCTGCTTGTGTTCCCTCTCTCGCTGTGTCTCTCTCTGTCAAATAAATAAATACAGTCTTAAAAAAAAAAAAATGAAAGCCACGATGTAGACTAAAAGCAGTCAAGTGTTAGGAAGGGTGTGGCCACACAAGGAATGTCCTTGGATGGTTGGCCTTGACTGAGTGTTGAGTTAGGGTTTCCTCGTCTGTACCCCCATGAGCCCTGTGCGTATCTCTATCCCTGTCCTCATTGCACCAAATTAGAATTCTATGTCTATTCCTTTATTAGATGGTGAGCTCTTGGACGTTAGTTCACTGACTAGCACACAGTAGGTGCTCAATAATGATTGCTAAATGAATGAACAAGGAAGTCAATCAGGATTCAGTGAATTGAAAGTGAGCTGGGTTACTTTTTCATAAACTGAAAACTAGAGACATTTTTCACACTTCCCTGGGCATGCCACGTCCTTATCTCCCAAAGAGAATTTAAATCCCAAGATGTTATGGAAGAAAACCGATGATCAAAGTGGGTGCACTCTCGTCTGGGTGCAAATAATTCACAGGAAACAGAACTCTGGCAGGCAGCTCCCATCCTGAATAAAGCAGCGGTGCAAAGGGCAGGCAGGCCCTTGGGGAAGTTTCTCTCCCTCTGCTCCCAAACCTGCTTCTGAGCAGAGTTCAAGATCAAAAGAGAGATGAATGCCAGTCCACGTTCTACGTTATTCCTGACATTACACCCCACACTGCAAGTTCTACCCATGCCTCCGAAGCCACTTCTTCAGGAAGTGATTCTCCTTACCTCTCCTCCTCCTTCTCACTCTTCCTTCCCATTACATTAATGGTGCTCTGTGCATGCACCAACACCGGCACTCAATAATACAGATGGGGTATAACTGGGCCACAGTATTTTTACCACTTGTTTCTGTCTAAGAAGTATTTTTCTCAATAAGTTTTTTTGTGTGGGTCCTCCCTCTGAGGATAGTTGCATTGAAGGAAAGGGTTTTCTTTTCCTCCCGTTGTGTCTAGCATGGAGCAGGTATCCTAGTGTGGGATCGGGTTCTCCAGAGGTGTTTTCCTAAGATGACAATTCGTGAGCAAGCATCTTATTAAGGAAGCGGTCCCTAGGGAGACCAGTAAGATAATGGGGGAAGCAGAAAAGGGAATGGGAAGAAGCCATGTATGTGATCTTGACCTTGGCTTGATCTGGACTGCAAATCATACCTGTGTTGGTCCTGCCTCAAGGTGAAGGCTTTCAGATTCCTGCCCCCGCAGTCTTTGGTCACGGGCACTGTAGGCTGTCACCAAATCTGGGCAGAGTGGCTCCTGGGGTTGAAGAATGTTGTGAGTTCAGTCCATTAGGAATGAAGCCTATGAGAGTTGGGGGATAGTGTGCAAACCTGTAACACAATCCATGGAGGGGATTCAATTAGAGCTACGACAGCGTCTATGACAGCGGGACACATTACACTTGTGCCTATGCTGCATGTGACACCACTGATTTTAACAGCTTTTTAATTTTTTAATCGACTATTTTTAAATTTTATTTAAATTCAATTAGCCAACATATAGTACATTATTAGTTTCAGATGTAGTGTTCGGTGATTCATCAGTTGCATATAACACCCAGTGCTCATCACATCACGTGCCCTCCTTAATGCCCATCACCCAGTTACCCCATCCCCCCACCCACCTCCCCTCCAGCAACCCCCAATTTGTTTCCTACAGTTAAGAATCTCTCATGGTTTGTCTCCCTCTCTGATTTCTTCCCATTCAGGTTCCCTCCCTTCTCTTATGATCCTCTGTGCTGTTTCTTATATTCCACATATGAGTAAAACCATGTGATCATTGTCTTCCCCTGACTGACTTATTTCACTCAGCGTGATACCCTCCAGTTCCATCCACGTCTATATAAATGGTAGGTATTCATCCTTTCTGACGGTTGAGTAATATTCCGTTGTATGTATAAACCACATCGTCTTTATCCATTCATCTGTTGAAGGGCATTTCAGCTCTTTCCACACTTTGGCTATTATGGACAATGCTGCTGTGAATATTGGGGCCCTTCTTTTCACTACATCTGTATCTTTGGGGTAAATACCCAGTAGTGTGATTGCCGGGTCATAGGGCAATAGGGCATAGGGCATAGCTCTATTTTTAACTTCTTGAGGAATCTCCACACTGTTTTCCAGAGTGGCTGCACCAGCTTGCATTCCTACTAACAGTGTAAGAGGGTTCCCCTTTCTTCGAATCCTCGCCAACATTCATTGTTTCCTGTCTTGTCAATTTTAGTCATTCTAACTGGTGTAAGGTGGTCTGTCATTGCGGTTTACATTTCCAGATGGTTACATAAACTTTAGTTTTTTTAAATGGTTTGGCATTTTGTAGTCAATGTCTGAGTCCTGGAGGCTTTATGAAGGTTGAGTATCAGCAAAAGCAAGTCCCAGGTAGATGGAATCACTTTCTTTTGGCTTTAAGAAGTAAAGGCAAGATCTCTGAGCTCTCCCATTGGTTCCCTGTCAGCTCTGACCCATGTCACCAGTAGGTGCTACCTGGAGGCATCCAGACTTCATCACCCCAGCTCTTATGCCGGGTACGGGTCGGATTTCAGCCAGCTCATGGCCAGTTGAAAAGTAGCCTGAAATAACTGGGCAGGAAATGCAAAGAGTGGTAAGAGGTAAACACCTACCCACCCTTCTCCCTAGGGTCATTGGGACTTCTGATTCTGAGGGAAATTTCTCACTGATCAGGAGAAACACAGCATATGAGGACTGAAGGCAGAAGCATTCCCCAACTTTCATGTAGGGTTAGCCTACGCATGAAAGATGGCCCAAGAATAAACCCCAGGAATAAACCCCACCCTCCTTCACTGATGATCAACATCACCGCCCACAGTCAGGACCATTGGTGAGTCCTCTTCGGGCTAAATGATGACTCAACATCATTTCCTCTTGTTTCTTTGCCAACACAATAGATTTTATTCTCTTAGGAGCTGCATCTCTTCCCATAATCAGTTGCGGGGGTTCCAGAAAGAAGGTGATTGGGGTCTGAGAAGAACATGAAATTAACTGAACTCAAAAGCATGTCAAACTCCCCTAACCACACAGGCTTTTTCTTTTCTTTTCCTTTTTTTTTTTTTTTTTCCAAATGATGAGCTTGGAAAAACCCTGCTTGCATTTTGCCCCAGCCTCTGGCTTGTTTTTTTTAGAAAGTCCATGACGCTTTGAAGGGAAATATAATCCATATGTTTGAATTCCTGTTAATTTAACTCATCTTCGGCTTGTTTATGGGAGAGATTTATTGTCTATGAAAGTTTTATAGACCTCTTAGATAAAACTCTCTCCCTCAGATACAGATGTGATGTGCTTTTCAAGGAGCAGATTTATGTTCTGTGTATAGACTGTTGGTTTCATCCCAACAGAAAAAGAGAATGTCAGCTCGTGCACCCACAGGTGAGAGAAATTCACCTTGCACATTGCAGCGCAACGTGTTACCCAAAGTGGTACTCATTCTACTCCATTTTAGCATCATCGTTGTGAATAACTTTGCAGCTGGTTTCCTCAATTTCTTAGCACATAGGAGTAATACGTATCCTGCAAGAACATATTTACACAAAAGATTACACACCCAGCACAAGAGAAGACTATCTGTGGTGTGGACAAAGGCCCGAGGAGGGGACGGAAAAGGGAGCGTGTTCATAGAAAGTAATTCATGGAACAAGATGTCAGGTTTTAAAAAGGAAGGTAAAACCCCTACTCGTCAATTTGTCTCTCATCTTACAGATGAGGAAGCTCATTTTATAGAGGAGGATGCTGAGGCCTGAAGTCACACAGGGACAGATCCCATGTCAGAACTTGGGTCTATGAACCGCCATGTTAGTGCTCTTTACAGAATCCCAGGCTTTCTCAGGAGGGGTTATTTTCCTTGCTGTTTTCAGAGTGTGCACTGGGTCACCCCAGCTAGAGCCCAAGGCTGCTCAGGGGCTGAGCTGCACCTTCTCCCTCTGAGCCCTCCCTTTGGCCCTGACTCACCCTGCATAGCCACGTGATCTGAATAGATCTACGGTCTCTCAAAGCCCACGCGGTCTCAGACTAGACTTTGGTCATTTGCTTCTCTCGCCTGAGCGCGTGCCCAGGAGTCATCACTTCCTCCATCAATTTATAGACATGGAGCATTTAGAGCCAGAAAGAGCCCAGGAGATCACATTTGGACCTGCCCCTTCATTTTATGAGTAATGAGCATTTGGATAAGGTCACTTCCACGCTGGGACATTTTGATGTGGTTTAAAAAGTGGACCATCAAACTCCCATCTTAAGAAAAACCTGCCCAATTTCACAAACCACAACAGATACCCTCACGAACCCCTAGAGCAAGTCAAGGACAGGAGGAGACGGGCTCAGGGAGACAGGAAAAGGGACAAGTCTCAGGAATGTCTTCAGTGACTGTGCACGGAAGTTTTCCACACTGATGGGTCATTTTTTAAAAGAAGCTTCTTAGCTTCGGCTTGGCATTTTTGATCTATGATTCATCTTGTATTAGTTGCTATATATGATAGAGGTAGGAGTTAATGTTTTGGGGTTTTTTTTCCCCATACACCTAGCCCATTGTTCCAGGACTATTTCTTAAAGACTTTCCATTCTCCACTGGATTGTTTTCATGTCTTTGTTGAAAATTAAATGACTATAGGGGCATCTCGGTGGCTCAGTCAGTTAAGCGTCTGACTCTTGATTTCAGCTCAGGTCATGATCTCAGTGTCATGAGATCAAGCCCCATGTCAGGCTCTGCACTGAGTGTGGAGCCTGCTTGAGATTCTCTTTCTCCCCTCCCCCACTCACGCTCACTCTCTCCCTCTAAAAAAAAAAGAAAAGAAAATCAAATGACTCTATAAGTGAGGGTCTATTTCTGAGCCCTTTCTTCTGTTTCATAGATTTCTCAATTGATTCCTACGCTGGTTGATTACTGTAGCTTCATAGTTAGTCTTGAAGTCACATAGTATAAGTTCTCCACTTTGTTCTTCCCTTTCAAGACTGTTTTAATATTCGAGGTTCTTTGCATCTCCATATGCATTTCAGAATCAGTTTGTGAATTTTTGGAAGGGGGGAAAAACCCTACTGAAATTGTAACCAAATGATGCAGCAGTTTTGTGAACACGTCAAAACTCCAGCTTCAAATACCGTCTGATTTCACTCATATGTAGAATCTAAAAAAACAAAACAAGTAAACAAACAAACAAAAAGCAGAAACAGACCCATAGGTACTGAGAACAAACTGATAGTTGCCAGAGGGGATAGGGTGGGGGGATGGGCAAGATGGGTGAAGGGGAGTGGGCGGTACTGGCTTCCAATTCTGGAAGGAGTAAGTCATGTGGATAAAAGGTAAAGCACGGGGAGTAGAGTTGATGGTACCGTGACAGCCTTGTGTGGTGACCGATGGCAGCTACGCTTGCGGTGAGCACAACAGAACCAAGAGACTCATCGAATCACTACGTTGTACACCTGAAACTCACATGACATTGGGTGTCAACTATATTTCAGTTAAAATAACAACCCCTCCTGCTCTAAATTTTCAGCTTGTGCATTTAATTAATGGTGGAACTGAGACCTAAAGACAATCATGAGACCTGCCTCGAGGTCGCAAGGTAAATGGGAGCCACAGTGGTTCCGGGTCTTTCGACTCCCAGCCCGCTTACTTGGTTCCTCGTACTATGTCCAAAAAACACTCAGCATCATCCTACACGTGGGCCAGCACCCACAGGGATAAAGGACTGTAGCTGACAAAAGCCTCAATCGGGGCCACCTTCTCTACCCACTGAATGGTTTTCCTATAGGGAAAAAAATGCCATTAGTTTTCAAAGTGACAAAGTCTTATCTTGTCACCATGACAACCCATCTTCTTCAGGCATCCTGACTGGCCTCTTTCTTGAAATAGCTTTTCTTTCAAGCTTCCCAGGCCTAAAAAGCAGAGCCTGACTTCTCATTCTGATGTCCACTGGAGGAGGCCAGCCCAGGATAGAACAAGGAGTGATGTCTTAAGACTTCACCCACACGGGGACCTATTTGGGGAGAGGAGAGTGTCTTGGGCACAGCAAGGAAGCTGTGGACAGCAGGGGTTAACATCTCAGAATCTTGAATGTGGGCTGGATGCTGATGTGCTTTGGTTCAAAATCATAATTCTTGGCTTCAAGGATGTTTTGTCTACTTAAATAATTCGGACAAAAACAAAGCAAGCCAACTTTGCAAATGGAGACATGTCCCTTCCTTTAGGAAATCTCAGAGCCTTTGATAGATAGCTCTACCTATGGCTCCTGAGAAGGAACATGGCATGTAGAATTTTCCAAACTTATATGACCATAAAACTGATCTAACAGAATGTTATCACTTTTATTACTCTCCTTCCGGAGATACCCCTAATGACAAATAGCCATCCCCTTTGGTGAATTCCATAGGCTGAACACTTGCTTATTCATGAAATACTCTTTATTAATACTTCCTGTAGGAACAGGTCACAATATTACTGTCCTTAGTGCTACATCAAAGGCCCACGATGACCCTTAAATGGTATGGATGTTGGTGATATGGTCTTACAGGCCCACATTCCTTAACATCAAACATTTATTTGAACTCATACAACAAAAGTATATCAAAGATGTCCTAGGTGTTTAGACTTATGCCTTATATCCTGGCTAGAATTAATCTAGGCTAGAACAGAAACTGGAATGTGAAGGATGAGAGAAACCCCTGCCAAAGATCCCATGGGGTAATGCGTTTGGGGGGGATGCGAGGACATCCGTTGAGGGACATCTAAGTTAGAATGACATCAAAGCTGAACCCGGGAGGAAATTTCCCATATTTTCTGGTCTAGCGGTTAGAAGGAGGGTCCCTTTCTTAGTCTTGTCCTGGGTGTTGATTGTCCCGACCACTGGATTTTGAAGAAAGTGCAGTTGGGACTGCATTTAGGGCAAGAGGTAGAAAATCCTAACTTGACAAGAGTAACTGATCCACTTAGAATGTTAACTGAGCCCTAAAAGGAACCAAAAGCCAACTTGTTGGGTTAGAAACACCTGCAGAAGACATTGAACTTCCCTGAGTCCACGCATGTCCACCCCAGCAGCCTTGCTGGTAACTGTCTACCACTCTGCTCTCCTGGCCCTGCTCTGGCCCCTGGGCCATCCCTCTGGTGCCAGAACATTCCTTATATGGAATGCAAGGAAAGCAAGTCAAACCCAAACTCTCTAATTCCATTGATAACCAGTCAGGACACTCAAGTCTTTCTTTGGACACTGCCCCTGGCCCAAAGAGGTGCCAAGATCTTTTAACTCTTCCTGGGGCCAGGATTCCCAGTCTGGGCTCTCTACCTGAGAAACCGGAACAGCAGGAAAGAGGCTGGGTTATACACTGGGCACTTATTTTGGAAACGTACATCCTATATTCCCTTCGCCAAACTGACTCCCATCTGAAGAGAATAGTTTTGGGTGTCTGAGCAGCTAGCCCAGAGACTGAGAACTCCCTTTGCTGAGGACACCCCCTCCAGAGAGCCCTCCTTGATTTTCCCAGCCCACAGCATTCCCATCTCAAAACCCCTGAAAGATGTACCAGGCCCAGTTGTGTCTTGGCCTTAGATCTTTATCCCAACTCCTCACCCTTAGTGTGGAGAGGTAGGGAGGAGAGTCAATTCACTCTAGAGTAGGAATGACATACATATGGCACGGTTACCCCACTCCCATCATTGCCAGTTAAGAGACACTATTAATCAATCAGTTTTCCTTTTCTTCTGAGCCCAGATGTGTCCTCAAAATCCTTCTGCACAGTAATTGATAAGAGCTTGAATCTAAAATGAAGCACATTTTCCATTCCTGTTCTAGAGATTATGGTGTGCTGGGGCACCTGGGGAGCTCGTCGGTTGAGCACCTGACTCTTGGTTTTGGCTCAGGTCATGACCTCATGGGTGGTGGGATCCAGCCTGCATTGGGCTCCGCGCTCAGCGGGGAGTCTGCTAGAAGATTCTCTCCCTCTGCCCCTCCCTCGTCCTTGCAAGCACTTGCTCTCTCTCTAAAATAAATAAATAAATCTTTGGAGATTATAATGTTATGATAGTTCTGAGGAAGGAAAGCTTGCTTCGTTCGTTTATTTAATTTATCAGATATTTATTGAGCATTTACTCTATGCCAGGCTCTGTGCTCTGCAGAGAAAGGTCGAAAGTGCCATGAGAAGACAAACTAGGGGCAATCAATCTGATGGGGGTGGGGGGGCGAGGGGGTCAGAGGAGGCTTCATAAGAATGGAAATTTCCAAGGAAGTAAAGAAACCAGATAAATTTGGAAGCAGGGTAGGCGAAAGCAGAGCAGACAGTAAGAACAATTTATGTCGAGACATAGGTATGCAATAGCTACGGAGAAGTTTCGATGACTAAAGTAAAGCATATCGAAGAGCAATGACAGGAAATGAGTTTTTATGTGTATTTCTCAGAACCGTGCAGCCGAGACTGGTTCGCGGACCGGCAGCTCCAGCATCACCTGGGAGCTTGTTAAAAATGCAGGCCCCATCCCAGACCCACCGAATCAGACATTCCAAGGAAGAAGCCAAGGGATATATGATGTAATAAACCTTCCAGGGGATTCTGATGCACGCGGGAGAGCCAGAAGCACGCTCCAAAATAATCACTGATGCTACTACAAGTCATGGAGCTCACCTCTGTGTCCCGTGGGGACAGTCACCATCCCAACGGGGCCCAGCATTTCCCCCACGGCACTCAGCGTCACTTCCTCCCGCTCTCCCTGACTCCGTGGACGCTGGTGCCACCCGGGATTTCGGACTCCCCATTTCAGTATGACATCGATCCCCTCCCCCACACCATCTGACATATCCCATCTGCCCTCATGTCCTGGGAGCTTGGTAGTCTGACTAATAACCTGAATCCACTCAATATGAATAAAATGAGACGAGATGACAGTGGGCATTGAAAAGGAGGTCATGTCAATCTCTTCAATCAGATGGACCTTTTTTCCTCAACCCCTCACTTGGCGAGGACGGAGACCCCGGGCTCTAAGCTGGCCTGGCCAGGTTCACAGGCTGACTTCTCCCTTCTCCTCTCTCTCGCTGTGTGACTTTGACTGGGCCGTTTTAGATCTCTGTGCCTCAGTTCCCTCAGCTATAAAATAGAGATCATAATGGTATTTATCTCATAAGGTCATTGTGGGGATGAATGAGTTTATACAGGTAAAGGACTTCCAATAGGGTCTGACTCAATTTTATAAGAATACAAATTATTAAATTATTAAAATTATAATAAATAAAACTGTTAAATCGTATAAAATTAAATTAAATCCTTACTAAAAAGAATAATAAAAGTTAACACACTTGAAGATTATTTTAAAATATTATTTAAAATTAAAATCATTGGAATAATAATATTTTTAAATATTAAAAGTATTATTACTAGTAGTATAGACATTACATTATTCACCCATTGCCGCAGTCTCCTGTCCTCCAGTCTCTCTTCCCTGCTCTTGGCTTATAACCTGGCCCACCGGACATGGCCGCCTTGTGCTGAGCAGGTCATTTCCTTCCTCAAAAGTCTGCACAGACTCCTCTGCATTGATTTCGATACCTTCCCCTTTGATGGTAAAGTAATGGAACCCTTTGCTTCTAATGGACTCTTACAGATAATAGTGGACCTGCTTTGACTGAAGTCAGGGGGTTGGAATGCCCTTCCAGCTTCTCCCTTTGCCCTTCCTCGCCCCCTGAGAGACATCCGCATGGAACTCTGAGATCTGAGGAGGGCAGCGCAGAAACATTTGGCTTAGGAAATGCAGGCAGCAATCAGGTGGCCCATTTGCTTCAGGAGGACAATCTCCTTCCCAGGAAGGCAAACCACCAACGTGTCAAATCGCACCTCACAGCTTGGCTCCAGCTCGCCCACCTGCTCTGCCCATCGGGATGTCGGGCCTGAATTTCCCCCCTAAGTCTGGCCTCACTCTGCTCTGTATGCGTCTTCCTGGTCAGCCCAGTCCCCAAAGGGACTGTTCCTTCCTCTTGACCCCGGTCTCCCTCTGCTCGTCAGACACCCTCCCGCAGGCAGGGAACAACAGACCCTGGGGACCTCTGAGAACGGAGGCGCCTCGCAGGAGCTATTTCCAACCCAGAATGTTCTGGCCAGCTGCCCAGGCTTTGTTCCGATTTCTGATGTTCTTCAGAATCTTCTCATTACATCACTGAGAGAAGCACAATTAAGTGCTACTCTCTTCCTTTCTTTTTAATAACTTCTGTGGTGTTTTCTGATTATAAATGTAACATATGGCCAACGTGTTGGAAGAAATCTGTAAAATACAAAAAAAAAAAAATTTTTTTTTTAAGAAAAGAAAGGTAAACTTTAATGGTTTCGAGAAACCGTGTTTTAAGAAGAATTACTGTGTGTCGGGGAGAGGAGGGATGGTAGGTGGAAGGATGAGCCCGAGAAGATTCCACATGCTAATCCCTAGGGCTGTGAATATACTGAGATCCCACGCCAGTGACTCCATTACTCTACGTGCGCAGCCAAAGGGATTTGGCAGATATCATTGTAACTGTATTCACTTCTTAGGTCTGCGTAACAAAGTCCCACAAACTGGGTCACTTAAGACAATAGAAAAGACCTAACTCGAGGTGTTGGCAGGGCCATGCGCTCTCTCCCCTAGCTTCCAGTTGTCACCAGCAGTCCTTGGCTCCCTTGGCTCACAGTTCCGTCGCTCCCATCTCTGCCTCTGTCCATCACCTGGCCATCTTCCCTGTGTTCACACGGCCTTCTCCTCTCTGGGTTACATTGTCTCTGTGTCTCTTTTTATTAGGACACCAGTCATATTGGATTAAGGGTCCACCTTACTCTTCATCTGACCTCGTCTCAAGGACACCTGCCATGACCCTACTTCCAAAAAAGGTCATATTCCCAGGTACCCAGGGTTAGAGCTTCAGCACATCTTTTGGGGGAGACACAGTTCAACCCATAACAGTGTTACCAGTGAGTTGATCTTAAAATAAGGAGATCGTTCTGGATTATCTGGGTAGGCCCAATGCAATCATATGCGATCTTACAGGCAGAGAACTTTCTCGTGCCTGGTGCTGCCAGCGAGATGCAGCACCAGGGGAAGACACAAAGATTCCAAGCTTGAGAAGGGTTCCACATGCCATCGTGGTTCTGGAATGCAGGGAGCCACACGCAAGGAGCAAAGAGAGGCTTCCCAGAGCTGAGCATGGCCAGAGAGGAAACAGGGACCTCGTTCCTACAACCACGAGGAACCAGACTCAGGCAACAACCTAAGTGGGTTTGGAGGTATACGGTCCCCCGGGGTCTCCAGAAGGGAATGCAGCACCATCACCTTGAGTTCAGCCTTGGGAGACCTGGAACGGAGAACCCAGCTGAGCTCCACTGTGCCTAGTTTATGATCCATGGAAACCTGAGAGAAGCAGGCGAGGTGAGGCAGAGCGCCAAGGAGAGCCGCGTTCACCAGACCTAGGAGAAAGCTCCGTGAGGACAGCAGGTTTTAGGGTTTGGCCCAGTTTGGGGGTAGAGTTACAAAGGTGGGAGCCGTGGCCCGGACACAGTGTTCTCAGTGTTCACTGAGATCACCCGGAGGAGGGGAAGACAGAGAGCCCAGACGGAGCCCGGGAACCTCCCACCCTGGCAGAGGGGGAGGGCGAGGGGAAGAACGGGAGCCAATAAAGAAACTGGACGACATGGCCTCGTAGAAAGGAGAGGTCGGCGTGGAGCGCTCTGTGACACATCCAGTAAGTAAAACGCGGCCTCAAAAAAACCCATTTCAGTTTCTTATACAATAAATACACACCCACCGTAAGACCCAGCAACCCCATTCTACCCAGAGAAATGAAAACCTGTGCTCACTGAGACCCCTGTGTGCAAATGCTTACAGAGACTTCCTCTGAAATCACCCAAACCTGGAAACAACCCAAAGGTCCTCCGATGGGTGAATGAACAAACCACGGTCCATCTATAAGATGGAACACTGCTCAGTCCTAAAGAGGGATGGGCTACGGATACACACAACAGCCTGGATCTGAGGGCCGTGTGCTGGATGATTCCATTTAGGTGACATCCTCCAAAAGACAAACTACAGGTGCAGAAAGCAGACCAGTTGTCGGCCGGGTCCGAGAGAAAGAATGATTACAAAGGGGTACCATTAAGGAATTTTGGCGCAGCGGTAGAACCATCTTATACGTTGACTGCTGTGATGATGGTTCCGAAACTCCGTGCATGTGTGCAAACGGAGCTGTAACTTCCACGTGCGAATTAATTTAACCTTAATTTTGGGGGTGGAAAGGGAAACATTAGTTTAAAAAATACCCTATGAATCTAGTCGTGTGGATGTCAGTGGTGACTCTCAGAAGAGCTGTTTGCGGGGACAACAGGCCTGGAAAGCAGCCAGGAGAGGCACATGAGGGGTTGGGGGGTCGGGGGGTGAGGAAGCAGAGACACAGAGCGCAGACACCCAGATGTCAAAGGGAGGAGGAGGAAGGGCAGAGGCTGGCAGGAGACCACGGGCTGAGGAAGGGGCGTTTCTCATCCTCGGGTGCTGAAGGTTGAGTTGACCATAGCCCTTGGTTCATGACCCACTTTCGTCTTCGGTTTGTGCCAGGCTCGTCTCTGACATTTCCCTTTGGTCTCTGATGCCCACACGCTCCCAGAATGTGTCTCATTCATGCTTGAATATGTATGTGTGCATCTGTAAAATATTAAATGTTCCCCTACTTGTATCTGTGCTTTTCATTTACATAAATGGCATTATGCAACTGGCCTCATTCTAGTTCTCTTCTTTCACTCATCACATTTTTAAAAAGATCTGTTCTTTCTCGTCGTTCTACAGCACTGGCTCATTGCTCTGGGAGCTATGTAGGTTTCCTCAATGAGGGTCCACTGCTCTGCGCCCTCTATTCCCCCAGCGACGGACTTGAGTTTGCCTCCAGCTGCTCTGATGGATGTCTCTGTGCAGGTTCCTGTAGGACCATGGAACAATTTACTTGTCACATGTCCCCAAGAGTGAGATGGCTAGGTCAGAGTGTACTAAGCCTCGGTCCTAACTAGCAGACTCCTTCCCTGATGATTCCGCCAATCTACACAGCCACCAACAGTAGAGGGGCACAAGACAGGGACTAGGTTTTCCACACGGGATCATGGGTAGATGGAATCATTTCTCAAGTTCCCACAGAGAGAGGCAATTTCTACTCTTCTCCTCAGGAGAGAAATGCTCTTAAGACTGCTTCTCCTCGCTCTGCCTTCCATTCCCAGGAGGAGTGGCTTCTGGGGTTGACAGATCTGTGAGCAGAGCATCTGTGTGAGGCCTGCAGCTCCTGAGTGTCCCCACCCAGGAGATGGGTCTCTGGGACTCCTCTCCTCCACATGGTTTACTTACAAGAGCCAGCTCTGCCCCAGGCAGGGGGAGGCTTACAGCTCTGGAGGGAATGAAGTATTAGGAAGCCCAGTGGGTCACATTTTCATCCGCAAGTATAACCGCAATAATTAAGCTGATTTTTTAATTTCTCTTTGTTTGAACCCTGTGGTCATCTCCCAATCGGTATCAAACTCAGGGATATATGGGGGAAAGGATATGATTTCCTAGTACCTTAAATCCCTAACCCATCGGTGCATGGGTCTGAACCTTGAGAAATGGGTGCAAGGGCAAACATTTGGGGTTTAAGTGATTGAGGATCTGGCTCCTCATAAAACAAGGTCTCACAATCCTTACACTGTAGCAGACATATTAAAAAATATATATCCCATAACTATGACTTTCATTACTGACTCTGCTCCCCTCTCCCACTATGGGGGACTTGGAATCAATGCAAGTATTAGATAAACCTGAGTCTGAAAAAAGCAGGAGCAGGGGGAGAATCGAGGAAGAAGGCGTTCGTGTCCGCCAAATACTGCTCACCCTATAGTGGGGGACAGCAATCCAGTTAAGAGACAGGTCAAAATGCTAAAACTTGCCCAAGACTGTCTGATAAAGGGCAGAGGGAGACGAATCCTGGAGAATCACGTGAATGTTGCAGCATGGTGGAGAGCCAAGTGGCAGGAGAGAGATTTGTCACTGCCATCCATGTGGCACACATTCAGGGCTCTGGGCAACATCAGACCACCGTGTGGGTCCCTACCAGGTCCCTGGTAGCTCAGGACTCAAAGTACCTCCTGCAGCTCCAGGTCTGGAATCTCACCGGGAGCTACTCCAGCTGAAGCAAACATGGGGACAAGGCGGCATCTGTCCCTTGAGATGGATTTCATGGGCTTGAGAAATTTTATATGGCCTCTCACGAGAGGCGGTGGAGGCTCTGCCTCTAAACGGAGTCTTTACTGAATTCATCTTTAAATATCAGGATTATAAAATTCAGAGGGGATGTAGAAACGAAGACATCCTCTACCTACAAGAGGTGAAGAGGAATACCTCAAATGACACTAGGTGACAAGTTATGTCCATTCCATATATTTAAAACTTTTGCTGAAAAATCAAAGCATCTGAAAAGCTACCCCACGGTGGAAAAGTGTCTGTACAATGGACTTTTCCCCACCGGTCTGAGGTTGGGCGACCCAGAAGCAGAGCCCGAGGCAAGGATTCTGGTGAAGGTACTTAATTTGGAAGATGGTCCCAGGAAACACCGGGGGTGGGTGGTGGGGGTGGTGGGGGTGGTTATGTGTATGTGTGAAAAAGTGGAGTGGGGAAGGGAAAAAAATCTACAGGGGGCGCTGCTAGGGGCACCTGAGACTCAGTCCTTCTGGAAACCCTCTGAGGGACTGGTCACATCCACTCAGGCAGTGAGGAAGCTGGAGTGCTTACCCACCAACCCCTACTGCCCATCGTTTCATTAAGGACACCACTTCTGGGGGTTTGGCTCACTAGCATTTCCGGACAGCTTCACACGTGGTCTGAGCACACTCCCACAACCAGAGAAAGCCCTCGGCCAGAGAGCCTCAGGGGCTTGCAAGAGGAAGCCAGCCACGTCACTGTCACCGTGAGTGCAAAGAGGATGCAGGAGGGCCACCAAATACATCTGGAAAACGGTGTGCTCTACTTAGCCTCTAGAAGTTAGAAAATTTCTCCCAGCTGAGTGACTTTCTCACGATACCGGATAATGTGTAGCCAGAGGCTGGCATCACGATGAAGCTGCAACCAACCAAGATTTTTTCCCCTCTGCCCTCCCTCTGACACTGCTGAATCGATGCTGTTTCAGCAGGTGGTCGTGTGTATTTGGATTCATGGAAATAATGGTCTCTCCTTGTGATAACTGCATTTGGGGCTTTCCCCGTCGTATTTCTGAATCTCAGGAGTAGGCGTCCATGCTATGACGGTCCTGTGTGCCCTCTTAATTCCCTTTGCCATAAAATGTGAACACTAGACTTTGGGATCCATGAATCAGCTTGGATGTCCTGAAGGAACCGCAGTGAATGATATCCAAACGATGGCAAGAGAGGGACTTAGACTCTATCCAGGCACTCGAGTGAGACCTTCCAGTTGAGGCCACAGAGTTGACATTGACAAGGGTGATCCAGGATTTTAATTTTTGTGAAGTTCTTCCCAAGTTTTATTTCCAGTATCTTCGGTTTCTGTTTACAAGCAGGTGTTTGAGTAATGGACGTTTGAATCGAATCCTATTATTCAAGTGTAGGAGAGTTTTCTATCACTTCCATTATACTAACAGAGCTTTTAAAATCTATCATTTGAGCTCATTTGCTGACCTTGGCTGAGCCCTTGGTACAACGAGGCATCACCTGAGCTGGGAACTCAGAGGGAGCGGACTGTCAGCATGGGATGTAGGTCTTAGAGTTGATTTGGTTAATGTACAGTGCTGACGCATTTCAGAGCCTTTAGGGAAAGAGCCAAATTGCCCACCCTTGTGTTTTAGAAGATTTAAAGATTCTTTTGATGTCAGGACACAACACAATGACACTCAGAGGGATGAAAGGCAGGACTCTTTGTTGCTTACAGCTCTGAATGAAAGAAGGCTGCCAGGCAGAGCCACACACACACACACAGAAGCTTCCCCCAAGCCCGGGTAACAGCCAGCCTGAGGGGAGGGGGCAGCCTGTGCCCGACAAGCAGTGAGGGGGGGAGCGTTAGCTCAGTTACTGGGGCTCTCGGTGGATTGGCTCATTTGAATAATTTCCTGGGCTCCAGGGCATAGGCGCTGTCCCTCCAGGTCTGGGAACTGGCCCCAGGGCACTTGGGGCTGGTAACATCCGGCCTGGAGTATGAAAGCCTGATCAGGGAAGAGGTCGGGAATGTGGGCTTAATCGGGTGCTCAAAACGGGGGAACCGACCAGCCTCCAGCCAGGGCTTCGAGACTGGTTCAGAACAGCATAGACAAACAAACAAACAACCTCGATTACTCCTGGTCTCAGGATGATGAAAAAAATAGTGGTTGGTGCTGGGGAGTGACCACACCGCTGGGGGACCGTAAGTTTAGATCCAGTGTCAGTGGACTAAATGTGGGTATGTCAGAGAGCCCCATCTTCCTTCTGCTATCCTGTCTTTGCACCAGGACGGGCCCTCAAGCCGATGAAGAGACCAGCACGTTCTTGGGAAGGGCTAGAGTTAAGGTTACAAGTAGGGTGGAGTCCTCATGTTGGGAAGAGTGCCCCTCGAGAAAAAGAAAGGAAAGAGCTTTCTCCGTCTCTGTCTCTCTGTCTCTCTATCTCTCTGTGTCTCTGTCTCTCGTGTAGGGATATAACAAAAGCCCGCTATCAGCAAGCCAGAAAGTGGGCTCTCACCCGACACCGGATCTGGTGGCACCTTGATCTTGGACTTCTCGGCCTCCAGAACCGGAGAAGTAAATGTTCGTTGTTTAAGCCGCTCAGTCTCCGGCATTTTCATGATGGCACGGCTGAAGCGCCGATGGCTAGCACCATGAGATTCCCTTTGAATGCTCACTCCATCCCGACCACATCCCTTTCTTCCAAGCATGGTTCATTCTCCAACCCCACTCACATCCCCGTCCTCACCGCAGCGCTAGACGCTCCCTCCTCTGTGCTCGCTCTCACTGCTGACCGCACCGTGCATGTCTGTCCATGTCCATACCTCGTAGATCTTCACGGGGAGAATGTTGTCTGTATTCTCCTTCGACCTCCAGGGCCTGGCATTGTGTGTGACCCTTATTAGGTGGTCAGGAAATGAGGGAGTGGATACTCCGCCAGCGACAGGAAGCAAAGGGCGAACTTGACTCACAGGTGTTGGAATCGATGCATTTACTTGGCGCGCCCAATGTAATTACAGGTCTCGGGTGATTTAAAGGCTGTTTCTGCAGGAGCCAATAAATCTTTGATGAAGGTCTTGTCGTCCAGCATAATCGCCCAGCTTGTCTTTGGCTGTTTAAATGCACCGGGTTACACCATCTGAGACTCTGGGATTTCAACCAGTGGTCATGCACAGCAGGGAGCACTCGGGCATGAGGCTAGAGGGGACAAGGCCCACTGTGGCGCCTTGGCGAAGGCTCTCATGGGAGAGAGGGTCTGCGCGGCTGCGGGAAACTCAGGGGCCAGAGAGTGGGGAGTGTGGCAAATTGCATTAATTGCCCCAATTTTTACTCTTCTCTGTATCCTCGTCATTTGCCATGTGACTTAGTGAGGGTATTTTCCCACCTCTAGACTTTGGATTTGGACAGGGGACCTTCCTTGGCCAGCAGAAAGATGAATGAGTAGAGTCTAGTCCCCCAGCAGCCTTACCTATTTCTTTTTGTTCTCCGGTACCTTTGCCGTCGCCAGGAGAATGAGATTCCCAGGCTGGACCCCTGCTCCCAGGAAGAGGATGAGAGAGAGGCATGAGCAGTAAGCCCGTCCCGTGCAATGCCGCTGAGGTTTTGTGATTTTCGTTATCCAGCATCCTCGTGGCTCTGGCTTGGGGCATTACCCAGAGCAACCAGAAACACAACGGGGACAGCGAGCAAAGGCAGAATGATGTCAAAGGGGGTTGACAAATGCCGTCATCGAGCAGCCCGTGCACGCTCAGACCAGTGCACTAGGACCCCGGGGAGAGGACATGCTTCACAGCAACACCCTCCAGGCCAGGAGGCCAGGAGCAGAGAAGCCTGAGGAATTTTCCCTTGAGCAGCTCGGGTCCCAGCTGCAGATTTTCTGCAAGGTCTCTTCCGTGTCCCCAACAACAAGCAGGGCATTGCAGGAATGTCCGTATCCCTCAGGATGGGCTAGAAAAAAAAAGAAAAAGCCCCCTTTTCCTTGATTAGTCCTGAATTTATTCACACCAAGCATCTTGGTGCAGAGCAGACTTTGCTGAAGGTTTGCACGGGGAGAAGGATTACATCACAGAACATATACGACCTAAAACTGAGGATCGGGCATTCCTGTTCTCCTGAGTCTTTGGGTGGCCTGGCCACTGGGAAGTTCTCTCTGTGCTTTGCTCTGCAGGTGAAACTCTTTGCCATTGGGTCTATCCCCTCTCTTGCTAGCTTCTCCCCACTCTTTATTAGGGACAGTAACGTAGTTCTCTCTATTTGGCCTCTATTTGACCCCGGGGATATGTTACATAGGGACACTCAGTGTCTGCTAAACAAAATATATCTACTGTGGGTCCTGGGCAGCTCCAAAGACCTGGCAGAGGCTCTGAAATTCCAGTCCCCACCCACAGGCCTGGTCCCCTCCATAAGAAGAAGGGAGCAGTATAGAGATTTATGTGCCCATGGACACAGGCATCGCTGCCTTGCCCTCGCTCCATCCCTTAAAAGGCAGAAGTTGCTAAAGTCAGTTTTGGTTTTAAATAACTCTCTCTCTCTCTTTCTCTCTCTCTCTCTCTCTCTGTTAAATCCAGTCTCACTTGTTTTTGTGAAGGGCTCGTATGTGAATGCCAGGTCATGAGCCCCGCCACCCGGCCACGGGGTCGGTACTTCTCTTCATTTTACAGATGAGAAAACTGAGGCCCGAGAGGACAAGCCATTGCCCAGGTCTCCCACTCAGCCCCCACGTGGAACGCAAACTTGGGCTGTAGAACAAATCCCCCTTTCTGCTTGGTCAAGCCGCATCTCTCGGACCTCACGCCCTTTACGAGAAAGGTCTCTGCTTAAAAGATTTCAAGAAAAGCCATAAAAATTACCTGAAGGAGTGTTTCCTGCCATCGTTTGCCTTTTATCTTCGTCTTGAAATATGTTTTTAAGCCAACAAGGGGGATGGAAGGCCTCATGTCTGCACTGGGTGGGGGGGAGCAGAGAAACAGAGAAGGGCTTGTGACTGAGCCCTCGGAGGGTACGACTGTGCCCGGAGAAGCAGGGCTTCCAGATGCCCATGGGCCTGTGGAGGACCCCGGAGCCCCCTGGGGAGTGTCAGGGGAGAGGTGAGTGGGGCTGAGGGCGGGGGGTGCGGTGAACTCTTCAGAGTCACTTCAAAATGTTATCTGTCCATACGGGGCAGTTCATAAACATTCCCTTACATTTCCCTCCTGTTCCCCAAGAACCTTCTGCCCCATCCTATCACAAAGTGCGATGGCTTCTCAGTTCGGGCATGCTAGGGGCAACTCGCTGGCCTGACTGTGGAGGGACGATCCCTTCCACTGGACTTTACACCTTGAAAAACACTCAAATATCCCCATTTCACAGATGGGGAAAGGGAATCCCCGGGAAGTAAAGGACTCCCCTCAGATCTCCCAACTCCTTGGTAACCATGGTGAGGCAGGTCCCCAATCACCTGCCTTTCGGTCCCAAAATGCTCCTGGTCCCCAAGCCTGACAGGATGTGGCAACCAACAGCAACCCCAGTAGACTTCACCGTCAGAACCAGGCACCTGGAGGCCCGATGCCTTGGGCAGGGTCTCCTTAATGAGGGTAGGATTGTGTTCCCTCTAGGGGTGTCTGGGGCTGGCAACAATTTTACCACAAAATAATGTAATTCTTTACTTCTTTGAGAGGGCATAACACTTCCCATGGTGAACCAGTGGTGTCGTGGTTTCCGAAGAATTGTTTTGCAGATAATTTATATAGGGAAAATTCCTGGTCTGGGCTGTATCCACGCTACCGGGGCGCCCTAATAAATAATATTGGATCTGAAAATACCGTGTGTTTTCCTTACCACATTTACTTTCCAAGTTCTGCATTTTCTAAGAACATAAAAGAATGTACTTCAGAAAAAGCCGGATTCTAAAGAAAGGGAAAATGTTCCAAGATGATAACACCCTTGCAGTTTCAAAGGGGCCCGTGCTAGTGGTGACCACGGAGAAGTAGCTTTAAACACTCTCATTTTCAAAGTCTCTCCTTCCTGGTCAGCTCAGCTCTCGTCCAGCCTCCCTGCTGTGCGGGAAGCAGAAGGTTCCAGATTTCCAGCTGTGCTGTGAATGGGAGAGCAAATATACAGTGGTGGGGGGTGCAGCAACTCACTGAGGGGGTTCTGCTTCCCAGTCTTTCCTGGAGGTCACCACAGGAGATCTCTGGCCAACCCTCCTCCCTCTTTGCTTTCCTTGCCTCCATTACCATGTTGCAGTGTAATGGGGAAAGCTCTGAAGATCTGGGTTCAAATCTTGCCTCTCTCCCCAACTGCTGAGGCATCTGGGGCACTTTGCTCACCCTTGAGGCTCAATTTCCTCATCTCTTCGGTGAAGACAATGGGGCCAAGGCCAGGAATAGAGGAGAAAAATATGGGTTCATATTCATAATGAGGACATTCAGTCATACGTGAACTACCTCTAAAGGATTTGTCTCCAAAGGTGGGGGCAAGGCTGCCATTTTGCCTGCCCGAGTCCATCCAGAGGAAGGGTGGGAGGCAACCCCACTTCCTGCTGTGGAAATTGGGGAAATGTTTCTTTTTCCATGTCTCCTGACAGCTAAATATGAGTTCATGGCCTAAACATGGCCAATCAGGTCTTCAGGCCCAGGATTTGGAATCTGAAGAGAGTGACGCAAAGGGGTAGGGTCTGTTGGAGGTTCTTCCACATGACTGGGTGGAAGAGAGAGGATGCCAGACATGGTAACATGTGGGCTGTGAGGGGGGCGCCCACTGGGGAAGGGACTGAGTGTCCAACAACTGCGATCTCACGGGCAGACTCTTCCTATTGGTTCTTTGGTTCTTTGTCTTCCCACATCTTCTATGAGCTGCCCAAAGCCCTTCTGATAAACTCAATTCAGGCAAAAATTAAGGGGAAGCAGTTTCTGTTGCTTCTAGCCCATGGTTCTGACTCACAGATTCTCTCAAATGCTACAGTCAGAGAATGGAGCAAACTTGATCCTTAAAACATGGATTGTCACCAAACTGTGGAAAGAGCCAAGATGCCCTTCAACAGACGAACGGATAAAGAAGATATGGTCCATATATACAATGGAATATTATGCCTCCATCAGAAAGGATGAATACCCAACTTTTGTTATCAACATGGATGGGACTGGA
>CM052885.1:95339771-95379508 GCA_028534135.1 Potos flavus
AGCGTCCTGCAAGGGAACCATTGATGGCAAGATTGTCTTCATTTTTAAATGCTCGCTTATCCATATTTTTTTATTTTGTACAATTTACCTGTACTGCTTTGGTACTAATGAAAGACTATTTTCAAAAAGAAAAGAAAAGTGAAATAAACCATCTAGCACAATACCCAGCAAAAGCTAGGTGCCCCAGAAATAGAAGCTATTAAGAGAGGTCTCCTTACTCAGAAAACTACATATAAATATTTAGTAGCTACCAATTACTTAGAAAAAGATGACACACCACCTAGAGCAAATTTGGAGACAATAAATATTTGGGTACAACCAGATAGCTTTACCATCCCGACCACCATGTAGTCTAACTTTGTTTTGCTGCCTCTGATTTATAATCAGTTACTTTTTATTTTCACAATATTTTCTGGCTGTCTTTCAATAAATGGAAAAATATAGCCCCATATTTAATCGATAAAAAGAAGTTTTTCATTCCATGAATTCGCCGTCATTTACATCAAGGCTTCTCAGCCTCAAAACTGTTGATATTTGGGGTGGAGAGTTGCCTGTCGTCCTTGGCATTGTGGAATGTTTAGCATCATCCCTGACCTCTACTGCTACAATGCCAGTAGCACTCCTTTCTCCCCCAGGGTATCGATCAAAAATGTCTCCAGACATCGCCAAACATCCCTAGGTGGGAAAAAAACCACATACGCATCCATGCTCGACAATCACCGTTTTGACCATTTCCCTACTGATGGATGCCTATGTATGTTACACATTTTCCCTACCGCAAATAATGCAATGTATATATACCTACCTGGTATATATACATCTTTGTCTATTTGTCTGATTATTTTCTTAGCATATGTTCCTAGAAATAAGTCATCTGGATGAAATATGCTGATACAATCAGCCCTCCCTGTGGGTTGAATAGATAATCCCACCTACAGGTTTACAGACAGCACATTGTCACTTTGACTGTTTTATTCTTGCTAATACTTGCCAGCCCAAACATTTAGTAACAGTCTATAGATATTTTCTATACAAAGGATAGCATTTTTGTGTTATTAGTTATTTGTATGTCTTCTTTTTCAAACTGCTTATGGCACTTACCCATTTTTCTCATAAAGTGCTCATGTAGGTATTTAAATATTAATGATGCTAATTAACCCTTTGTTTATTAGCCATACTGTAAGAACATTTCTTTTTTTTTTGAGAGAGAGAGGGAGAGCACGCACACACATGCACGAATTGTGGTGGGAGGGACAGAGGAAAAAGGAGAGGGAGAATCCAAAACAGACTCTCCACTGAGCAGGGAGCCCAGTGCAGGGCTCAGTCCCAGGACCTGGAGATCATGAGCTGAGCCGAAATCAAGAGTCGGTTGCTTAACCGACTGAGCCAACCAACCGCCCCTGCGAGAACATTCTTAGTTTACTAATTATATTTTAAGTCTATGATTTTTGTTACTGTACTGAAAATGTTATTTTTTAAAAAGATTTTATTTATTTATTTGATGGGGGGGCACAAGTAGATGGAGTGGCAGGCAGAAAGAGAGGGGGAAGCAGGCTCTCCACTGAGCAGGGAGCCCGATGCGGGGCTCGATCCCAGGACCCTGAGATCATGACCTGAGCCAAAGGCAGAGGCTTTAACCCTCTGAGCCACCCAGGCACCCCTGAAAATGTTATTTTTAATTCATCAAATCTTACCAGTTTTCCACTTTGGGTTTCTGGATGTGGCATCTGCTTAGAAAAGCTCTTTCCTACCCAATGGTTATTAAATGGTCAGCCATTTGTGTCTACACAATATTTTATGTAATGATTTAAAATACCAACACTTATTATATACTAAACTCTATGTCTGGATGTCCTAATCTATCTCATTGATCTATCTATTTTGTCCTACCACATTCTTATCATTAACTTGGCTTTAAAATATCTTAATATCTGACAGGGCAAATCTCTTTATATCAATTTTCTCTTAAAAATTGGAAGTTCTTGGGATGCCTAAGTGGCTCAGTCTGTTAAATGTCTGACTCCTGATCTCAGCTCAGGTCTTGATCTCAGGGTTGTGAGTTCAAGCCCCGCATAATGAGCATGGAGCCTTGTTAAAAAGAAAAAAATAGGATAGTCTCATATAGTGGCTATTAGTAACAGTTTTTCAGACTATAGCTTACTAGTATTTTTCCTTTTTAAAAAATGGTACCTGTTTTTTAAGGTTTCAATAATAGAGAAAATATTCAGGGGATAACAGCTTGAGAATTTGTGCTAGCCCCACCTTCCTTTGCAAAATCTTTAGAAATGAGAGAAAAGGTATTTTTCGAAAGAATAAGTCCATGGAAATACCAGGGAACAAGGAGTGCTGGGTGGACCAGAAATTATGAGACATACCTGAATGATATAAAAGACAGATGGAATTGGATTGAAAGAGGAAACCACAGTCCAAAATGTGTTCAGAGAAACTTGCTTCAAAAGGTAGGAGCACCCTATAGATGCTCCAAGCTGAGAGTCATCCCATGAATGAGCCGATGGAAGACACACCAAGAGGAAAATTCTATGGGGATCACCTCCATCTTCTTCCTGTCCCTCTCTGTCTCCATGGTATCATGGCACTGAGTGCCCAGTGCTTTGATCTGTGAAGCTGGTGATTCCCAAAAGGATCAGGGAGCCACCAAGCCCAGGGAATAGCTGATCATGACTGGATATGTTACCCTGCTCCCACCAGAGGCAAGCCACAGATGACACGTGTACCCTTTACAAAGAGACTAACAGGAAAAAACAAGTAAGTACACAAATAAGATTAATCAAACATTTGAATCATATTTAATCAAATTTAACACCATTCACAAAAGGAACCCAACTCAACAAAGAAGAAGAACTAGCACCTAGGGAAACTGAACTCATGTGGCAAGGAGAGGCATAAGAAACATCTATCCACCAAAAACACGCTCTCTGATAAAAGAACCAATTAGGGATCTTGGAAATGAAAAATATGATTAAGGAAAAAAACAATAAATTGGAGAATAGGAAGGTCATAGCCAAAGAGCACGTTAGTGAACTGGGAGAAAGAGCCAATGAACTTGCTAGTAAAGATGTCAAACTGACTATAGGCAAGAATCACCTGTACTACTGAAATACACAGACATGCTATGGACAAATTGTGATGTTTAAATACATACTGCTGATCTCAAAAGTTAAAATGGGAAAACTTCCAGGTATTAAAAATGAAGAGAGAACCTGTGGTCACAGCAATGAGTGAAATTTGATCCACACTCTCCCTCCGAGAATTGAGAATCGAGGATAGGGAGTAAGAAGGGGATTTATGATCTCATGGGTTTGGGATTTGAGCCTCAGGTCCCGTGCATCACAAGGAGCCAGGAAAATAATAATCTATCCCAAGAATGAGGACAGAAAATCCTTGCCTGTTTATCCTTCCCAAGCCATATGATGAAACAGAAATATTCACTAGTGAGTGACCAGAACAGGGATTTGTGCCAAGGTTGGGCCTGATTCCCATGCTCCTGGCCATACAGAGAGGGGTGGGGGGAGAAAAAGGGATGGGGATAATAAACATCCTATGTTTACCATTAAAAGACACAGTTCTAATGACTCATTTCTTGAAGAAAAATTCATTGTGAAAGTCGTAAAATATTTGGGATGAATAAGTGTGAAAGAAGGCAAAATTTATGGAATGCATCATAAATGATATTGAAGGAGAATGCATATATTAGATGTTGGAGCTTCTAGACAGATTCTCTATGATATTTATCTGTTCTCTTTATCAAAGAGTAAAAAGATAGGTCTTTTTTCTCCATTTGGGGACATATCTTTGACATTAACTTCCCAGCTCATTTATTTATTTTTTATTTTGCCAAGTACCTATTTAATTTCCAAGAGGTTCTTTCTGGTTCTCTGATTGTTCCATTTTATAACAACCTATACTTCCTTTATGGATGCCATGTCTCATCAAACATATCTGTTAATTATAAGGCAGTTTTACAGTTCCCTTTGTTCACTGCATTATTTGTTTCCTCGGGAGTCTGCTACCAATGAAAATACATTTTCTCAACCTCCTACAATTTGCCAGACACAGCTCCAAGCCCTCTAGGGAAGGAAGCAAAGAGTCGCTGCCCCTGGGGACAGCTTATGTTCTACTTGAGGGAGACAGAAAATGAACTTATAAACAAATAAATAAGATAATTCCAGGTATCAATAACTGTTAGGAGAAATAAACGCAAAACCTGGCTCAGAACCTATAACTCCAACAGGGCTTGGTCAAAAAGCATGGGGAGTAACCATCCAGGACACAGCACAGAGAAATAAACATGGAAATACGAAAAGAGAGGTTGGACATTAACATGATGGATTAAGAAGCTGCTACATATGCTAATTAGGAGTTCCTTTACTTTTCCATATAAATTTTAGAATAATCTTGTCTGTGTATAGGAAAAAAAAATCTTGCTGAAATTTCGATAGAGATTGTGTTAAACCTATATATCAATTTGGGAAGAATTTACAACTTGACTATGTTGATTCTCCTTATCCATGAACATGGACTATTTCTCCACTTAGATTTTCTTTGATTTCCTTCATAAGTGATTTGTAGTTTTCAAAATCAGTCTTCTGTATGTTTTGTCAGATTTAGGCTTAATTTAATTGTTCTGTATTTTGAGCAATTGCAAACGGAATGACATTTAAAATTTTTGTTTTCCATATATTCATTGTGAGGATATAGAAATGAAATTGATTTTGGGGCGTCGATCTTGTATCTTGCAAAATTGCCAAATTTACTTATTAGTTCTGGGAGGTCTTCGGAGATTTTGCAGGGTTAGTATTTATTTAGACATTCACGTCATCTGCAAAGAGAAGTAGTTGTATTTCTTTCTTTCTGATATGTATGCCCTTTATTTTCTGTCTTTATTGCTGTGGCTTAAAATTCAGGATTATGTTAAATAGCAATAGTTGATGTCTTTTGCCAAATTGGGGGATTTTCAGCCATCATTTTTTTGGATACCTTTTCAGCCCCACTCTGTGCCTCTTCCCTTCTGGGGCTGCCATGACACAGACATCACGTCTTTTATTAGAGTCCCACTTATCCTGAGGCTCTGTTCATTATTGTCAGTCTACTCTCTGTTGTTCACTTTGGGTAATTACCCTTGTTCTCTCTCTAACTGCACTAATTCTTTCCACTGGTCTTTGCATTTTTCTGTTAAGCCCAACTACTAAGTTTTTCATTTCAGTTATTATAAATTTCAATTGTAAAATTTCCACTTTGTTTTTCTTTGTTTTCTATTTCTTTGCTGAAAATTACTACTTTTTTTCATTTGTTTCAAGCATGTCCATGATTGCTCATGAAGCATATGATAGCAATGTATATGATATATGATAGCAAATACCAGATAATTCTATTTAAGCATCGGTGTCATTTCAGTTGGTATCTGTCGATGGACTTTTCTTATTCAGTTTGAGATATTCTCAGTTCCCAGTATGATATATATTATTTACTTATTGATCCTTGGCATTTTGGGTACTATTTTTTGAGACTGGATCTTATTTAAATCTCATGTTGATCTCATCATATCATATATATGATATATGATATCATATATCATATGATATAGGATAGCAAATACCAGATAATTCTATTTAAGCATCGGTGTCATTTCAGTTGATATCTGTCGATGGACTTTTCTCATTCAGTTTGAGATAATCTCAGTTCCCAGTATGATATATATTATTTATTTATTGATCCTGGACATTTCGGGTCCTATTTTTTGAGACCGGATCTTATTTAAATCTCGTTTTAGCAGGTCTCTGACGACCCAGCTATGGTGGGTGAATGGGGTGCCATCTTTTTACTCGCAGTTGGGTTTAGAAATCCAGGCTTTCCAGTCAGCCTCCAATGACACCCAGGTGGGAAGATATGCCTCATTAATACATGATGAGGGTGGTAGTCTAGGCTGTCCACATGGTCTCTGCAGACTTTGGTGGAGGGAGGGGGATCTTCATTACTGCTGAGCGGTGGTGAAAGTCCTGACTTCCTACTATGTCTCCCTTGACACCACACTAGTGGGGAGGGGCAGGGGTGCCCCAGTATTGCCAGGTACAGAGGGTCCCCATGTGATATCGATTGGCAGTGTGGAGGGCAGGGGTTGCTAACCTAAAGTCTAGGTTCCCCATTTGACCTTCTCCAAAACTACATGGTAATCACATGACCCATAGTGACACCAAAACAGCTGGAACTTCTCATAACAACCTTCCAAGGGTAAAGGGTAGAGACTTTTCTGGCAATGGTGGAGATGGGGATATAGCTTTTTCTGTGGGGTTTGGCAGGAATAGGGTCGTCGCTGCTTAAAAGTTTTCCGTCTTTCTAGACTGCCTCTTTGGCTAGAGAAAGCAAGCTTTTCTTGGGGGCTTTATTGGTCCCTATTGGTGTTTCCAGGAGCCAGCTTCTCCATTATTCAGTCTGGGATATAATTAGGCAAAATGAAAACATGGAGAACTCAACACCAGGTCATTCCCTGGGGCCTCCAGTCCCTACTTGGTCTGCCTTCTTAGTCTTCTTATGCTTGTTTTATACATAATGTCCAGGAATTTAATTGTACTTAAGGGTAGAGAATGGAGAAAAATATATCTATTCCATCTTCCCAGAAATACAAGTCCCTAGGCTAAATTTTAGCAAGCAAAATCTTGTTATATGCTATCTAAAAGATATACCCAAAACAAAAAGGCACTTAAAGGTTAAACATAAAGAGATTTAGAAATGCATACCAAGCAAGTAGTAGCCAAAATAATCAATATCAAATATAATACAATTTATAGTGGAAATGACTAAGAGATAGAGATAATATTATATAATGATAACAGAAGAAATTCCAGGGACACCTGGATGGCTCAGTTGGTTGAAAGTCTGTCTTCGGCTCGAGTCATGATCCCAGGGTCCTGGGATTGAGTTCCACATCTGGCACCCTGCTCAGCAAGGAGCCTGCTTCTGCCTCTGCCTGCCGCACCCCCCTGTTTGTACTCTTGTGCTCTATCTCTCTCCCTCTCTCTTTCGCTCTCTCTCTCTGGTAAATAAATAAATAAAATCTTTAAAGAAGTCTAATAACAATCGCAAATATCTAATGATACCGACTTGAAAAACAGAAAAGTTGACAGAATTTCACAGCAAAAACTGACACATCCACATTCAGAGATGCCACTAATAAACACTCTGTTTTCAAAAACTGATAGATAAGCATAACAAAAAAAAAAATTTAGAATAGTAGTCGACAAAATGAAAACACTTGATTAATGGATATTTAGAACCCTGCATCCAAATTTAGTGCTTTCCCCTTCCTTTTAATCACACATGGAACATGTGCTTAAGAAGAAAGCATTGCCAACATGCCCAGGAATCTCAGCCAATTTTAAAGAGTGGGTTGAAGACATGATCAATTCATCTGATCAAAACGCAATGAATATAGCAATCAGCAAGCAACACATCCTTCAAAAAGAAAAGAAAGGAAATTCTTTATATTTAGACACCAGAAGACACACTTCTAAATGGCTCATTGCTTGAGAGAAAACCGCCATGACAATCATACAATATTTAGGAGTGAATGACAGTGGAAGAAAGCAAATCTGTAGGGACGAGCAATGGAACTCCTGGATTAATTCTCTGTGGTGCTTAACTGTTTTTTTTTTGTTTTTTTTTTTTTTTATCAAAGGGTAAAGCAATATGTCTTCTGTCTCTCTCTTCTGGGAAATTTCCAGACATAATCTTCAAGTTCCAACTATTAGATTTTTTTGTTTGTATTTTACCAATCACCAATTGAACTTCCAGAAACCCTTTTGTTGTTGTTGTTCCTTAATTGTTCCATTTAAATAGCAGCTTGTTCTCATTTTCTGGCTGCAACATCTTGTTAAGTGTATCTATTACTACTAATTTAAGTGCTGTGGGGGGCGTGGTCTTTTACATTGCTTCATTCGCTGAATCACTTCTTTCCCCAGGAGTCTGTTATGTTTGCTTTCCTAGGTTTCTGTTTTCATACTTAGTTTTCTTCATATGTGTCTTAGCTTGGTTATCTCCAAAAGCAGATCTTGAGACAAGGATTGAGTGCAAGTAGTCCATTTGTTAACTGAGCTGATTCCAGTGTTTAGCTATTACAAATAAAGCTGTGACAAACATCTGTATAGAGGATTTTGTAAGAACATACATTTTCATTCTTAGGGATACATTCCTGAGTGCAATTGCTGAGTTATATAGTAATCGTATGTATAATTCTATAAAGGAACTGTCACGTGGTTTTGGGAGTGGCTAAGCCATTTTACGTTCCCATCAGCAATGCATGAGTGATCCAATTTTTTGCATCCCGACCAGCGTTTGGTGTTGGCACTGCTTTTTATTTTAGCCACTCTGATAGATGTGTACTGATAGCTGTGGTGGTTTTAACTCGCATTTCCCGGACAGCTAAAGATGTTGGACATCTTTTCATGTGCTTGTTTGCCATCCATACATCCTCTTTAGAGAATTTGTTTTTCATGTTTGCTGTCCATTTTCTAATTGAACTGTTTGCTTTTTACTACTAAGTTTTGCTAGTTTTTTCCCCCCATATATTCTCCATACTATTCCTTTGTCAGATGGGTGGTGTGCAAATATTTTCTCCCAATCCCTTTTCATCCTCTTCACATGAGCTTTCACAGAACAAAAAAAATTTGACAGTATATATTTTGTTTTTATCTTTCTAAAAGAGAGATGCAAATGCTATGTAATATTTTGGGAGTTAACTTTTTCTGCTTAATATTTCCATAATTCATCAAATTATAGCCGTATTACCTTTATGTTGACAGCTGTATGATACATTATTGTGTGAATATGCCACAGCTTGTTCGTCCGATCCCTAGGAATGGACATTTGGATTGTTTCCAGGCTTTGGTTGCGTGAACAATGATGTTATGGAAGTCTGATACATATTTTCTTCCGTATATACGAAAGAATTCCTATTGGCATGTGCCTATGAGTGGAATGGTTCACCCATAGAAAGGATTCAACCTTGGGATGGGGCTCAACAACCTTGTCATCTATGGTTGTATGTACCTTACACCCAATCCTTTTTAATCTTTCTCGTGCCTCTCCTATTGACACCTTTGTCATCTCTGTTTTTTCAATTTTTTTTTATTTTCATACTAGTAAAAATTGAAGACATTTGGGGGACTAACAGATGGTGATAAAATGCCTGCTATCTTCTGTTGCTATCATTTAATAAAAGAAACAAAGAATTAGGAAGGCTCTAACTTCAGAATGAAGGACAACTCTTTCCAAGAAAAGACAATTGGTACCTACACTCACATCTAAAAATGAAGATATTTCCATTATTTGAAAACAGAAAAAAGACCATACATTTTTAATTTTAAATTTACACATTTAAAATTTTTAATTTTATGATTTTATACTACATAAGATACAATTTTTTCCTTGATGGAAGTGGGCCAGCGTGTGGCAATATATTGGACAATAGAAAACATACTAGTGATTGAATTTCCAACTTCTTTGGTTAAATAGTTTTTAGCCCAGTCATTGCCAAAAATGGAGTTTCGAATAGAAACCAGTGAAAGATGGAATCAACATTCGAAGTCACCTGTGATCATTAATTTTATGTATCAACTTGCCTGGGCAGCCAGCTGCCTAGATAACTCACTTAAGCATTATTCTAGGTGCCTCTGTGAGGGTGTTTTTGGATGAGTTTAACATTTGAATTGGTAGAATGAATAAAGTAGATTGCCCCCCTCATGTGGGTGGGCCTCACCTAACCAACTGAAGGCCCCAATAGAATCAAAATTCTGACCCTCCCCTTGAGTAACAGGGACCTCCTCTTGCCTAACTGAGCTGGGACATCAGTCTTTTGCTGCCTTTGGATTTGAACTGAAACATTAGCTCTTCCTGGGTCTTGAGACTTAGCCTCCATAATTTTCTGATCTGATGCCTATAAATAAATATGTAAATGTGTACATATATAATTTATATGTATATATAATGATCTATATGTGTATATGTATTTATTATGAAGAATAAATTTGATTTATTATCAAGAATCACATAATTATAGAGGCTGAGAAGTTTCAAGATGAGCAGAGAACCAAGAGAGCTGATGGTGTAAATTCCAGTCTGAAATATACTGAGATACGTAGATATCCTCTTGGTTCTGCTTCTCCGAAAAGCCCTGGCTAATATACCATCTTAAGCCACCTCACTCAATTTGGAACATTCTAGGTGGTCCAGAGAAACAGGGAACACTAGCCCCGTGGTCCTCCTGCCTTTCTTTCCCCAGCAGGCCTGGGAACTGAGAATGAGGGGACAAGGGCTGATATTCCACTAAAGAGGCTACCAGGAAGATCTTTGGGGCTCCCCTACTCCCCATCAGCCCATGAGGTCTGTGAGGCTGGGGTCCTGTCTGCATAATGCAGGGTGCACAGGAATATCTCCTAGAGGCAGCTGGGGGCCTCTAGCAAGCAGAAGGATATTTGGAACCCATTGCTCCATTTGGTGAAGGCTGATTCAGTGACTGCCTCCAAATCATTAGCAATAAGAACATAAGCTTCTGGGGCCCCTGTGTGCCTCAGTGGGTCAAGCGCCCAACTTGTGATTTCAGCTCAGGTCATGATCTCAGGGTCGTGAGATGGAGCCCTGCGTCGTGATCCTTAGGATTCTCTTTCTTTCTCCCTCTCTCTTCCCCCCACCCCCCGCCCATGTATGAACACACGCGTGCTCTCTCTCAAATAAATAAATGCATCTTTTCTTGAAAAAGCACATAAGTGGGACGCCTGGGTGGCTCAGTTGGTTAAGCGGCTGCCTTCGGCTCAGGTCATGATCCCAGGGTCCTGGGATCAAGTCCCACATCGGGCTCCTTGCTCGGCAGGGAGCCTGCTTCTCCCTCTGCCTCTGCCTGCCACTCTGCCTGCTTGTGCTCTCTCTCTCTCTGACAAATAAATAAAATCTCAAAAAAAAAAAAAATCTTAAAAAAAAAAAAAAGAAAAAGCACATAAGCTTCCTTCCGTCATGACTTGGTGTAAATACACACCCATAAATGGAGATACACCTCTGTCTACCTCCTCTTCCCACCTGGGTTGAGCTGGGACCTCCTCTGGCAAACCTCTAACGTCCTGCCTTTTACAGATTACTTCCCATATTATTTTTTTTAGAAACTGTTTTCTCAAATAACTCAAATCCTTTTGCCCCATAACAGTCTATAGCATCATTTAGACTAAGTTTTCAAACAGAGCGTTAAAGTGGTCTCATAGCAACATTACAAAATTATCTCTCAGACTGCCTGATCATTGTCATTTTGGTCCAAGGGAAACCAGGGACATCGCCAAGGGACACGGAGGGCGGGCGGCAAGAAGCGAATCTTCAAGGCCTAATTCCTGGCTCACAGTTCTGAATTTGAAACACCTGACCTGGCTGCATTATTTCAGACAAGCTTAGTTCACACTCTCTCGAATGGTTTTTGCATCCCTTGGTTTAAAAAAAAAAAAAAAACACTAACATCTTTCAGAAGGAGCCCTTGAAACACAAAGCTTCTCAATTCTCCCTTGGTGGGCAGTAATTTTCCTTTTCAGTTTGTGCTATGTGGGGGAAAATCATCACAATTCTAGAAATTACCGTTTTTAAGTGCGAGTACCATGCTGGGTATTAATTGGGGCCCTCTGGACAATGGCCACACCTGGATGCTGGTGGGCGAGGCAAAGACAGCTGTTCTGAGAGTCCGGCTCTCAGGTCCCACTCTGCTGGAAGGAGCAGGTCCAAGGATCTTGGCACTAGGAGGCTATGGGGAATGTGTTCCCAACCTCCATCACTTTTTTATGTTAAAACCATTAGGCACACAAGACTCTGCGTACTCTCAAAACACTTAGGGAAACCTAAGTATAAATTAGTGGCTTTCCTCTTACTTCGTAGAAGATACAACAAGCTTCTAAAAGCTAATTTTCTCACTATTGAGAAAATAGACTAACAGGGATTGCAGAGTCATGGACTCCAGTGACCTTGGGGTCTAGAGAGATGCTAGAACGATGTGGCCAGGTGGCAGACAATGGGTCAGTCCTTAGGTCAGTTGTCACCTATGACCACCAGTACCTTGAGATTTGAACATCTTGAGTCTAAAGTAGCTTGCACCGGCATCACGGTTACCAACCACGCCAGATTCTAGAATCCCGGCCATTTGCATTGTGTCTGAACATTCTCTTGAAAAGCTTTTCCTTGAGGAGGGAAAAGGGCAAACAAAAGCTAGAAGCAGATGGTGTGGTGAAAGGGGTAAGAATGGTGTATTTTCAGGGAGACCGAATGGCAGCCTACACTTTTGCGCTAATGGAGGGATTTTAGGCACGGGTAATAGATGCGGTGGGAAGTAGATGACTTCTGCACGGAGGGGGTGAGGGAGGGGAGCCTATTTAGCGGCTCCCTAAATTCTCTGAATGATCCCCAGTTGCCCACTCTGCTTACGCTAGCTCCAAAGTGTGGTTGGGAGGAAAGAGGTTTTACAGTGCTTCTCAAACATAAGCATGCACAAAAATCACTGGGAGGGCTTGCGAAAACATAGATTCCTGTAGGACTGGGTGGGATTTATGATTCGAAGTCCTACAGGGCTCGCTGACGCTGCTGGTCCATGGACTGCCCTCTGAGGAGCCCCGGAATAGGGGACTTGGGCCATTGCTTACCACTAAATAACTGTGGGCTCTCTCTTTCGCGGACTCACCATGCTCCTCTCCCTCTTTCCTTTCTTCTGCCCTCCCCTGGCTAGAATCTCATATATTTGATTCCAAGCAATTGGAGAAGAGAGAGGAAGCGGGGTGGGGAGGCGGGCAGGACGGCAGGGAGGGAGAAGACACCACCACACTCCTTTCTGGAATGCTGCAACTCATTAGTAGCTTTCACTTCAGGGAGAAGATGGCCGGTGGAGGTCTCTCTACAAAACAACTGAGGTCAGGGTTCATTTCTTCATGGGAAGCTTGTTACTACCAGTGGCTTCTTCCAGAAAGATTAGGTTCTTCACATTCAAAAATATTTTAAGCCCTCTTTTAAAAAAAATCAGAACTGTTGGCAAGACAGAGAAAAGGCAGGATGTCGTCTTGTTTTTAAGAAGTCGCCATGTTTTCATATTAACTAGAGAGCTGGGAAAGGGGAAGCATCCTTATAGGAAAGTCCTGCAAACAACCAAAGAACAAACTGTAGTGTCCCAGGCCTGGGCTGTGAGGAAATTCGGCTCCTGCCCCACAGAGTGGGTGCCAGTAAGGAGAGACAACAACCGCCCAGTGAAGAGTGGGTGACAGCAAGGGGACACAGGGCCTGAGTCAGCCTCAAGGAGGTTCAATGGGGTGGGACGTGTTGTCCAGAGACACACTTTAGGACTTAAGGCACTTGCTCCCTCAGCTGCCGAGACTGTTGACTCTCTCTCCTCTCTGGGATCTGGACTCAGGTCCATGGGGCTACCTCCCCAAAGGTTACATCCCTTCTTGGGGGCAGCCATTTCTAAGAACTGACCAATGCGGGGCTTCAACGCCTGGATCCCCGTGGTGGTAAATTTTATGAGTTGATTTGGCTGGGCCACGATGCCCAGATATTGGGTCAAACATTGTTCTGAATGTTTCTGTGAAGGTGAGGTTTTGGGGGGCGGGGGAAGAGGGATGAGATGAACATTTAAATTGGCAGACTCCCAGTCTGAGAAAAAGCACATTGCCCTCCATAATGTGGGTGGGCCCCATCTAATCAGTTGAAAGCTTATTAGAACAATGACTGACTTTCCCCAAGCAGGAAGGAATTCTGCCAGCAGATTACCTTGGGACTTGAACTGCTCCTGAGCCTCCAATCTGCTGGCCTACCCCACCAGATTTTGGACTTGCCAGCTTCCAAAATGGGGCAAGCCAATTCCTTAAAATCCATCTTTTTTTTTTTTTTTTTATCCCCAGCCTGAGGGGCATATTCCACACCCTATTCTGGGATTCTGAAGTTAGAGTGAGGCCCAAGAGGCCACAGCCCTTGTGGGAGTCATTTCATGCTAAAGTTACATTCTTTCTTCCTGCCTACAAAGAAAGCTCCAGGCGATCTTTCCACCTCCTCACAGTGCATCTCAGAGATTGGAGAGACCCTTCATCTCTCACAACCCACATCAGCCCCAGCAAGGATCTCTGATTGGCTGGGTTATACGAACAGTGTTCTGATTGGCCAGCTTCAGTGTGGGCTCCCACCCCTTGGCGGACAAGGCTCTCCAGAAGCAGCTGGCGTGGAGGAGGGGCAGTTTCCCAAAGAGAGGACCCGGAGACAGACAGAATAAGACTACCTAAGCCTTTGGGACCAGGGAAACTGGCCTATTTTGGAGCAACGGAGCAATTATTTTCTGCTTAATTAGCTCTAGGGTGTGGGCTATGGAAGGCCACACTGGCCAGTCTCCCACAGTTGTCCATTCTGTAGTGCTCTGGCCACAGGTCTGAGGCTGGCTGGGTGAGAGAGCTGAGGACTTCTTTGGCACAGGTCCCAAGGCCTAGATTTGGAGAAAAGAGTGGGAAGGTCCTACTTTGGCTGTGAATCTCATCCAGCTTCTCCAATCTGTTTGATACCAGAGAGTTCTGAACGTGGTGGACTGTCGGTATATCCCAGCCATTGATGATGCTTTGGTTTTCACTTGCGTCATGACCCTCTGTCATCAGGACCCGGATCAGAGAGGGGGTGATTCTTGGGCCCCCACCCCCAAATGTTATTATCAGTCTTTACCACCTCCCCTAGAACAGGGCCATCTGACTTGGCTACCACTCTACGCCCAGCCTCTGGAACCGAGTGGGTGTTCAATATACATACATTACCTAACGAACAAGTTTGGCCAGAAATGCATCCTTCGATTTTGTTTTCCTTCTTAATGGTGACACGTTGACAAACATTGCAAGCAAAGCGTTTAGCCCACTGGAAATAAAAGGCATACCTTGCTGCTGCCAGAAATTCTTTGCAAAGTTCCCCTTGCCAGAGAGCCCTGTGTGGGAGTTTTCTGCAAAGCAATAAATAATAACTTACACCCACCCTCCACAGGCACATTTCATTTTATTGGCTAAATATAAACGGGTAACTGCAGGCTTCTTCAGAGAGGCCCACGCTGTATCCCTCCACCTCCCTTAGATGGGGTTGTGCCCCTCGGCCACCTGCTTCCTCCCTCCCCGGAAACAGCCCCTATGGGACCACCACTCCCCACCGCCACCCCCGCCCCCGGGACTCCTGGGGCAGAAGGAGGACGGTTCTGTCAGCTGCCAACATGCCGTCCCTTTATCTCATCCTGTAGATAACATCAGTCCTTAACACAGAAGGGCTGCGTCTCAGAAGATCCCTCAGGGGTGACTCAAATTCCAAGTCCCCAGAAATGAGGCAGAGCGGAAAAGAGCATTTCCCATAGAGACAGCCCTGCTCCTCCACGAAAGGAAAACCCCTCCGGCTCTGGTGGTGGTTCTTCTGTCACGTCCGGAAAAGCACCTCTTTCATCTCTTAAGTTTCAGCTTTCCAGATTTATTCTCAGGGAAGTTCCCCGTTACCGCCCCCTTCCTCCTGTGGAACAGCGCCTGAGTACCCCTAGGCTCATGACCTTGGCACATGATCCTTGGAATCGGTGGAATGTGTGATTCCCCCACCAGACTTGGAGAACATCGTGAACAGAAACCATTCTTATTTATCTTTAAATCCCCAGAGCCTAATACACAGCAGACCCTCCATAAACATGCTTTAAATGAATGGTGTTTGTGTACACGCATACGTGCATAAATGAATACTCTGCCTCATGTTCTTTATATCCGTTCTATTGTGGACTCATCATATCAAGTCTACAAATAGGAATGCTTGTCCCTGTTATAGCCCCATGATTTAGAAGGAAAAATTGAGATCAAAGATATTAAACTGCTTGTGTGAGTTCACCTAGCAAGTGAATGGCGGAATCAGGATTTGAACCCTGGGGAGTCTGGTTTCAAAACCGATTCCTCTTCCCATCTCTCAAGACACCTTCCAGCCGATTGAAAGTTCTATGGCTCCAAACCCTACCCAGGGGACAGTGACCTTCTCGGAGCATTGTTTTTCTACAGGTTCACCTGAACATCTGCTGGCAAGACTTGAAAGAGGAAGAAGTGAAGATGATGGGGAGGGGTAATGGATGGGTGAGAAGCTGACCAAGTCCTCCCAGTTCTTGTCAGCCTGTTTTCAGATGCCAGTCCTGAGTGAAGCTGAATCGAGTTGATTATTGAACCACATGCTGCCGGGATTACCAGTTATTTCATTCCCTCCAATGGTCAGGAGAGAGGCCAGTCTTCTAGAGAAATGAAAACAGTCTGATGGAGGAATGTGGGAAGGAAAGAGATTCAAAACACTCTCTCCGATCCAAAAAAGCACATGCTGTAAGAAAAAGAGGATTGAGTAAGAAGCAAAGATGTCTCCATTTTAAAACCACTTAGCTTGGACCCTGCTCTCTAGTCTACACCACTGCCACCTCCATTAAAAAAAAGAAAAAAGTTTTTAATTGACATACAAGATTTTTTTAAAGTATATTTTACTCTACTTGACAGATAAGCTAATCTTTCCAACATAAAATGAATCATTTGGAGGTTCCTTTGCATTCTTTGCAAATTGAAATCTCAAGAGCATGAGCCAAACTTCAAAGGATAACAAAAACTAATGTAGAGAGAACAGGTTCTAACACTCTATTTCCGCTGCTCCCTCCAACACCCGCGGTAGGTATATCTAACTGATCACAGCACTGAACTCACGTGAGGCCCCAGAACCATGCTCTACACACCTTGCTGTAGGGGGACTCTGGTAATCTGTTAGAATATGACACCAGAGGATCATCCTGCCATTCCTGGAAGTGAGACACATGTCGACTTAGGAACTAGGGTGCCCGTGTTCTAGCTGCAATTTTCATCGAACGGTTATATGATGAGAAACGAGTAATTGACCTTATCTGGCATCGTTGTTTTCATACATGAAATAGAGTTCGTAATAGCTGTACCAAAATTGGTTCGGGGAAGTAGATGGCCCCAAACTGCAAGAATGATGGAAAAATATATACAATGGGGGAATGAGTCTATCACATCCCAGAAAATGAGACTGAGGTCACTTGATTAAAAACATTGACTAGAAAGTTGATGGTAGCCAATCTGGGAAGGAAAGAAGATTGTAAGCAACATCAACCAAAAACACAGGCAGAGAATAAACTCCAGGGAAGTGGAAGAGTTAGAGAGCTCCAAGCAAAAAATTAATAGACCCAAGGAATGAACTTGGGTTCTCGAGTGTTTGTCAGTGTAATTATTTGGGGAAGAAGGTGTTTGGGCTTCCTAGGGCTTCCATAAGTACCACAAATTAGATGACTTAAGCCACAGAAATTTTCTTTTGCCTCACAGATCTGGAGGCTAGAAGTTCAAGATCCAAGTATCAGCATGGTTGGTTCCTTCTGAGATCTGTGAGGTAGAATCTATTCCATGTCTCTGCCCCAGCTTCTGGAAGCTAGCTGGTAATCTTGTCCACTGACTTATAGAAACGTCACCCTGATCTCTGTCTTCATCTTTTTTTTTTCTTTAAAGATTTTTATTTATTTATTTGTCAGAGAGAGAGATCACAAGTAGGCAGAGAGGCTGGCAGAGAGAGAGGGGGAAGGAGGCTCCCTGCTGAGCAGAGAGCCCGATGCGGGGCTCGATCCCAGGACCCTGAGATCACGACCTGAGCTGAAGGCAGAGGCTTTAACCCACTGAGCCACCCAGGCGCCTCACTCTGTCTTCATCTTGATGTTCTGCCTGTGTGCGCATGTGTATCCAAATGTCCCCTTTTTAAAAGGACACTAGTCCTATTGGATTAGGGCCCACCCTAATGACCTCATTGTGACTAATTACATCTGCAATGACCCTATTTCCAAGTGAGATCCCATTCTGAGGTGCTGGAGGTTTGAGCTCCAATGTATGGATTCTGGATGGTCACAGTTCAGCCCGTAAGAAGGAGGTATCATCAGAGCCACTCGGTAGCTAGGCCCTTCCTCCCCTCCCCTGCCCCCAACATCTGGGTGCCTACTCCTACACCAGAACAGGACATTGCACAGGACAGCCAGAGGAAGCAGAGTCACAGGGGGTTACTTACCCCTGAGACAGATGGGGAGCCCCCCTCCCACGAAACAATCTTTTAGCAGAACCCACCCAGGAGTGAGTCCTGTCTTCCCTTTTACACAATCACCAGTGGAAGCCTATTAATCACAGGAAGAATTTTAGAAAATAAAAACCAGCCATCTAATTATAACAGTAATCATGGATGGAGACAAGCAAGGTTTATTCCAAGCATGCGATGATGGCTCAACCATTTGAAATTTACCAATATAATTAGGTAACATACAAGGGTGGGAGACAGAATCTATAAATAGCTCAATAGATGCATGTGATCAATTGCATTCCTCTTCCCAGTTTTCCATCCTTCCCTGTATCTACACTTTCTGCCATCTGACTTTGAGTTCCTTTCTCCAGAGGTGGAGTATACCTCCCCACCTTCACTGTTGTTGGGCTTTGCCATGTGACTTGCTTTCACCAATGAGAATTGGGTGGAAGTGGGCGTGTCCCAAGCCTAGCTCTTTTGTGGTATCTTTTGCTTCTGCTCATCCCCTCTTCTGCTTCTGCCATCATCATAGAACATGCCCTGGTCCGGGAAGGATAAGAGACGTTTGAAACAGTCTGGATTTAACCTGAAGCTTGTTACCAAGCCAGTCAAGCTAATTAGCCAAATCCTAGTCAACCCAGAAATGTGTAAGTACTAATTATTGTACTAATCTACTGAGTATGGGGTGATTGTTACACAGTGTTATTGTGGCAATAGTGAACAGATACAATGCAGGAAAGGCCGTTAGTAAAATTCAGCACTGGTCTCTGATCTAAAAGAGAACTCCCCACACAACTGCCTGCAAATTGCTTTCACCTAATAGCAGATAAAAAGCTTCCTTAATCTAGAAAATTAAAAAAAAAATTTTGGGGGGAAAAAACTTGAAACAAGCTGAATGGTAAAACATTAGAAATGGTCACATAAAAGTCAGGAACAAGACAGAGATGCTAGCTTTCAAGGATGTTTTGCAATAATAGGTCCTAGACAAAGAATAAAACAAAACAAAAAAAATAAGAGGTATAAATATTGGAAGAAAAGTGAGAAAAATGCCCTCATTTACAACAATACAGCTGTTCGTCTAACAAATATAAATCCACCAAAACTTTTTAGAACTAACCTTCAGTAAATGATCAGACACAAGATCAGTAGATGACATTCAAAAATTTTCTTCTATATAAACAAAAACCAAATAAAAAATTAGAAAATATAATGGTAAAAAAAAAAAATCCCATGTATTACATAACCAAAAAAAAAAAAGCAGTGATTACTTTTCTCCACAATGCTCATGGATACATAAAGATTCAGTACTGATGGCAATGCCTTCCCAGATTGATCGCTCGGTTCAGTTTGCTCCCACCCACGGCCCCAGGATTCTAGTTCCTTTTTAGAGTACCCAACAAGCCAATTCCAAAACCATTACAAAGAACATGTGTGCAAAATGCCAAAGTAATGAATATACTGGGGAGAGGGGGGAAGGAGTCATACATATCCCAAAATGTATTTAAGAAAAAATTTTTTAAGATTTATTTTATTTATTTTAGACAGATAGAATGCAAGCAGGAGGGGCAGAGGGAGAGGGAGGGAGACTCTCAAGCCGACTCCGGGCTAGCACAGGGCCCGATGTAGTGCTCCATCTCACAGCCTGAGCCGAAACCAAGAGTTGGACGATTACTGGACTGCCACACCCAGGTGCCCCTAAGAAAATTTTTAGTTCTAATGCTACAGTAAAAAAAAAAATGAAGGTAAAATTAAAATATTCAGATAAAAATAAGCTTAGAGCATGAACTACGCACAGATCCTTCTTAAAGGACTTTCTCAAGGACATGCTTCCAATAGAAGGACCATGATCCCTGGAGGAAGGCCTGAGATGTACGGAGTACAAGGAAAGCAAGAAAAATACATGAGCAAATCTAAGCAGAAACTGATTCAGAAAACAATAATCATATTAATGCGTGAGTTGTGTGTGCCAAAGTACTAAATACAGAACTAAAATTCTGAATATAAATTGCAAGTAGAGAGGTAGGCATCAAAATTAAAGCACTGAAAACTTACTGGAGGGCCCAGAAGGAGAGTAAAATTCTTGATTGGGAATTCATTGAATTAAATGTGCATGTTAAAATTTCAGTAACAAAGATAAAATAATGGAATAAAGCATATAACTTCAAAACCGAGATGAAAAAATTTCAAGAAGGAGAAATAAAAACCTGTCCCAACCCAAAAGCTGACAAGAAAGGGAAAAAAAAAAACAAAACAGAAAAAGTAGAAGAAATAAAATGTCCAAAATAAAATGGTCAAAAAATGCAGTTATATCAAGAATAACAATAAAGAATATAAAGTAGAAAGCTCTTATGAAAAAGCAAAGCTGGAATCTTTTCCGCTCCAACCACATTTTATTTACACTAAATGTATAAGGCACAGAAAGACTGGAAGGAAAGAGATAGAAGCAAATACCAGGCAAATAGCAACTACAGAATGTTAGTGTTGCTTTATTAATACCAAACGCAATAGAGTTCGATGCAGATAATCTTCCTGGAAATAGACAGGCTTAGTGTGTATTAATGTAAGAAGAGAAAAACAGTCTAAATTTGAATGCCTCTACACCAAAGCTTCAAACTGGGCATCCTCGTGATGCATTTTTATGCCATTAACTGAAAGAGCAACCTTAATAACACAACTCAGTGTGACTTTTCCTCCTTAACACACCCCCGCCTCCCCAGGCCCCGCTTCCCTGGGAACGTCTCCAAATAAGCCACCTGCACACCAGCGGATGCAGGCTCTGCTTCAGGGGATCGGGCAGGCAGAATCCGCATGGGCGGGTGTTTCGGGAAATGTTCCTGAGGAGGTAGGACGCAGCCCGGAGAAGTTTGCACGGGGTCTGGGAAGGGGAAGGAAGAGGATCAGAGCACACACCGGAGCCTAGGCCCTGGGAACAGGCCTCAGGCAGCTGGAGAAACAGTCAGAGTTGGAGGATGTTTGGGGAAAAGGCGGGGGGTGGGGCGGGGGTTGCCCAGAAAAGGAGAAGGGCCACAGAGACTGCCCTTGGCATCCTCCTCTCCCGTCAACTTTGGTCTCCCTGAGGCCCTGGCAGAAATTCCACCCTGCGCTCTCTCTCTGGCTCCCACCCCACCTCGCATTCCAGCAAAAGTTCAGTCTGGGGCAGAAATACAACCCTGGCTTTTGGGCCCAGGTATCGCCAAATCAGAGGCCTCTTCTAAAAACCTGACGGTGTGTTTCAGTTTGTGGACAAAGACCACTGGAGTCCCTGGGCAGCCGACACAAACCACCAGCGAACTCTCCCAGGCGAAAGACCCAGCCCCCGGTCCCTGCCTTTCTCAAGCAGCCTCCGTGGGAGGAAGGTCTTGGGCCCAGAGGCGTGGGTTCTAGCCCCAGCTGCAGATGGCCTCCTGGCTTGGTGGCCTCGGGATCGTCCCTGGCCCCCTCTTGGCCACGATTTCCCAGCTATGTAGGGGGAATAAGAGGACTCAGTCCCCTCCTTATCCCGTGGGTTTGCTCGTGTGAAGGCACACCATGGATGCTGGGGTTTGAAGTGAATACAAAATGCTCGGTCGGGAACCTCAATATATATCCTGAGGTTCCTTTTTCCCTTTGATGGATGCTCATTTGATGTCCCATTGTATGCTCGGCACGGTGGGAAAGTCCAATGCCAAGGCCACCCAACCAGGAGCCTGTAGATGCCCCTCTTTTCACCTTAACAATTGGCTGGTTGCTTGCCCCACCCGTCCTTCCATCCTTTCCTCAAGCTCTCTCGGGCAACCTTGACTCCACCACGCCCCTCGCCCAGGACGCTGACTTACCTTCCTTCCTGCCGGGCTCTCCTCCTCCACTGGCTCTTTCTTACCTCGCATCCCCTCGGTGCCCTCCTGTTTTTCTTATTCTAAACAAAAGTCCGTCTTTACTGTTTCTTTGTCACATCTGTCCCCAGCACTGTCGACCAAGCGATGCTCTCAGCCCTCAGCTCAGTCCAGACCGGGAGACTGCACACTTTTTCGGCCAAGGGTCAGAGAGTGAATATTTTAGGCGTTGCAAGCCCGGTGGCCACTGTCACAACAACCCGGCCTGGCATGGTCGCGCACAGGCGGCCATGGACGACACATCAGCATGTGGGCGTGTCTGTGTCCCAATAAAACTTTATAAAGACAGGCTGGACGTGGCCCCCAGGCTGTGGTCTGGGGACTCCAGACCTTCTTAACTGTTAATCACCTGGGCATCTTGTTACGATGCAGCCTCTGATTCTGCAGGTCTGGGGGAGGGTCTCCGTCTCTTACCAGCTCCCAGGTGAGGCTGAGGAAGCTGGTCTCAGGACTGGGGCTCTTGCTGACTTCTGTGACAGGTGCGGCTGCCTCAGCTGCCCTCCCAAGCCCCTTGTCCCTTGCTGCCTTCCAAGAGAGGGGCTGGAAAAGCCAAATAAGCACCTTCTCATCTTCCCTTGTGGCCGGAGTGTCCCTGGGGACCAGTTCTGGCCAATATGAGGAAAGCAAAAACGTGGAGGTCTTTCAAGAGGTTTGTGAATCTCACCGTTCTCTCTGTTCTAGGTTCTCGATAATCTGAGAGCTAAGACAAAGGAATGGTATGTGAAGGCTTGGACTATGCCCTTATCACTTAGAAAGGCTGTTACTGTGGAAAGCACAGTTTACTGGGAAATGGGCCTGATGTCTGAATTGTGGGAAAAAAGCAGACTTACGTAGCCCACATGAACTGGGACCGACGTCCCCATCTGGGTGGAGAGATGGGGGTCAGACTGATGGCCCAGAGGAGCAGAAGAGAACTTGTACCTGCAGACAGGCTCCCTCCCTGGTGGAACACTAGAGGTTACTCTTCCCACATTTAGCCACCGGCCACATTCCACTTCCCCTGGGATGGGGTAAGTAAAGGGCAGAGAGAAGCTGGAAACAGATCACAAGTAATGAAAGCATTTCAAGGGAGACAACCCCATCACTCCCTCTCCGGTGTTGCTACCTTTTAGTTCTATTAAGATATTGGGGGCTTAACTATTAAATCTTTAATTAGGAGGAGGCATGTAGTCTAATAGGGAAACCCTGCACCCACCGTCATGAGATTGTAGCAACCACTTTTCTCATGAGACTAGAACAACCCCTTCTTTGCCTTGGTATTTGCTTGTGAACACAAGTGGAGAATTTCCATTTTCGCCCACAAGGGTCTGAGATGTGTTCGGCAGACTACATTAATTAAACCCCAAGTTTTTTCTGGATATGGAACCCCAAATTCATCCTCTATTTTATTTATAACTCAAATTATATCCAGTCATGTTGTCCGCATAACTAATCAAGAGTTCGTGAATTCATTCATCCAATAAATATTTAATGAGCACTTTGTTCCAGTCTGTGTTCTGAGTGCTGAAGATACAAGAGTGAAGGAGGAGGAACATGCGTGTCCTTGTGCAGTCAGGTTCCAGCAAGGGTTATAGACGAGAAATAATCAGCATAGCGGCACCTGGGTGGCTCAGTGGGTTAAGCCTCTGCCTTTGGCTCAGGTCATGATCTCAGGGTCCTGGGATCGAGCCCTGCATCCCGCTCTCTGCTCAGCAGGGAGCCTGCTTCCCCCTCTCTTTCTGCCTGCCTCTCTGCCTATTTGTGATCTCTCTCTCTGTCAAATAAATAAATAAAATCTTTAAAAAAAAAGAAATAATAAGCATGTAGATAAGTTTATTACCTGTTTGATGGTGGAAAGCATCATGGAAAAAAGAAAAAATAGAGCAGGGAAGGGGGACCAGGAATGCTGGGGTGGAGTGGGGTGGGGGGCGTGGGGGGGAATGCTATAGCAGGAAAGGTAGTCAGGGTATATACTGGAATTAAAATTAAATTAAATTTAAAAAAATTTTAAAGGTAGCCAGCATGGGTCTCCTCAGGAAGATTACATTGAGCAATTACTTGGCATGAGGAATTAGCAATCTAGATAATTAGAGAAATGCATCCTGTACAGGGGACAGTCGTTGCAAAGGCCCTGGGGTACAAGTAGGTTTGGCCTGTTTGGTGAGGAGCAGATTGGCTGGAGCGGAGTGACCAGAAGAAAGGGATGAGAGAGAGAATGCAGGGTCACATCACAAGGGGTGGAAATGACCCCAAAGAGGAGGCTCTTTGCAGGGTGAGAGAAGATGATGGCTTGGACCAAGGCGATAGCAATCAAGGAGGGGAGAAGAGGTCGAATCCTGGATAAATTCTCAAGGTAGAACCAGTAGGATTTCTTGGCAAGCTGGGTATGTGAAAGAAGAAGTAAGGACTCCACGGTCATCCTTGCACTGAGATTAAATGGTAATATTAAGATACGTCAGGACTATCAGAGTGAGGAGCCTCACTAACTCTTCACAGAACAACAATGATTTGAATGGAAAAAAATTTTTTTAAATATTTCCAGTCTCTAGAATCATCTTAAGGGCATACAGCAAGTGGAGACACATTCGTTGAAGAAAATCGATGAAATCTCAGAAGGACAGCAGGAGTCTACGGTATTCGAGCCATGACCTGCTCCCTCCTCCTTCCCCAGCTCTGAGTGTTGGAGACTCCCCTGCAGGTGAGTATGGCCAAGAAGACAGGGACTCCCTTTCCCCTCAGCTCCCAGCCTCGGGCTACAGTTTCTCTCCAAGAAGGGCAAGGCTCCAGGGTTCCCCCGGCCCCCTGACCTGGGTGGGTGGAGCTGGAGGAACCGAAGCCCGCTTCCCCTCCCCCCCAGTCTCTGTATGGTGGAAGCTCTCCTCCAGGTACAGCAGGCTGAACGTCCCGAGACCCCGTCCCTCCTGCCCCAGCTCGTTCACGTGGACGTGCCATGCTGATGGAGGACGGCTAAGACGACGAGAAGCTACCACCTCCTCCGTGATGCTCTTCCAGAGCAAGAGTGTGTCACTCCCGGAGAAGAGGGCCATTGTCCTCCCTGGGGAAGAGACAGACCAGAAGGAGGAAGAGCCCCACAGCACTGCCCGGAGGGCACTGACTTTATTTGGAAGAGAATGTGGAGAATTCCTTGCTTACCGCCGTTGTGGAAAACCCAGAGATCTTGGTGAGGGGAGACTGAGAGTGGACCGGCGACTCCATAATACGGGTAGCAGCCACCAGTGAAGTGGCAGAGGGACCGAGAGCTGAACAAAAAGAAAGCGGATAAAAGACAGCTAAGAAGAACACTCCCGGGGTCGCAACTGACCCGGGGTGTCAGGCAGGCGGTGCACCTGCGGGGGTCTGCACGTACTCGGGAGCGATGGAAGCTGGCCATGGGCTCAGACGCGTAAACTGCCCCGCATCACGCACAGATTCATCAACACGGGGCAGAAGTCTCTCAGCACGGGAGTTCCAGCACAGCCTCTGATGAAACGCTGGCCAAAACAATGAGCTCCTCGAACCCTGGGGGAACTCCCGGGAAGCCAGGAGTCAAGAGAAAACCCATCCCTTAGAAGTCTTGACAAATGCGTGCAAGGCAAGGCTGTACCCTCTCGGGAGTGATGGAGAAGGACTTCCAAGCTAGCCCCTGGCTGAAGGTGGGCCCACTACACAAAGTCCCTGAGCTGTGATAGTAACGTCCAAGCTACACACACACACACACACACACACACACACACACACACACACACACACACACACACACCCTAACTGGCTAGAGAACCCTAAGCATAATCTTTGACCACTAAATACCTTCTGTGGATTCTGGGGTGACCCCTAGGTAGCCAGAAGAACAAATCTGAGCAGGGACATGGACGGCTGCACACAGCCAGGGAAATAGACTTCACAAAATTAGTTCAGTCAAGTCACTCAACAAATAAACATCAAGCAAACAACAGCAGTGATAACCCCAGGGGGGATGGGGGAAGGGGGGAGTCAGTAGCCAGAGTTGCTACAATGTATTACCTAAAACGTACTGAAGCTAGTGACACTAAACTGAAATTCATATCCATACTGAAAAATAAAAAGCACCAGTAAAGATAATCGTGGAGATAAACCGTAAAAGATGGCATAAGGGTATATTTCTTCTCTTGTCTGTAGCTGATAGAAAGAGTGATTGTATAAAATAATATGGATACAGTTGTATTATTGGAACTGTGAAGTATAGAAATGTAATGTATTTGAGGGGTTTCTGGTGGCTCAATCTGTTAAGCATCTGCCTTCCGCTCAGATCATGATCCCAGGGGTCCTGGGATCGACTCCCAATTCCCGCTCCCTGCTCAGCAGGGAGTCTGTTCTCCCTCTCTCTCCTCTCCCTCTGCCCCTTCCCCCCATTCCCGCTCTCTCTCTCTTTCTCTCTCTCTCTCAAATAAATAAAAAGTCTTTAAAAAAAACCAGGAACGTAATGTATTTGATAGTAACAGCAAAAAGAAGGCAGATGGGAGCAAAGACACACTGAAGTAAAGAAATTAATCAAACTAGATGGTAACTGGCATCCATAGGATTGAATGAAGAAAACTGGAAATGGAAAATAAGATTAATTTAATAAACTCTGGATATATATTAATTTTCCTTTCTTCTCTTAGCTTCTATAAAAGACATGCAGTTATGTAAATCAATAATTATAGCAATGTGTTTCTGGGTTTGTAACATATATAGATATAATATTTGTAGCAATAATAGAATAAAAGGGGGAAGGGTATGGAGTTGTACAGGAGAAAAGTTTGGGATTTAATTGAAATTATGCTAGTAAAATCTGAAGTAAATCTGATAAGGAAGCTGTATATTGTAAACCTTAGAGTCATCGCTGTGACAATAACTTTAAAAATAGAACATGAGGCGCCTGGGTGACTCAGTCGGTTAAGCATCTGACTCTTGATTTCGGCTCAGGTCATGATCTCAGGTCATGAGATCGATCCCTGTGGACCCGCTTAAGATCCTCTCTCTCTCCCTCTCCTTCTGTCCCTCCCTGCCCCCCTCCCTCTTCCCCTGCTTGCAGGCTCTCTCTCTCTCTCTCTAAAAAATAAAGAAAGGAAGGAAGGGAGGGAGAGAAGGAGAGAAGGAGGAAGGAAGGGAGGAGAGGAGGAAGGAAGGAAGAAAATAGAGTTAAGCAGTCATTAAACTAATTAAACTCTATTCTAGGGGCGCCTGGGTGGCTCAGTCATTGGGCGTCTGCCTTCGGCTCGGGTCGTGATCCCAGGGTCCTGGGATCGAGCCCTGCATCGGCCTCCCCGCTCTGCAGGAAGCCTGCTTCTCTCTCTCCCCTTCCCTCTGCTTGTGTTCCCTCTCTCTCTGTGTCTCTCTCTCTGTCAAATAAATTTTAAAAAAATAAAAAATAAATTCTGTTCTAGAAAATATCCACTTACTACAGAAGAAGACAGTAAAGGAGGAACAGAGGGGGACAAAAAAGAATGAGGCATAGAAAACAAAAAGCTAAGTTGCAGTTATAAATATAAACGTGTCAATAATGACACCAAATATAAGTGAACTAAACTATCCAATCTAAAGGAAGAGATTGTGGAAAAAAGCCAGCTCCAACTACGTACTGGCTCCAAGAGACACACTTTATTTTTTTAACTGCTTTTGTTTAGATTTCATACACATAAAAAATGTTATCATTTTAATGACTTTTCAGTGTACAATTCAGTGGCATTAAGTATACTTACATTATTGGGCAACCATCCATCTCCAAAATATTCTCATCATTTCAAACACAAACTCTAAACCTATTAAATAATAACTCTCCATTCCTCCCTCTCCCCAGCAACCACGACTCTACTTCCTGTCTGCAGATTTGACTACTCTAGGTCCCTCACATAAGGGAATTGTACAGTATTTGTCCTTTGGTCTGGCTTATTTCACTAAGCATAATATTTTCAAGGTTCGTCCATGTTGTAGCATATTATCAGAATTGCACTCCATTTTACAGCTGAATAATATTCCGTTCCTTGGGGGGAGGGTGGTACTTAGCTATTGATTTACTTATTCCATTTTATTGAGGTACAATGGACAAAGAAAATGGTGTATATTTAAAATGCACATGGGGCACCTGAGTGGCTCAGTCATTAAGCATCTGCCTTCGGCTCAGGTCATGATCCCAGGGTCCTGGGATCGAGCCCCGCTTTGGGCTCCCTGCTCAGCAGGAAGCCTGTTTCTCCATCTCCCACTCTCCCGCTTGTGTTCCCTCTCTCTCTGTCTCTCTCTCTGTCAAATAAATAAATAAAATCTTAAAAATAAAAATAAATAAAATGCACATGACAATTTGAATTATGTATACTTGATGAAATTATTACCATAATCTTGTTAATTAACACATCCATTACCCACTAAAACATACTTAGGCTTTGTTTTTGTTTTTGTTTTGTTTACATGTTGGTGCGAATCCTTAAGGTCTTCTCTCAGCAAATTTCAAGCACACAACGCAGTATCATTGACCATAGTCATCATTAGATCCCCAGAGTTTATCCCACTTATAACAGAAAGCTTATTCCTTCTAACCAGCATCTCCCCATCTTCCAATCAAAATTACCCTCACCCCTGGTAACCACCTTTCTACTCTCTTATTTCTGATTTCAACCTTTGTGTTTTTTTGAGATTTTACATATAAATAAGATCATACAGTATTTGTCTTTGTCACGGTAATTTCACCATGGGGAGAGAAGAGTCCTAACAAATGGTACTGAGATCACTGGAATCCACATGGAGAAAAATGTATTACACAAGAATTAACTCGAATTGAGGCGGTCATACACCTAGATGAAAGAGCTGAAGTTGTAAAAATCTTAGAAGAAATCATAGTTGTAAACCTCATGATCTTGGGTTATGACTTCGTAGATATGACGCCAAAACACAAGTAATGACCGAAAAAAATACATAAATCGGACTACAGCAATTTGGTGCTGCACATAAATGCTGTGCCAATTAAGTGAAAAGATAATCCATGGAATGGGAAAAGATATTAGCAAATCGTATATCTAAGAAGAAATATATCGAGTATACATAAAAAAAAAACTCAATACCAAAAAGACAACCCAATCTAAAAATGGGTGGAGGATTTGAAGATATATTTCTCCAAAGAAGATATACAAAAGGCCAACAAGCCCTTGAAAAGATGCTCTACATCATTAGTTGTTAGAAATGCGAATCAAAACTATAATGAAACACCACTTCATACCCCCCAGCATGGCTGCAATCAAAAAGACAGGTAATAACAAGTGTTGGCAAAGATGTGGAGAATTTGGAATCCTTGTGCCTTGTTGGTGGAAATTTTAAATCATTCAGTCAGGTTGGAAACAGTTTGTCCCTCAAAATGTTGAACACAGGGTTACCATATTCCCACCATAATTCCACTCCAGGCTTATAATCAAGAGAAATGAAAACAGACAGCCAAACAAAAAATCGTACGTGAATGTTCACAGCGGCATTATTCGTGATAGTCAAAAAGTGGAAACAACCCAACGACGAATGAATAGGTAAGCAAAATATAGTATAGCCAAGCGATGGAATGTTACTCAGCAATAAAAAGAAATAAATATGATATATACCACAAAAAATGGATGAACTTTGAGAATATGCTAAGTGAAAGAAGCCAGTCACAAAATACCACATGTTACATGATTCTATTTATTTAACATGTCCAGAATAGGAAAGTCTATAGAGCCAGAAAATAAATTAGTGGATGCCTTGGGCTGGGGAGAGGGTGTGGGGAATTGGGGAGTGACTGCTAACGGGCATGAGATGTCTTTCCGAGGTGAGGAATACAATCTAAATTGACATGATGTTTGTGGTTGCACCACCCTGTGAATAAACTAAAATTCACTAAATTGTACACATTAAGTGGGTGGTAACTATAGTGCATGTATTTGATCTCATTAAAGAGGTTTTTAAATATTCATATGAAGATGCTCCAATACTTTAATGCATAGACACTCCAATAGTAAAATGCTAACCTACGGTGATGCTCTGAAGTTGAGAATATTTCTTCAAATATTCATTATATCCAGCCCTCCACCTTACCTGAATTCCAGTCCACCCATCTGGATTTCCTGTCGGCCCCTGATGCTCACAAATTCCCCTCAAATCTGGTCCTCCTCCTGGGTGCCCCTCCCTGATGACAGCATTGCCATTTCTGCAGGCTTCTAGACTGAAAATCTCAGTACCACCCTTGACTCCTACAGCTCCCTCGTTCCTAATTCCAAGTGATGTCACTTCTGCCCAAGTTAACCCATTCCCTGCCGCCCCTCCATGCCAGCTGCTGCTGCCTTAGTTCAGACCCTCGGTCTTGCTCCTGCATTAGTGATGACCTCTAGCTTCTCCCACTAACCGGCACCAATGCCAGGTTCATACCCCCTGGGAAGAATGCCAGTCACACCAAAGCTCAGCAGCAATCAGTGGCTCCCTGTGCTTAGTGAATCAAGTCCAAACGCTTCTGGAAATTCAGGACTTTCTAGGTGTTCTTTCCCCCCAAACTGTCTTCATCTGTCCCTGATGATTCCCTTCACAAATACTCTATATTAAAAACCATCTGCTGTCCCCTTAGAGTGGCACTAAACGTCCCCCACTTCCTTGCCTTTGCCCATGCTGTTCCCCTCCACCTTACTTGTCCTTGTCTATGAATGTCCAGATGTCTGGTCGGGCTCCTCCAAGAAATTCCTCCCAAGCTGGTGGCCGCATCCCTTTCTTTTAAACTGTCCTCACATTCTATCATATGCCAGTCATGCTGCAGGCAATGGTCCATCAGATCGTGTAACTCTCTAGGTGCTTTACCTCTTGCATTGCTATCTCTAACCTTCTTAATCGCTTCTCGGCCTTTTGGCTAAGATCAGGTGGAACCTTGTTCCTCACCTCCCCTCTTCTCTTCCTTCAATACTGCAACGAGTCTTTTCATGGCATTCTTAAGGGTCTAATCTGTGCTCAACTTACAATTCTCAGGGCTTAGCAGAGGACCAGACACTAAGTAGGGACTCAGTAAGTATCTGCGGACACAAAGCAGGGAGAAAACACAGAAATTGTACTTCCTGGCTGTATGGAACTTACGATCTCACGTGGAAGCTAGGCATATATTCTGATGCAAGACATGATGCGGGAAGTGTACGATCAATGTGTCCCCGAGTGCCGTGGAGCCCAAAGGTGATATTTAACACAACTGAGAGGAACGAGAAGAGGCTACTGATTGCGGTGAGTGAGATTCTAGTAGATGGATTTGGGATGGAAAGCTTTACAGATTAAGGGAAGAGTATCAACACTACCCAAGTAGAAAAGTGTCAAACACATTTGCAAGTGGTGAACTGGGAGATAGGATTGATGAGTAGGGTGCATGCCCAGTTGAAAGGGGAAGGGGTGCTATAGCTGGAGATGAGCCTTGAAAATTACGCTGGAGACAGATCGTGGAGAGTGATGGACTCCGGGCTGGAGAATTTGGATTTTACCCTGAAGATATTTCGTTGAGCAATGAAAGAGCTCGGGGGCTAAAGGGGGCTGAAAGGCCACTTCCTATAATAATGAATAGTCAGAAGCTGATTTACCTGATTTGTAAATCTGACTGTTCAGCTACAAATGCCTTGAAAAAAATGGGCGCAGATGGTGATTAATTTTTAAAGGGACAACAAAGAGTTTAGCTCACTTTTTTCTAAAAAAAAAAAAAAAAATTATTAAAACCTTTATTTTCTTAAAGTATATGTAAGTTAACCAAAGACTCCAGGGTAAATTTCTATTTGGATAATGTTTATTTTGGTACCTTGAAAGCTTGGCAGTTGTTTAGAAATTCAATTACAACTTGCCTTTAAACAAAAAACCACCCCTGGGAATGGTGGGTTTGGGCTGATCGCAATATATTAAGTTGACATTATAAGGCAGTTATGCTGCAGGTTCAGAGGGTTGATTAAATCTCAGAATGAGTGCAAAACAGGCGCCGAGAGCACACGCTTTGTTTAACTGGCTCTTTCAATAGGCGAGACAAAGGGGGAAAAAAACAGTGATATAAGTGGAGACTATTTTTATCATTGTTTAAAAGGAGGCCTCCTCTGTGTCAGATGGGAAATCTAGCATCGGCTCCCATGGCTTTTCTTCAAGACTGTGGATACCCCCAAAAAAGCACAAATTGACAGGCAGGGATAGAAGGAAACTGAGGCTCCAAGCCACATGCAAGCCACCGAGAAGCAATACATATATATATTTTTTTTTTTTAACTGAATTCGACAGTTTTAACCCATGGCAGAGATATCTAGATATTTATTGTTCGCCGATAATAATCCAATGCTTCTCCTCATTTCCCAGACTCCCTGTTAGTTAGGTGGAGACCAGGTGACGAGTTCTGGCAAAGGCGCTGAGAGCAGAAATGGGCTCTGTCATTAGTGAGCTGAAGCATTTTGGAGCCAGTGTCTCCCCTCCAGACCTTCTCTTCCCTTGTTACAGTTGTCCTGGGTTCTGGGTGAATCATTACTGATGGTAGAGTATCTGTCAATCCGGACTCCTGAGCGAGAAGTAAAGCTTAGTTCTGTCAGACCACTGGGTCTATTTGTATCAGCAGAGCCTGGCCTATTCTGACTAACCCATCCCCAGTATCCATCCTTTCTTTTATTGTGTCAGATCTCCTAATTTTTTTAGCTGGACACGTGACTTCCCAAAATGAAGACTATATTTCTCAACAAGAAATGATAGTGGCCAAGAGAAGTGATATGTTTAAAATCCAGCCAATGGAATGCAAACGGACATATTGTCTCTTCCTTAAGAAGTGGCAGTAATATCCCTTTTTCTCTTCTTCTTGGACCTGTTCTTTCGCCTGCTCCCTGGAATGTAGATGCAGCCATCTTGGACAAGATGCCGCCATCTTGGACAAGATGCCACCATCTTGGACAAGATGCCGCCATCAAGGCTCCCAAGAGGAGCAGCAACAGTAGAGGAAGCCAGAGTCCCTGAGAACATGGAGCACCATACCAACTGTTGACAGCCTGCCCACATTTTCATGTGAATGAGAAATAAATATATACCTTCTTCAAGCCATTGTTGTTTCCAGAGTCTTCTATATATTTAGATGTTTGACTATGTCACCAAATGATCTTGTTCACTTCTTCTGCAAATGTGTTAGAAATAAATGGCAAAGAAGGCCAGAATAAGCACCAGGGCTGCCCAATGCAGGGGATATTTTATTTTATTTTTTATTTATTTATTTATTTTTTGCAGTGGATATTTTAAACAGATCACGCAGGTTGCCTAGGAGAGCTTGACAACTCTTCAAGCAAAAAGATCTTGGAAGAAGCAGAGGACTGAAAAAAAAAAAGAAGAAGCAGAGAACTGTGACAACATACATATGGTTAGCAACAGAGTCTCTGATTTCCTTACCTAGGGGGTCGAGGCCATAATTGTTAATAACAACTTAGAGTCCATTTCTCTTCTTCTTCTTGCCTCTGAAGTAAACTCCTGGCAAGAAAAGCTACTTCCTCTCTCTGATTTGACTTTACTTTTATGTTTTTAGGTTTCCTACTTGGGCGATGGACTTCTCCCCCCATTTTGAATGAAACTCATTGCTACTTAATTCCTGAGCTTTCACCCATTCCTTACTTTTTCCCTTCATGGTATGGTTCCTTCCACATACTGAAGTCTCGATGGGTGTGAACTTTCCTTATTCTATTTCCCCTCCCATAATCCATGGTTCGATACTGAGAGCCCTGTTCCACCATGGAATGGAATAACTCCTCTATCGAGTAAGTGTCCACTAGAAGGAAAATTCCATGAAGGCAAGGATTTTTATCTGTGTATCTTTAGTACCTAGAAAAGTACCTTGCATATAGTAGGAATTCTATAAATATTTGCTGAATTTAATATCTAATAGTCCACTGTATTTACCTCACTACCACGCCACTATTTACCTCTGAGTTACATCAGCTTATGTGTATTCAATGCATAAAAGTACCCTGAGTGACCAACTTCCAGAGTCTAGAAAAATAAATAAATATCGAACTTAAATAAACCAATAGGCATCTTTTTTTAGAGGAAACTTTGTATATAGTATTTAAAGCCATGGATAAATTGAGTTTATTATAAATCATAAAGCCTTGAGAATACATTTCTAGGTATACTAGCTCTACCTAGAATCATGCTGCGATAAAAACCATCTCCCAAATTCAGTGGCGTACAGCATAAAGTATCGAATTCTCATTCCCCCACAGCTGCAAGTTGGCTGATCTAAGGCAGGCTCAGCGGGGCTTGGTTCCAAGCTCCAGGCCAGGTCCTGATTTGCTCTATGTGTCTCCACATTTTCCACGTCCAGTGGTTACCTGGGGAAGGTTCTTCCCATGAGGAAAGGCATTGAGCACAGAAGGTAAGTCCAACTGCACAGGGACTCTGCTTTGTGCCCTATCTGCTAACATCCCATTGGCCAAAACAAGTCACGTGATCAAGTGGTCAGGGAGTAACTCCGACCACCCTGAAGCCCTAGCAAGGGGCTGAATGCGTAAAACGGGGAGTGGAGAATTGAGATCAATGATTCATTCTACCACACTAGGTTTGATTAATATCAAACATGAAATCTGGTTATTTTTTGATACAAGTACAACTCTGTTAAACACTATAAATTGTCACAAGAAAGGACAGTGGAGCGTGAAATCCCCAGAACGCAACTCAAGAGTCCCTAAAGCTGGGAAACATTCTTCTGTTTCTGAATGAACAACACCTGCTGCGTAAAGGTGGTGAAGATGTCCTTCGGGTTCACACCCTCTCCCAAGCTTACCATGTTCTGGATCTCAGTACTAACTCCACCCTTGTCCAAACCTTTTAACTCTTCCACTTGGGAAACCTTCCCAGTAGAAGAGTTCTCCAGGCCAATAATAGTAGGAAATGGCAGGAGAAGAAGTTAAGTCAAGAAATTTTATATCCTACCTTCATCTTCGTTGGGATGATTGTTCCATGTCCCACTAAAAACAAAGTACCCTGAATGCCAGAAAGAACGGTCATAGAGTTATGGAAGTAGGAGATATCAGAGACTAGCCAGACTCCCACCTACAGTATGGGTCCTTTGACATCTGACCCAACGAGTGTTCCCCAGCCTTGTTGACTGCTGACTCCCAACTGTGATCACTGTAGGGATCCTTAACCTGGGGTCCTCAGACTGAATGTGGACAGAATTTTGGGGATCCCTGAACTTGGGTGGGAAAAAAAAGTTAGCTGATGTTTAACTGAACTAATATGTAATTACTATAATAATAACATTTAGCACTTTCTTCAATTATGAATGTAGGTCACAAACCTACAGTAGTATTAGCAATAACTCTGCCTTTGTCACCAAATCACACATTTTTTTCTTATCACATGATACTTGTACATATCTTTTGTAGATATCTTTAAATAAAGATATTTATGTTTACACTACTTCAAAAATGCAGGAGTTATTAAATCCACTGCTAGATATGGTTCTTAATATTTTTTTATTTTATTTTATTTAAGATTTTATTTATTTATTTGACAGAGAGAGAGATCACAAGTAGGCAGAGAGGCAGGAGGAGAGAGAGGAGGAAGCAGGCTCCCTGCTGAGCAGAGAGCCCGATGTGGGGCTCGATCCCAGGACCCTGAGACCACGACCTGAGCTGAAGGCAGAGGCTTAACCCACTGAGCCACCCAGGCGCCCCTATTTTTTTTTTTTTTTTAAGATTTTATTCATCTGAGAGAGAGTGAGAAAGAGATCATGAGTAGGGGGGAGGATAGAGGGAGAAACACACTCCCCACTGAGCAGGAATGCCAACGCAGGACTTGATCCCAAGACCCTGGGATCATAACCTGAGCCCAAAGGCAGCTGCTCAACCAACTGAGCCACCCAGGCGCCCCTAAGTATGGTTCTTTAATGTGTCATACTCCATCACAGATTTGTTTTTCTAATATTTTAATGACTGTGTTTATAATCTAAGTATTTTGTTTCATGAATGTAGAAACATTATACTGAAATAGGTGCAAATAAGATTAAGAACTTCTCCCTAAGGTTTCCTTTCACAATTGATATCTTTAGACCCTCAGGAGATTCATCGTGGGTTCACTAGGTGCTTATATGCCCCAAAATATCTTGGACGTATGGCTTCAGTTTAGTCTCTTTTATCCATATTTCAAACCCTTCCCCTTTTGATCCTTGTGACTGTCCTCTGAAGAAATTCTCCCAACCCCACTCCAGTTTCTTCTTCTAGTTTCCAGAAAAATCTGTAAAAATCTTTTCTTTATCACTCTTTTATCGTATCTTTAGTCCCCAACTACAAGGCGAGGTCAAGGCGAGTTTAACTTAGCAATATCTCTGTATTTACTTTTTAAATTTTCCTCCAGATCATGTTACATCTCTTAACCTGTCAGCAGGGAAGTGAAGTTCACCCCACTCTCTTGTCTAGCAATTCTTACTTTAGAAACTATGGCCTGATACTCATACGAAGTCTTCCTTCCATTAAGGTTGGTTCTGCCTTCTTCCCCAGATCCACTGTGAGACAGTTTCCATGACCCCTCCATAAAGTCTTTTCTCCTCTGTACCAAGCAGCCATTGACTCCTCAGCCATGGCAAAGACCTGCTTGGTCTCCAGACCTCTCCTCACCCTTGTCCCCTCTATAGGCCACTATTGGCGTAGGGGGCCCAGATAGGAGAGTGATCTATCAGGCATCTGCCTCATGCCACCCAAGTCAAGACTTTGCTCATTTCACTGTGGATATATCATGTGTGTCTGGGGAGTCAAAGATGGGATTGTTTTATAGATGCTTCATTGATGACTAGTAGGGATGATCCAGTCAACTAACCATTTATTGATTCACTTCACATTCCGGACCTTGTACAGAATGTCCCTATCTAGCCCTATTTTTTATCACTACCTGCTATGATCTGATGTTTGTGTATCCCCCTCCCCAAAGTTCATATGTTAAATTCTTAACCCCATGGCGATGGTATTCGAGATGGGGCCCTTGGAAGGTGATTAGGTTCTAAAAGCGGAGTCCAAATGAATAGGATTAGTGCCTTATAAAAGAGGCTCTAGAAAGATCTCTCACTCCCTTCCACCATGCAAGGACACAATGGGAAGTCAGCAGTCACAACCCACAAGAGGGCCTTCACCGGAACCCTACCGTGTTAACGCCCTGATCTTGGACTTCCGGCCTCCAGAACCATGAGGAATAAATTTCTGTTGTTTATAAGACTCCCAGGCTGTGGTACTTTGTTAGAGAAGCCTGAACAAAGTAAGATACTACCTGTAATGGACCCATCAGATTCCCCATCAGAACTTACTGTCCCAGCGGCTGAGAGCACTTCTGGTCTGAGCTGTTTTTCTCTCCCTGGAAACTACCCTTAGCTGGAGACAGCTACCTCACCCAAGAGGACAGTCACATGCAACGACTGGTCGCGGAAGCTACAGAGGCTCAGAACTCCCCTTGTGACATTAGACAACTGCGAAGGGCCATTGCAGCTTCAGAGCTCTGCATAGGTCAGCTGAGGCCTCTGTTGAGACCGAGTTGCAACTCAGTTTCTCCCAGTACCTGATCCTGCTTCCATCCTTTTCACAGAGTTTGGTACCCGGAGCTCCAATAGATCCAATGCTAACACCTCATCTCAGAGTCAACTTCTGGGCGACCTCAACCTGCAGCACTCCTCCACCCCATTCTAGGGCCCTGACCCCACCAGACCTTAACTATACCACTTTGATCTCCTATTTACTGCCATATCCCCAGTACCTTCTCCAAGGCTTGGCACAGAGAAGGAATTTAATAAATGTTTAATCAATTGAATTGAATCTGCAAATTTGACCAGCCTGCCAGCAATACCCTCCTCCAAGTCTTTAGTAAGAATCTTGGCAGTCAATAGGCTGTATCTATCTGCCAGTGGATCAGACCAAACAACCTGCTACCTAAAGAGCCATCTAGCGATGCTCTCTGAGAGCAGTTGAGTGTCCTGGCAGGTGTCTCAGGCCGCACAGCCAACCCCCAGAAGGCCAATGGCAAGAGCCTACTTCCCTGGGGTCCCTGTCACCCCAGATCCCAGGACTCAGTGAGACTAGCTTAGACTAGACAAGTGGGCACCCAGCCCAAAGCACTGCTCTTGTCCTGCACAGAGGGATTTCTCTTTGAGGCTGATTCTTAACCTCTGATCTTGTTTGCTTTACCATTAAATCTTCTGTTTTTAACTGTATTATTTTGGAGCCATATGAATTTGTTACTGTTGTAGGTTCCACATGATCAAATATTGGGTATTTCATATACTCAACCTGAGTATTATCTCAGCTTAATTTTGAATTACAAACATTTATTCTTATTGTATCTAATCTGTCTTAAAATTTGCTTTTTTGTATATTAACTTACGCCTTTTTTTTTTACCACTTTACCACTTTGTCCTTTTATTCTTTTTATTTTAGCTCAATTTGCCATTTTATTGATTAGCATATCCTTTTAAATTGCCTTCAGATTACAAGACCATTTTCTGTCACCACCTCAATCAAAGAGCTGAGTTCCTACACAATTTTCCTTACGACCCTTGAGGACTGCTGGGAATGTGACAATTGGTCTCTCCTTTAGGAAAAGATTATGTCTTCCTCCTGTCTACCCATGTGAAGTATTGCAATTAAGAAAAAATAAAATATTAATCCATGTGCTTCATGCCCTACTTTAGAGCACTGGTTCTCAACTTAGCTATACATTAGAACCACTTGAATTTTTTTTAATTCCAGAGTGGTTAACATACAGTGTGATATCTTTCAGGGGTACAATATAGTGATCCAACAATTCCATACATTACTTGGTGCTCATCACGATAAGTGTACTCTTAATTCCCTTCACCTTTTACCCATCCCCCCACCCCCCTCCCTTCTCGTAAACACAAGTTTGTTTTCTATAGTTAAGAGTCTGTTTCTTGGTTTGTTTCTTTTTTCCCCTTTGTTCAATTGTTTTGTTTCTTATATTCCACATATAAGTGAAATCATATGGTATTTGTCTCTCTGACTTATTTCGCTCAGCATTATACTCTCTAGATCCATACATGTTGTTACAAATGGCAAGATTTCATTTTTTTATGGCTGAATAATATCCCATTGTGTATATATGCCATGTCTTCTTTGTTCATTATCTATCAATGGATACTTGGGCTTCCATAATTTGGCTATTATAATAATGCTGCGGTAAACATAAGGGTGTCTATATTCCTTTGAGTTAGTGTTTTTGTATTCTTTGGGTAAATACCCAGTAGTGCAATTACTGGATCATAAGGTAGTTCTATTTCTAATTTTTTGAGTAAGCTCCAGACCATTTACCATAGTGATTGCCCCAGTTTGCATTCCCACCAACAGTGCACAAGGGTTCTTTTTTCTCCGCATCCTCATCAATACTCTTTTCTTATGTTTTTGATCTTAGCCATTCTTCTGAGTGTGAGGAGATATCTCATTATGGTTTTGATTTGCATTTCCCTGGTGATGAGTGATGTTGAACATCTTTTCATGTATCTGTTGGCCATCTGTATATCTTCTTTGGGGAAATGTCTATTCATGTCTTCTGTCTATTTTTTAATTGGATTATTTTTTGGGTGTTGAGTTGTATAAGTTCTTTATACATTTTTGGATACTAAGCCTTTATCAGATTACGTCATTTGCAAATATCTTCTCCCATTTCAGTAAGTTGCCTTTTGGTTTTGTTGATTGTTTCCTTAGCTGTGCAGAAGCTTTTTATTTTGATGCAGTCCCGATAGTTTATCTTTGCTTTTGTTTCCCTTGCCTCAGGGGA
>CM052885.1:95380008-95491248 GCA_028534135.1 Potos flavus
TTGGCGCAGTGCAGGGGAGGAATGAGAAGGTCCTCTAAAGTAAGACCGCTCCAAAGGTGGTCCTCGAGCAGCACCAGCAGCTCCCGGGCTCCCACAGAAACTGGGTAAGCAGCGGAAAAGGCAGCCCAGCCGCCCCGTTGGATATTCAGAGGCTCGCCCCAATCAGCCAGTCCTCCCAAGGAAGGGCAGCCGGGCCTTCCAGAAAAGGCACCAGGAATAAAGGGCTCTCACAGCGGGGACTGCACAGACTGCTGCAGGTGGCGTCTATGCCCCACACAGGAGCCCCAGGATGTGAGTCTCTGCGGAGCCACCTGCCCGCTAGGCAGCCCTGGCCAGGGCGCCTTCCCTCTTGGAGCCTGGTTCCTCATCTGCATAGTGGTATGCCTATGAAACAGGATAAAACATAGGAAGCGCTCAGCCCGCCCAGCATCATGAGGTCTTAAGAAGCCGTGAACTCAGAACCAGCTTCTTGTGCTGTGTTCACACCCAGGATGGAAGGACAGATACTGGATGGGGAAACAGACATCAGTAGGCCAGACCCCACCCAATGCCCTCTACCTAGGAACCTGATTTCTGGTGGCCCTCGGCCCCGCCAACCTCCTGGATCCCTACAGTCACAGGGCCTGTTAGCAACTCTGCGGCGAACGCTCCCACCCAGGGGGGCCTGAGGCATGGCTCCTGTGAGCCCCCCGGAGAGGCAGGAGGGTTAGCAGGAACCTAGCATCCCCCTAGGGAGGTGGACATTTAATGTTTCCCATATGGTGAGCTCTGGAGCAACCACAGTACTAGAAATATTACTCAGCCACGACAAGACCCCATACCCAGAGATGGAGTGAAGGGGCAAGGCTGAACTGGCGAGAGCAGTAAACTTGGAGGTCAGAAGATCTGGGGTCCAGTTCTGATCACCTGGCTCACAAGCCGTGTGACTTCAAGCTAATGCAATGGAGGATTCATCTTGGGTCCGGTTTCCTGGAAGCAGAGCCTGAGGCAGGGATACGGGTGTATACCGGTTACTGGGTGGAGGGAGGGGTTCTCAGGTGAGAGGAAGTCAGGGACTCAGGGGAGGACAAGGGAGGGAGCTGAGCTAGGCTGTGGTCTCAGCTGGAATTTAGCTTCGGCCCGACCCCACGTGGATCTCTGGAGCATGAATGACACTGCAGAGTTGCCCCTCCCAGAGGCAAGGAGGTCGAGCTATTTTACCCCCAAATCAGTAAGTCATTGACCACAGGTGTGGTCATACTCTCCCACGTGTCTTCCACAGGGCCGCTCTCAGCAGCCAACATTCATCTCCCAGCGAAGATCCCAGGGGTGAGGGCTCAGTAACCAATGCCCACAGCTCTTGGGGGTGGGGCCTGGGGCCTGGGCCCCAGTAATATCCACTGCAAAGCTGTTGTAGGAATTCGTGAGATGCTTGATATGAGCACAGCAGTGCCCACACACACGTGGCTCTCAATAAATGTCAGTCACATGGTGTCGCAAGATCAGAATCCTAATATTGGCTGTGTGATAGAGCTAATGTTCAATACTGCTGATATTAGCAAATGTGCTCTTTTGGTACCTTTGTCAAGTCCTTTCCCCACCCCATCCCCCTTGCCTAAAGCACCCGATAAGAGGGGCGAGGCCTCATGGTTGCGCTCTAAGTTTCCTTCCAACTCTCAAGTTCAGAATTCAAGGTTCTACGTGCTTCCGGATTGAAGACCCTGTTTTAGGACCTCTTACTCTCCCAGATTTTAGCTTACCAAGAAATACAGTGCAAACTTTCTGATAATGTGGGAGGTCTCATAGAATGCCACCCACCCCAACCTACTTGCCCCAAACTACCTACATCCTCGCTGGCCACCCATGTTGTCTAATTTCCCAACATTCCAAAGAGTTTCATTCTTTTTGTAAGTCCGGACCCCTCCATGTTTATTTATATTTCAAATGCCCTTGAGAGGGGCAGTATATTTAGTGATGGCTCAGTGATTTAAAAAATAAGTTAAAAGGTGGGATCAACAGGCTCCTCCACAACTGGAGGGTCCTGGGAACTAACAGAGAGGAAATCAAAGAGGGATGGAAGGACCGCTAACAGTGGCGCCCAGGATGAGTGTCTGCAGCAGAATATAAAATGTGGGACATTCTCAGCCTGATTCCTGCTACTTACACCCAGACCACAGCAGTGCTGCTCTGCCGGACCCCGGACAGTACCCTGGCCTCTGCTTCTTTCCTTCCATCCTTTCCTGCACACCAACACCTACCTCTCCCGTGTCCCATCTCCTAACCATGCAAGGGTCTTCGCTCTCTGCCAGGGACTGAAGGTGAATGGGCAGGTGGGTTAACCCAAGACATTGCATGATCAGCAGCAGAGGGCAGTAACAGGACCCTGGGCACTGAACCAGGGGTCACGCTCGGACTCTATTCCCTTCCCACACTTGGCCCGGTTGGCCACTGCCCTTCGTAACCAGGGTCGGATGCAGAAATGAACGGAAATTTCTCCCCTCCCTCTACTTACACTCTTACAAACTGCGCTCCTCCCACCGAGAGGTGAGGTCCCGCTCCACTCCCGGTATCCGAGTTTGGCCATGTGACTTGCTCTAAGGAGACAAAAGTGATGCGAGCAGTGAGTTGAAAAGGGCAGTGAGGTGGGATTGCTCCTCCTGCTGCTCTCAGGAAAACTACAGCCACCACCCTGTGAGCAAGCCGGGGCCAGCCTTCTGGAGGAGGAGAGACCAAGGGGTTCAGTTACCCCATTGTCACGCCAGCCAACGGCCAGCCAATCACCAGTCACATGAGTGAGGCGCCAACCCTCAGCTGACTGCAGACTCACAAGTAAGTTAAGATCAACACAGTGGCCCAGCTGAGCCTGGCCAGAATTAGCACCTCCTAGAGATCATGAACTAGGTACATGGGGTTGTTTTAATCCACTCAGTTTTGGGGAAGTTTGTTACGTGGCAGGAGCCGACTGATACAATAGCGAACTTGTGTGGTCAGTCGGAGAGGCAGAGAAACATGGGGCTGAGTCCTTGGACCGGGTATGCATTTCTCTCTTGGTTGTACCACAGTTTTGGATGAGTCATCTCTCTCTCTCTCTCACACACACACACACACACACACACACACACACACACACCGAGCCTCAGTTTCCTCATCTTTAAAATGGAGACAGGATAAATGCCCTTCTTAGATTTGTGTTGCCTGTTCTTATGTGGCCCCAGGTTATTGCCTATCCTCAACCTTCCGGGTTTCGTGTCTTCATCACAGAAACCCCCCTGTCCCTCACCCCCACTGAACCCCAGGGGACTCCTAGAGAATGTGTGACTTCCACCACAGCCCCAGCCCCCACCCTTCATGGCCGATCTAAGGAGGGTCAGAGGGGCTTGGTATCTGGTGGGTGTGAGTGTGGGAACAGTTTCTAGAAAAATTTATGAAAAGCAAAACACAAGCTTCTCCCCTGGGAAAGTAACAAGGAAACACTCAACTCCGGTTGAAAGAGAAATTTTTGAAGAAGGAAAGTTTATTTAGAGAATAACCAAGCCCCTAAATCAACAAACTGCGGCCTTATCTCTGAGTATGTGGGTCATTCTGATTCTCTCTGCTCTGCTGACCACTCTTGGCCAGGCTGGACCTTGGGGCAGAGCCCTTGGGCCCAAGGTGGCTGAGGGGGCAGGGCCCTGGGGACTGAGCCCTGGGTCCTGCCATGCGCTGAGAACCAGGGGTGGGGAGGACGAGGTGCCAGCAAGCGGGATGTTGTGGGCTGCTCGCCTGGCTTTTATTTTTAAATCTCCTTATCATTTCTCTGGAGATTTTTTTTTTTTTTTTACTGCCTGGGGCTGCGTGCTGAAGGAGGTCCAGGCTGTGTGCCACTATCATCCTCTGTGTCCCCAGAGGGCCCTCACCCCACACATCATTGCTCTGTGAAGACAGAGAGATCCTAGGCCCTGAGCCTTGTTTTCAGGACTGGCCCGAATGCAGGCGGGACTCTTTTAAGCAAACCTGATGTCTGACAAGTTCATAGATTTAAAACAGTAGATTCAAGGTAATTATTCCATTTTCTGAAGAATTTGTAGTTTGACCAAAGGACCAGATATTTATCCTCTTTCGTGGGATGTAAACAAAAGCATCTTATTTGACACTAGAGAATTTACCAGAACTAATCTACTTTTTGGAGCCTACCTCGGGGTGGAAGGCAAGGATCTCAGGGGGAGGCGGCATGGAAGGACGGCTTCTACAAGGCCCTGGGGTCCAGCTGTGGCCCACCTTCAGGGACAAGTGTAGTGGGCTCTGGCGAGGACCTCTGCCTCTAAACCTCTTGCCAATCTGCCCCCAATCTACCCTCCGCAGAGCCTGTAGTCTTTCCTGAGACTTGCCATCTTACTGACAAGGAAGAATGCCTCTCTTCTTTGGATCCCCTCAGATGCAAACCCTAAGAAAAGGATTCTAGAGCGAGTACTTTACAGGAAAGTGATTCTGGCAAACCCTGTTTGGGGAGTGGGGAAGTGACGTGGGGAAAGGAAGAGAAAGCCGTCAACACTGCTCATTATTATTTACACGGAATATGAATATATCTGTATACTACACAAATATTGAAAGCAATGGTCCAATCCCTTTCTATCCTACCTAGATTCATTCTGGAGCACAAGGCAGGGAAGGGTGAGGGGCAGTGAAGGTAGAAATGTCACTTTGGTGCAAGAGAAATATCACTAGACTAGGAGACGAGAGTCCTGGTTCTAGGCCCGGATGTACCATTGGCTTGTTTGAGTCTCTTTCCTCACTTCCGTGTCCTCATCGGTGAAACGAACTTATTAGATGAGAACCATTTGATTTCTCAATATTCTACAAACATACTATATTAACCAGGGGGCAATTGCAGAGAATGGAAACTAGAGAATGGAATTAAGCAAAAGTGGATTTATTGCAAGAAACTGGATACTTAGAGAACCGTTGGGAGGGTTGAAGGAAATATGACAGTCAAAACAACATGGCTGACTAGCTCAGGAGAGGAGCTGCTTCCCGTGCCGCACACAGAGGAGCACAAGACCTCACTGATAATCAAGGGTCCCAAGTCCCCCGTGCAAGGCTTGTTCTAGAGTAAGGGCATGCTCTCTAGACCTCCACCACCAAAACATGGATGCCCCGAGCCCTGCCTCTCAACACGCGTGAAATTAGTGACTCGCCACTGAAGTGCACCGCAGAAAATCCCAGCATCTCCATGGCCAAAGCCTGCTGGCCAGCAGAACCAATGGAAGCAGCAGAAAATTGGCCTCTGTTTCAATCTCGTTCAGAACCCTAGCTTCATGGCAGTCTGGCAAACGTGGACGTTGATTTTCCAACCCCTCTGTATAAAAAAGGTTCTTGAAGGAAGTTGACATGGACGGTGAGTCCAGTGCACTCTGACCCTCCCAGGAGCTTTGTGCCAGGCCCCGTGCAACACACCCGAGATTCAAAGAGGTAATGGACACAGTCCTGCCTCCGAAAAGCTTATAGTCCAACTCTGAGTCCAAAAGTGCAATATGATGGGGCTGTTCCCAGTTAAAAGTCAGCATTGAATGATGTGGGGTAAGATAGGCAGGAAAGAGCCCAAGGCAGGGGGCTGGGCAGTGGACTCCAGGACGACCAGAAAAAGTTCAGAGAGGAAAAGTAGCTTGTATCACTCTGGGAAGGTCAGTTAGGGAGAGCGGCGATCTAAGGAGAGGTAGCAGCAGAAGCAAGGGCACGATGGATGAGTAGGCATTGGAGAAACAGAGCCGTGTGACCCTCAGGGCCAAGGCAGGAGGTGCACAGGGTGGGGGTGTGGGGACCGGCTGCAGAGGTGGGGAAAGGTAGACCAAGCAAAGTGTTGCAAGCCATGGAGAAGACCTTAGAGGGCAAGGGACCCAAGTGAAAGATTTTTTTTCTTTTTTCTTTTTTTTCAAGATTCTATTTATTTGAGAGAGAGAGAGTGAGTGAGAGAGAGGGAGAAGGAGCAGGAGGAAGAGAAGAGGGAGAGGGAGAAGTAGACTCCCCACTGAGCAGGAAGCCTGACACAGGTCTCCATCCAGGGACTCCAGGATCATGACCTGAGCCAAAGGCAGATGCTTAACCAACTGAGCCCCACCAGTGAAAGCTTTTAGGCAGAAAAGAAATAGAGGCATAACGTATCAGGATCCCTATAAAGAGAAACCAGAATTCCAGAAATCCAAAAGACTGGACCAGGAGATTCCAGAGTTAGACAGACTAAGAGAAGAGGGAAAGGAATGAGGAGTGGCCAGAACCGTGGGGAACTGCGACCATGCAGAACACCACTGGTTCCAAGGGGGGGTATCTGCAAGCACAGCTGTGCTTAGCGCCTCATGTCCCTGGGTCAGGGTGAGAGGCCACAGGTCAAAGTCAGTGCCCAGTGCAGTTTCGCTAAACAAGAATACCTTCAGTAACATGTCCCTTCATGGAACCCCTGCCTCATCCAAAATGGATGGAAAGTTCTAGAGGGGAGGAGTGAATTGGGGAAGAGAGAGAAGGGAAGGGGGACAAAAAGAAGGGAAGAAAAACAAAAACCTGTGACTCGATGTATTCCCAAACCACGCTGACTTGTACTGGGACAAGGTCCCAGCTCAGAGCCCAGCCCACAGGCCTTCTTTCAGAGCTGACCTTGGCCCCTCAAATCCTGAAAGGTTTTCTGCAATCCCCTGGTGCACGGCATACAGAGACCCTTTCAGTGACTTTCACCCCCAGTCTTTGGGAAGCTTATTTCCATCCATGAAGAAAGAGAACTGTGCCTCCCTCCTCCACGTCCCCCATCCCACTGCCCAGGAGCCTTTGTCCTTTCTTCCCCCAAACACTTCTCCAAGGGCACAAGGAGAATGAGTGTCCTCCCTGGGGGCAGCATCTGAGATGGAGATTGGGGGCACATAATCTAGTGGAGGAGGGATCTCAGGAGAATGACAATGAGAGAAGCAAATGCAGCGGAGGACAGAGCCAAGCAATTGTGATCTCAGCTGGAATTCAGTGGGGACTTGGCATGAATGGCACCACCGAGTGGACATACCTTGAGATAAGAAGGCCAGTCTTTAGAACCTCCTGAAAGTTGCCCTTCCCCAGCAGGGGACATATAACCTCCAAGAGGAGATAGTTCCCACTCAGCGGAGGGCAATTCTCGGGAGAAGGAGCCCCTTGTGAGCCTCTGGCCACCAACACAACAGATTCACAGCGATGGCAAAACCATGCCCCTTCCCGGCAAAGGGAATCTGGGCAGGACGCCAACAGCGTCCAGTGCAGGTGAAATACTCGTTTGGTCAAGCTCGCTGCACTGGATCCTTGGGTCCTTGTCCACAGCCGATGGGCTTCGCTGGCCCAGAAGCAGTAAAGGCCTCAAGTTTGGGAGGCCTTTGGCTGAGCCATGTTAGTTTCCAGCCCATGCTCACTTACCAGGTCCCAGAGCTGATCGCGTGACAGAGGGCTCCCAGCTCCACACACATTGGGTGGGACAAGTCTTCCCTCACCAACCCCCTAGTCTTCACACTGAGTCCCCTCCTCAGCTTAGTGAATTTCAATTCTGGAACCTCATTGCTCTTCCCAGCCCCTGGGCTTGGTCCTCCCCAACAGATTTCCATAACTTTGAATCTCCAGGAACATTGAAATTGACACTGAAATCTTTGTCCTTTTTCTCATGAAAGATCTTGACACCATTATGCAAATAAGTTCTTCTACCAACCTAGAGCTCTGCATACCCAGGGGAAGCCTTCCCTCAGTTCCGTAAAACAAAAGATTTAGGACACGTACTCTGTAGTCCTCTTCTATGCTGTTCATCAAATGTGCTGGGTCCTCCCTCTTTCTGGCTCAAAATAGAATTACATTTCTCTGCCCTCTTGTGGTGGAGGTGGGACACGTGATCAGTTCTGGCCAATGAGGTGTTAAATATAAGTGACACATATCACCAGGGCTGGCTACATAATTTATAGGGCCCAGTGCAAAATAAAAATGTGGGGCCCCGGTTTTTAAATTATTAAGAATTTCAACATGGCAGGCACCTGGGTGGCTCAGTCAGTTAAGCTACTGCCTTCGGCTCAAGTCATGATCCCAGGATCCTGGGATCGAGCCCCGCATCAGGCTCCACACTCAGCTCGAGGTCTGCTGGAGATTCTCTCCATCTCCCTCTGCCCCTCCCACCACATCTCATGCGCTCTCTCTCTCTCTCTCCTCCTCTCTCTCTCTCAAAAAATAAATAAATAATAAAAACAAAACAGGCCTGGAACCCTTCTGAGCCTGGAGCCTTGTACACAGTTTACACATCCATGAAGCTGGCTTCACATACCACTTGTGAGTTGGAGCATTTAATTACCTACGTGAAACACTCCAGAGAGCTTTCTTTTCCTCCAAAAGACCAGCGGCATTTAAGACTGTGGCTGCTCCAACAACCTGGGTCCCTGACAGCTACAAGGAGCAGGGCTCTCCCCTCCCCAAACCATGATGGACATGTAGCATAGCAATCAATAAGTCTTTGTTGTTGGACTTGTTTGTTACTACAATGTAAATACCCCATCCTGATTGAGGAATACCCTAACCCCAGTAGATTTCTCCTTGCCATATATTTACCCCAGTTACACAGCCTGTCATTTACCCTTTCTAAGACCAGAAAGATAACTGTCTGTCCCACCTTGTCAATCTAGTGAACAGCTAGTTCCTTTACTGAATACAAATCCGTACTTGGTTATGAACCACTTGCATCACTTTAGCGGGTAAGCCCTCAATAATTGAAATTCTAGACATTCTAAATACTTTAAAGCTTTCCACCAAAAATCCTTGGACTTTTATTGTACCCCACATTATAAATGCCAACACAAAGCGTCCTAAATAAAAAGTTTGAACTCACGGGGCGCCTGGGTGGCTCAGTGGGTTAGAGCCTCTGCCTTCGGCTCAGGTCATGATCTCAGGGTCCTGGAATCGAGCCCCGCCATCGGGCTCTCTGCTCAGCAGGGAGCCTGCTTTCCCCTCTCTCTCTGCCTGCCTCTCTCCCTACTTGTGATCTCTCTCTCTGTGTCAAATAAATAAAAAAAAATCTTTAAAAAAAAGTTTGAACTCACATAACCGAAAGTACAGATATAGATTAAGTTTTGGCTCCTTTTCGTAGGGATACTCTCAGCTCTGCCCTCCTCTGTGGGAGCTGTGTTCCCAGGCTAGCTTCTCAAGGTGGCAAAATGGTGCCCGCAGGCAACGGAGCAGTCACTTCTCTGTTCAAAGCAGTGGAAAACACCAAGAACCTTTTGTATAACCTTAAACGCCCTTCTCTTCAGCCTCATTTGATCGAGCTAGGTCATATATCCATTCCTAGACTGAGAACAATTGCTAGGGGAAGGTCAAGTGCTGATTGTTTCATTCATCAACATTTATCGAGCGTCTGTTGAGTGTAGGGCATTACTCTAAGTTCTGTGACTACAAGAGCTTAAATCTGGCTTCCGGAAATATAGAGAGAGGTAGGATGGACTTCCATAAGCGGCTTAGAGCAGTAAGAACCATCCCACCCTCTTCCCATCTCCGGTGGGGCTGAGATGTGCTTTCTTGATTGACGTGGACTGGGGGAATGGAAGTTGGGGTTTTGCCAGGGAATGGAGGAGGGAGCGGATATTGGGTAGACAACCAACTGTGACTATACTCCTTTTTTGAAAAAGATTTATTTTGTGAAGCATGTTAAGACCTAACTTTGCAGTAAGACAGCCTTTGCATAAACTGCAAACAGGAATGTCAATAATGTGAACTCTTTTGCAACATTTTCACAATATGTAGGAAAAGCTATAAAAATTTTGTGTCTACGTGATTTTATATCTAGTGATTCCAAATCCCCAAATTTGCTAACCAGTTGCCGTAGCTCTCTCCCAGATCAAAGTTAAATTCCCCTCCTTAACAGGAAGTCACCCTTCACTGTTGTGCTACCCTCACTTCCATCAGCCAAGCCCCTAAGACTCCTGCACCCCTCCTCCCTTCCTTTCTGCTTTGTCCCTAAATAATCTCCTATTTCTTTGAAGGTTTGGCCGTGATACCAACCTCAAGATTCAGGGCTCTTGCCCTCCATTTCTAAAGGGACCACTTACTGATCTTACTTATTCCATTGTGGAAATAATACCCACTCATTATAGAAAATATGAAATGATAGAACAGTCAAATGAATAAAAATAATCATCCACACCCAGCAAATGTTTTGGTCTATATCCCTTCGGTCTTATTTCTGTTTATTTTTACGCAGTTGAAGTCATGGTGCATATATAATGTTATGTCTTGACTTTTACTCTTATGTAATACTTATGCAATATAACATTCCCCATATTTTTACAGAACGTTTATAAAGATTTTATGGTTTAATGATAATCTGTCCTCAGATAGTCTAGAGTTCATTCAGTCTTTCCCTTTCTATTGAACATTTAATTTGTTTCTGGTTTGTTGCTACTATAAAGATGATGAACATTTCATGCAAGAAACTTTTACCAAATTGTCTCTTTGAAATAGATTCCCAGATATGGAATGACTAAATCATTAGATATAAAATTTTTATATATTTTCCCACATATTGTGAGAATGTTGCAAAAGAGGTCGCACTGTTGACATTCCCATTTACAATTTATGTGAAAAGCTGTTTCACTCCATGCATTAGGTTCCTATTGCTTCGGTAACAAATTAGCACACATTTAGGGGCTTAAGGCAACCCAGATCCGTTCCCTTATAGTTCTGGAGGCCAGAAGTCCAAAATCAGTTTCAGTGGGATAAAGTCTAGGTGTCCGCCAGATTGGAAGCTCTTGGGGAAAATCCATTTCATTGCCTTTTCCAGCTTTGGGAAGCCACTGACATTCCTTGGCATGTGACCCCTTCCTTGAATTACTCCAGTCTCTTGCTCGCATCGGCACATCTTCTACTTCTCTTTCGCAGGCAAATCTCTCTCTGCCTCCCGATTGTCAGGACACCTGTGATTACAATCCAGGATAATCTCAAAATCCTTAGTTTAATCGCATTTGAAACACCCCCTCTGCCCTAGAAGATAACACTCAAAGGTTCTAGGGCTTAGGACAAGGATCTCTTTGGAGGTCATTACTCAGCTTACTACACTATACTCTTGCCCACATTGGGTATTCCTGTTTTTCCTTTACTTTGGACTAATTTGATAGGTGGGACATTAAAATACCAATGGTGGACACCTGGGTGGCTCAGTGGGTTAAAGCCTCTGCCTTCGGCTCAGGTCATGATCTCAGGGTCCTGGGATCGAGCCCACATCGGCTTTCTGCTCAGCGGGGAGTCTGCTTCCCCCTCTCTCTCTGCCTACCTCTCTGCCTACTTGTGATCTCTCTCTGTCAAATAAATAAATAAAATCTTTAAAAATAAAATAAAATACCAATGGTGAGTGAATTTGCATTTTATTATTTTAGCCATTTAAATTACCTCTCTTATGACTTGTCTGCTCACTCATGTGCCTGTTGAGATATTAATATAATGCTTACCAAATTCAAAATTACTTTTACATATTAAGAATATCAGGGGCACCTCAGCTCAGTTGGTTAAGCATCTGCCTTCAGCTTAAGTCATGATCTAAGGGTCCTAGGATCAAGCCCCGTGTTGGGCTCCCTGCTCGGCGGGGAGCCTGCTTCTCCCTCTCCCTCTGCTGCTCCCCCTTCTTGTGCTTTCGCTCTCTCTGTCAAATAAATAAATAAAATCTTTTAAAAAAAATAATCAACCTTTGGTTTGGTGTGTGTATTGCCAATATTTTAATGTTTGTGTGTTCTCAGCAGCTATTTTTATTTTCCTTTTATATCTCTTTTGCAATTTGTGTTTTGATTTACATAGAGGAAGGTTTTCTCTGTTGGGGGTACAGTTCCGAGTTTCAACAAATGCACAGAGTTATTTGAACTGCCCTCTCTCTTGATATTGGTGATACGTACACTCTTCTGTTACTATCTTGATTTTTGTTTAATTATGATGGGGTGGGAGCAGGAGGAACTACAGACAGAAAATTTTATGTTATGTAATAAAAGTTTTTACTTTTATCACTTCCTCCAACTTTTTTAACCTTATTAAGTATTCCCCATCTAGAGATACCTTCAGGCTTTTATAGTCTTTTTTGTATTATATTTGGTTCTTTAATCCATTGAAATTTATTTTGGTGTACAGTAAGATGAGACCCTAAATTGATTTTTTTCCCCAAGTCGTAAAGCTATCGTCCCAGCACCATTTATCGAATAATCCATTTCTTCCCTACTGTTTTATGAGTCCTCCCCAGGGAGACATTTAAAGGTACAATTTCAGGAGACTAAATAAACTCGTACAGTTTTTTTTTTTTTTAATGGAATTTTCTTGTCCTAAGACACAAAAGAAACCTATGCTAAGTTAAAGAACATTTATTATTAATTTTTAACATATCCTGGATTCCCATGCCAAAGATAAATTAAAAGTAGTCGGTTGTTCTAAATCATCAGTTTTTTCTTCAGCTTTATAGTGGAGTTAAGTGAAAAGTGACACATTTAGACGACAAAACTAGAGGTTACCTGTAGGGGTCTCAAATAACTTCTGTGTAAAATTTTGTAATTGGTGATGGGTAGTGTGTGTGTGTGTGTGTATGTGTGTGTGTGTGTGTGTGTGTGTGTTGTTTGCTTAAGCCCTTCCTCCTCAAACCATGACCCCCCCAACCAGCAGCATCAGCCTCAACGGACAGCTCTTAGGAAGTTAGGATCTCAGACCCCACCCCAACTTAATGAATGGGGGTGTGAATTTTAACCAGAACCCCCGGGGGCCCATGGGCATGAGAAAGTCTGAGAATAAAAAAAATAAAAATAAAATAAAATAATAAAAAAATAAAAAATAATAAAATAATAAAATAAATTAAATAAATAAATAAATAAAAGAGAAAGTCTGAGAAGCATTGGCTTCAGCATGGCCTTCCTGCTTGAGTTGGCTAGGGCTTCCATTGCGTTATCACCTTCTATCTGCAAAGTAAGGTCTTTTAACCACAGCAAAGAAACAGAGACCCACCCAGGTAACTCCATTCAAGGGAACCGAGAAGCTTCGAGGCAGCTCCAGGGACTGAACCGTGTGGTGCTCTTCTCATCACTCTTGTTCTTCACCATCAGCGCGTCTTGGCCACGGGCCTTTTCTTCCTTTTCCCCTTAATACATATTGGCTGGTTGTTTCCATAGCGTCCTGGTAAAATTCCATAAAGAGATTGTCTAATTGTCCTAATTATTCACTTTACTCTATTAAGCTGAACTTTCACGCCGGACTTTCTCATGGCCAGCTGTGTATTGGGCCCCTTCCTTATCACCAAGGGTGATACAATTTCCCTTAGAAGGGCCCCTGAGTGTGGAATGCCTAAGTGTTGCACACACGCTCCTCTCACACTTTAAAGAGGAGGGCACTGTGGTCCACCATGGCCTGAGATCTGAGCTCTGTGCCCAAAGATGAACTGAATTTGTTGAAACATTCACAACCTCTCCCAAAAGCACACTTTTGAGTGTGATTGGTAGAGACTTAGCCATCCCTAGAGTGAGGGGTTGCTGAGTACTCTGGAAACTCAGCAAATGTACTAGCCTACTGGTGTTATTTATTTTTGTATCTGAGTATAGCTGACACACGATATTACATTGGTTTCAGGTGTACAACACAGCGATTCCACAAGTTTACGCATTGTGCTATGCTCGCCACCAGGTGTAGCTGCCACCTGTCTCAATACATTGCTATTACAATATCATTGGCTATATTCCTTGGGCTGTGTCTTTTATTCCCGTGACTTACTCATTCCGTAACTGGAAGGCCATATCTCCCACTGCCCTTGACCCATTTCGCCCAGCCCCCATTCCCTTCCCCTCCGATAACGATCAGCTTATCTGTAAATCAAAATCGCAGTCTTGTCTGCAACCATTCATCACTTGAGCACTAAAACCAACCAGATATAAACCTTTCATCTACTTCTTTTGCTTCGGTGTCTCTCTCCAGGCCCCGTGCGTTCGGTTCTTAAGCCCAGCCCCCGCGCCATCTTGTCTTCTCTCCACGTGTAAGTTAATGTCTCAGCTACTCTGACATTAGCTTCTATATCAAGGACACAAGAGTGAGCTCTCCAGGTGGCTGGGGAGGGCAGAAGCCGGTACTTCCAAGGGTTCATCTCAGACCTAGCCTCTGCTCTCTCCATGCCAGCATTCAGGAGTCCTTTTGGCCAAATAGGACACAATGGCTAGTGACCATTTACTGAGCATCTGCCAAGCTGAGGGAGAGACAGGAGGAGATCTAGTCTCCACCCTTGGAGAGTTCACCATCTGCTATGAAGATAAACCAACCTACAGCAAAGAGAAAAGCAATTAGAGACAAATAGGAGTTTTTACTTAAAAGTAGTTAGAGAGGAAAGACCAGGAAGGCTGGCCAGAGTGTTTACCCTAACACGACAATGTTCACAAGTAAACTGGCAAAGTCGAACCCATCAGCTAGCTCATTCATTTCACCCGTTAGTTCATTCATTCAACAAACGTGCTGAGTACTCAGTATCATTTAATCTTCATGATACTGAGAGGCAGATATGATTATTCCCATTTTACAGATAAGGAAACTGAAGCCTGAAGAGGCAAAATGACTTGCCCATGGCCGCACATTGTAACGAACCGCAGCCCAAGTCTCAGCAGGGTAAGTGATAAGCAGCACAGGGACAGAGGAGCCGGAGGGCCGTAGAAATCCCAGTGATAGGGCTGGGATTCAGACTTAGAGCTGCGGCCTGATTCCCAAGCTCCCACTTTCAGCTCTTTTACAACTGGCTCTTTATCCAGGGCTAGGATTCAAGAGAGCAGGAAAGGAGGGCACTCTTGGAAGGGGATGGGTTAAGAAAGCTTGCTGTTGGAAAAATAGGAAGATACTTTCTCCAAATCACTGACTCCTGTACAAGAATTTGGGAGGTGGTAGACACCTGGGGCTATTTGTAGAGATCTGAAGTCCAAGTAAAAATGGTGAGAACTTGCTTCTGAGTTCTACCAGCTTGGGGTGGGGGCCCACAAAATCCTTTAGGCTTCCTTGGGGGGTGGGAGTGGGCAGAGAGGGTCTTGGGGACCCAGCCCGCACAGGTGAGCTTTGGCAGGAATGAGGGTCCCCCCATGCTGAGTCCAGTCCCTTAGCCAAGGACACAGAGCTGCATGAAAGGCAGAGGCAAGACTGAGCTATCCTATAACAAACCTCAGCCCAAGTCACAGCAGGGGAAGAGATAAACAGGGACAGAGGAGCCAGAGGGCCACAGAAAGACCTCATGTGGACCCAGAATCCTCGTCTTCTCCAGGATTACAAAGGCTCATGAGCCCCTTGCCCATTACACCCTAATCCATCTAAGGGAGAAGAGGTGGGGTGGATGAAGGTGGAAGCAATTTTATCCCAAAGATCCCAGGCATTAGTTAAAGGCGACTGGCTAAAGTATTGTATCATAGTAAGTTCTAGAAGGGGAGCAGGGGAGGAATCAGCCCCCTCAACCATGAGTGGGTGGGTGGGTGGGGGTTCACATACGACAACAGCAGAACGATTACAGACAAACCACATCTTCCCGGCTACGTGAGTCGCTGGGGAGTGTGTTGTAAACCTGCCACGTGCACAGTGAGGTTACATCTAATGCAGAGGTTGGTGTCTAAAGTAAGGTGAAATCATACCCAGTGTTTGCAAATACCGCTAAAAGTCCTTTCAGAGGTCACCACCCTGGCAACCAGCCAAGTCAAACTCTGGACTGGGAAGTTGATTCTACAAGAGCACTGGGATGAAAAATACACATCTTTAAACCATGCACTTGCTGTCAAGAAGCTGGACCCCAGGAGAGGTCGTGAGGATCTGAAGGTCACTGCAGGCCAACAGAGCAAGTGTGCCCATTGTGACAGGGGAATGCTGTCATGGGAGAAGGAGGAAGTGACATCGCAGTTATGGGTGTGATGCCTTCATAGAAGATGAGCCCAGAGGTTCCTGGAACTGACACAGAATCCCCCAGGCTGAGAAGAAGGTGTCCTTGCAAGGAAGTTTCTGCTCCTCCAGACATTTATAAATAAGTTCAACAGCCATCTGCCTTGACTCCTTTGACCAATGGGCTGCGTGATCAAGAAGGCATGAAACAAGAGGTCCAGCCTATGCTTCTCCCAGCCCACACATCACAGCTAACTTCCACCTCCCCGCTGCAAGGTCTGGGCCCCCTCCAGCGCCCATCCCAGCAGTAAACATCACCTACTCTTCTCCTGGAACTAAGGTGCTGGAGCCCCACATCTGACGCTGGAGAGGAAAGGAAAGTCAAAATGTGATTACCATCTTCCACTGATGTAAGAGTCATGGTCTTCCCTCTACATCTGTGTTTCTGTCTAACAAACAAAGTCTTGTTGCAGGAAGAGTGAATTGTTGAGGGCATCAGGAAAAATGAATCTGCCCCGTGATTAGTCAGACTCCTCAATTCTATCTGTAGCGATTCTAGAAGCAGGAGAGTTTCCATTGAACTACGTAAATGTCATAGTGTAATTAAGCCCAAAGAAAGATACTGGGTTACCATTTATCTGGGTAGGTAAAGATGAAAGCTTAATTTAAATACTAAATACTTGTGCTCTCAGACCAAGCAATGAGTCTTACCATCATGATCTCCATTACAATATTATTGTGTTATCTCCGTAGATCAAAGCTCAGGAGCAACCCTGGGAGCTTCACACTTTCTCAAGGTTGAAATTCATTCATTCATTCAGCAAATATTCTGTGTTTGGCACCAAGATTACAGTATTCAATAATAACAAATTCCTCTATCTCAAGAAGTTTATATACTGATAGAGACAAACAATAAATCAATTATTTTAAGTTTATATATAATTAATATATCAAGTGAATGAATAAAATAGAGTAAGACACTAGAGAGTGCCAATAGGGAGTGATATTTTATATGAAAGATCAAGGAAGGTCATTCTGAGCAAGGATTCCAAATAAATGAAGAATGAGTCATGCTGAAATCTAAGGAAAAACATTCCAGGCAGAGGGAACAGCAAGTGCAAAAGGCTTGAGTTGTGACCTTCCTTGGCAGGTTCAGAAAACAGCAGGAGGGGAGTTTGGCTGGATCAGAGTGGACAAAGAGTACAGTAGAAGTTCAGGTCAAAGTGGTAACAAAGGCCAATCCCTCCCTTGTGTATCATGGAAAGGCTCCATATTTTACTTTGAATGATATGAGGAGCCTTTGGTGGGTTTTGAGCAAAGAGTTTATATACTGATGTGACCTGCAATTTTAGAAAGATAAATCTGCTTCTAGTAAAGAAAACAAGGTTGGCAATCATGAGACCTACGGGGAGGCTCCTGCACTCATCAAGAAAAGAGAAGACAGTGACTCAAGCCAGGGTGTTGGTTGTGTAGAAGATAAAAGGTGCTCAGATTTTGGATGTATCATGAAAGTTGAGCCAATAAGTTTTGCCACCATATTGGATTTGAAGGATGAGAGAAAGAGGGAGGTCAAAGATAACTTCAAGATCAAACTAGACTTCAGTTTTTTAGAAGGACAAATATTTACTCCAATTTCCAAAGAGCCCTGGAGAAGGTTGGCCAGCCCAGCAGGCATTCCACCAGGAAGAAACAATCAGGACCAAGCTCAAGCCAATGACTTGGGGGCAGCACCCAATGAGAAGGGTCCTCTGGAGGGAGGTAGTGCTCAAGGAGATATGGCCTCCACAGAATGGGAGAGAACTGTGAGGTGAGAGACATGATTACTTTCATAGTTTTCTAAATCTTCCCTAAAATTGCCAAACTATCAAAATGCTGTGTATGATCAGATTTCTGTGGCTATGGGTTTTGTGCCCAGTCTATTGTTGGGAATTTTAAGAAATTTGTAGGCAGTCTCTGGACTTTCAGAAGCCATAAAATTGGGGATTCTAGCCAAATTTAGCCAGATATCCCCAGAGCAGGGCCCCAGACTTCCAACATCAGAGTTCTGAGATATATTTATTCAGGTATTTTATCTGGGAGTCTTATCTTCTCACTACTGGTAGTTCTCTTGAAGGCAGAGATGACTTTACGCTTATTTAGATCCTCAGAGACTTACCCAAGCTCCATACAGAACCCTCAAATTGAACCTGATTGCATTAGATTAACTTGGATTCCATAATGCTCGTGGAAATTCTGGCTTAGAGTCCAGTTCCTTCATTATCTTCATTTGGAATTTCCCAAAAGCAGACTCTGAGACAAGGATTGCCATGCAACTGGTTTATTTAGGAGGTGATCTCAGGCAGCCCCAAGAGAAGAGTGGGAAAATGAGACAAGGCAGGGAAGGCAGCCCATGAAGGGGCATCAGTGAGCAGGTCACCACAGTGAAAAGCTGAGAGCTCACTTCTGCTGGAGAATTTTTAGGGAGTAGGGGCGCCTGGGTGGCTCAGTGGGTTGGAGCCTCTGCCTTCGGCTCAGGTCATGATCTCAGGGTCCTGGGATCGAGCCCCGCATTGGGCTCTCTGCTCAGCAGGGAGCCTGCTTCCCCCTCTCTCTCTGCCTGCCTCTCTGCCTACTTGTGATCTCTCTCTCTATGTCAAATAAATAAATAAAAATCTTTAAAAAAAAAAAAAAAGAATTTTTAGGGAGTCTATAGAATACATCAAGGTGTCCCACATAAGGGAGAGGAAGCTAGAGTGTTTATCCACCAACCGTCATCTGTCATTTGTTCAGGATTACTCCCAAGACTCCTAAGCCCCAGCATTCCAGCTTGCCCTATACAAGGAGATTCCAAAGACTAGGAAACATCCTCAGTCTCAAGTGCTTGTAGCAGAAAGCTTTAGGTAGGAAAGGGAATAGTGAGTGCCAAAGGGATAACATGGGCAGAGCATCAGTAGCAATCACAAAATTAATTTTCTTCCTTTTACGTGATAAAGAAAATGCTGGCTCACAGAAAAACTAGAAAGAATGGCTGCATCAATTCTCTTTCCCTCTCTCCCTCTCTCATTCTCTCTCTCTTTCCATTCTCTGCTCTCCTTGGTTTTGGCTTCCCTCTGAGCAGCTCTTCGTGTCTTCATGGGTCAATGGCAACAAGACCACAAGAGCAACTTCAGCCTAACATCAGCTTACATCACTCTCACATCGAGAAATCCCAGAAGAAAAGAGTTTTGCCTTCCCAAATCCTTCAATAAATGTCTCACTGGACCAGCCTCAGTCATGCCCATGCCTGCGAGGGACCATGGAGATGAAATAAGCTCACTTAAAAGTCTAGGATTGTGTGCTCACCCCAGAGCCTTAGAGGTTGGAGTTAACTCTACAGTAGGAGCATAAATAATGTGAGCAATCAAAGGTCTATAGAGGGTTAGAGTTTGCTCAAAATCACACAGTCACTGTGGGCAATCGATAAGAGAATGACAGACCACCCAACAGAAAAATGTGCAAAAGTTTTGAACAAGCTTGTTTTGAACAAGCACTTCACTAGAGAGGATATCCAAATGGTCAATAAACATATGAGTATGAGGTGCCCAACCTGATTAGTCATAAGGAAAATACAAATTAAAACTATAATGTGATATCATTACATAACCACCAGGATGGTGATGATGAAAAATACAAAAAGTATCAAGTATTGGCAAGAACACAGAGCAACTGGAAATCTCGTACATTGCTGGTGAGAGCGAGGTTGCTGAAAACATTTTGGAAAACTACTTTGCAGTATCTACAAATGCTAAATAGGTGCCTACGCTGTGACCCAGCAATCCCACACCTTGGGGCATGTGCAATGGAAATGCAAACATATATCTATCAAGACACACACAAGAATGCCATAGCAGCTTTATTCATAATAACTAAAAACTGGAAACAATTTACACATCCATCCAAAGCAGAATGAACAAATAGACCATGTTATAGTCATAAAATGGAATACTGTACAGCAATGAAAAAGAATGGCCTGTTGTTACACACCATGTAGATAAATTTTACTTATGTAATGTTGAAGGGAAAATGACAGGCACAAAAGAATATGCACTGAATAATTCCATTGATCTTTCAAGAACTGGCAAAATTAATCTATGTTATTAAAAGTCAGGGTAGTGGCTACCCTTGAGGAGGTAGTGGCTGGGAAGAGAGCACCGGCTGGGGATTCTGGAGGTGCTAATCATCTCCCATTTCTCTAACCAAGTGCCAGTTACATGGGTGAATCCAGTTCATGAAAATTCATCAAGGAGCAGTACACTTTTGTTCACTTTTCAGAATAAATGAGAGTTCAATTTTTTTAAATTTTATGAAAGATGAAACATTAATCCATCCTGTTAATGAAAGAACTGGAATTAATAAAACCAAGGTCTTTCTCTCACAATCAGAAGGTTTTCTACCAAATTCCTGAGCATACCTTCAGGTTCCTTTTTAACCAGCCCCAACAAAACTGATTGCTTCTGTGTTGTACTTTATTGGAGAATGGAGTCCCATTGCCTCTCTCATCCTTATCCATGTATGAAGGCAGCTTCCCAGCCTGGCCTGGATCTTTCCTTTGGCAGCTTGTACTACCCTCCTTGCTCTGGGTGGGAGGTAGCTGCCAAGATTCCAGCCTCCTTTTTCACCATCTCTTTCTCTTCTGGAATTTCCTTGAGCCAAATGTTCTTTGAGTCTTTGGCTGGTCTTGCTGAGCTCTTTCCAACTCCTGTTTAATTCCTTCAATGGGTAAAAGTGTTCCAGATTCAGGACGAACAGATGGATGCATGAGAAACGAAATTCACATAGTCATGAAGGCCTTTGGCCCTCATTGCCAAGGTCACATTATAGAATCCCCTAGAATTCAGACCATAGGAGACCCTCTACGCTGTAGGAGATCTGTGCCTTCAGAGCTCCAGCTTTGGAGTGGGGAGAAGCACTCAGGGACCTATTCTCTCTTTGCTGGTCTCCTTCATCTGAGAGCATCTGTTTCTGGAACGATATTTGAAATTGAACTCCTAGGTTAGTCTAATGGCAGGGGCGGGAATAATCAGTCTATGGCAAGTGTGAGCTGTTCTCTGAAGCCAGGACTAGAAGCGAGTCTGAGATGGGGTCAGAGGGTCCATCTGTGACCCCAAAGTGTAGGTCATAACCACTAACTCAAGTTTCCCTCAGTGGGGAACAGATCAAGTACTGACTCAGGACAAAGGTAAGCAGATGCCCTGACAAAAGGTACCTGAGCCGCCACTCAGACTCAGAAGGAAGATGTGGGTTTTGGCTGGCCAACGTGGCACTTTCCCAATAACCAAACAACTCGGTAGTAAACTTTCCATTCGGAGCACATCTTTTGGCAGTACTCAGGGCCTACCAAGCTTCAGGGTCACTCCAACTTCATCAACCTTTCTCCTCTTTAGCAAAGAGCTTACACTGGGAAACCCTGCTTCCCAGGCCCACCTGACCCTTCCCTTGACCTCAGACCTACTTCCAAGTGCAGCACCTCAGCCCTACCAGGCCCCTAACGCTCATTTTCTCCCAGCCCTCATCATAGACACAGTGAACCCCAACAATCTCAGAAGGCTTCAGGGACCCTACACCCACTGGTTCTCATGTTGAGGCCACCCACATGGTCTGGGTGACCCTGAATGCACGCTTTGAGATAAGGATTCGAGGGTAAGTTTGATCTGGGGAGAAGTGACAGCAGGAAACACTCATGGGGGAGTTGAGAACTGAAAAAAGAAGAGAAGGCAGCTCCAGAAAGGGAGTATATTAGCCAGCAAGTCACCGCCGTGGGCTTCTGGATCTACTCCTGTGAGCAAGGCTGGGAACGAGGCTAGCTGTGTGTAGGTCCAACCTCGGGGGAGCACACAGCACACCCTTCAAAGAGGAAGTTGCCAACTGCCACTGCGTCCTTCCTGCTCTGTAGCTCATTGTGCGTGTGTGTGTACATACATCACCTCTTCTTGCCCTACGCACAGGCCATATGAGCTCCCCAGCCAGCAAAGGAAGTCCTGGGGCAGTGACAGTGTTCACCATGCAGAGGGAATGCTGCAGGGATGTGGGCAGGGCACCAACAGCATCCACTACGGTCCCCATAATCATGTCGCTGGCACCCATCATGATGGTGTTCATGGAAGACCGCCCAAGGACTTGGCCCTGCACATGGCTGCTCCATGGGGATGGAGAAGAGACTCAAGCCCCAGCCTTGGGCAGACAAAGCTCACACCTTTGCAAGAGCCAACATTCAGCCAGATGGCCAATAGCCCCTGGCCTGATGAGTGACCCTCCTGAACATACGCTGTGAAGAGCAAGGGGAGGAAGAAGACCCGGAGGGGCACACCCACAACCGGGCCTTGAGTCTTGCACGGGAATCGGGCAGGCAGAAGGAGAAGGCAGAAGGCGGGCAGGCCCAGAAGGGTTGGAGGGGGGTGGGCAAGGCTGGGAATGAAGGTACAGCTAGCTGTGTGTAGGGCTGGTGGGGCAGGTCCAAAACAATTTATTAAATCCGTCAGCCAAATGTGCATTAGCTCCCACTGCACACATGGTGTGGAAAGCAGGAATGTAGGTTTGATTGATTATGTATTCTGTTATAGTTATAATTATTTGTGGATTGGAGGGTAAAGAATTACCAGGCAGCGCTGGAATGGCAAGAATTCGGGAAGTTAGCTCGGATGAAGTAAGTGACAGGGATCCATGGAAGCTGGTTGAGCAAGGGAGTGGCGTGATGCAAGAGTCATTCCCACTGGTGGCCGTGCCCCCACCAGGAGGAAATCAAGCAGCTTTCAGGGCCTGTGTATTCCTGGGAGAGGGTCTCCTTCTGTCCTCCAGCAAGCTCCCACCGCTGGTCTCTCGCAGCTCCGACCTACAGGTCTACCTGAGCTCACTATCTGACTGGGGAGGGTTCCTCTGAGCACAGAGCACGCAGGAAGTGCCTGGGAATTAGCTCCCCGGCAGCAGCCCTCCTCCAGTGAATGGGGGAGTTGGGCATAGTGCTTCAGCTGCCTTACCCCTTGCCCCTCTCGAGGGACACTCAAGCAGAGGTCCCCAGCAGGACAGTTTCCTGAGGGCCCCCACCAACCCATTAATGTGCCCTCCACTGGTGTTTCCTCCCTTCCCTGTCTCACCTCCCCACTCCTCAGAGTCCTCAGGGACTGCCTCCCAAATAACCCCCTTGGATCCAAATTGTTCTTAGGGTTACAACACATGGCACCAGACAGAGAAAACATGCGTGTGGCGCTTACATGTGAAAATTGCCTGCGAGTAGAAATGTTTAATAATCTTTCTCCAGATCCGAGAGGACTGGCGGGGAATTTAAGAGCAGGTGAATCGGGGTTGAAGGCAGAGAACACTGGGGGCTAGCCCAATATTTTCTTTTCTCTTTTTGATGAAGCGACAGTGGTAAAATCAACTCAGTTATCCATAAACCACCAAGTTAAGGGAAGAGCATCTTAAACAGAGCACTTAAATTGTCCAGGATGCCAAACCAGAAGGCTCACTGAGGCAAAGCGTAAATGCCAGAGGGAGGTACAGCACCTGTCCCTGTTCTGTCTGTCCTCAGACTCCCTCCCTAGCTCCCCGGTACCCATCCCCACTCATGCAGTCACTCAGTTCCCTAGCCGCAGGACCGTGGAAAGAGACCCCGCTAGTGTCCTGTTGAAGGCATCCCCCCCCCCCCCCCCGGCCACTGCCATATCCCACCCCCAGCTGCCAGCACCCACCTGCTGTCCAGCCACCAGAGTCTGCTGTGTAGTCTGCAGCACAGGCCGGGCAATGCCAGATGCCCCAGGATGAGCTCTCAGCCATAACTGGAGTTGGCGGATAACTTCGCAGCATCCCCCGTGGTTGGGGTAACCTTGAGGCATGCGCTTTACACTGCCCCCCCGGGGTTTCCCATGGAACTGAGCCCCGCTGCCCGCGGTGGAAACTAGACTGAAAATGCCTCCTGCACGGGCTGACTTCCTTTCTCTGTCTCACTTTCCCCTCCCCGGCCAGTGTTTCCTGGGATCGCCTCCCAAGTAAGGTACTTGCACGCATGCTCACCTGACACCTGCTTCTTGGGGAACCCCACTTAAGGTAAGAGTGGGCAGGCCGCCTCTTCTCTCTGAGTCTCTAGTCCAGGGTATAATATCTTCTGTCGTCTCAAATGAGGGTGCATGGGACAAGATGAGACTCATTCAACTCTTGAACACAGTAGGAGAACCGCCAACATTCATTTGATAATGATAAAACGTCATAGCTCTAGCTTCTCCAGTGCTTTGTACGCAAGTCAAGAATTTGTTCATCTCATTTGAACTGGATGACCATCCAATGAGGTGGGATTTATCTCTATTTATCTCTATTCACAGCTGAAAATCCTGAGGTTCAGAGAGTTTAAGGAACTTGCTCAAGGTCACAAAGGAAGTGATGGTGCCAGGATTTAAATCCCACTTGACCCCAAACTCTGTTCTCCTACCCCTATGCAAAACTCTCTCCAAATAAAAAAGTATCATCTTTATATCCAGTGTTGGTTGTATATTGAATTTGGGGGGGGAATTACCTTCTTCCACCTTGGAAACTCCCATTCGCCTTCAACATTCAGCTCAGGCTTCATTTCGTCATGGAAGCGTTCTCTGCTCCCCTCCTCAGCAAAGCTGGGCTAAATGCTCAGGGCCCCGCTGGACTCTACCCACATGCCTCAAACCCTGTTGTGATTCCCCATTATTTCACTGCCCACACTCACCTCCCTGCCCAGCTCTACAAGCTGAGAGCATAGCTTGAAACATAGGACATGGTGTCTCCCTCTTTCAAAACAGTTTCAGGAAGGTTCCCAACCACCTGTGCCAAAGGTCTGGCGCCTCTCAGGATACCACAAAGCATTATCAATAATAACTCAATAAACAAAGAAATGACTATCATGAGAACACAATGCCTCCCTGCACATCTCAGTCAGGACAAAAAGAGAAAGTATCAATTAGTCAACATGCCCCTTAGCTTTTCTGGGGCTTTGTTTCCTCATCTGGTCTCAATGACCCCCACGCCCTTCCACCTCTGACAAGGGGAGATTCTAGAGATGTTCTGGTGCCTGCAGGGCATCTCAGGGGAGATAAGGAGTGTAATATCCCCTCTAGGGACTTATCCTAAAGTCAAGAAGGCAAAGTTTTCAGACATGGTCCAAATGACAGTATGGGCCAGGTTCCCAATTGATTCAAGGCAGGGGAAGTTAGAAAAAGGAGTATGAGACAGAGACATTGCTTTGTCTTCCCCTGTGATGAGAATTCCTGTGAATGGTGGGGGAAGGGTGAGTACTGGCAGGGCCTGAGAAAATGGGAGTAGCAATAGGAATAGGACCCGGCAAGGGTATGAGATCAACCAAAGTGCCAGGAAGGTAACTTTTGATCGTACTGCAGAAGGTTACATCAGGGACAGAGGAGCTGGGGTATTGATACCCCCACATCTGTCAGTCGCTAGTTAAGAGCTGCTCCCAGGGTGTAAATTTCCAACTTACTCTTGCAAGGTGGGCTCCAGCACCAGGGAGCCTGGGAAATGTAGTTCTCTAGAATCTAGAGCAGAGAAGGAAGAAGGACGAGAAATGAATCTGTGAGCAAACAAATGACAGGCATGCCTGAAGACTTGAGAGACTCAGTCTTAGAGTCACAATGCTTGAGATGTTCCCAATTTCTATTTCATGCTTTCAAAAGAGAACTCAAAGTTACCCGGTGAGTTATCAGAATTTCCTGAATTTAGAACCTGATTGCCTATGGTTATGAGATTCCAACGTAAATGCCACCCTCTGCAACAGGACAGCTGGCTCGACCAGGTGGTATGCATCCGGGAACATCCAGCCCCAGAATTTTCAGTTCTCTGAAGTCTCGAAGCCTGGCTTCCTGCCACTGGAAAGGGGACCAGGACAAGGTGTTTTGTGTGGAGACACAGCTAGACAATGTGGCTGATTATTGAAAAAAAAAAAAAAAACAAGTTAGACTACCTTTATGGTGACAAAAAAGTGGGCCTTGCTAAAGCTTTTCTAAAAATTGTTAAAACTGAGGAAATGTCTGGGTTTCCACTGAGTTTTTTTTTGGAGCATCAGTCTCCTAGGATGCAAAGCCACCTGGTGTCTCCACGCTAACAGCATGCTGGGAGAAGAAAAGCTGAGGGTGGGAGCTAGGGAGCCAGAGGAGCCTGAGCAAACCCAGGACGGCTTGAAGTCCCTACAGGGAGCAGGGATGAGAGACCTTGCTCACCTGCCATATTGGCTCCCCCTAGCAGGCCATGTCTGTCCTGAATCATGTCATGGGATTTGGCCCCACCTGCCAAAGCACTAGCTCTGGAAAATGACAGCGGGGCACAGGTGGAAGGCAGGGACTCGGGGACATTGGTAGGGTCTCTGATCTTTCCCCCTGCAGGGTCTCCCAACCGATGCCTTCAAGCAAACAGAGACCTACTGCTTTCATTCACTTCTAAATCTTGCTCAACCCAAAGTCCTGGGCCAACTTTAGGGCATTCCCTCCACCTCCCGTCATCGGCAGACCCCACCCTCAGGCCTCAGAGGTCCCAAAGCTGTCAACCCTTCTGCCACACATCCTCATCCAGTCCTGTTTATTGAGAAATGGCCCAGACTCTAAACAGTTCTTCCCTCCTCCATTAAAATGCAGTGGCCCAGGAGACAGTGTCCTATAAACTCTGTAACTGGGATGTTGGAGAGGGATGACATCTTGATATGTTCCTCCTTGCCTGGAGAGGCAAGACCTAGGCCAAAGGAAATGATGTGGCAATGGCAAGACTTCAAGCATGCGACAGACTAACGGGAGAGATCTTTTGGTGTGAGGAAGCCCTTCCAGAATTATCAGTCACCAGGGCCAGGGGTTCTAGAATGAAACAGTGTAGGAATTACAGCTCCGTTTTTGATCTTTCACAAGCTCTCTGGACATAGCCCAGATGCTCCCTTGGCACCCAGGCACATGGAGCTATAGAAGCTGAATCAGAGGGCTCGGCAGCAGGGAGAGGCGGGCTGGGGACCAGATGTCCGACATCACTGCCAGCTGATCAACTAGTCATTAATGCAAAAATTCCCTTTCCTCGGTTCTTAGTGACTTTTTATTCAGAATAAAATCAAGTCAAGGCCAGTTGCAAGAATATCTCTTTATGATCCCAGAGCAGGCAAGACCCTGTAAGTGAATAGCCAGAAAAAAATGATTATCTTCCTGGTCTGCTTACAAGCCAAGTGGATGTCAGGGTTCTGAATTCTTCTTCATTCGAGGAGAATAAGGCACAGATAAACTGTACCTTGGATCACAAGCCATGACTATGAGAGGACACAGGAAATCAGGCAATGAAGCTCTCTGGACTGGTTTGGGGCAGTGCATATCAGTGCCCAAATTATTACCGCAGAGGCACCAAGGTCAGAGGTCTCCCACAGCCCCATCACCTCCATGCATCGTAATGGCGTCTTCTTGTGCATCATTATCACCTTGTCACCTTGGTGAGCTTGACCATCTTCTTCCCCTTTATAATGATCAACATCATCACCAATGACATCAGTCATCTCCCTTATTCCACTTAACACTGAAGTTCAGCTCAGGGTCACGTCCTCTGGACAACTTTCCCAGCCATCATTTCAGGCACAATTAGTTATTCCTTCCTCTGTGCCCCCAAAATGGTATACTCCTATGGGGTTGATCTGTGGGTCTGTCTCTCCCAACAGGCTGTGAGCTTTTCAAACCCTGAACTGATTTTCGATCTTTGTTTCCCTAACATCCAGCAAGTACCTAGAATACAGTAGGTTCACAACATTCATGTACACAGTAAAAGATTGAGAAGACATTTCAACAACATGGCACATAGTTCTGCTTCCAACGTCCACTTGCCCTGTCTACACAGCTCTAAGTGAATCCCCTCCTTCCTCCCTACAGCCCCCAGTACAGCTGCGGACCTCGGATAAACCACTGTGCTCATCTGTCCTCTCTTCTGTATCTTCCCACCCCCGGCAAGTGGTCAGTTCAAGGTACGGTCCATGTGGGTTACTGGAGAAGAAAGGGCAGCGATAGGAGGTATTTAAGAATAAACAGCAACAAGGCTAGATAGCAGACTGGGTATAGAAAATGATGATGAGGGAGGAGGCAGGCGATCAAGAAAGCTACTTCTGCCGACCGACAAGATAGTCAAAGGGAGAGTTGAGGACAGGATGGGGGAGGGGGGAATCCAGTTGAGGACAAGTTGACTTTAGGAGGTCAGCCGCATTCAGTGGGAGAATCTGACAAGTCAATGGAAATACAAGACACACACCTAAAGGAAATGATACTCCTGAAGCTGGGCATGAAGAATTTGGAGTCCCCCACATTGAGATGAAAATTGAGGGCCTACAAGATCATCCATTTGAGAGTTCCAAGGACAAGCAAGAAGAAAGAGCAAAGGAAAGCAACAGGCCAACCAAGACTGGGCTTTGGAAGCACCGTCATGTATTGGGGGCAGGTCATGGGGATGGGGACCCCAGGAATAGGTTGACATAACAGTGCCATATTCAAGCCTAAAGCAAAAGGAAAAATCAGTGATGCTGATCCTGTCTTTATTTAACATTTTAATATTTTATTCATCATAGATTTGTATATTTTCATTTTTTTAAATATTTCGTTAAAATGTTAGCTCGAGAGATAGGATCAAATATAACAGTCCAGGAAAGTCCTTCTCAAGAAAAGGAGACCTGAGGCAGCTGAGGCCTGTGGCCAGAGCCACAGAGCATTGGATCCCACTGGCCAGGATTCAAATCCTGGCTTCGATGTCTCAGGTGTGTGATCTCACGCAAGTCACTCCCCTTCCCTCAACTTGGCATCCTCACCTGAAAAATACCTTCCTAGCAAAGCTATCACCGTGCCTGCCTTAAAGAGTAATTCCTAAAGAGTTGTCCTCACCACCCCCCTCCCGGGCACTTAAGATGGTGGGGAGGGAAATGAAGTGGCTGGACAGGGAGGGGCAGGTAGGGGTGAGGAATCTGGGGAGGATGGAGAGACGGGGCAGCCAGAAAGCCAGGCTCCTTCTTTTCCACAATCAGACAGAATTGGAACACTCCATCCACCATCCACATTTTGTATGTTGCATTACACTCTTTTAGTATCTGTGACTTCCTTCCATTTGTGTGGGGGATGGAGAATAGAAACCTTCCCACAAGGCAGGAAAGGCCCAATGCTCAGAGCGAGCTGGAGCCTGGCCGCTGTCTGACCCAGTCCAGGCTCCCACCCCTGTCCTCTGGAAGCATTGTCACAGACCCTTTGATCGGTGCCCTCAAGGTGACAACGCACAGCCACAGCAGCATGGCTCCCGGAGGACAGGGGAGAGGCTGGGCTGGGGAGGGGGCTCTGCCATCATTTCCTTCCCAATCTTCTTTTTGCAGAAGCCTGTAACTCCCCGGCATGTTTTCCCTGGTGGAAAATGTCCATGTTTGGTGTCTGCCCAAAGGAGAATCTCTATGGAAAGTTTGAGAAAGATTCCCTCTGGCTGGGAATGTGAAAAAAAGCCTGTGCCTTTCCCATTTGGAAAAAAAGGAAAGAACATACTTGAGACGTGGTTATTTTTGTCTCAGATTCAGAAGGAACTGACTTGGACAGTGCTCACTTGGCCCGCATTCCCATCGCTTTGTTGGTAAAGGCAGATGGACCAAGCCACGCGGAGGTGAGGCCGACCCCAAAATACTAATGTCTCTTCTTGAGAATCTTTTTTGTTTTACTCTTATTAGATATACCCTACAAATAATAAAGTGCACAAATCTTGAGACTCTTACGTATACAGCTTGATGAATTTTTACGTAGGCGTAAAACCATATAACTACCGCCCACGTCAAGAGCTCAAACATTTCCAGGATCCCAGAAGGCTCCCTCTTACCACTTTCCAGTCAATACTCACACCCCGAAGTGAACCAATTAGTTTTGCCTTTTCTTAAATCCCATATAAATGGAATCATACTGTATGTATGCTGGATGTCTCATTTCATTCATTCAACGTAACATCTATGAGATTCACTCATACGATCACCTATTTGTTAGTTTCCTAGGGCAGCCATAATGAAGTACCACAGACCGGGGGGCTTAAACAACAGAAATGTATTTTCTCACAGTTCTGAAGCTGGAAGTCCAAAAGCCAGGTGTTGGCAGGATCGGTTTCATCTGAGGCTTCTCTCCTTGGCTAGTAGACCCCGTCTTCTCCCATGTCTTCACATGGCCTTCCCTCTGTGCGTGTCTATGTCCTAATTTCATCTTCTTATAAGGACAGCAGTCATATTGGAGTAAGGGCTGTCCTAACAACCTCATCGTAACTTAACTGCTTCTTTAAAGACCCTGTCTCCAAATATAGTCACACGAGGTACTGGAGTATAAGATTTCAACGTGTGAACAATGAATCTTGGAACACTGAAAAAATAAAATAAAATATAAAAAAAAAAAAAACAATGAATCTTGGAACACTGAAAAAATAAAATAAAATATAAAAAAAAAAGACTTCGACGTGTGAATTTGGGAAGAGGAACACAAGCCAGCCCATAATACATATAATATTGAATGTTTTGGGGGGGGGGGTTCATGGCTGAATTGTATTCCACTGTGTGAATCGACCACAAGTTATGTACTCATTCTCTTATCAGTAGACATTTGAATTATTTCCAGTTTGGGAAACATTTCCCAAATGTTGGGAAATATTTCCAGTTTTGCGAACATTGCGGCCATCACCATCTCTAGCACACCATCTTTTAGTGAACATAAGTACTCATTTCTGGTGCGCACGTATGTACCCACGTGCGAGTGGGACTCGCATGGCCTAGGATCTGGGGAAGGCCTAAGGCCAGTGAGTCACTGACCAGGGAAAGAGGAGAAGGAGAGAAAGTGAAGAGCAAAATGCAGTTAAAAGAGTTGTTTCTGGCCACCCGGGGAATGAAGGCTGTGTGTGTATCTCAGAGAGAGCCTCGAAGGGCCCCTGCGAAATCATGTTTCCTCACAGCTTTAGCCAGCTTTTTGTGAAAAGGAAATTCTCAGCGTCCCTCACATCCAGGCCCCACTAGGAAGCTTCTCGAAGCAGACCTCTCAAAACAGTCTTCACCCTGAAGGTCATGGATTTGGGACAGACCTTCCACTCCCCAATTTCCTCCCCCACCTCGCCTGCCCTAGTGCTGGAAACTCCCACAGAGTGCCATTCCCTTGCTTTGCAACGTTCTCTTTCCTGGTGTCTTCAAACCCCCGAAAACTGTCCAGTTAGAGAAAGACAAATACCGTATGACTTCACTCATCTGTGGAATTTAAGCAACAAAACAAGTGAGCAAAGGGAAAAAAGAGAGAGAGACAATCAAGAAACAGACTCTTGGGGCGCCTGGGTGGCTCAGTGGGTTAAAGCCTCTGCCTTCGGCTCAGGTCATGGTCTCAGGGTCCTGGGATTGAGCCCCACATCGGGCTCTCTGCTCAGCAGGGAGCTTGCTTCCCCCTCTCCCTCTGCCTGCCCCTCTGCCTACTTGTGATCTCTCTCTCTCTCTCTGTTGAATAAATAAATAAAATCTTTAAAAAAAAAAAAAGAAACAGACTCTTAAGTATAGAGAGCAAACTGATGGGAGGGGGATGGGCGAAACAGGTGATGGGGATTCAGGAGTATCGTTGTCGTGATGAGCACGGGATGATGTGTGCAAGTGTCGAATCACTATATTGTACTCCTGAAACTAATATAACACTGTATGTTAACTAACGGGAATTAAAATTAAACAATCAAACAAACCTCTGAAGACCGTCTAGATCTGAAGGGAACAGGAAGATAACTGTGACTTACCCAGGTCCCCACACGCAAGTCTGGCTCCTCAGAACTAGCAACACAGGGCCTGTTTGGAAAAACATAAAGCAAATCCTTATCTTACTCCTCAGACCAAAATAAAATCCAGTTGAAGCATATATTTAAGTGTAGAAAAGAAACCATGCAAGTATCGAGAGGAAAAAAAATAGTAAATGTACTTATAATCCTAGAGGGCAAAGTCCTTTCTATTTAAATAAGATAAAAACCCTGAAGCTATTAAGGAAATGATTGATACATACAACTACATAAAAATTAAAATTGTTTGAGGGCTGAAAAATGCCATTAAGAAAGTCAAAAGATAAACAGCCAACGGCGGGGTGGGGGGGGACGGGGGTGGGTAAAACTTGCAACACATTTGTCAAAGGCTCATTTTCTGAAGTCACACAAAAACACTGTTTGTATTAATAAGGAAGGGCCTCAAAACCCCACAGGAAAAAAAAATGGAGGAAAGCTGGGGCGCCTGGGTGGCTCAGTGGGTTAAGCCTCTGCCTTCGGCTCAGGTCATGATCTCAGGGTCCTGGGATCGAGCCCCACATCAGGCTCTCTGCTCAGCAGGGACCCTGCTTCCCCCTCTCTCTCTGCCTGCCTCTCTGCCTACTTGTGATCTCTCTCTCTGTCAAATAAATAAATAAAATCTTTTTTTAAAAATGGAGGAAAGGGTGAAAACAGGAGGTCACAAAGGAAGGAATGTAGATGTCCAGGACACATAAGAAAAAATGCTCCACCTGAATCATAAAGAAGTAAATGCAAATTGAGACAGTGGGGTGCCTTTTCAAAACTGATTGGGTCAGGAATGCAAACACTGAACAGCAGGTATTTGGTGAGAGTTTGGGGAAACAGGCATGCGTGTGCATTATTAGTGGATGTGTATATTGATGGAGCCTTTCTGCAGGATGACTTAGAAACACCACCGAATTCCACAGCTCACAGAGCCTTTGATCCAGCAGTTCCACTGTCAGCAAGTTAACCTCCGGATACACTGACAAAAGGGTCCAATACCTATGTTCGAGATGTTCATTACAGCTCTGCTCTGAAGAAGCAAAAACTGGAAGCAATCTAGATTTCAACCAACGGGCAATAAATTGTAGTATATTTGTTGTAATGGAATATTATATGCTTGTAAAAAAGAAAAGAGTAAGGCAGACCTGCGTGCAGATCTAAATAAATCACCAAGCTCTATAAAGTGAAGAATGCAATTCACTGAATAATGAGTCAGCCTTTGTATAAATAAAAACTTTGTATAAATAAAAAACCCTAGAGTATAACACGAATGTTTTTAGCTACAAATACTGGGAAACATGAGTAACAGCGGCTTAAACAATAAAGACAGTTCCTTACCTCACATAATAAGAAATCTGAAGGTTGGGAGTCCAGGGTTGGTAACAAAGTCATAAAAGACTGAGCTTTTGGGGTGCCTGGGTGGCTCAGTGGGTTAAAGCCTCTGCCTTCGGCTCAGGTCATGATCTCAGGGTCCTGGGATCAAGACCCACATCGGGAATCTCTGCTCAGCAGGGAGCCTGCTTCCCCCTCTCTCTCTGCCTGCCTCTCTGCCTACTTGTGATCTCTCGCTCTGTCAAATAAATAAATACAATCTTTAAGAAAAAAAAAAAGACTGAGCTTTCTGCTCCTCCATTCTCTGGCTATCTGATCTGTTATCGTCACTTGCTTTTGCAAGATGGCTGCCTCTGCTCTAGGTACCCTCCGCATTTAAGGCAAGAAGGAGGTAGAAGATTTAATGCTCTTCTCATGCATGTCTCTTATACTCATTGGCCAGAACGGTGTCATGTGACACCCCTCCACCATCCAGTTGCAAGGGTTTCTGGGAAAGTGAGTATCTAGCAGAAAAGGTACCGGTCACCATGATTGCCTTAGCCGACCATGATTTATCTTTAGAGACTGGGCACATTACCTCCCTAAATTAACTCCTCAGCAGGGATTATTTTGGTGATAATCAATATTTTATTATATTTTATATTCGTATATATTATTTATATTTTATTATAATAATAATTATCTCAAGCTTAATTACAAAAATGTTTTCAATGAATAAGTAACTAAATCATCAAACAAGCTAGAGATATGGTTATCTGGTTGGCTTTATTGAGAGCCAAAGATAGATGGTAATAATACATTAGTAACCTCAGGTGGGGGCAATTTAGAGCATCTGCCATGACAGAATGGAACAGTAATTCTCTGAAGGGCACTGGGTCTGCTCTAAGCTCCAAAACCACTCCCAAAGGGCTACTGACAGAACCCAGAATTTAGCAATATCTTGATTGTTTTTGAGAACATAAATTGGATTCATCTCTCTTCCTTCTGGGGACTGGGCACTCCACGCAGGACCCAGGGAAGTGGCTTTGTCTAAGGTGCTGACAGACGGGTGAGTTCTACTTAACCCAAGGTACTCACTAGCGCCCCTGCTGGAGAAAGGAGCGATCCCACAAAATGCCCTGAATCTCAGGAGGATCTGGGTTCTTCTAAAGCGCTCCCATTTTCTGCCATGTCTCTTCACCTTAATGGTATTCAGTTTCCTCACTAGTTAAAGGGGGCAAGTGGGCCCATAATCTCAAAGGCCCTTTCCAGGTCTGTAAGGCAGCAGTACTAAACAAATCTTCTCCCTCTACCACGACCTCTATGGGTTTATTATCAGAAATCCTGAAAGTCCAACAACGGGGACTCAAATCCCAGCTCCCCCCCACTTACAAGCTCTGTAAGCCTTAAGCAAGTTATTTAACCCCTCTGAATTCATTTACTCATCTAAAATTTTTTTTAAAAAAGAAATACTTCGCAGGAAAGAAGGTTCACTGGGTTTCTACTCCAGCTAAGCCTACTGAGGTCCCTTCTGGGGTCCCAAGTGGCCCCTATGTTGCCAAACCCAATGGGCATTCTTTTGTCCTTATTTTTCCTTTTTGCAACATCCGATAGTGTCCCTTCCATCCTCCTCCCATCCTGGAAGCTCCTCTCTCCCCTTCTGTGAGCCCAGCTTCTCGGCTTTTCTTCTTCCTCAGTCCGTGCTTCTCACTCTCCCTTATGGGATTTTCTTCTTCTCTCAATGCCAATGTTTTTAAGCACGTACGATGATGCTCTACCTCACTCACAGCAAAAGGAATGCAAATTAAAACAATGAGAGATCATTTTTCGCCCATCAGATTAGGAAAAACATAAAGAGTTTGGCAACAATCTGTAGGCAATGATGTAGGAAAAAAGGCACTCTTGCACATTGTAGAGATGCAATTGGTAAAAACCCTTTGGAGGGCAATTTGGCATAATCAAAATTTTAAATGCACAGGAGGATTTAATCCAGCAATTCCATTTATAAGAATTTGTACTAGAGATAAAATCTACCGGACATCTACCCAATACCCATCCTCTCTTTCTTTACAGCAGAACCTGATTTTGTTGGCAGAGCAATGAGCCAATCTAAAAGATATTTCCCAGCCTCTCTTGAGACAGGGATGGTTGCTTGACACAGGTCTGGCCAATGAGATGTAAGAAAAAAAAAATGTTTGGACGCCTCTAGAAAATTCCCTTAAAAGGGTAACAGATCTAGCCAACAATGTACCCTTCTCCCCTTTGTTGTCTTCTCTCCCACCTCCCGCCTGGAAAGAGGATACGATGGCGGGATCTGGAGCAGCCACCTTGTAACCACAGGAAATGAACACAGAGATTTTGCTGTGATATCATTGCGCCACTAAACCAATGCCAGCATTTGCCCACCCCAGATTTCTCATGACGTGAGAAAAAAATAAGTCCTTATATTGCTCAAATCTCGGTTGAGTTCACTCTTACATGCATCCAAAATTAATCCCTAAATGATATTTGTATGTTCAAGGATATTTTTGCTGTATTGTCTATAGAGCAACACCCTGAAAATTCTCATTTAAAAGGAACTGGTTAATTAAATCACGGAACAGCCTCATGATGGAATAGTATGCAGCTGTACAAAAGATTGAGAGAGATTTTTAGTGCTGATAAGGAATAATTGCCATGATATTTAGTTAAGTTTTAAAAGAAAGATAGAAAGTAAATATAATGCACTAACATTGATGTAAAATTGCATTATAGGCTTAGAATATTTCCAGAATATATTAAGAAACTGGTGTGTCTCCAGAGGTGGGATCTGGGTTATTAGGGATCAAGAGTAACAGGGGAACTCACCATTCACTGTACACCCTCTTGCACTGTTTGAATTTTCACCACGTGCACACTTTCATCTTCCCAAAAAGTTAATTAAAATTGTATTGCTTTATCAAACAAGAGAGAGAGAGGGAAGAGGGAAAGCCAATTATTTCCATGACTCATTCTTTTCTCTTCCTTCTCTTCATTGAATGACCCCCCCCCCATCCCATGGCCTCAACGGCCACATATAAGTGAATGGACTCGAACCTCATTTATTCAATCATGAGCTCTCAGATGAATGTCGCACTTCCTTATTGGACCACCGTTTAGACACCACCCCATGGAGGCCCCATAGGCACCCAATTCAGCGAGTCCACCGGTGCAGGAGCACCGGTGTTCTCAGTAAAGTGACCAGTGATACCCATTCAGTGGCCCTGACATCTGGGAAAGGAGGAATGTCTCCAAGTCCTGCTTTCCCCCCTCTGTCTCAAATCCCCCCCCTCCCATCTGGCTTCCTGGGTCTCCCTAGAGATGCTGCACTAGTCAGAACTTTCCAAGAGCATAGCCAGAGATGCCCAAACCCCCTTCTTTGCCCCTCTTTGCATGAACCACTGTATTTATGTCTTGTTCACTGTCTTCCTTCCTGGACTGGCATTCCCATGAAAAGAGGGACCACGTCTGTGTCTTCCTCTGCTAAATTCCTCACACAGATGGCAGGCTCTCACAGCAGTGATTTCATGAGCCAAAAGATGAGGCCACTGCCTCACCCTCCCCTTCCAATCCTGTCCCACCCATCTATCTTGCCCACCAGCCCCCAAACCACCCACTTCTCTCCAGTTCCAAAGCTGTCACCCTAACCCAGGCTTTTCCACTGCTCCCCCCAGTCATGGCCACACCCCCCAACAGGACTCCCTACATCCAGCGTGGCCCCTCAGACACTAATGTCAGAATTGAGTATGTAAAATGGCATGGTCATGTTGCCCACCAATAAATAATAATAATAATAATAATAATAAATAAGTATTGCAAAGCCCACTGTTGTGTTCAGACCCTATTACAGCCCCTGGACCTCCAAAAGGCCCTCCACCCCTGCCTCAAACCTCTGAGCCGGTCTCCGAGCCTTGGCCTCAGTCACAGGGAACCATTTATACTGCCTTGAAAATGTTAATGCTTCAAATTTCTGTGCCTGCACACACATTCCTTCCTCCACGTGGAACACTGCCACCATTTCCCACCACCACTCTTTAATTTTTCTTTTATTTAAGACCTTCAAACTCAGCTCAAAAGTCACCTCCTCCAGGAAGCCATCCATGACTACCCAGCCTGACAGAAGGCCCCTCCCATCGAGACTGTGAGCTCTTGAGGGAGGGGCCCTGTTTCATTTGACTTCCATCTCCGGTCCCTAGAAAAGTGTCTAACATACGGAAAGCTCTCAATAAATGTTGGTTGAGTGATTAAATAAATAAGTGAATGAATCAATGGGTTTTGCTGGAATGAAATGAGGCATGTGTGAATTACCCAATAACCATGCCAGGTGCATAGCTGCCCAGCAAATGTAGTTTCCATTCCTTCCATCCCCTCTCCTGTCGCTCAGTTTTCCCTGGTCTTGCCAGCCCACACCACGCACACCAATGGGGTCCCCTGGACAGGGAGGCCGTGCTTGGCCCCACCTGCTCGTGAAGGACAGCCCCTCCCACCTTGCCTGCTCCGTGATTCCGAAAGGTCCCAGAGGATCTTGGAAACTAACCCATCCGCCACCTTCACTGCCTCACACCTGCCATGTGTGTCCTCCTTTGCCCCAGTCCCACCTCCCAGACCCACGGAGCCAGTCTTCGGGGCCCCGTGCAGGCTGCGGTGTCCCTGGTCCTTAGTGTATACTCACTCACAGCCCCTCACTCCACCAGGTTCAGCTGGCTGGAGGCCCCCGGGGCCACACTGCCCCCTCCACCCGCCGTCCCCGCTCCCCGGAGTAGGTTTCTCCCTTTCACACCCACTGCGGGGCTCCCCCCACCGCCCTCCCCAGCAAGGGCAGCCCCCCTCCTTCCCCTCCAGATTCCAGGGGCCCACTGGGGCCTCTCGGAGTTCGCGCGCGCCTCTCGAGCCCGGCCTCGCTGCTGGCCCGGACCGCACAGCTGGGAGCTGGATCCCGACAGCCGCCAAGAGGCCAGAATGGACATAGTTGATTCCCATCATTGCTTCTCTCTAAATCTGAACCGTGACCAAAAGGGGAAAAAAAAAAAAAAAAGAGAGAGAGAGACGAAAAACCATAGGAACAGGATGTCCTTTTCAGTTGCCTCCCCAATTCTGTCAGGGGCTTAGTCCAACAGAGGCTTTAATTGGTCAAACTATGTGTTTTTCACTGAAAGAAAATGCCGTAAATGAAATATGATTCACACTTGGCATGGGGGGGGCGGGGGAGAGAGACCTCATCTTTGTCAGGCCCTTCTGAAGGAACTTGGGGTGAAGTGGGGAGGGCCCAGAACCCCCCATGGTCCCCAGGGGCAAGGACATGTCCCCAGGGACACCCTGGAGTCTGTGTCCTCCGTCAGGCCACAGTGGCCCTCGCTTCCCGGCTGCGCGCCCAGCGCTGACCTCACACCGGCTGCCGCCTGTGCCCTGAGCGTGTGGGAGGGGAGGGGGCTGCAGTCTGAGAGCTTGTGGCCCATGAGCAGAGGAGGCCACGAGGGAGCTGCGGGGCCCCAAGCAGGTGAGGCACCCAGAGGCCCGGGCGGCGGGCACGGACGGGAGCAGCAGCCTCTCTGCCCACACCCGCTCCCTTCTCCCCCTGCCTCCCACATGCGACAGCCTCCCATTTAGACAGCCCCATGAAGACCCAGCAAGATGGGGGAGAGGCTCCTGACCGCTGCGAGATAAGAGTTAGACCTAAGATATGTGCAAATGGCAAAAAAAGGAGTCACTTCAGTGCCAGTCACAAACTCGGGGTCCCCTCCCTCTGGTGAGTTTCAGGAGCCCCCAGGTAAACTCACCACTTCACCCAAACCCACCCCACCAGAGGCCTAGAGTTCCATTAGAGCTCCCTTTGGCCAATTTGAGATCTGAAAAACCTCGGGGAAGGGCACATCAGTTCCCTGGAAGATTTCCATGAACTGATCACGAAGACACAGGAAATCTACTGTGCGTGTGATGACAGGAACGGGAGGAGGGGGAGAGGGAGAACAGGAAGAGGGGGGTGGACGAAGGAGAGCTCCAAAGTAGAAAGGGGGGGGGGAGGAGTTGGGCCAGTCAACCCAGCTTCCCAGGTCCCAGCTGCCCAGGATCAGGGTGGACTGGAGCAGCCAAGAAAGCCTTCCCGGAGCGGGCCAGGGTCACTCTTGACCCCCTCACTCACAGCCGGTCTTAGGCCAGTGGGTTGTCTTCTGTTGGCAAGGTCACCTTCTCCAGCTGAGAAGCAACTGGAAGGTCCCCACATGACTTAGGAAGAAAGAAGGAGATGCCCTCAGCAAAGCGGCCAGTACCTCCAAGGGAAGGTCAACCGGAAACAAACATCTCCAAGCTGGTCAGCTTGGGCCAAGGCAAGAAGAGGGAGCACTGTCCCAAGAAGGCTCCAGTAAAAACAAGTGCATTTCGCCTCAGAAGAGATAGGACCACAGAGGTATTCTCCAGTAAGCAGTTTGTTATATCCACGAGCGAACAGAGCTCGAGCCTAAAAAGAGGGGAGTGGGGCAGGGAATTCCCCTGGGGTTGAGGAGGCTGGAAATAGTGGAGCCAGGGAAAGGAGAAGCCAGAAAATAAAGCCAGGGGAAGTGAGGGGGTGAGGAGAGGAGCAAAAATGTGCGTGGAGGCCAATGGGAGTTGTTAGAAAGGTTTGTGTGGTAGAGCTGGGAGCCCTGAAGGCCAAGTATGCTCACCTCACAGCTGTGCCTGGCAGCAGCCCCAGAAGACGAGCAGCCAAAGTGCCCTGCGGACTTGTTAACATACCCGGGGTCTTGGGCCCCCTGCAAGTCCTGGGACTAGCTCAGACCTCCTCAGGGCCTGCCCCAAGATGGCGTCCGGTGCCCGGATGTGTGTTTTCCTCTTTGGAACCTGATTCCCTGAGTCCTAAGTGGCCCTACTCTCTAAGCCAACGTTCTGAAGAGGCCTTGCCTAGCCCCTTGCTATGTAGACCCCACCAGGCAGCTTTTCTCTCTCTCCCTCTCCTTCCCCCCAACAAAGAGAGAGCCCCAGACAAGGGATCCACGTCTGGTCAGGTCAGGGGGGTAAGCTGGCCCCCACGTCTGGGCCTCTACGTCCGCCGTGAGGAAAATGGGAACCGTCCTCCCAGCCCTGCCTGTGTCCCGGGGCACTTCAGGTTGGAACGAGGTAAAGGCACGGGAAAGCTCTTTGGAAACTTTCAAATGTTGTGAAGGTTTATTATGATTATTATTCATGTCTGATTTCGCCGCCTCTGTGGAGCCCCGGCTCAAGTTTGCGCCTCCTCGATGCCAAAACAACCAGTCAAATCCATCAAAAAGTCACTCAATTGAGTGGGAAAAAATGCAGGCGGCTCTGGTGCGGGCTATCAAAAAATAAAGCCACCAGCATATCACTGGTGTTTTGGGGGACGTGCAGTGGGTTGTTCTAGGCACTGTTTTTGAGTTTTTCTAAGGCTCTCGCCTCCTGTGAACCAAAAAAAAAAAAAAAAAAAAACGACGATAAAAAAAAAAATCAAGCCTCTCGATTATTTCCCAGGAGTGAGGTTGGCTTCAAGGTGCCAGGCTTAGGGGAGGAGGGAGACAGAAATTCTCGCAGGGATGGACTTATGTCACCCTTGGCCCCCTCAGTCCCAGCAGATCTTAGGCCGGTGGGTTGTTGCCTTTGATCGGCAAGGTCACCTTCTCCAGCTGAGAAGCGACTTTGGAAGGTTCCCCACGTGGGTTAGGAAGAGAGAAGGAGGTACCTGGATGGTTAGCCAAACCAGCAAAGGCCGAAGGAGCCCTGGCCCCGAGCACGGGGACCGGCACCCAGGAGACAGAGACCAGGAGTAGGAGCAGTTGGCATCTGGGGGTAGAGAAGATTCTGAGATAAGAGGATGTCTTGAAACCAGGAATGTCCTAAGAGGGTGGCTTCAGAGTGGCACATAATTCAAGCCGGTCTGTTTTGCTCCGTGTGAGTGGTTCCGCTAAGCATTTTGCTGGGACAAAAAGATGGAATCCAGCTTTTAAGAGGCTTGGCTATCATCGGTGAGTTTTATCTATGCAGACCTCTCCAGCACCCCATTCTCATCAGAAGGTATCTGCCTCTAAAATGGAGTTTCTAGGGGATGCCTGGGTAGCTCAGTTGGTTAAGCGACTGCCTTGGGCTCAGGTCATGATCCTGGAGTCCCAGGATCGAGTCCCAGGATCAATCCCTGCGTCGGACTCCCTGCTCAGCAGGGATCTGCTTCTCCCTCTGACCCTCCCCCCTTCTCATGTGCGCTCTCTCTCTCTCATAAGTAAATAAGAAATCTTTTAAAAATAAATAAATAAAATTAAGTTTCTGGATGGAAGGGGAATCCATATGAGTTTAAAAACCAAGTCGCATCCTAGATTTAATTCCATCAGTTAACGTGGATGCTTGCTTCCCAAGCATCTGTGCATTCCCACTCCCTTGCTAGAGACCAGAGGGAGGGTGGAGGAGGGGAAGAAGAGGAGGGTGTCAGGGAGGATGAGACCCACAAGAAAGAAGGGCCATACGGTGGGGTGGTAGGAGTCCAGAGGCAAGTATAGGCTGGAGTCATCCCCACCAAGTAGGTCTTGAGATAATATTTATGAAAGAGATTTTGGGAAATATATTTCCAAATATGTATTTCCATCATTTTTAGCACACTGCTTGAAATGGAACTTGAGAGATGATTAACATAGTAGACGCTGTCGGAGATCCACTTGCATCCCCTTGCAACCATCCATTTCCATAACTTTAGTCGCCAGCACCTGCGACTCTCTTCCTGGGGTCATGAGTAGGGGACAGGCTACAAGTGACAGCAAATTAACCCCCAACCCCTGCAGCCACACCCTCTGATGGGAGTGGGTGTATAGATACCCCACCTCCCTCACCCCACGGATGGGATAACTCTGAGGTCCTTGTTCTTCACAGTGTCCCAGAGCTCCCAGAGGGATTGAGCCCCAGGTGCCTGCAGCCGTGACCGGCTTGAGAACTCATCTTTACGGGCTGCTTTCCCTTCTCTGTCCCACTTCCCCCTTCCTCAACAAGTGCTTCCCAGGATCACCTCCCCGATAAATTACTTGTACACGAATCCTTACCTGAGAGTCTACTTTTGGGGGAAGTCTAATTGAAATCACACATATATTATTATTACCCTTTTAAGTTAAATGTCATCTGTTTTATCCTATTTAATCCTCCAACAGCCTAAGAAAATGGAATTATTCTTTAGATGATGGACTAAGATCCTGAGAGTTAAGATAACCAGTTGAAGATTATATAATGAGTAACTGACACACCTTGGGCTAGGTTTAATATCTGATATGCTGACTCCTAGCCTGGTACTCTCGCCATCACACCCCACGGCCACAGTCATTCCCATCTCTAAATAAACTCTGCACAATAATGTAACCCTAGAGTTCAGGTTGGCAGTGTCCTTACAGGAGGGGGATGTGGAATGATACGTTTTCTAAGACTTTGCATATCTCGGCTGTAAATAATATATTCCTGTTACCTTTACATATGAACAACAACTTAGTGAAGCCAAGAATTCTTGGGTAACAATCCTAGAGCCTGCTGATAAATAATTCCCAAAATACTGTAGGGGGAATTATCTATGGATATTAACAGAAGCATAACATCTGGTTTTGGTTTTGGTTTTGTTTTAAAGACCCTATTTATTTATTTATTTATTTATTTATTTATTTATTTGAGAGAGAGAGAGAACGTGAGCGTGAGAGCAGGAGCAGGAGGAGGGGCAGAGGGAGAGGGAGAAGCAGACTCCCGGCTGAACAGGGGGCCCGATGCAGGGCTCGATCCGAGGACCCTGAGATCAGGACCTGAGCCGAAGGCAGATGCTTAACCTAAGCCACCCAGGCGCCTCAAGGCATAACATTTGTTATCGGGGGGAAATAGGGGCAAACAAAGATAAACAAAGATAAACCTTTTTTTATTATTTTTTTTTAATTAATGGGCTTTGTAAATTTCAAAAAGTATGTAGTCCATAGCACTCCCTAAGCATGTGTCTTTCAGAGCATACCCATCACAGTCTCCCACAACAATGATGGACATAACTGCTTAAGAAATGGTTCCCTACAGGCGCCTGGGTGGTGCAGCCAATTAAGCATTCATCTCTTGGTCTTGGCTCGGGTCCTGATCTCAGAGTGGTGAGATCGAGCCCTGCATCAGGCTCTGCGCTCATCATGGAATTTGCTTGAGATTCTCACTCCTTCTCCCTCTGCCCCTCCTGCTCTCTCTTACTCTCTAAAACAAATAAATAAGTCTTAAAAGAAAAGAAAAGAAATAATTCTCTAACATTTACCCCACTGTCTTTATCAGGGAGAAATCTGAGTCCAGACTGAATTACTTTTCTCAATATCCCAAAGTATGAAATCTTCACCAGGATGCATTGAAATACCAGGTTCTTTATTATTATTCTTTTATTGAAATACATTCAGCTCTTCTTTTTCACTGCAGTTTTCTCACTTTATTTAAATTATTATGGAAATTGTTTTCCAAAACTATGTATCTCTAAAAAAATTATTCAATAATTAGAATATTTGATTTTATATCCCATACCCTGCATGGTCTCTGGCCCCCAAGATTCTCCAGCTTCCTTATCTTTTATTTCCTCAGAAAGGTACATATTATTTTATTGTATGAAAATATTTACAGATATTTAACAGTTTTGAAAGTGTCTGTTGGATAAAAAAAAAGACACATCTATATTCAGTCTAGTTATATTTTATTGGACTTGGTGATATTGTCTAATCACAATTCTTAATATTAGTGAAATGAGGAGATAGATGACCTCTGATAACAAAATTCTCACACTTTTTTTTCTACTACTACACGAAAAATATTTTCTCTTGCGTATTTGTACATTATTATTTAGGGGTGTGCAATTTTCGGTTTTTTGATCTTCATCATTTCTGATCTCAGAAAAGCATCCTATTATGCCTCTAATTCTTGCTTCTGTTCCATTTTTGTGGTGGGCTCTATGCTTTCTCTTCCGAGTTGTCATCTTCTCTCTCATCAATTTCATCTCTTGACCTATTGCATGGCGTTCTAGATTTTCTTTAGTTTGCTGATCATCACTAATTTTATTTTCTACAATGTCATTTAGGTTCTTTGCCACTTTCAATGCATATTTTATGCTATCGAGTTCTTGTCTTACTTGAATAAATAACGCATGCATAAGATGCAAAATTGAAAAGGAAAAGGCAAACCGTGAAAAGTATCTCCCTTCCAACCTTGCCCCCGAGGCATTTCTCTCCACAAAGGTAAACACTGCTACCAATTTCACAGAATCTTTTGAGAAATAATCTATAGACACACACACACACCTATCTACATATCTATCTCTTAATATGTTTTTAGTGACAAATCCCTATGCTGTTGGGAATAGTAATATGTCTTGACAAATAAGTACATTTCCCAATCTCTTCAAGCCTCATGTTAACATTTTGACATTTATGGGTGCAAAAAAAAAAAAAAAGAAGAAGAAGAAGAAGAAGAAAATAAAAAGATAGATAGCCCAACTCAAAGTAGCATATGAGGAAACTAATAGTTTTCTCATAAGTTCAAGGCATGAAACTAATGGTTTCCAATGGCAACATGGCAGCTTCTGGGCTGGTTGATTCAGCAGCTCCCACGGTCATCAAGAACCCACATTCCTTCCATCTTTTTGTCTTGCCAGGCCCAGCATATCACCTTGCTAATCTGTGTCTTCATGCTCCCAAGATGAATGCAGGATTTCCAAACTTTGTACCAGAAACAATAACTTCTAGAAGCAGAAGAGTGGTTATCTTTTCCTTGTGTCTTTTATGAAGAACTAGAAAATAATTCCCAGAAGATTCCAGAAGACATCCTCTTGCTCCCATTTAACAGAATTGCATCCTTCACCAATGCCTAAGCCAAACATTCGGTCTAAAAACAGGATTTCCGGGATGGTGTCAACCAATTAGGACCCACTCCCTAAGACTAGGGAAGGAACACACACAAGGCTTGAAGATAGATAGCTAAACCACCACGAAGCTCTATTAGGAAGGAGGAATGGCGGGGAGGTACAGTGAGGGATGGGTGTTGGGTGAGCAGTCAACTATGTCTCTACACCACACATTCTTAATCATCTCAGTCTTCCACCAGCTCCCACATCCCCTAGTTCAACAACTTCCTGGGCCTCCTTTTCGGTGATGCAAACAACCACCTCTCCCTGCCCTTCCAAACACACCCAGTGTGTCCTCCCACTTCACAAGAAGCACTCCTGTGCTGTGAAACTCCTCTCGGGGCATTCCCCTCCCCTCCTGCGTAACAAATCTAGCAGCCCCCTACAACACTCTTTCCCTGAGGCCCTCTCTAGTGGCTCCCTGCTTCATCTCTCACACCCCCAGCATCTCAGGCTTGGGTGATCGCTATGGACTGAAGTTGTGTGTGGCCCACCCCCAAATTCCTATGTTAGAATCTTAATTCCCAATGGGATGGTATTAGGAGGTGGTAATTAGGTCGTGAGGCTAGCGCCCTCCTGAATGGGATTAGCACCCTTAAAAGAAAAAGCAAGAGGGAGCTTCCTTCCCCTCTCTCTCTGCTCTCTAGCAGGAGGATACAACAAGAAGATGGCCATCTGCAAACCAGGAAGGGGTCTCTCAGCAGACACCCGATCTATGGGCACCTTGACCTTAGACTCCGCAGCCTCCAGAAGTGTGATAAAGAAATATTTGTTGTTTAAGCCACCCAGTCTATGGTAACTGATATTGTAGCCCAAACCAACAAAGCCCAAACTGTCCTCCTCCTAGTGTTTCCTGACCCTGCTCTCCCCACTAACTGGTTGAAACTCCAGATCCTTTGCGACTCTGGGTCATATGGCTTTGTCACCCCTCCCTGCTCCCCACTGCTGCCATCCATCTACCTCCTAGTCACTCTTCTCATTTGCTAATAATCCTAGCACCTAATGACAGCATTCCTCGCATGTCGAGCTCTCGTGCTTTTAGCACTTGTGTCCATCCCCACTCAAAACCCTGCTCTTCACGGTGACACTTCCTCTCCCTTACTTTTCTTCAACCAGCTATTTCTAAGGTCACACTCTGGACCTGGGCATCACACAAGTAATTTCTGACTGCTATCTATTTTTTCAAAAGCTCTTTCCCTGACAATACCCAGGAAAATTCACATATGCATTTACTTTTTTGATGCAGCTATCTTCCTTCTAGGAATCTATCCCAATATAGCAAAAATATAACAAAATGTTATATAGCTAGCAAAAATATAACAAGATGTAGGAATAAAGCTAGTCCTGGCTGCATTATCTGTGACAGTGAAAGACTGGGAACAATCTAAATACCCAACAATCGGGACGTGGTTAAAGGAGTTACAGTTCATCTGTACAATGGGGTACTAGGTCACTGTAAAAAGCAACAAGGAAGATGTGCATCTCTAATAAAAATTGATCTCCGAAATATTTTATGTTAAAAAAAAGAAGCAAGGTACAAGATAATGTATATCGGGGCACCTGGGTGGCTCAGTGGGTTAAAGCCTCTGCCTTCCGCTCGGGGTATGATATCAGGGTCCTGGGATCGAGCCCCGCATCGGGCTCTCTGCTCAGCAGGGAGCCTGCTTCCCCCTCTCTCTCTGCCTGCCTCTCTGCCTACTTGTGATCTGTCTGTCAAATAAATAAATAAAATCTTAAAAAAAAAAAGATAATGTATATCATTTGCTGTGTGTGTATAAGAAAGGAAAGAAAGCGTCCGTGGTGTTAAGGGTGTGTGTGTGTGTGTGTGCGTGCGCATGTATTTTTATCCAAAAAGAAGGTATCTTAGTTCAGGCTCTTCTAACAAAAACATCATCCACTGGGTGGCTTAAGCAACAAGCATTTATTCTTCACAGTTCTGGAGGCTGGGAAGTCCAAAATCAAGGTGCTGCTAGAGCCAGCGTCCTGGCTTGTAGACGGTTCCCTTCTTGCTACGTCCTCACGTGGAGGGGAGAGGGAGGAAGCAAGACCTCTCCTGTCTTCTGTTATAAGGGCACTAATGCCAAAAACTGATCTTTAAAATGGTTAGCAATAAGGGGAAAGAGAGAACTTGAGAGATGGAATGGAATTTTGGAATCATGTAAATGTTTCATACGATTTTTTAAAAAGGGCGGGGGGTTCCTGAGGGGCTCAATCAGTTAAGCCCCTGACTCTTGATTTCAGCTCAGGTCATGATCTCAGGGTCGTGGGATTGAGCCCCATGTCAAGCTCTGCGCTCTGCAGGGAGTCTGTTTGGGTTTCTTTCTCTCTCCCTCTGCCCCTTCCCCTGCTTGCTCTGTCTCTCTCTTTCTCTCAAATAAATTAAAAAAAAAAAAAAAAACTTAAAAAATAAGCTAATTTGAAAAGGAAAAAAATCTCTAAAAGTAAAAAAGAAGCTTCAACAAATGACCTTATTGTATATAAGGTTGGCAAAATAAATACAGAAAAATAAATATTTCAAATGACTTCGAAACCTAGTATTTTGACCATGTGACCCTAGTGGGCTATCTTCTAAAGGCAAAATGAACAACAAAGAAATCTTAAACCGCGCACAGTAGTCTCATTTTTGGCAATAAAATTAGAGTATTTTTTTCCTATTGTTTGAGGTGACAAATGACCACCAATTTAGTGGTCTAATACAACACAAACTTCTCACCTTGTAATCGTACCTCTGGATACAATTCCTCGCCTCCATCTGTGAACCCATGAAACTCAAGCAGCCAGTTGTTTGTTCCTAAAGAATAATGCAAGGACAGGCATAAGATAACAATTTTGACATTTGGTTCAAAGAAGAAGAAAATGGAAGGGGAAAAAAAAAAAAAAGAGTCACATGTCCCAAGCAATTTCAAAATCCAGCCAGAAAAACTCCATTTGGTTCCGTGGTCTGGGAATAACCCTCTCTCGTTCATGGCCCCACCCCTTGGAATCCTCTTTTATTTATTTTATGAAAAATAGCGCCTGTTTGCAGTCCAGTAGTTTTATCAACTTGTTTCTCGCCTGTAGAATTTGGGGCATGGGGAAGGGGGTGCCCAGCCGTCTTCTTTCATTTTGTCCTTTCTCTGTACCTCTCAGTCCAAGTTGGCTGTGTTTCTGCTGAAATACATTTGCAAGAGGCTTGTGGATCTCTTGGGTCTGTCTCAGGGATTTGCTCCATTAGACAAGACGCTCCCCTACCGAAATTTCCTGGATGACGACGTCTCTGTTCCTGGCTTCTGCTGAGGCAGCTGAGGAGTCCATGAGTCACACACCTTCACGGAGGCCACCCCCCCCGCCCCCGCCCCGTATGACTGGAGAGTCTGAACAGTGATCCCTCCAAGGCACTCACAAAACGTTGTCCATCCACACCCTTCGATTTCTTCCCAGACTGTGTTTCCTGACAGTGACTCTCCTAATTTTAGCTTCTTTTGCAATCTGGGTAAGCTGCAAATTGCCCAAGTTATCAAGCTCTGGTTCCTTTTTGCTTAATCCTTTCTCAACCTAGCTCTTTTCCTCTTACATCTCACTGTAAGACGCAAGAAGAAACCACACCACGTGTCGAACTCCCTGCTTGGAAATCTCAGCTAAATATCTAAATTCAGCGCGCCTGGGAGGCTCAGTCGGTTAAGCGTCTGCCTTTGGCTCAGGTCATGATCTCAGGGTCCTGGGATCAAGCCCCACATCGGGCTCTCTGCTCAGCGGGGAGCCTGCTTCTCCTTCTCCCTCTGCCGCTCCCCTTGCTTGCGCTCGCTGGCTCTCTCTAACCTTCTGTCAAATAAATAAATAAATAAAATATTTTTTTTTTATGTAAATATCTAAATTCATCGTTTACAAGTTTTGCTTTCCACATAACTGCACAACCCAATTCAGTGTGCTTTCAGCTCATTCCCTTTCCCCCAGCGACCAAGAACATGGTTCTCATTTCCATCTCACCGACAGCTCTTTTTAACATCCATGTTTCTATCGGCGGTCTGCTCGTGATGGTGCAGGTACCCTCTGAAGCAATGACCCTGCTCCTCACGTCCTTTTGAGTCAGCACTAACAGAGTCAATCACGTCCGTATTTCTATTAACAACATTTTCAGGGCAATTTACTTTTTTTTTTTTTTTTTCTTATCATGCTCTAAAAATTCTCCCAGCTGCCAGGCTTTGTCCATGTTTTTAGGTATTTGTTTCAGCAGCACCTTGCGCCAGGCACCAAAATGTGTATGAGCTTCCTAGCACTGCTATAAGAAATTACCGTGGCCCAAAACAGGGCAAATTTATTAGCTCACAGTTCCAGAGGTTTGAAGTCTTTCCCTTCTGGAGGAGGTCCTAGGGGAAACCTATTCTCTTGCATTTTCCAGCTTCTAGATGCTTCCCGCATTCCTTAACTCATGGCCCACTTGCGTCTTCAGTGCTAGCAATGGCCAGTCTAATCTTTCTCCTGAGGTATCTCTCTGGTTTGGACTCTTCCGCCTCCCTCCTCATCATTTAAGGGCTCCTGGGACTCCCGTGGGCCCATCTGCATAACTCCAAATACTCTCCTCATTTTAAGGTCACCTGATTAGTAAACAAGAAGTCTATCTACAACCTTAATTTTCCCTTGCCATGAAACATAATAAAATTCAGTTTCTAGGGATTGGGACACAGACATCTTCGGGGAGTCGGGGATGGATTATTCTGCCTATCAAAGTCAGTATTGTTATTTTGAAATATGCACACATCTACATATATACACTCATACATATACATACGAAGATAAAACAAATAAGTACCTTTGATAAAATAATGAGGAATCGAACTGATTTTCAGCATATGATAAAAGAGGTACGAACACAAACTCTGTGTGGCCAATAAGCATATGAAAAAAAAAGGATCAACATTAACATCAGAGAAATGCAAATCGAAACCACAATGAGATAATCGCATCACACCCATTAGGATGGCTACTATTTAAAAGAATGAAAATAGGGGCGCCTGAGTGGGTCAGTTGGTTAAGCGACTGCCTTGGGCTCAGGTGATGATCCCCGGGTCCTGGGATCGAGTCCCTCATCAGGCTCAGCAGGGAGCCTGCTTCTCCCTCTGACCCTCTCCCCTCTCATGCTATTTCTCACTCTCTCTCTCAAATAAATAAATAAATAAATAAAATCTTTAAAAAATATAAATAAAAGAATGAAAATAACAAGTGTTGGTGAGGATGTAGAAAGATAGGAGCCTTTGCACACTGTTGGTTGGATTGCAAGATGATGGAGCCACTATGGAAAATGGTATGGGAGTTTCTCAAAGAATTAAAAATGGAACTACCATATAATCCATCAACCCATCCCGCTTCTGGGCATATATCCAAAAGAATTGAAAGGAGGATCTTGAAGAGAGATTTGCACACCCGTGTTTATAGCAGCAGTATGCATAATAGCTAAGAGACAGAAGCAGCCCAGTTATCCAACAACAGATGAGTGGATAAACCAGATATGGTATACAATAGAATATTCTTCAGCTTTAAAAAAGAGGGGCTCCTGGGTGTCTCAGTCAGTTAAGCGTCTGCTTTTAGCTAAGGTCATGATCTCAGGGTCCTGGGATCAAGCCCCGCATCAGGTTCCCTTCTCAGGGAAGAGTCTGCTTCTCCCTTTGCCCCTCTCCACCACTCGTGCTCTTGCATGATCTCTCTCAAATAAATAAATAAAATCTTTTTTAAACATTTAAAAAAGGAGGAAAACCCGTCACATGCTAGAACATGGGTGAATCTTGAGGACATGTTAAGTGAAATGGGGACATTATGTTAAGTGAAATGAAGCAGTCATAAAAAGACAAATACAGGATGATTCCTCTTTTATGCGGTGTCTGAAGTAGTCAATTCATGAAAAGTAGAATGGGGGTTACCAGGGCCTGGGGGAAGGGGGAATGGGGAGTTGTTGTCTAATGGGTACAGAGTTTCGGATTTGCAAGATAAAAAAAGCTCTGGATCTCTGTTTCACAACAACATGAATGCACTTATCACTCCTGAACTTTACACTTAAATGGGTAAGATGGTCAATTTCATGTTAGGTTCAAAAAACGTTTATGTTATCTGTAAATACTATCACCATAAAAAAAAAAGAAGAAGAAAGCAAAAGAATCAAGTTTCTGTCCTTTTTCCTTGCAAAGTGTATTTCAGAATAACCAAATAATTGATGAAAGTTCTTCATAGAGGAATCACAGCTCATAAATGCAGAACGACAGATTTCGAAAAATCACAATTTCACAACCCCAGAAGAAATAACAATTCAAGGGGCGCCTGGGTGGCTCAGTGGGTTAAAGCCTCTGCCTTCGGCTCAGGTCATGATCTCAGGGTCCTGGGATCGAGCCCCACATCGGGCTCTCCGCTCAGCGGGGAGTCTGCTTCCCCCTCTCTCTCTGCCTGCCTCTCTGCCTGCTTGTGATCTCTCTCTCTGTCAAATAAATAAAATATTAAAAAAAAAAAAAAGAAATAACAAGTCAAGGCCACAAATGACTACACAAATCTGCAAGTGAAGTTTGTGGGGAAACTTTGTAACCAACAGACCAGGCTGACAAATCCTGAACCCATAGTTTATTCTTAAAATCCTAAGAACGTGACAACTGGCCAGTACACAGTCCCTCCTGTGACACAATAGGAAGCACACAACACAACCTGTGCAGTATCTAACACAACCTGTAACGTACACTTGCTAAAGAACAAAAAAGAAAAGCACAGAAAACAGAAACGCAGAAAAAGAACATCGAAAAATGCCCAGATGAATACATTACAGAGTATCACGAGGAGGGACCACCAGCAAAAATGGCAGAGAAAGGAGCTCTGAAAATTCTCTCCTCTATAAAAGCAAAAGTCATCAGAATCAACTCTTTCAGAATTCTGCAAATTCACCTGAGTTTATTATTAATAGAGCATGTATTCAAAGAAAGCCGGCCGAATCTCATTAGGAACAGTGAGCTGTGTGGCCTGATAACTTGCCCTCGCCCCATCCACCACTCTCCCACTCCAAATAGTTTTTAAAAAAATAACAGCCCGCACTTGCCATGAAAAGTAGTAGCCCGGCAGCCACCGGAAAGAACAGAACAGGGCTGGAGCCCTTTCAAAGCCACAGCCCTAAAGAATTATCATTATTTGACCTGTCTGGTTAATTTTGGAAGATCCCACTTACAAGGCTAGCTCTCTTTGACCTGACTCGGTGCTTTCCCAGGGGAAAAAAGAATGAAAAGCTTTTTTCCCCTGGGGGCACACTGAAAACAATTAAAAGCAAATGTTTAACTTCCACTCTACCTAGGGTGATGGATAACAGTTGGAGCAATATTAGGTTAACCAAAAAAACATAAAACGAAAAGCTGGGAATGAGATATCCATAGGTACTTGGAAAATCTCGGACATATTCCTGGGGGTCTGGAAGATTCCCTGGGTGTCTAAAGCTGCGCAAGTGCTCAGGAAAGTCCTGAGAAGGCCCTAAGCTCTCACCTCTGACTCACTCTAAGGATCTACACACGCAAGTGAAAGCTAAGGAAGGGGCGTCAATGGTCTGGTTGAGTTTTGGAAGTGGGCCCCAAGATGTACCCAGAGCCCCTTGGCAAAGACTATAAGACTCATCGTCTCCAGGCATTTAAAACGTTCTGTCCAATCATTGGCTGACCACTAACCTAACCACACAGAGACTCCAGTGGCCACACACCACCAAGAATACAGATTTTCCCCAATTAGTTCAGAAAGGTCATTAAGCAAACGACAGCATCTACGACAAACAGCGACAAAAACCAACACTGGGGATGGGGATAGAATTCAATTTCCAGACCTGCCATACTGTATTATTTTAAATGTACAGCTTTCAATAAAAACACCATGCGAGATGCCAAGAAATGAGAAAGTTGGACCCATCCACAGGAAAAGAGGCAATCGGTAGCAACTGCCCCTGGAGGAACCCCAGATGATGAGCTTATCAGAAAAGACTTTAAAGCGGTGTCTTTAAATGGTAAAATGATGTTCAGCCACAAAAGGAGTGAAGTACTGAAACATACCAAACACAGATGTATCTTTAAAATACTACGTGAAGTGAAAGAAGCCAATCCCATGACTCCATTTTAATGAAATGTTTAGAATAGGCAAAATCTGTAGAAATAAAAAGTGGATGATGGGGGGGGGCGCCTGGGTGACTCAGTTAGTTACGCATCCGACTCGTGATTTCGGCTCAGGTCATGATCTCAGGGGTCCTGGGGACTGAGCCCTGTGGCAGGCTCTGTGCTCAGCGGGGAGTCTGCTTGAGCGTTCTCTCTCTCTCTCTCTCTCTCTCTCTGCCCCTCTCCTCTCTCTCAAGTAAAAAAATAAATCTTAAAAAAAAAAAAAAGAAGTAGATGAGTGATTGCCCAAGATGGGGGAGGGTGGGTGCGGGAGAATGGGGAGTGACTGCCTATGAGTAGGGGGTTTTTCAAGTCAAAAGAGTGGCCTCTACCTTGGATGGTCAGTGGGTCAGTCATGACAAATGATCCAAGCCCAGGGTGGGGACCCTAAGGAGCAGCGACAATCCTGCAGGAGCTCCCGACCAAGAGGCCACACAAGGACCACGCAGCTGGGAGGTCCGGATGCCCAGTGGCAGCCTCCCGTGGGACGGGAGGGGGATAGCACACTATTTCTTCGTCTGGGTGATGGTTACACAAGTGTGTTCACTTTATGAAAATTCAGCAAGCCATTTACCCATGGTTTATGCAATTCTCTCTGCATACATTATGCTTTAATAAAAAGTTTCCTGGAAAATATTCCATTGATTCAAATATTCCATGGGAATTAAATGTAGACACCTTTCTGCCTCTCTCTGTGGCCCTCAGCTTCCTCTGTGGCTGCAGCTCACGCCCTCAATCCTCATTCTCTGTGCTCTAAGCTCACCAGCCTTCCTTTGGTGGCAGGAATGCCAAAATCGTCCTCGTCTGAGAATTTTCTACATGCTTTTCTTCTGCCTGGGGTGCGTTTGTCTATTCCTCACGAACTCAGTATTTCTAAAAATCCAGTCTCAGTCAAAACGGCATCCTCTCAGAGGCACTTGACCTCATTGCTTCACCTCCGTTGCCCAGTGCCCTGCACGGTCCTGGCCCAGTGCCCTGTGTGTGTTCCTCATTGCACTAGACTCATTGCACTTTCGTGTCTTACCACCTGTCTCCCATGATAGACTACAGTATCCAGGGAAGTCAAGGCTGTATCTTATTCAACATTTTACCCCCCTGCCCAGCAAAGGGCTTGCTGTATAGTGCACACTTGTAATAAATATTTGTGAATGAACGAATGGGGAAATGGGAGGCAATGATCAACCCAAGAGTGGATCCAGGATGTGGCCTTTCGGGCACCGTGGCAAGCCAGGAAGTGAGGTTTTGTTGGCAGAACCTTGTGGTCCCCCATTCGGTCACCCTAGATTAGCAATAATTGGAGATCAGCAATTAGAGGTAGTCCTTGAGCCAACCTTCCAAGGGGAAGGAAATGCATTAAATTGCACCATGAAAGGAACGAGGCCCCTGTAATTCCCGCCATCTCCACACCTCTACGCACCTGGGAAATTTGCGACATCACAGCATCTTGCTTCTTAACACAATGGCACAGGGGCAGCTCTGGCTTGTCGGAGGATGTGACTGTCATAGCATCTTTGTGTGCAGGTGTGACAATGCCTTTCCCACACAGCGGGGAGAGACGGCAGGCTGTAATTGCGCCCTGGCCCCCTATTATCAAAACCATACCGCTTCCTCCCCCGCCTTAGAATATACTCCCCCAAAGGTACCAGGTGCAGCTGGGGAAGATCTCTTAATACCAAAGGAGATGTGTTAAAAAGTAGGAAGAGCTTAAATCAGGGCTGGTCGGAGATAAGGCCAGCATCCTTGGGTCTGCCCTATACTGGTAACCTACTCTCAGAAGAAAGCCATTGGCCAACCCCATCAGCCTGCTCTGATCAGCCTGCCTGGCCTCAGAGGGACCCCCTGATTCCGGGAACAGACAGTCTTGCCCTTGAATGTGCATCTGATTTCCTTACCCGGACTGTGAGCTTGCTGGAGCAAGACACCAATGTCTCCTGAGAACCAGAATATACAAATGGGCAATAGCCAGACCATAGATGATAATAGAACTCTTACCCACAGCCTGAAGCAACCAGCGCAGGAAGCCAAATGCTCATAGCACTTGGCCTGGAATGGTCAGGAATTGGGAAGTTCCATGACTTCTAGCTTCTTGATTTCAGGTACCTGCTTCCCACCCAGGGCCCAGCAGATAAAGGCAAAGATGCTCCCCCGCCAATCATATAAGATGCCCCGCCTTTGTCAGGCTCCCTCCAGTGTCCCCGTGCCAACAACCTCCAATCGCGGCACACCCGAGCCTTCCTCTCTTTGTGCTAGAACGCCTTCCCACTCCCTGCCTGCCTTTAAGTCCCTGACAAATGCAAGTAACAGTGGCTGACTCTCTGGCTGTAATAGGGCTTTGAAGAAACAGCCTCTGTTTGTTCTGATTTAGGAGATCTTCACTTCTGTCCACAGTTTCCTGGAGGGCCCAACAAGACACGGTCTGCACTGCCCATCCTGAGAACCCAGCCTTGGCCCAGGGGCTTATATGCAGACAACATATGAGCCCTCGGCGCCTTGCTACTTGTGACTTGTCAAATCCACCGTAGGATGGTAACTCAACACTTAATCTGAGTTCCCTTCCCTTTGCATTGAGTCCTTAGCTACTTATTATCAGTTTAGTGTCCAGGTTTTTTGATTGGGTCTCCTTTGTTGGCGTCCTTGGTGGAATCAGCCATTCCTCTGTTTTGTGCTTCTGTTTGGTGCTGTTCTGTCAAAATTATCGGTCACCAGATGGAGAATCACAGGGCAGAACACAGGCAGAGGCCCCTGTAGGCTGTAGGTCAAGCCAGCCTCATAGAGCGGTGGGTTTGTGGTTCTCACTGCACCAGAATCCATTCCGACGAACCGCTGTGGGTCACACTGAAGCTGGACGAGCGTCTCTTTCCATCTCAATACCTTGTCCAGAGAGAATCTTCTCTGTTTTTCCACAGGGAGTGCAAATTGTCAGGTCTGCATTTGGAGACGGTCAACTCTCAGGCTGAGGTCCTACAGACACAAGGTGTCAAAGCTTCACCTTCCTACAGACCACTGCTAGCTCCCGTGGGGGTATCCAGGTCCTCTCCTCCTCCAGGAAAAACTCCTACCTCTGACCGATTATTCTCATTAGAATCCAAATCCTTGCACCTGTCTTTCTAAACGGCCTAACTTCACCAAGGATCGTTTGGACCTTCGGTGGCCACTCCAGGGAACGGGTGACCTGCACAAAATTATTCATTTGAGACACGCTTTAGAAAACAAAAGGAAGAAGAAAGGTATTTTGATCAGCGTGCAGAGGTCCCCAAAGGAAATTCTGATTTAAAAATTGCTTCACTGAAAGATTCTGTGGCCAGAGCTAAGGAGCAATTTGAAAACTTAAGTAACAGCAAACTAGACTTGTTGCCCTTTATCTTCCCCCTCCTTGTCCTGCCTCCCCCCCCCACACCCCCACCCTTCCATGGCTCCGCCTCCACGCCTCCAGTGACTCCTCACTCCTCCTCCCCTGTCCGGCCCCTACGCTTTCCCCAACAGCTCCTAAGATCCTTAAATTCCAGTCACCTCTAAAGATTCGTGCCTGCCATGAGCCAGGTATGGAGATAACTGTAGAATTAATGAATTAACCAGAACTGAATGAGTGACTATAATTAAAGATTTCCCTTGGGGCGCCTGGGTGGCTCAGTGGGTTAAAGCCTCTGCCTTCGGCTCAGGTCATGATCTCAGGGTCCTGGGATCGAGGCCCGCATCGGGCTCTCTGCTCAGCGGGGAGCCTGCTTCCCCCCCTCTCTCTGCCTGCCTCTCTGCCTACTTGTGATCTCTCTGTCAAATAAATAAATAAAATCTTAAAAAAAAAAAAGATTTCCCTAAACCCAGAGAAGACTAGCAACTCTTCGTAGAAGAATTGAGAATTCGTTTGGTTGCATGGGAGCCTGGGTCACCGGAGCTTGCTACCAATTTTACCAACCCTGGCCAGATCCTCAGGACTGAACCCTGGATGACAAGGGCTAATTAAGCTGACCAGTTCTCTCAAACCACAGGAAACCTGAGGGTCAAAAACAGGGCCCAAAAGTAGAGCAAGATCCCCCTAAAAACCATACCTGAAACTTTTCTAATAAAAACCCACTGGGTCGCAATTCAATCGTGCAAAGGAAGAAAAAGCACGTTGTTTGTGCAGTTGTTTGTGTCTCAAACACTCATCCAGATGTGTGAGTGAAGGTGTTCTGTAGTTGTAATAAACATCAATAATCAGTTGACTTTATCAATAAAACATAAAATCAATAAACATCAATAATCAGTTGACTTTAAATAAAGGAGATTACCCTCGATCGTGTGGGTGGGCTTTGCCTCATCAGGGGAAGGCCTGAAGAGCACAAACTGAGGTTTCCCATAGAAGAAGAAATTCTGCCTCAAGGCTCTAACATCGAAACCCTACCTGGGTTTCCAGCCCGCTGGCCTGCCTACAGAGTTCAGACTCAGACCTACAACTTCGACTCTCACCTGAATTTGCAGCCTGTGCTGCAGATTTGGACTTGCCGACCCCCACAGCCGAGTGGGGAAGATGTCAGCAGGGCCACACTCCCGCCAAAGGCTCCGGGGGAGAAGCCATTCCTTGCCTCTTCCAGCTTCTGGAAGCTGGTAATCTACGGCAGCTGGTAATCTCTGGCCTTCCTTGGCTTGTGGTCACAGCACTCCATTCTCTGCCTCTGTCTTCACGTCACTTTCTCCTCTGTGTATGCGTGTTTCGGCTCCCTCTGGCTCACTCAGATAAGGATACTTCTCCCTGGGTTTAGGGTCCACCTGGGTAATCCAGGAAGAACTCCTTATCTCAAAGTCCTTACCTTGGTTACATCTGCACAGACTCTTTTCCCGAACACGGTGACATTCACAGGTTCCAGGGATTAGGACGTGGACATATCCTTCGGGGAACCACCATTCAACCCGCCACCCAAGGTTGGGATCCTAACTAAACCGCCAAAGAACAGATCTCTGGAGGGATTCGAAGAGGCCATTATAAAACGCCAACATTTAGACTCTGGTTTTCAAAAGGAACAACGGGGGGGAAATCTGCTTGTAACCTTTCCCCACATCATCTCTGGTACTCGCTCAGTGGCCAGTTGGTGGGACCAGATGATTTCAAATGAGTATTAGCTGAACGAGTCATCGATGTTCCTCTGTGATATAGGTGCAGACGACCCAGAGCGGCCTTCTGCCCCGATCAGAGAAGTGACTGGGTCCTGCGGTGTCCAGCGACCACCTTCCTGCAAAGGCCTGAGGCCCTAGACAAGAGCCCAAGCCAAAAACTATAGGAACATGTCAGACACATTCCAACCCTGGGCCCTTCCTATTCCCTTTTGGGAGCAGGGGGAGTACCACTGTAACCCAGCTCCTGCTGCTGCCTCCCGGAAGCCCTCCTCCTGGGGAAAAGGTGCCCACTCCTGCCATAAGCAGACCAGGCGCCCCGGACCGTGTGAAGGGCCCCCTAGTCACCTCTTGCTAAAGGATGGCACCCATCAGTGCCTCTCAGTGACACTCAGGGCTATACAGTCCTTCTTGTCTTTATTTGTTGATTCACACGTTCATCCACCAACTGAACAAACCCACTGAGCAGCTTCAAGAGCCCAGGCCTGCACTCACGGCTGGGCACAAAGACACAAATATGTCACAGCCACCGAAAATCCCAAGAAGGCCGCTATCTCCAGGCACCCCAGGTAAACAACGAAATTACAAGGCACTGCAGAGGGATAAATCAAAGACAATGGGGGACCCAAAGGAGGAGGGCAGTGGGATTTTTGCAGACACTTAATCCCCACCTGAGACAGTTATTACCACCATTTCACATTCATGGGGAAACGGAGGATCCAAGAATCAGTGACTAACCTACAGAAGAGAGAGGAGGGGGGAATTGGTAGGAACCGGAGGGATCAGGCATGGAGAAGACCAATGTGGGGAAGGCCAGCCTCGCATCCTAATATTTTTCCTGGGACATTTGGGATTTTTTTGTTGTTTCCTCCACCTTCCATTCCTCCAGGGAATCATTACCAAGGGAAATCCTCCTTTCTTCACTGTCTTCTCCAGAGAATCTTGGCCCAGGAGAAAGGAAATGGAAAATGGCTCTGGGCCATCTTATTTGTGAACTGGAAGGTTGATATCCCAGCAGGAGTTGTCTCTGCCTCCCTAATTGGGATTGGAGTCATGCAACCCTGCCTGGCCTCTCAAGCTGATTATAGGCCACTTCCTCTGAGTTGACTGGCCTATTTTAATTCTGCGTTAGGAAATCTCCCTCATTAGCATTTGCCGCTCTGTTTGAGGGTCAGAAAATTTGTCAAGTTAGCAAAGTTTATCCCTGGAACTTTCTCATCTTTCTTTTCATTCCCACAGAATATCCCTACGGACCGACTTCCTCGCTCCTTCCATTACCCACAATGGGTAATCTGATCTCAGGGGCCGAAGGAGGTAGTAAGCTTGTATGTCTCTTGTACTAGGAGGTACAAAGAAAATGTGATGGAACGAGAAATACTGATTCTTGGAGTTAGGAGACCCAGATTACAGGAGTAGACGTCTAGGCAAGCAAGGGGAGAGATTCTCATGGGCACTGGGTGGATTCTACTAGAAAAGGATTGCTAACTCTCCGCGCAGGTTAAAGCGATGCCGGCTAGCTGAGTCTCCACTGCCCACTTCAGTCTCCTTGTGCATCCCCAGAGCTGAAAGAGTTGGGATTGTCACCATCACCAGCTCATTCCCAAAGGATATTCCCAACTCTCATGGTTTTTTTTTTTTAGCAAGCTGTGCTGGGAGCATGCGTGGTGGGCTTGGCCGGAAAGGAATGGCCACACGAACAGCAATCCCTGGGCCTGGGCGGAATGTTAGCTGGGGTTCATTGCAGCCGATCTGCCTGCTCTTTTCACCATTCATCCATGATGCATTGCCTGACTAATGCCCAAAGCAAGTCTTCCCGGGGCTCTTGCTGTCCTGCAGCACGGACAGGCTGGATGGTCATCAAATCCGTTCCCTTTTCCTGGGCACTTGGCTGAACCACATCTCCCCTTGCTTCTAAGCGGGATTGTGGGCTCGGACAGAGGTGTTGGGTGTGGCTCCTAAAATGTCCACATAATCCTCCACACTCCCTCTCTGTTCATTGGGCAGTTGGATGTTGACAATTTAGAAGAGGTCTCCAGACTCCTAGAGAATTCCCAGGCTCTGGGGGAAAAGTGGAGCCACGCATTGGAAGGAGCCTGGATCCCTGAGTTGCCTCCTGGAGATCTGTCCATGAGAGCGCCCAACCAGGTACATTCACACTGGATGTCGAGTAGATGAGAATTAAAATTTCATTGCGCTAAGCCGCTGGTATTCGGGGGTTGTTTATTACAGCTTTTAACCTACCACAACTAATCTCTGCCCCACTCAGGGAGTTTTCCACGCTAGTGTGTCTTCCCACTTTGTTCAATATCCTGCTTCCCAGCTTATTTCCTCTCCTAAAGAACATAAAAAGAAACAAAAGACTATCTCTTAGGACCAGAAGCAAACACAGCTGCAAAGCAAAGCCACTCCAAGGGTCCGCAGAGCTGTGGACTGTTCGCCAGGTTCTGAATGGGATATCATTCTATTGGCGCCCCATCCCCAACCTCTACCATCTCCGCTGTGATGGGAGATATAATCACTAGCCTCCAACTCCATTAATTTTAAGCAAAAATTAGCATAAATAATCAAATCATAACTGGCCTCAAGTCCCCTGCAGCCTCAGTCGATTGGGCTGGGAGGAAAGATTACCAGGCATCTCCTTCCTACGAACGACATCCTTTCCCCACATACTCCCTGACCCAGGACCACTGAGAGGCACCAGTCCTAAGCACCAAGCTCTGCTGCCTTGAGGATGAGAGATGGTAGCCCCAAGTCCTGACCACAGGATGTCACTGGACTGAATGGCATTAGGGGCATCAGGAAGACTTAGGGGATTATGGGTCTGGTGGTAGCCAGGGGTAGGGTCAAGCCTTAGTAAGCTTAAAGGTCAGGCTAGGACTAGAGACCCATTTGCAGCTGAAGAATAGAATAGATGTCCATGTTCCTCATAGGGGACTGGTCCTGGCAAGTGGCAGCTTTAACTGTGTCCTCCAATGACATGCAGGATTTTGTACCCTTCCAGACTCCACTGCTATTCAGAGGTGGGGAAGTACTGGAAAAGAGTTCCTCTGGATTTGGATTTTCTTTGAAGATTTACTGGAAGAGAGTCTCTAAGACTCAGATATCAAAGCCAGAGAAAACTTCGGTCTGCAGCCGTGGGACAGCTCTCTTCCTAATGCTTAGAGACCCTTTCTGCCATTTGAACGTGAACTCCAGGAAGGACTTTGCTTTATTCAGCATCATATCTGTGGTTCCAGTGCCCGGAACAGTTGCGAGCATATAGCTGGTGTTTAATTTGTGTCGAATGAACAAATAAAGGTTGGTGGGGTGGGAGGGAACTGGGGGCTACTGGTCCCCCAAAACAGGATACCCATCAAGAACGCCTTCTCCGTCAGCATTCTGTCCCATGCAGCATTCTGTCCCATGCAGCATTCCGCCTCGGCAAGTGACAACCGCCTGCACCGTCGTCACGAGAGGGGAGGAGGTACAGATCTCCTCCCGCCCCTCATGACCTCTCGTGGGAGCTGAAGTCCAGGTTTATCAGCCTAGGGGTTAACTTCTCTGTTGTGGGATGAACACCTCCTTTTCTCTATGCTCGTTCGCAAGGGGTCTCATAAAGGAGGGGAGAGAAACACAGGTGCTAGGGATCTACCTTAAATCAAGCCTTGCCACTGGATGACAAAGAACGTAAAGACCACCAGGGTCACCAGGGCTCCCCTGGTTTTCGTGCCTACTCTCCTGTAGTCAATTCTCAAGGACCCAAGTAAAAGAAGGACGACGTAATGGGGAAACTGAGGGCCTTGGAAGAGCTGTTTCTAAGCTAGGACTCTAAGAGCTTTAGCTTTGAGGCTGGGGAGGCCAGTATGAGAGGGGGGTTACCCATCTCTCAACATTTGCACCATTTTCTGCTTTTTCTCCAAAGCACCTTCCCATCGAGGTCTTTCCAACCTCCTGCCTCGGTCATCCACGGCCAGTGGGCACCAAGGCCCTGAGTTCTCCACCTCTTCCCAGACACCTCTCCAAATGGACCCTCACTTTCCTGGCACAACTCAAGCCTTCCTCATCTAGCACCTACGTGAGTCTATTATCTTCCCCGCAATTCCCTTCCCCCTGCCACCCAACGTGTCCAGCGTGGCGCCCTGGTGAGTAATTTTATGGCAGTCAAATGAGTGATCTCTTTCTGTTTCTCCCTATCCAGTCCCGCTAGTTAGCAAGAGGCTCCTCAAACCCAACCCTCCGCCTGTGTCCCCAGTTCAAACCAGCTCCACACACCCCCACCCTCTGTCCTCCCTGTCCAAATCCTGCCCTGCCAAGTCCCACGCAGCCAACAAACCCAGGCACTGCTCTCGGGTCTTAACAATGTACTAATTTAATGTTCACATCATTAAACAGACACTACTCTTATCCATTCCTATCCTCCTTTTACAGATGAAGAACTGAGACGCGAATAAGTCAAAGAGCTCCTAGGATACACAGCCCAGATGTGGAGCCAGACCGTCTGCCAACCCCCCACTCTGTAACCATCAGGCCAAGTGCCCTTTCCCACCCTCCAGCACTTAAACCCTCCTTCCCCAGAAGGCCACTTATTTAGTGTAACAAGGAAGTTTTATTCCGACATCTGATACGGAGTCAAGTAACAATGCAGAAGTTGGTAGATGCAAACCGATGGGTGGTGGGCGGGGTCCGAGAGCCGTAACCGAGTGGTCTCTCTTGTTGTTTGCCCATCACAGACCAGCACTGGCACCTGATCCCTCCCGGGGTTCTCTCCACTCCACCGCACCGGACAGAGGTGTTTGAGACCCTCGCCTGGCCAGTGGCCGGAGAGGGGTAAGGAGGTGCGGCAGATCGCTCCAGGCAGTCCCAGGAGGCGACCGCCGCGGTATTGCGCGCTCCGGTCCGCAGTCCGCAGATCCCGGGTGCTTGCTGCTCTCTGGCGGCCGGAGCCGGGAGCCTGGGAGCCCCGGGACCCAGGAATCGCGCCGTCTCCGCTCCGCGCGCCCAAGGGCACCAGCGAGTGACCGAGAGGCGGAGGGAAAGGGCGGGAGGAAGGGGGACGCGGCAGAGGGGAAAAGGGGAAGAGGCCCGGGAGCGGCGCGGGAAGGGGCGAGGAGCTGACGGCGAGAAGAGAGGGCGGTCGTGGGCACCCGCGGCGGCGCAAGGGTGGCTGCCGCGGGGTCGAAGCGGGCGCCAGTGCCACGACCCCTCCGGACCCCGGAATTGCTGCTTGTCCGACTTGCGGTCCCCTTCTCCCCGCGCGCGGGGCGCCCCCTCCCTCGGCGCCGGCCGCCCCCTCCTCCTTCCCGACGCTGCCCCTCCTCCGTCCCGCCCCTCGCGCCCGGGCGAGAGCGCCGCAGTGGCTTTGCCTGCACTGCCCGGCCCCTGAGCCGCCGCTCTGCCCGCTCGCCTGGGCACGCTCAGAGAGCGGCGCGCGGCGCCGGCCCCGGCTCTCCGCCGCCAGCCTCGGGAGTCCCGGCCGCCGCCCCGGCCGGCCCCGCTCCACTCGCCGACAGCCGCGTTACAGGAACTCCGGCAGGACCCCGACCGGACCCGCGCGCCGGGCTGCAGCCGGAGCCCCGCGGCTATGCCCGGGGCCCCTCTCCCGGCCAGCCGCTCGTCCTGCGCCCGGGCCCGGCCCCCGACGGCCGCGCGTTGAGATGACTTTCCGCGACCTCCTGAGCGTCAGTTTCGAGGGACCCCGCCCTGACAGCAGCGCTGGGGGCTCCAGCGCGGGCGGCGGCGGGGGCGGCGCGGGCGGCGCGGCCGCCTCGGAGGGCCCGGCGGTGGGCGGCGTGCCGGGAGCCGCGGGCGGCGGCGGCGGCGGCGGCGGCGTGGTGGGCGCGGGCGGCGGCGAGGACAACCGGAGCTCCGCCGGGGAGCCGGGGGGCGCGGGCGCGGGCGGCGAGGTGAACGGCACGGCGGCCGTCGGGGGGCTGGTGGTGAGCGCGCAGGGCGTGGGCGTGGGCGTCTTCCTGGCCGCCTTCATCCTCACCGCTGTGGCGGGCAACCTGCTGGTCATCCTCTCGGTGGCCTGCAACCGCCACTTGCAGACGGTCACCAACTATTTTATCGTGAACCTGGCCGTGGCCGACCTGCTGCTGAGCGCCACGGTGCTGCCCTTTTCGGCCACCATGGAGGTCCTGGGCTTCTGGGCCTTCGGCCGGGCCTTCTGCGACGTGTGGGCCGCCGTGGACGTGCTGTGCTGCACGGCCTCCATCCTCAGCCTCTGCACCATCTCGGTGGACCGCTACGTGGGCGTGCGCCACTCGCTCAAATACCCGGCGATCATGACCGAGCGCAAGGCGGCCGCCATCCTGGCCCTGCTCTGGGCCGTGGCCCTCGTCGTGTCCGTGGGGCCGCTGCTGGGCTGGAAGGAGCCGGTGCCCCCTGACGAGCGCTTCTGCGGCATCACGGAGGAGGCAGGCTACGCCGTCTTCTCCTCGGTGTGCTCCTTCTACCTGCCCATGGCCGTCATCGTGGTCATGTACTGCCGCGTGTACGTGGTAGCGCGGAGCACCACGCGCAGCCTCGAGGCCGGCGTCAAGCGAGAGCGCGGCAAGGCCTCCGAGGTGGTGCTGCGCATCCACTGTCGTGGAGCCAGCACGGGCGCCGCCGACGGGACGCACGGCCCGCGCAGCACCAAGGGCCACACCTTCCGCAGCTCCCTGTCCGTGCGCCTGCTCAAGTTCTCCCGCGAGAAGAAGGCGGCCAAGACGCTGGCCATCGTCGTGGGCGTCTTCGTGCTCTGCTGGTTCCCCTTCTTCTTCGTCCTGCCGCTTGGTGAGTGACCCGTCTCCCACCAGCCCCTTCCTTTCCTCCTTGAGCCTGCGGCTGCGCCTTCGTGGCACCCGGACTGGGATGGCCTTCCCAGGCGGAAGGTGACTCTCCACCTGGGCACACAAGGTTGACTTAGCAACCTCTCCGGTGTCTTGGGCAGGTGCATTTTGTGGTCGACAAATGAGAGGCCCCCCGTGCTTGCAGGATTCGTTTTGCAGGCTTCGGACTTCCGTCCTTCCCCCTCTGAATGGCCATGACAAGCCGGGGGTTTGTTTTCACACTCCGGAACCCCTAAATATAAGAGATCTGTGGCATCTGTGTGGGGTCTGCCCCATGGTATGTGGTCAGCAGTGTACATCTTCCTCTAAATACCCCACCCAAAACACACTCACTCACACACACACACACACACACACACACACACATACATATAAATGCCAGCTCGCAGTGGTGGGGGCACAGTGGGTGGGCCTCGGTTCATGCAGATGCCGAAATCCCGTACTTCCGCAGGGACTAGAAGCCACCTGCTTTCTCCAGGAACTCATTCAGTTTCAGATGGCCAGGAGACCCTCCCCACGAGGCATCTGTGAATGCAGTGGGCTCTCCCTTCTGCAATCTCTTCTTGAAGGGGAGGGAGGCGCTGTGTGGGATGAGAAGGAAGGGGATACAGACAAATTATCACAGGCAAAGTTAATATCGTTCATCATTGTTTCTGACATTGACTGAGTCCTTTAGCTCTTTTGAGAACTTTCCTGTTTCTCTCAGCAGCCTCCCTGCAGTCCTGGGAGGTGGGCGGCTGTTCAGGGGCCTCATTCCACCCCGGAAAGGTCCCTCCTGGAAACCCTGGGGCCAGGGCAGCACAGGGAGGAGAAGGGGAGCATCGTCTCTGGGGATGCATTTGCCCTGAGTCATTTTGCCCATGGCTGCAACCTCAGCCGGCCCAAGCCGGGCCTCCCCTGCCTTTCCCAGGCCTCGCTCCTTCCACACTGTGCGGCGGAGTCCGGAAGGGGACAACAGCTTCCCTCCTGCTCCCCTGCAGGGCCTCTCCACACAGCGGCCGTGGTGAACTTTATATATTATATATATTATAAATTAGAGTGTCACTCTCCGCTAAAACCCCTCCATGCTTTCCAACTGCCCTGGGAACGAAATCCAGACTCTCCACCATGGCCTGGAAGAGGGTGACCTTCAAATTTATTATTGTCCGAACGAAAATGAGACATTATGAATATTTATGCTGGGATCACAGGCACAAACCGGGACAGTGGGGACGTAGGGACAAACCCGGACATGTGGACCCCCTCCTGGAAGGAGGGCCCTGGGTGATGGCCTCATGGCTTTGCTTCCCTGCCCCTTGCTCCCGGCGTGCTTTGGCTCCCCTGACCCTCTTCTGGGTCCTCACCCACGCCACCCACGCTGCCGAGCTCCTGCCCTTGCACTTGCTCTTTCCTCATCTCGCCTGCCCTCCCCACCCCCTCCTGGCTAACTTTAGGTCTCCGTTTAAATGTCCCCTCTTCAGAGAGGTCTTCCCTGATGCCTCAGCCTCAGTGTGTCCTTCTCTGGACTCTCTCTCTTGGGGCCCAAGTTTCTCTTCCTTTACTGTCTCCTGCGTGCTGCTTGGTTGGTGTCTGACTCCCCCCACCCCACCACCCCGCCCCTGCACTGGCCCCAAAGCTCTTCAAGGGCAGGGCCTGTGTCATTACCAAATCCACAGTGCCCTGCACAGCGCCTGGCACATAAGGAACACCGTGGCACAACAACAAGGACCACAGGCTCTGGCACCAGACAGCCTGGGTTCAAATCCCAGCTCTGCCCCTGACTGGCTCCGGAACTTTGGGCAAGTCCCCGAACCTCTCTGTGCCTCTGTGTCCTCATCTAGAAAATCCGGTGGTGCTGATGGTAACAGTGCCCACCTGCGGGGCCGTCGTGAGAGTTCAGGGAGCTGTTAGGTGTAAATCTAACCATTGCTTGTCACGAGCACCCTGCGAGCTATTGCTTTTGTAGTAACTACTCACTGAATACATCACTGATTTGAAAATCAGCCAGCCAGAGGCTGCTGTGGGGGTGTAGGGAGGCACGGACGCTAAGCAACACACTCGGGGGGCAAGTAGGCAGGCAGGAGAAAGTCAGTGGGTCTCCCCCTTTAGAAACCTGCCCCAGATTTAGTACCCTCCCCACCAAGCTCCCCACCCAGGCTCCTCTCTCCCACCAACCAACCCCTGCCCTATCCCTTCCCAGCCGTACCCCATCCTGGATGCCCTCGTTCCCCCCCATGCCCCTTGCTTCACACTGCCCCCCCATAGGGAATGATCAAACTGTGTGTAGAATGCCACCTCCCGTTGTGTTCTTGTAAGTTCTTTTAGAATTTCAAGTTACAGAACGATGAGGAGGAAATGATACGCGGTGGGTCCCCGTACCCGTAGAACATCAGATCCCTTTCTCTGCTTCTCTTTTCAAAGAAATAGAACACAGCCAAAAGTTAAGTTCCCTCCTGCTGTCCCTTCCTCCTTTGCTCCCTCTCTCCCCAGGGGTAAATCCGGAGTCTGTCACCCCCATTCATCTGTTTATACTCTTACCGCAAATATCTGTATCCATCGTAATATAGTATTGTCTTGTCTGCCTTTAGGATTTATAGAAATGCCATTATGCCATGCACACCATTCTTCAGCTTGCCTTTCTCATGCAACGTTACCTCGCTGAGATTTACAGTACGGTATTCGATTTGAGAATAATCCATGGTGTGTTATGCAGTCTCGTGCTGAGCATTTGATTTCTCGTATTTTTCACTGTTCCAGTCAACACTGCAAAGGGCTACTGTTTTTGTTTTTGGGTTTTTTTGTTTTTTGGGGTTTTTTTGAGGTTTAGAGCATGTGCTCCTCTTCCAGGAAGCCATCCCTAAATTTCCATGGCCTTTGGCTCTTTTTCAATCCCTCCATCTCTGCTGCTCCTCACACTTGGCGTGGGGCCCCCAGCGTGTCCTTGTCGCTTCCTTCCTACCAGTCTGGTTTGTGCCCAGCCTCCTGAGCCCCAGAGCAGAGCCTGGGGCCTCGGGTGGCGCCGAATTGAGTGGAATCTGGCAACAGTGAGCAAGTAGGACAGAGGCCAAGCAGGGAGACAGAATATTCCGGTCTTGCCTCTGCCATGGTGCGGCCGGGAGAGCGGGGCCTTCAGTGGGGGCGGGAGTGGCTTGAGGGCTGTGCAGAAGGGAGAAGCGGCCAGGAGGTCCTGACACCCCCCAGCACTGGGCCCAGGCCTGGGAGAAGGGAGGTTCCTTTGAAGGAGCAGGGACAGTTCTGAGCAGCAACTCTGGGGAGGAATGTGGACTCCAAGGGGCCGGCATATGTTGGTATGGAAGTGCCAAGATATGGTCGGGGAGGAGGAGATTGAGAACTTAGATAAAGGGGACCAAGAATGGGGTGGTTGCCAAAGCAGGAGCATGGGGTACAGTCTCCCAGAAAGAGGATGGAGGGACAAAGAGAAGAGCTTCGGGGAGCACCCACTTTGAAGGAACGAGAAGGAGGCAGAGAAGGGGGCCACCAGGAGGAGTGGCCTCTCCCTCCTCCCGGGCGCTCGTCCCCAGGCCAGGTGTGATGAGCACCAGAGGTGGAGGACTTGAGAAAGAGCAGTGTGTGCCGGCCAGGGCCGTAGCCCACGGATATGAAGGCACCTAGTAGGGCCACAACCCCGGGGGTTGTCGAACAGACCCAGGGTGCCCCTCCCCCGCTCGTCTGCACTCAAAACTGAGAAGTACGAGCCACAGCCACAGTCTGTCACCTGTCTGACCCCGAGATGCCAGTCAGCAAGGCCAGGAAGGGAGATACTGGCTCCTTCCTGGGCTCCCAGGGAGCTGTGTGTGGACACAAGACGTGTCACTTGCCCTCATGAGGGGGTCCCCACCCGCCTGCGCCTTCCCTGCTGATGGCGCGCTGAGCCCTCCACTCGGCAGCGTGCCCACGCCCCCTGGTGTGCCCAGGACAGCCCGGCTATGCCTGCCAACTGGCGTGATTACTAGCAATGCTCCCCTCTCGCTCTCGAAGGCGGTCCAGGCTGAATGACAGAATATAGAGTCACCAATCCTTTGGAGGAGGGGCTCTTGGCAGCCTTGCCCATGATAGGCAAGCAGCCCCTGCTCTCACCGCAGCAAGCCGACGTGGAACTGGGTGCCTTAGAAAATCACAGGATGTCGTGTAAAGGTCCCTCCTGACGTCTAGAGGAGCCCAAACTTAGGGAATGCGTGTGTGGAGGGGGCCGCAGTTCGGGCCTGCAGACTTCCGTGGGGAAAGGGGGTGTGGTAGGGGTGTGACGGGCGGGAAGGGCCCCTGACGGAAGCCTCTGCCCCAGGGCACTTGGTGCAGGAAGCCTCTCACCCCCAGAGGTCTGGGCCAGCCTCCTGCAGGCCAGGGGGGAACAGAGGAACTGGGGAGAAACCTTGCCCCAGCAAGCGTCCACCTGTTAAAGAGCTCCCTCCCTCTCCCAGGGGCCTCCAGACCCCACGTCTTCTTGCTGTTCTTATGGCAGTGACGCTTCACTGCATCAGGCTCAGGAGGCCCCTTACCTCCCCCGCAGACAGACCCCTGGGCTGCGCTCCAAGCCCCCTTCTGTTGAGTGGGTCACTGAGCCTCGCTGGCCTCCAAGCTGGCCTCGGAATGTGCTCGGTCATGCAAAGTAGCCTCAGAGGCTCAGAGCCCACGGTGCCCTCCCCAATACGCCTCGAGGTGGACAAGCTGCCTGGAGGCTCAGATGTGAGAGGTCCCGGGACAGTCCAGCCACTGTCCCAGACCCCCACCTCCAGCCATCTGTGAGCCATACCTGGGCCGCCCTTTCGGACGGTCAGGCTCCGCCCTGTGATATCGCCGCCCTGCCTGCCCACCCCTGGATTTAGTTAGGTACTCCTTCCTGCTTCCCCAATATTCTGCACAGGCTTTGATCGGAGGACATTGTAATTGCTGGTCTTCTTACACTTCTCACAAAGCGGGAAGACAGAGGAAAATACACATGTGCAGATGTAAAAGAGTAGAGGTATTCGTGGGGGGGCCCTGTGGCTTGGCAGACATGAGGTGGAGAGTCCACGGGAAGAGGAGTCCCGAGATGAGACAGGATGCCATCAGCAGGAGAATGGGGTGAATAAATTGTGCTGTTTTCATTGGCTGAAATACTATACAGCTAGGAAAAATAACAACTGTGCTGCCCATGGCAACGTGGATGAATTTCAGGGACCCTATGCTGGACAAAGTAAGCCAGATCTGAAATTAGAAGCACAGAATCTACATGATTTGGTGTATACCAAGTTCAAAAACAGGCAGAACTGGTTGATGATAAAAGTCTGGAGGGTGGGTATGCATATTGGCTAGCAGAGAGAGCAAAGAAACCTGAAGGGCTGAGAATGTTCTAGATCTTGGTCTGGGCAGGGACTACATTAGCGTGTGCATATGTAAAGTTATCAAGCTATACTCTTAAAACTTTATAACTTGACTGTCATTATCTGATGCCTTAATTAGAAAGAGAGAAGGCGGGAGGAGGCAGAAGAGAGGCTCAAGCCACGCTGAGGCATCGCTGTCCAGACTGGCAAGCACGCGTGGGCAGCCAGCTCTAGAGGGTAGATTCCTCATGTGCATCTGAGTGTTGGCCAAATGCCAAAGGACTCCTCTCCACACATTCCCTGAGGTCGAGCAGGGGGCTGTGGTCACAGGGGGAGTGGTAAGGGATGCTTGGTGGCAGGTCCTCAGCAGTGGCATCGCTATCCCCTGGCCTGAAAGCCTGAAGAAAGGGCTGGCGTGACATCTCCTAACTGTGCCTTTGCGGCACCTGGCACATAGTAGGTGCTCAGTAAATGCGTGTAGGGGGCGGAAGTGGTAGATCCCTAGCCTCTTCACATCCCCCATGCCAAGGGTCTGAGTGGTAAAGCACAGCAGCCCCCCCTTTTGTTGTTGTTTTCTTTTATAAGGATAAGAATACTTAACATGAGATCTATCCTCTTAGCAAGTTTTGAAGTGTACGATACACTACGTTAACTGTAGACACACTGTTGCACAGTAGAGCTCTAGAATGTATTCGTCTTGAGTGAAACTTCATTTATGCCTATGGGTCAGCAGTTCCCCAGCCCCCTCCCCCCAGCCCCCAGCCCCCAGCCCCCGCCATTGCTCTCTTTGATTCCCAGGACCCAGCTTCAACAATGTCAACCCAAGGCCAGCCTTGGTGCATCCCAACCCCCACCCACTGTTCCAGCCCTGAGGATTATTCTGTTTTGTTTTGTTTTGTTTTTGAGGATTATTTTGAAGAACATCCAGACGCCGTATCAGTTCATCTGTAAATTCTTCAATACACATTTCTAGAACACAAGAAGTTTTTTCAAAAAATAACCACAATCCATTATAACACATAAAAATGATTGTTTAATAGCAAATACGGTCTACTTAGTGCTCAGATGTTGCCAGTTGCCTCGTAAATTTGTAGTTTGTTTGGCTCAGGATCCGAGAAAGGTACGTGTGTGCGCGTGGCTGATTTGCCTGCTCGGTCTCTTCGATTGGTACGATTTCCCCTCTTCCCACCTTTTCCTTGCAATTTATTTGGTGAAGAAATCAGATCATGTGTCCTGAAGAGGTGCCCACGGTCTGGAGTCTGCGTCCCTGCGGGGCCATTCAGTGTGTCCCTCTGTTCCGTGTATTTCCTGCTAACTGGCTTGATCAGAGTCAGCTTCTGTGTTTTGGCCAAGAATTCTTCCCTTTTGTGCTGTTACGAGAGGTCAGGGGCTCGGGTGCCTGATACGATGTCTCAGGCTCAGCTCCTACTTCTCTTCCCCCAGAACCTGGAAGCAGCCATTTCCCTAAAGAGCCTTGGTCTCTTTTAGTGGCAAATGATGGCTTAAAGATCACCATCTGAGCTGTCAGTTGCTCAGTGAGACCGAGTTGGCCCCTGATTCAGCAGACAGAGCTAGGAAGTACATTTTAATTTTTTGTAAAAGAAAAAATACACCACTGACGGGATGTACCTAGGAGGCGCCCCTCCGCCCACATCCCCCCAGCGACAGAAGGGCGTCCGGGGCCAGACAAATGGTTCTCTGCCAGCCCCACAGAGTTCATGGGTCCTGAGGCAAACACGGGGACACAGGATTTCTGATCTAGTCCCGGTCCATCTTGAGCCAGAGGACCCACCGATTACCTCTCGCCATGGAAAACTGGCAGTGCAAGGAATTCAAGAGAATTGGCTTGGCCCAGCTGGCCCCACGGTGCCCTCAAATCACCCCTGCATGTTCTTGTAATCCATCAGAGACCGGGCCCCTAGCCCAGTCACCTCTTCCCGACAGCCTTCAAAATGCTCACTTCAAAATGCCCTTATATCCTACCACTCTCCCCTTCCCCTTCTCTGTTCCAATGATCCAAACTTCTTGGTTGTCCTCCAACTTCTCAGGTTCCCTGTTGCCTCAGGGCCTTTGCACATGCCCTTTCCACTGTCTGGCATTCTCTTTCCTCACACAGATGCGTGGCTCGGTCCCACCTCAGGGTCTTTAGGTCTCAGCTCAAGTGTGCTTGATTAGAGAGGTTTATTTGACCCTTTACAGTACAGCAAAGAGGTCTGCCGGCAGCAGAGGTCCCAGGCTCTCTTGGAAGAGGAGCTATTGAGCTTTAGAGTCAGAGCCACTGAGCAAGCAGTTGAAAGAAGGGGGAGAGACAAAGGCAGCATGGGGCAGGGAATTCCTTCTCTCCCAGCCCTACTGGCGAGAAGACACCTGACTATCCAGGAGAATGTGGTATTTCTAACCGCACTCTATCTCTCTGGCCAGAGAGAATGGCTGCCTATGGCTAAAAGCGGCCCCAATGATGGAATGGGTGGGAAAGGGGCAGGCTGGGGTGCAGCCTGATATTTCACGGTCGGCTGCAAGTTATGAGCAAGCCTGGCTGTGAATTCTGACATTCTGCCAAGAACAAGTTCCCTTCTGGTGGTGCCAGAAGAGAGTTGTTAATCACACAGCCCGCCCCATGGCTTCAGAACTGTCACTCCCCAGCGAGGCTCAGCCAGATTGGCCGGCTCCAGCCTAACCAGCATCTCAGTAGAATCTCCCAGACCTGGACATCTCTGGCCCTTAGGCATGGAGACTGGCTTTGCGATCATCTAGACTGCAAACACAAACCTCAGGGGCTGCCTCGGTTTCCCCAACAATGTGTGGGCCAGGCTGGCCCAGCCAGCAAACTGTAGAATGAGCCTACCTGCCGACATAGGAGAGAGGCCCTGCTTTTGTGGCTAGTGGCTACCCAGCCCCCCTCGACATTAGGTTAGACTCCTGATAGAGGCACCCCAATATAGGGAACGGGGGAAGGCACGTGGGAGCAAGCCTGATAGGACCCTCACATGAGAGCAAGGTCAAGCAGGAGAGAGAAGCAAAGGAGTTGGGTCTGTGCTCATCTCCCACCTGCATTCTTACTCCCCCTCCTCACAGGCACCTAGACGTGACCCTCAGCCCCTGCTCTGGGTCAGGCACTTGTGTTAGAGGCTGGGATGAAAACAGCCATCAGTCTCATTGCCACCTTCAAGAAACCGATCGTCTAGGAGGGTAGATAGAGCAGTAACAAATTTTATTAAAATGCGGGCTTGCATAAAAGGGCATGTAACCCAGGCTTGATGGGGAGGACGCCGGCCCCAAGGCTCGAGGGCTGGGAGGGAGGAAACAGTTGGGGCCAAGCAGAAAGGCAGAAGGAGCCCAGCCCTTGTGGGAGGACCTGCTCGCAGCTTCATCCTTCAGCTTCTGGCCAAATCTGGAGGGGAGCAAGCTGCAGACAGCACTGGGTCCTAAAAAGCCTTGAATGCAACACAAGAAAGCTTGGGAGCCACTGGTAGCCACTCGCAGTTTTCAGAGGTTTAAGGAGAGAAACCAATTTTAGAAAAAAGCCTCCAGCAGCCGTGTGCAGAGTGGAGAGGCCACAGGACTCTTGGGGGCTGTCGCAGCCATGCAAACAGAATGAGATGCCAGACTAAGCAAAGGCTTCAGGAACGAGATGAAGGGAAGGACCCCGCTAGAGAGAAAATCGAAAGCACGAGGCATCATGGCCAGTTGGACACAGAGCGTAGAGAAGAGGGACTGACTGAGCAAACTCGGCAAGTGTTCAGCACCTACTGTGTGTTCTGTGTGCTCAGGAGGGCTTTGGGGCCGTGGGAGTGTAGTGCCGAGCAAAACAGGCACGAGTGCTGCCCTGGGGACTTGGCTGCAGAGAGAGATGCTGGACGAAATGAAAACTAACTCAAACAGTACGGGAGGAGGCGGTGGGGGTCACGGAGAGCAATAGCCCCATTGAGGGGGATGGGAAGTACTGGGGCAGGGGAGCGCAATGCGATTTTACATGGGAAGCCAGGGAGACCTCACTGCAAAGGTGAGGGCACGAGCCGTGTGGATATCTGGGCGAAGAAGATGATGAGGAAAACCAAGTGCAAAGGCCCTGTGGTGGGAGTGTGTCTGGCATATCCAAAAAGCAGCATGGAGGGCAGTATGGCTGGAACGGAGTCGGGGGTAGGAATAGAGGATGGCAGAGGGGTTGGGGGGCCACATGTCGAACTGTGTAGGTTGTAAGCTTTTACTGGGAGGGGGAAGAGTAGCTCTTAGAGGGTTTTGGAACCTAAGGAGTGACTTGATCCATTTATATTTTTAAAGAATCGCTCTAGCTGCTGGGTTGAGGATAGAAAGCAGAGTATAAGCACAGACAGGAGGGTAGCTGTTGAACTCTGACCTTGTGTCCTTCCTCTCTGCCCTCGGTGACTCCATTCTGTAACTATTAGCCTCATCATTGTTCTGCAAACATACCAGGGCTGCCGCAGGGCCTTTGCACTGGCTGTTCCCACTGCCTGAAATGCTCCCCCACCCCACCCCGGCCGATGTCCACATGTCTCTATTCAGCCCTTTACTCAAATGTCACATCCTCAGCAGGCCTTTCCTGGCCACCATATCCAAAATCTATACCACCACACATAGACACACGAACACACACCTCCTATCTTCCTTCCCTACCTTAGTTTTCCTTAGCATATTTTATTATCTGTTATGTTTGCATTGTCCTTGTTGATCCCATGTCTCGCCAGCCTTGCCCAATGAAATGTAGGCTTCATGAGGTCGGGATAAGTGTGAAATGCCAGCAGACACCCAAGTGGGGAGATCTGGGAGGCAGCTGGACCCGAGCCTGGAATTCGGGAGAAGAGTCTGAGCTGGAGATAGAACTTATGGGCATTATCATCTGAAGTCAGTATTTAAACCCATGAGCTGGGATGAAATTGCCAGGAGAATGCAAAGGGAAGAGATTCCAGACTCTTCTGAGAAGGGCACTCCTACATTTAGCAGCGGGGACGTGCAGAAGCAGCAGCAGGGGGAATGGCTACGGAGTAGAAAAGCCAAGAGTGTGGCACCCTGGGAGCCACTGGTGAGATGACAGGAGTCCGGCGGGGATGAGAGCAGTGTTTGCAGATCGGGGCCTGGGAGGAGCAGGGCTCCTACGGCAAAGCAGCGAAAAGCGGGTGGGGAAGGGAAGTAGGCAGGTGTGGACAGAAACGATAGAGAGGATGAGGTTGTAGCCTGAGAACCAGCAGAGACGGTGCAGCTGGGACAGGGGCACGCTTGAAGGGGACCGATGGCTGGAGCGCACCAGCACCCAAGGAGGCATGCTGACCCTGGGCAGGAGGGGAGACCTCCTTCTTACCAAGGAGGCGAGGTGAGGAAGGCTTGAGCAAGTGCACAACGTCCTTGGCTGCTGTTTCCTCTGTGAAACGGGAAGTGAGATCAGCGGCTCCAGAAGAGGCAAAGGGGTGGGATAAAGGCTCAAGGAGCTGGTGCCAGACTTGGGGAGAGCGGGCTGAGGGTGAGCCGCAGGGCCCCCGGAAGCCCCAGACAGAGCTGAGGCTGGAGACCCTAACGTATTCAGGGAGTGGGTGAATCACTCCAGAGCTCAAGTCTGGGTGGATAGGTACAGCCCACATCCAGAAGGCTGTGGACATGGGAGGGTTGAGAAGGGGACATGGGAGGTGGGAGTGACTAGGAGTCTCGGCTAAGCAGGGACGAAAGGAGAAATCCAAGGGGCTGGCAGAGGGTCAGAGTGCAGATAAGAAAGGGAGGACGAGAAGCTGCAGTCGCAGTGGAAAATGGGTTTTAAGCGAAGAAGTGAAATGCTCGGGTTTATCTTTTAAAAGGATCCCCCAGGGGCGCCGGGGTGGCTCAGTTGGTTGGGCGTCTGACTCTTGATTTCAGCTTGGGTCATGGTCTCATGGGTGGTGGGATTGCCCCACGTCGGCTCCAAGCTCAGTTGCTTGGGGAGTCTGTCCCTCTGTCCCTCCCTCCCCTCACTCGTGCTCTCTCTTTCTCTCTCCAAGACAGATGAGTAAATCTTTAAAAATAATAATAATAATAATAATAAAAGGATTATTTTTATAATCCTATAATCAGACCAGGGGGTGGCACAAAGTGGGGAGGGGCATTCCAGGACCAGTAGGAGTTGGTGATGGACGGGATGCAGGGTTGACAGAGAGAGGGGTTGGAATGTATGAAGCACCAGTGATGGGCCAAGGACGTGTAGAGAACTTACCACTTAGGGATGAGATAGACATGGGGTGCCTGGCTGGCTCAGCTGGGAGGAGCATTTGACTCTTGAGCTCAGGGTCATGAGTTCGAGCCCCACATTGAGTATACGGATGACTTAAATAAACTTTTTTTTTAAAGATAAGATAGACGGAAGCTGATAGTCGCCTCCTGTATTCTTAGCACTTAGACGTGAGAAGATGTGCTATAGGGAGAGTACCCCAACTGCAGGGTTGGGAGGGGTGGTGCAAGGAGGGCTTCCGGGTGGAGGTGTTTCCAGAGCTGGCACTAACAGATGAAGGAAGGAGGAAGGGCAATCGAGGATGAACAGGAGCAAAAGCCCCCAGACAAGCCTGGGGAGCCCACTGTGGTTGGAGGGCAGCAAGAAGTCAGCGCGCCCATTCAGCTGATGCACAGGCTGATGCACAGGCAGACAGAAGGAAGACTGCCGAGGGAAGTGGGAGTCATAGGAGAAAGGAGAGCAAGGGTTTGAAGCCGGGCGCCAGTACGGAGACGTGGGAGGCTGAGGGAGGGTGTCCCACACAGGCCTCTGTTTCCAATGGCAGTTGCCAAGTTGAGTTAGCGGGGCTGGGCTTTCCGCCGGCAGGGAAGGCTACGGGAGAGGGAGCCTGGTCAGGGCAGGAAAGGGGGCTTCCAGGCACTGAGAGACAGTGGCCTTGTCTCAGAGCCCCCAGCTGCTCATTGGGGCTTTCCTGTGGCTGGGCTCGGGGGCTGGCCCAGGAGGGTGCCAGGCCGCTGGAGAGAGAGGAGAAGGCATACAGGCGAGGTTAGCCCAAGTAGCCACAAGTCGGAGGGGCTGGGGGAGCAGAAAGCTGGGAGTGGCTGAAAAGGGGCTTGTCCACTGATGCCCCCACGACTGGGCGGCATTGCAGGGACAATGCCCATGAGCCAAGTGCCCATCCTCAGGGGTCTCAGGGCAGCTCCCCATTTCATCCATGTGTGCCAAGGGCAGGGATGGGCTCACAGCCCCCTTGGACTCCAGAGATCTTGGCCAGAGGTTCAAGGTGATGAGAGAGTGTTGGGGGGGGGGCAGGCAGGACAGCAGGGAGAGTGAGAATGGGTGCAGGGAGGCATGGGGGGCAGACCGCAGCCCTCTGGGCAGAGGTGACTGAGGCTCAGGACTGCCCCTCATCAGGGGGACAGAGGTGCTGGCCGGAACTCGTGCACAGGCATCTGCATTTTCTGGGCAAGATGTCTGCTCACAGTGGAACAGCTGTGCCAGATGCTGTCAGTGTCCCCTCTATACCACCCCCTGGACCTTCAGGCCACATCAGCCAACTTCCGTCCCAACGCCTGCCCGCATCTTTGCCCGGGGCCTTTCTCCACCCACCAGAACCCTCGTCACCCACCCACGCAGCAGGCAGGAGGCGTGGGAAATTAACACCTCTGGGAGCAGCGCAACCCATGCCTGATGGGAACGGGGGTGTAGACGCCCCGCTGGTGGGACCACCCTGAGGTTCCTAGACTTCCTGGTGTCCCAGAGCTCCCAGTGGGATAGCGCCCCAGTTGCCCACAGTGAGCAACTTGCCCTTGAGCCCTTGTCTCAGGGCCCGCTTCCGGGAGAGCCCAAAGTAAGACAAGAAGCTCAGCAGGACACAGGAGGAAAACCTTGGGGCAGGAAGGCTGAGTGTGGATCCCAGGTCGGTAGCAAGCTTCTGCACAGGTTGCTTGAGCATAAAATAGTGTTTGTAACACGACCCAGGGCATACTCACAATATGCCGTGTCGCCCGCCAATCTGAGCAAAAATCACGCCGATGACAGTGCTGTCCCGCCGGCTTCGGGCTTACAGCTGAAAGCATAGTCCACTGATTGGTCATCCTGGGCTAAATATAAAAGAACCGTGGCCTGACTCAGAGTTATTTTCCGCACTGTGTCTTACTCTGCGGCCACTGAGGGATGCTATTCAGAAGGCCACCTTCTTGGAGGCTGAAGTCAACCCTGGTGGCCCCCAGGGCCAGGGACAACTGTCTAAGTCCTCTCCCAGGGGAAGTTGCCTCCTCAGCATTCGATGACAGATGCCCCCGCCTTCCCCAAACCCACCAGGTCTTGGCTTCTGTTTCTGGCTACTCTCCAGATCTGGGAACTGGGTCTCTTGCCGGGCCGGAGCTGTCCTCCCTCAAAAGCCACCCAAGAAGGAGAGGGGAAGTAAAGCGACACTAGTGTTTATTAAGAGCCTGCGAAGTCCTGCACTCTGAAATGCATGAATCTTCACGACATCCCTTCCAGAGAACTCTTACTGGATTTTGCAGAAAGCATGAATCTTGGATGGCTCAATAACTTGCTCAGGACTGCGCGACCGCGGTTTCAACGGCCTGTGCCTCGTGACGCTGGGCGACTCTCCTCCTTCTGCCACTGCCACTGCCGCCACCACTGTGGGTCTTGGCACTGAGAATTCTCTATCTGGTGGGAGGTGGGTGATGGGCAAGGGCTCCCAGGTCAGAGAGGGGGGCGTGGTGCCTCTGCCCCCTCAGTAGGGGACCTTGCCTCATTTCTCTGGGGACCAAGGGAGGAGAGAGCAGGGCCCAGGATTTGTCAAGGCCCCCTGGCCCTGGCCCACTCATTCTCATGGGCAACTGCCACTTTTACCCGGGGTGGGATGCTCCTGTCACCACCCCCTCCCCCGCTGCTGCTGCGGATGTGAAACGAGAGTGGTTTTGGCTTTCTGGGTCATGCCCTCGCATTTTGTCAGGTGCCTTTTGAAGACACGACCCCTCAGGTCGGTGGTGGGGATGCCAGGGGAGAAGTGTGTGGGGAGGAGGGTTTTTCTGACGCAGCTCAGATCCTAATGCACACACTCCTTCCTGCCTGGCACTCTGCTCCCTCCAAGCCACCCCCAGAAGCCTTCCCTGACCACTTCCCCTGGGACGGCCCCACTGACCTCCGTTCCAACAGCCATGGGCATTGTGTTTACTGAAGCTTAATTCTAGGCTCTGTCTCTCGCCTGCTTGAAAATATCCATGGCTCCCAACTACCCACAAATAAATGTGGAAATTCCCAGCATTTCAGGCCCTTCACCATCTGTCCCAAAGGCCGTTTTTCTCGGCATGTCCCACAGGACATTCCCAGGCCCCCAACTTGTACTCCTCTTGCCCACCTGTCCCCTCCACTCCTAACCCTGTCTGTCCCTCCTCATCCCGCCACGCTCCTGTCCATCCTCTGAGAACCCTAGAAGCTCCTGCCCCCATGCTGAGGACTACCATCACTGTCTTCATTTCCTTGAGAGTTTATGCACATGGCTGCTCGGGGAATGGGGCCATGCTTGGTGTGAGCCCAGCACAGGGCCTGAGGTGGGGCAAGACTTGGTCAACATTTAATTCAAAGGCGCTTACCCTTTTTGCGCCACAGACTTCCTTGGGCATCTGGCAAAGCTTAGGGGGCCCTTCTCGGGGTTACGCTTTCAAATGCATAAACTAAAATACAAAGGATTGTGAAGAAAACCAAACTGGTTGTAAACAAGATATTTGTGAATGAAATCTGTGACTTAGTAAGTCACGTGCTTCTAGGTTAGGGCATTAAATAAGAGGATTAGGGGTGCGTTCCGATAGTGAGCAGCGTAGACAGCATTTCAAAGCGTCTGCAACAACTGAATGTGACAGGGAAATATCTGGCAGGAACTGCTCATAGCGGGTCGAATTCTAGGAAACTGCCAATCTTGCACCCGTTTTGGGCTACAAAAACCGTGGTTGCATATGGCTTCGTCTCCTTCTACTAGGGTTTGTTGCCGACACTCGTCTTGGGGGAAGTGAACAGTATCGGGTAGATGTGAGTAAAATGGAAGATGATTTTTCCTCATCCAAGTTCATGGACCCGTCGAATTACATCAGGGACCCCTTGGGGAGATACCCTGAAAGCCCCGAGTTCACGACGTCCTTGCGCCCAGGGGCTGCCCAGGCCTCCCTCGCCCCAAGCGTCCGTCTAACAGGCGTGGCTCTCTGTCCTCCCCGCAGGTTCCCTGTTCCCGCAGCTGAAGCCGTCGGAGGGCGTCTTCAAGGTCATCTTCTGGCTCGGCTACTTCAACAGCTGCGTGAACCCGCTCATCTACCCTTGCTCCAGCCGCGAGTTCAAGCGCGCCTTCCTCCGCCTGCTGCGCTGCCAGTGCCGGCGTCGCCGGCGTCGCCGTCCCCTCTGGCGCGTCTACGGCCACCACTGGCGGGGCTCGACCGGGGGCCCGCGCGCCGACTTTGCTCCCGGCCGCGACGCCGCGCCCCCTGGGGCCCCGCTGGCCCTCACCGCGCCCTCGGCCCCCGGCTCCCCCGACACGCCCGAGGCGCAGGCTCCCGTCGCCGGTCGTCGAAAGCCGTCCTGCGCCTTCCTTGAGTGGCGGCTGCTCGGGCCGTTCCGGAGACCCACCACCCAGCTGCGCGCCAAGGTCTCCAGCCTGTCGCACAAGATCCGCGCCGGGAGCGCGCAGCGCGCAGAGGCCGCCAGCACCCTGCGGGCGGAGGTGGAGGCGGTGTCCCTGGGAGTCCCCCACGACGTGGCCGAGGGCGCCACTTGCCAGGCCTACGAACTGGCCGACTACAGCAACCTCCGCGAGACTGATATTTAAGGACCTCGGGCGAGGCCCGGGAGTGTGCTGGGGGAGGAGGAAAGGGGCTGCGGGTAGGGGGACGGGGGAGGGCGGTGAGGGAGGCTGGCTTTGTCCAAGAGGCGGGGCCGGACCAGGGACCAGACACTGATCAGAGCGGCTGCTCTGGGGCCTCCCTGAGGAACTGAGGCGGGGGTAGGGCCCTGGAAGGAAACGTGAAAAGTTGTGGCCCCCTCCTGGACACAGGTGCCTGGAGCTCCTCCTTTTGGAGGAAGGGGCTGCGGTTTCCGGGGGGCCATTTGCTCCCAATCCCTGTTTGAGAAATACGGCCCCATCTATGCCCTGAACCCTGGACAGACAGCCTCAAGTGTGGCGAGGCAGGCCCACCCCTCCTCTTGCGGCGGAAGGGGCTCAGAGGCCCTGCCTGGCTGTCCCCAATACCTCCCACAGGGAAAAAGTCAGTGGGACCAGGGCCTTTCAGTGGACACAATTTCTCCTAATTGCAGACTGGAGGAACCCAGTGGACCTGCCACCACCACCAACTTGGTGGCAGATTGGATGACTGTCATACAAGCCTGTTGTATTTACCCATGGACCCACTCCCCCTACAGAGGCCCCTCCATGCGTATCCAATCACCTGGCCCTGCCCCTCATTATGTCCCAAGGGCCTTACTGTTTACACTCTGTACATAGTGCCTGTGCCCATCACTTCTTGCCGGGATCTGGAGCCATCAAATGGGGGAGAGCTTTATTTGTCATTTTGAGACATATTTATTGGTAAGAGTACTTCTATTTTGTCCAAACTGTGCAAATGGTCCCTCTTTAGCTTGTAACCCATAAAGAACTACTTTTTTTTTTTTTTTTTTTCTAAACTCCTTCAAGTTCTAAAGCTCCACAAGAGGATAGATTGGGTCTGCATTCACCTTTCTAGTTTCAACTTAACTATCTCTTTAACTGATGGCTGCTATCCTCTGGGACTTTCCACCTGACCAAAGGACTCAGGAGCTTTGTTGGTTTTTAAAATTTACATGATTAGTCTTGGGAACCAAACAGTAATCGTAAGCGTAAGTTTTCACTTTGTCAGTGTCCCCAGATGAATCTGTGATGCCCTGAGGGCCTCAGTGAGGAAGGTGGCCATCAGTTAAATGGTGAAACATGAAAAAATATACAAGCCCAAATAGACAAGTGTACATGGTGAGAGAACACTTACCTAAGCCACACTTGTTAGCTTTGAGTGAAATGTCCAACACTTGTCCCATTCTCAAGAGATTGCAGGTAATTCAGTCTTCAGCTGGATAATGTCAACCACATACATACAACCAGAGTGGGGGTGGTGACTGTGGTCCAGTGGAAAGCTGGTTAGGCGATACCGCAGGGTGTCTGGTGTAGGAAAGTTCTAAAACTGAAAGAGCCAGTTGCTGGGGCCAACAGGGACCAGTATTTTGAACCAGAAGTTTCCATCCTGTACTGAGGAAGTCCTCTGTTTGAAAGGTCACCACAATTTTAGACCTCTCATCCCAATTTTATAAGGTAAAAAGATAGCTGAGAGCAGACATTTCCTACTGTGGGTCTACAGCAGGTTCTAGGCTTTCAGGCCTGGCATCCTCCATGGCACAGGAAGGGCAGTTTAAGGTGGGTGCGGGAACATAATGCACACACCCGAAGAGGGCCCACTTCACACCACATTGGCCACCCTAAAGCTGGGGACACTCGGGGACAGTCCTTGCTATCTTCTCACAGAGGTGAGGGCCAACCCTTGAATCAGGGGTCAGCAAAGGGGCTGACCCCCTTGTCGGAGAATTGAACGCTGGGCTCCTGGGCAGGGGTTCCGATAGCAGGGGAGGGTCTCTGAGCAGGCAACCGTGGGCTCCCACGTGCCAGGACAGAGTCCACAGGAGGTCAACAGTCGGGCAAGGGAGCAGGTCGGGGAGGGAATCTTCATAAGGGGGATGTTAGGGGGTCCGGATAACCCAGGGGATGTGCAGGTAGGTGGGGCCGGCAGCTTGCCCAGTACTTCCTCTTGGCACAAGGATTAATCTGCAAAATGTATCTGATGTTTAAGCCTCAGCCCCCATCTCCTGGGCACAGGGGCCCTCTGCACACAGCTATCTCCTCCTGTACCCCCACACCAAGCGTCCAGGAGATCAGGGAGAGCTACAGAGCCCCCCAGAGAGGCTGTGCCACAGGGACCCTCCAGGGACCCGGTTCTAATCAACAGTAAAGCACTGAGTTGCTGACCTTGGTGTCAGGACATGCCAAAGTGTCGTAGAGTGGCCCAGAGCAATGGAGGGCAAGCAAGAGCCCTTCTGGAAAAGGAAGCCTCTTGCAAGTGATTTGGGGACATCCGGAAGAAGCGCGTTCACCGCACCACTTCCTGAGTCCTCGGGCGCCCCAGTCCACACATCTGATTAGAGATACTGTCTCTGAGGTACACACAGAAAATGAGGCCGTTGCCTCCAGGAAGTCCTATGAAATGTCAGGGTGACTGGGAGAGTGGGAAGACTCTCTCAGCACTCATCAAAATGGGAGTAAGTGTTCCTTTACACAATCTTCAAGGAATGGGGTGAGGCCTTGAGGGAGTTTGTGAGTGGGAAGGGGATGGCCCCGCGAGATGGGACAGGGACAGAACGAGCCTCCAAGAACACTGGCATTTGCCTAAGCCCTTTGCCTCTCACCATCCTTAGAAAGCCTCCTTCCTGCTTTCCGCTCCCGGCCCCAGTCCAGTCTGTCCGCCCTCCTCTTGAGCTGGGCTCTCGCCACCCATCTTGCCTTGCTTCCCACACTCTTTCAGGGACCTCTGTCCCCAGCAGTCCCCAGAGCTGCTTTTGCAAGTCACCTGGGACATCCCATTTCCTCGATCTCCTCCCCTCTGTCTCTGCCACAGTCCACGCTGGTGGCTGCAATGTCCTTCTCCCTGCCCGAGCCACGCCCCTGGGATCTCTTCTGGTCCCCTGACCACTCTCGCTCTCGCTCTGCCCTTATATGTCCCCCAAGGTTTTCCTCTCCCTTTTCTCAACTCTCCACACGATCTCATCCACTCCAAATCATCTCAGTGACCACTTGTACATAAACGGCTCCCAAGGGTTTGTCTGTATTCCAGATGTGCATTCACCCTCCCCTTGGGTGGTTCCCAAGCACCCCAAATTCAAGCCCACTCGCCTCCTGCAAGGCCGTCTCCACGTGGGCATGACAAGGCCACTGGTGCTGAGGCCGTAAGCTCCTGGGAGCCCTGGGCCTGCCCACCTCCTCCCCTCCTTTATCTTCCCAAGATCTTCCCAGACCCCCTGCTCAAAACCCGAGTGTCCCTCGGCCTCACTGGTAGCTCACGCCAAGATCATCCTGGCCTAGAGGCCACTGATAGAATTCTTCCCTCTGTATGGGGAGAGGGTTCCCTGTCCCTAGAGCTGCTCAGGGCCGGGTGTGAGTGTTCGTGAAATCCCAGACTGATGGAATTGGCCCACTGACCCTTCCCTGGGACACGGCCCCCCTGCCCACCCAATGCTCAACATATTGTCTTTGCAAGACCCTCACCCCCGCTGGTTCCACCAGCCCTCACGAGGCTGGAGCCTGTGCCCTCCCCCCGGCCGAGAGCCAGCTGCACCCGGGACTTCTAGGGAACGCCTGCTCTGTGCGCCTTCCAGCCCACCCAACCCTCCACCTGGAGCCCCGGGCCCAAGCCCTTCGTCCCTCCTGCTCCAGGCGCTGACAGGTCCCGGCAAAAGGTCTGAACCTCAGTCGCTCTCCCCTCGGTGACCTGTCAGAGCCCCGGCTGCTCAGTGCCCTCCTGACCCTGTTTCTATTTCCGTCCTCTTACAGCCCCAGGGACTTACATGTTCACCGGCCACTTGGAAAGAATTTCTTTTTTTTTTTTCCTACATCTTGTGGCTCCAGCGAAGCACAAAAGCAGATGCTCGTCAAGGCTAAACCGGTCCCGCGGGCTCCGCTCACAGTCGCTCTCTGGGGGGCCCTGCGGACCCAGGTGGCACTGGACATGGGGCCTTCGGGCAGGGGGGCTGCCCTGGACTCTCCCGCCATTTGAGCTGGCTTTCTTCCCTTCCCCCAGTCACCCCTTGGCAGGAGCAGGGAAACAAAAAGCATGCTGAGCGGGACCCCAGCCTACATTCTCAAATCACTCTGGTCTGGGGAAGAACTAAGCAGGAATTGCAGGATGCATTTAGAATCGAGGAGAAATCCAGGAACTGGGGCCACAGCAGCCTGAGCTCGCAGAGCTGGGGGCCGGAGGGAGGGATACGCTGGAGGCAGCTGGAAGGACCTCCCCCTGACTTCGGCGGATATTCCCTCCAGGGTCCCACCAGTCACTCGACTCCGCCATACCGTGTCCATACGGACTCTTTCCGTCCTGCCCAGAACCGAAGAAGGGGTCCCCATTCCCACTCCTGAGAGTGACCCAGAATGGCCCCGCTTGTCTCTTGAGCCAAGCCACATGGGTCACTGGTCAGCCTATGGACTGGCTAATTGGGCACCCAAGCCTGATCAGCTGGGCAGGCAGGTGGAGGTGGGTCAGGCCACGTGGTACAAAACACACCTGTCCGGGGACCAATGTCCATGGTTGGGAGTGATGCTCCCAGATCGGGCAGGGGCAGCCAGCCATGGACGACTCCAGGAGGCTGGAAAGGTTCAGAATGCAACTGCAAGGAATAAGGATACTGATGGACAGCTGCTTAAATGCGGGGCATTATTTTTCCCGCTTGACAAGTTACAAGGTGGGCGGTTGCTAGCATTGTCCATGGCAGCCCTTTGCATTCTAATCTCTGGTGTGTCAACCTGTATCCTCTTTGTTACCTAATCATGATCAATGTTTCCATAATCCACATTCTTATTCAAAACGGGGGTGGAGGGGAGAAAGGTCTGCTTTTGTCAAGGTAAGAAAAGCTTTCCCAGAACCCCTCTCTCAGCATACCTCCACTCGGGTCTTATGGGCCAGACCTGGATTCCATGACCTGCAAGGGACACTGCTAACCTCAAAGGCTGGGAGCTTGGCGGCAGAGGTCTGCGTTCAGCCCACCGCCTGATTTTGTACAACCCACAAACTAAGAATGAATTTTACATTTTTAAATGGTTGGGGCAGGTTTCTGGGTGGACAGGGAGGAAGTCAAAAGAATATGTCACGATGGGAAAATTATATGGAGGTTTCCTCTTGGCTCACAAAGCCCAAATTTTACTGTCTTGCCCTTTACAGGAAAAGTTCGTCAATCCTTGCTTGAGGGCAACGAGGATCACTGCCTCTCGTTGGGCACACTGCTCTCCTGAACAAAATCGGGACTCTGGCAGTAGGAAGAAGGAAGGAATGGCTATGGAGCGGGCAGCACGCAGTGCCTACCACCTACACCAGGCAACACGTTTCCAGCCTGCACCCAGTTATCTAATCTACAGCAGCAGAAACGAAGAGTTCCCCCTCTAACTAGGAACCTGACACAAAGGGCTTTTCCTGGAAGCCTTCAGCCTTGAGGACATCTTCCCAGACTGATCAAATGTATGGGATTTTGAAAGAGACCTGTGAAAAGGAAAGGGGGATAGCAGGAAATATCAGCACTGGCTATGTCTCAAAAGGCTCAAGGAGGTATAATTTGCTCCAAGAACTGCCCCAGCCAAGGTGCGCAGTCCTTGACAGTAGAAGTCTAGAAAATGGGTCTGGTCAGGATTCCACAGTGACCGGTCTCATATAAGCTGACACAGACACCCTAACGGACTAGGACATGAGGTGCATAAGCCCAAGACCAACGTACTAATTTTTTGTAGGAAATAGAGCCTCACTACATACATAAGCCAAGAGCTTCATGGTGACAAAGGAACTTGATGGGAAGCCAAACTACAGCCTGAAAGTCCCTTAGTGAGTTCAGAGGCTGAGCAGAGGAATTAACAGGAAGGGTTGTTGACTGAGTGCACCATTGGGTTGTTGACTGAGGGCTCCATCCCTAGTCATCCCACCACCAAGGGTTGTTGACTGAGGGCTCCATCCCTAGTCCATGTCTTCACCTCCTTGCGCATCCTGCCTCTGTTCCCATGATACATCCACCTATCCAAATGACTCAGGCTCCAGTCCCAGCCTTCTGTCTTTCTCTGTGCCTTTAAGTTCACTCTACCTGTCTCCGGTCTCATCCATCATGGACCCATTTCAGACTGGAACCCTCAGAAACCAGTCTTGACTGCTTTTATGTCTCAGCTCTCAGGGAACAACTTACAGTCACCCTAGGGTAAGCCTACAAGCGTCAAATGTCGCCTGGACCTCTTGCAGATTAGGCAGCTGGCGTTCTTCCAACCCCAGATGTGAACTGCACGGGTGGGGCTCAGGTGCCCTCTGATGCCTTTCAACCAGCTAGTCCCCACCAGCCAATAACAAATGATGGTCTCTGAGCAGTGCGTGTGTTTGATAGTATTTACTGAGCATCTACTTATGTGCCCGGCAGATGGGGAGGCATCAGTGTACAAAAGAAAAAAAAAAATCTCTGCCTCCACAGAGTCCTCATTTCAGAAGAGACAGGAGTGATGGGTAATAAACAACATAAACAAAATATACAGTAGATGGTGGCAAGCAAAAGAAACATAACAGGGAAAGGGAACAGAAGTGTAGGGGGAAGGGAGGAGAATGCACTTTGAGGTCAAGTACCCAGGGAGGTCCTCAGGGAGAAGGTGATGTAGAAGAAAGGCCTGAGGACGGTAAAGGGCTGAGCCATGCAGATTTCTGGGAAAGAACATTCCAGGCGGAGCGGGGAGCAGGTGCGAAAGTCCCAACTTAGGAGGAGACCTGGTGTGTTTGAAAGTTAGCGAGGAGGACCGAGGAGGCAGAGCCTATCAGGCAAAGGAGGGGAGTAGGCACTGAAGATGCCAGCTGCAAGAGGTGATGGGGGCCCAAGTACACAGGGCTGTGCAAATCACGGCGGAGCCCGGCTTTCCAGGCGGGGCAAGGGGAGTCAGGTGGGGCGTTCAGCGGGCTCGAGCAAAGAAGAGACAGGATCAGACTTAGGGTGAACAGGGTCACTCCGGCTGTTGTGTTGGGCTAATAAAGAGAAAGAGGGACGGGAGCAGAAGCAGGAGGCCAGTTAGGGAGAGAGGTGACTGCAACAGTCCAGGCAAAGAGATGCTGGTGTTCGGGCCACTGGCCACGGGGATGGAGAGGAATGAGAAGATGATGAGAAGAGGTAGAGTCTAGAAGATTCTGGAGATGGCGTTTCCACATGCCATCCCCACACTCAGCATTCCCAAGCTACCATCTAGACCTGCCTGCCTAACAACTCAGAAAAGCTTTTTCTTTTTCTTTTTCTTGTCCCTCTTCTGTCTCCCCTATATAGAGACATGTTCTAAAGTTCTATTCTCGGGTGCCTTTTCTTTCCTTGTCACCATCCATGGGAATGCCTGCGTCCCAAAGCCACATTTCCAACCCCAGCACTACCTCCATACACAAATGCTGTGGTTGTCCATATACAAATTTTCTCCTCGCTTTACTGCTGAAACTCATACATACGGTTGGTGTAGGACAGACTTTTTAAATCAAGGACAGAGACTTCCGACTTAAGACACCATCCTGCCAAGCCCTTTATAAGACCCCTTTCCCTAAAAACACCACCAAAGACCTAAAAAGAGGACAGAAATTCAAAACAGGTCTGAAAATAAGGTATCAGCCAACCATTTGGAAAAATTGGGAATGCCAGAGCTGAGGAAAACAGACTCAGGGGCGCTTGCCAGAGCTTTGCCCTCTACAACAAAGGCACGACTGGCTGGTAAGAAAAAGCTCTACCCTTTTCACTGCATATCTCCCCAATCCCCACCCGTAACCCCAAGAAGAGCCCGCCCAATTATCTAACCTCCAGTCCCTGCTCCACAGCCCAAGGACTGCTCTCTCTGAGTGGCCGAGGACACAGTAATGACGCCACACCCTCCTGATTCCCTGCTGGAACTTTCTACCCTCAGCAAAGACTTCACGCTCACTGGACCATCCAGGCTTATGGGTCTGGGATCAGAAGAGACCTGAGAGCAGAATAGGATGGTATAGTTTCTCAGATGTTCCCTTTGATGGAAGAAGAGTAGCCAGCAGCTCTGAATTTTTAGAACAAAGTTCTTCCTCATTAGCTGAGAACTGGGTTGTTGGGGGTAGAAGATCTTTCCTCAGACCGGTAAAACAGAACTAAAAGGATGCCCATTGACTTCTGTCGTCAAGCCATGTAATGTCTCCTCCAGTGAACTGAACCCCTTCGCCCATTCCTGCCAGGCCCCTTGGAAGGACTGAGCCTCTCTTGTACCCTGGGTGGTTTTCCCATCTATAACCCCATTGCTCGTCCTATCGCCGGTGTCTAGAAATATCCCTCTTGGGGGCTGAGTGACTCCCCAAAGAGAGGCATATCAGTCAGCTATTGCCAAGATAATGTTGCAAAACAAGCCACCCCTAAATTCACAGGTTACGAGAGCATTTGTTTTTCTTGCTTCTGTGTCTGTCCTCGGGTCCTAGGTTTGGTTCCAGGCTTCCGTGGGCTCGGATCTGTTCCCCTTTCCTCCATAACCTCCGGGAAACATCAGCTACCAGGGGCGCGTTCTTCTCATGACAAATGGCAAGTACACGAGAAGCGAAACCCAGCTGCATGAGCATATTTCAAACTCCTGCTCACAGCACATCGTGTCTGTTCACATTCCACTGGGCGAAACAAGTCAGAGGGCCGAGCCTAACGTGACTGGGGCAGGAAACGAAACTGCTCCCAGAGGGAAAGGAGAGTAACTGAATATTTGCTGATTAATCTTCCAATCCATCACAAGTAGCTGGGTTAGGACAACAACCTATGAATTTGTAGGGGGCCCAATTCAGCCCACAGTAACCTCTTCTGTGCCAGGAGATGCAAGGTCGTCTGGCAAAGCCTGGGGTCACGGGGAGAAGGGAAGAACCAAGGTCACTTTCGTCATCATCTACCACAAGTGGCAACACCAATCTGGTTCTCGCCCTGAGCTAAAACAAACATTGATCCAGACTGGAACACCCACTCCTCTGGCCTAGGACAGGGACCCCACCATCCCCAGCCCTAGCTGTCCTGGTCTGTCACTGGGGCCCGGCTCCCATTTTTTTTGTGAGCAGCAAATGATACCTTGTTGTACATGGGCTTTGAAGAACAGAGAGAGTGCTGAAGAGAGACCGTGGTTTTCTAAGCTAAATAGGGTATCCTTCAGGCCTAAAGGCAAGAGGCAGATACTTTCAAGCTTCTTTTAAAACAGTACCTTTTGAAAAAGCCCAGTCAATGTAAACACAATGAAAAAGAACACATCCGAAACAAAAGGGGGGGGGGGGGTAGGACTAAAGTCACAGAGAACACTCCGAACAATTTTTAAGCAGTAAATGTTTAAACCATCACGAAAAGGCCAATTTTCTAAGAAACTATAAATCGCGAAAATTGCATCTCCCCCCCCAAAAGTAGAAAATGTTCACGGAAAGTCAACCATAAAAGAAATTAAAACATCAGTAAAAGATCTACTTCCGAAAAAACCAAGTCCAACCAGTTTTGCGAGTAAGTTCTTTAAAACTCCAGGAAACAGATAATTAACATTCTATACAGACGTTTGCAATGGATATAGTAAAAAGATGCAAAGCTACCCAAATTATTTTAAAAGCCCAACAGGGGAAGAAAAAAAAAAAAAAAAGCCTGGGAAAGCCCAAGACAAAAAATCTTAGGTCACTTATGAACATAGATACAAAAGCCTAAATAAATATCTACACGTGAAAGCCAGGAACATATTAAAGTAGTACTATATCATGACCAGTGTGATATTTGTATTATAATTATGAAAACATCTGCTGCCCCAACTTGCTGGGCACTTTTCCGCAGGATTATTTGCCTAGTCACTGACATCAAGCTTAGTCACGGATGGGCTTGGACCAGTGAAATGTGAATAGAAGTAATATATGCCACTCTTGAGTAGAAATGTTAAGATGCTCCAGTATCTCTCTTTTCCATCTACCATGAGATCCTCCATCAACGTGGGTCCTAGAATTAAGAAGACATGAAATCAATCCTTAGTGCTCACGTGACATGAGCAATAAATAAACTTCTGTTGTAATTCACTAAGGTTTAGAGATTGTTTGTTACCAGAGCAGAATTTAGCTTAAGCCGACTGATACAACAAGGTAAAGGCTGTCCCCAAGATATCAGGAAAATATTAGAATATTAATGTTATTAACACATTAACAGATAAAAGGAGAAAAACCCTATGATAATCTCCAATACAGAAAAAGCGATAAAATTCAATTTTCATTGAATTCAATTTCAATTGAATTCAATTTTCATTGAAAGTGATAAAATTCAATTTTCATTGATAAGACAGTTACGAACTAGATATAGAAGAGAATTTCTTTGACCTGATCAAAAGTACCCACCAGAAACCAAATAGCATACTTATTAGAAACTTCAGAAGCATTCCCATTAAAGTCAGAAACAAGGTTATGATCTTCCTATCACTCCTTTACTCAACATTGTACAAGTAGCTATACTAATGCAATAAGAAAAGAGAAAAAGAAACAACAGGTACGTTGACAGTAAAGAAACAGGACTATCTTTGCAGGTAATATGATCTTCTACCCACAACACCCAAGAAAAGTAACTGATAAATAATTGAAACTAATAAAAGAGTTTGCAATGTAGCCAAGTATAAATCGATATTCAAAAACAAATAGGCCTCCTATTCCCCAACAATAATCATTTGATGACATTTCAAATCAGTGGGGAAAGGGTGGCTCATGCAACAAGTAATATTGGGATAACCAGCTGACAATGAGAAATCAGCATGAAGCCACACCCCTGCCTCATACCACAAGTCCACTGGAGATCTAAAGATATAAAATAAAAGCTTAAGACTTATTTAAAAAAACACAGAAATGGGGCGCCTGGGTGGCTCAGTGGTTTAAAGCCTCTGCCTTTGGCTCAGGTCATGATCTCAGCGTCCTGAGATGGAGCCCTGCATCAGGCTCTCTGCTCGGCAGGGAGCCTGCTTCCCCCTCTCTCTCTGCCTGTCTCTCTGCCTACTTGTGATCTCTCTCTCTCTCTCTCTCTCTCTGTCAAATAAATAAATAAAATCTTTAAAAAAAAAACTGAAAATACTATGCCCCATGACCCAGGGACCTTTACACCTGTGCACACAGGGGCATTGTCTATTGTTATCGCAGCATTGTTTGTAACAACGGACAACTAGAAACAACACAATGTCTATCCTTGGCAAAGTGGATACTTAAATGAAGTATGGTCATACAATGAAACGCTACCTGTCAGCTAAAAGGAATACATGAGATACATAATTTAAGCAGAGAGTTCTCCTTTTGTTGTGTGAAAGAAAAAGCAAATTGAAAGAGAATATGCACAGGGCAACTCTGTTTATCTAAAAATACACGTACATACAAAATACAATATAATTTACATTCACATATTATGGATGTAGAAAGAGATTTTTATATTTGATTTTTATATTTTATATATATATTTTATATATTTATATATTATAAAATATATATATATTTATATATATATATTTTATATTTTATATTTGATTAGATTTTTATATCTTGGTAGGATGAACACCAAATCCTTAAGGGGGTGGGGGGCTCAGAATTAAGGAAATGATCACAAGAAACTCTAGCTTTACCTGTAAATTTCCTTTATTTTTAGGAGAATATCTTCACAACTACTTAGATCACTAAAAATTAATTTTTAAAAACCCGAGGATTTTACACCAATTCTATTATTACCTTTACCCACTCAATAAACTTTTTTTTTTTGCACCCTTATTAAATACTTGGATGCTAGGGGGATACAAAGATGTAATCTCCGTGAACCGCCTTAAGACACAGGGTCACATTATTAGGAAACAAGACAAGTACGGTGAAGTACAGTAAAGAAGCAAACTGCAGCGCTGTGGGAATCCAGAAGACAGAAACTGACCACAAGGGGCACGGAGTTATAGACAAGACAGTAGCATCCCCGGAAAGCTCCGTTAAAGGGGATTACCTGGATGCTGAGTCTGAAGGCTCCGGCAACTGGAGAGAAAATCTTAAGAGAAGTAAGAGAGAAACGACACCTTCTTCCAGGGAAACGCAATTCTAAAGACAGCAGATTACTCATCAGAATCACAGAAGCCAGAAGAAAAGCATAGCATTTAAGGGCTATAAGAAAAGAGCTGCCCATCGGAACCCTCCATCCAGTGGAAATACCCTTCAGGAAAGAAGGGGATGCGAGGCAGCTAGAATGATGCCTGTGGTGAGGAAGGGATCCCTAAGAATTCACACTTAATGCAGATACAGATAGTTACATATTCAAATACCCATCGCTACATATATACACATGGTTAGTGTGCACACAGCTGTCAGCTGAGACAGCCTAGAAGAGAGACATCTCCATAGCAACTAGCACACCTGACACCCAAACCTTGGTTTCTAACACCATCCCCTCTCGGAGAGAGCTAGGGTTCCTTAGAGAAATGGCTGTTTCTATGACTTGGGCAGGACACAGGCCAGCTAAGCCTGGAATATCATGTAGAGACAAAAAGTAAAGAAGTGTTCAAAACAAGAAACACACACACACGTTGATGGGGGTACGTTAAAGGGACATAGAAGCCAACTGAAAGAGTTCCCAATGGTCAATGGAACGATTTAATAACAAAATTAAGTCGTATTGGATAATCCAAAGCATAAAATAAATCTCCATGAGGCCACTCTGATACATAGAAATGATTGAACAAATTAATAAAGGGCTGGGAGAGAGGGGAAAGAATTCTCCTGTGCAGACGAATTCCAATAGATTAAGGTAAGTACTCTAAAGGAAAGGAGCATAACTCCTTATCTGTGGCTGCCCATGGTGACTTCCTTCCAAAGAGCGGAGCATGGAAAGGGGAGGGAAAGAATAACTTTACAGTGCAGAAACCTGACCGATATCGCCTCTGTCAAGTGAGCAAGGTCAATATTAACAGTCATAGATCATGTTGATGGTGCATACCCTTGATACGATGAGATGGAACGGCACTTGACTTCTGCGGTCTTCCTCCCCCAAGCATATAACCCCAGTCTGGTCATGAGAAAAACATCAAATTCCAGTAGAGGGCCTCCTACCTGACTGCACTCCTCAAGACTGATAACATCGTCAAAAACAAGGAGAGTCTGAGAAACTGTCACAACCAAGAGGAACCTAAGGAAACATGACAGCTAAATGTAACATAGTATCCTGGGTGGAATTCTGGGACAGAAAAAGGACATTAGGTAAAAACTAAAGAAATCTGAATCAACTACAGACTTTGGCAAATGATAACACACCATCATTGGTTCATTAGTTGTAACAAACATGATATTAATGTAAGATATTAATAATGGAGGAAATGGCTGGAGGCAAGGGACTCTATTTACCTTTTCTTAAGTCTAAAACTGTTCTAAAATAGTCTATTGACACCACAAAAAAAACTGATAAAACTGAAAGAATAAATAAATCCATAATCATAGTTAGATACTTCCAACACTATTCTCTCAATAATTGCTAGAACTAGACAGAAAATCAGCAAGGATATAGAAGAAACCAATAATACCATCCACCAACAGGATCTAATCAACATCCATAGAACATTCTACCCAACAATAGCAGAATACACATCGTTCACAAGCCCCACAGATCATGTACCAAGATAGACCATATCCTGGACCATAAAACAAACTGAACAAATTCGAAAGAATTTAAATCATACAATCCAACTTTTGGTTTGTTTGGGAAACAAATAGGTTCAATGTTTTATCTATTTATTTATTTAGTGAATGTATTTATTAAAGCATAATTAAATCTTTTTGAGGTCGGCATACAAAAGGAAAGCGCTGAAAGTCTGATAGAGAAAGGGAAGGGAAGGGAGAAAGGGAAAGAGGGAGGGAGAGGGAGGAGGGAAGGAGAGAAAGGGGAGGAAGGCAAGAAAATTTTATCTTGGGGCTGACAAGGTCTCTTTTTACTGTTAAGAATGAAAAATAAATGCTACTCTAGAATAAGTTACAATGTTATTTTATTTACTTATTCAATGTAAATGAAAGATACTTCCTGTGATTTGTTGGGTGGTGGTGGCGGTGTTGAATTCAGAAAAGCCCACAGAGAAGAATCCAGCACAAACACCTGCTCTCCCTGCAGCAAGAAGGCTGTAGTCCCATGTGGCCAGCAGATGGCGCCAGAGGACTGTTTCAGACCCCACTTTGCCCTTGCTTCCAGACGCCCTGGAGTCAGAGGCGCATCCTCCCCACCTCCCCTACCTTTGGTGAGAAGGGGAGGCAGCCGGCCCTTCCTGTGCCTTTCTCTGCAACCTAGGACCCCCCACCGACAACAGCTAGGGTAAGGATAGTGAGAATGCAGAGAGAGCAAGCGTAGAAAATGCTAGCATGAAGCTTGGCTGAAAGGAAGGCAAGGGAAGGTGGTAGAAAGAGGACAGGGTGATGGGAAAGACAAGGGCATCTTGAAATGTGGACAGGAAGGACGGAGTGGAGAGAAGGGGGAGAGGAAAGGATAGAGGAAGGTCCCTGAGTCTGGGCATGAGACACACAGTGGAGAGTCACATACTTCCTTTGTGTCAGGAGAAGGGGAGCAGTCCCTATCAGGATGGGGGTGAAGACTAGCTATTTGTAGATTTGGCAAGGAAGTTGCCTCCAGTAGCTTCTCTTGAGAATATGAAGCGGGAGACATTGTTGTCTGTTGACAGTGAGGAGACAGGGGCTTCAGAGGATGAAGGGGGAGAGCTGACAGGGGAAACACGGGAGGGGGGGTCGTCTCAAAATTGCTCAAATACTGAGCTCACTGAAATAAAATATGCCTGGCATTTTGCATCCTCTAACAGAAAGCCAGGTTTTGAAAATCAGCACCTGCAAAAATCAGTGCTCAACAACCACTTCCAGACTCATGAGAGGCGAGACCAGCTTTTAAAATCCACATCTCCAGGGGCGCCTGGGTGGCTCAGTGGGTTAAAGCCTCTGCCTTCCGCTCAGGTCATGATCTCAGGGTCCTGGGATGGAGCCCCACATCCGGCTCTCTGCTCAGCAGGGAGCCTGCTTCCCCCTCTCTCTGCCTGCCTCTCTCCCTACTTGTGATCTCTCTGTCACCAAAAAAAAAAAAAAAAAAAAAAAATCCACATCTCCAGTTAGACAGTCTGAAGCAGGGCTTGTAACCAGCCCCTTCCCTTCTATTATGTGCCCACCATGAGCTTGATGTCCCAGACGACACCTTAGTAGGGCCACAATTCCTCCCATCTGTTGAGATTTGATTACCCTACACAAATCAGGAGTAGCCTCAACGAACAGCCCAGCCCGTCATTATGAGAAAGCACGGCCTCCTGCAACTCTACCATTATGTTTGGCAGGCCACTAATTAAGCAGGCGATTTTCTAGAACTGAACCAGCAGCCCACCTCGCTCTGTACCTTGGGGTTACCCTCGGGCTCATCTCAACAGGCCCAAGTAAATGCGGGGTGCCTCAAACCAGAAATGCTTCTCTCCCACATTTGTTCGTGGGCTGCGCAGACATTCCACGCGGCTCCCACGAAGCAGAAGCTAACTGCTAACCTGTCCCATACCAGCCAAGGTGGGAAGACACAGTACCTGCCAAGTACCCCCCCGGGCCCCTGGAAGGAACATTTCTGAGGCTTCCATAAGACCACAACTGAATGCCTGGCTCATGGCTTCACCGACGCCCACAGCACAAGACATCCTCCTAGAATCCTGGGCCAGAGACATTTCCTCTCAAGTGCCTTTCTGTGGGGGATAGGAATTGTTGAGCAGGCTTGACGTGGGTGGTGGCCTGCGCATGCCACATTTGCCACCCCTGAGAGAGTCCTCTGAGCGTCCCTCAATGCCAAGGCTGCCTCAGAGGCTTAGTCACAGCGAGGAACTCATCCTCTTTCCTGGTGCGTCTAGTCTGGCTTGCTTCTGAATGGCCCTTGCTTTTATCGGCTTTCACATCTGTGTGTGGGGCTGCAAACCATAAATGTGCCCCACGTTATGTGATTGCTCGATGCGGAGGTGGCACCCCGGAAGGCTGTGGCCAACTCTCCGGGGCCGCCCCTCCCACACCTGTCGCCCCTTCCTCCCAGGTGGCTCCTTCCCCCTCAGATGGCATGGGCTCCAAGCTGCGAGGCCTTCAACAGTCCACGCTGTTCTGAGAACCCCAACCTCCTCTGCTATGAGACAATCCCTGCCTCCCTCACCCAGCTGCCGATGCCGAGATGAGGGGACACAGGCCAGAGGTCTGATAAAGGGTGACATGCTAGTAAATGCAAGGCCAGTCCTTATCACCAGGCAGCCAGGGGGACATAAGCAGGCCCTTCCTCCCTTTATCTGCTCTCAGGATGTGTCCTCTTTGCTGCAAGGAGGAAATGCACTGGGTCAACACAACTGTGTATTTTGGGATGGGAGGGTGGGGGGATGGGTGTCCTCAGACTCTTTTTTAAACTTCTTAAATTGAGTTATATCATACACACAGAAAAGTGCCTAAATCTTCAGTGTATAACCCAGTGCATTTTTACGAATGTATGTACCCGTTCCACCACCATCCAGGTCAAGATACAGAACATTTCTGCAACCCAGAAAGCACCCCCCCCCCATACTTCTTCCTAGGCATTACCTGTCCCCTCGTATCGAACACGAGCGTTAGTTTTGTCGGTTCTTGAACTTCATATTAAAAAAATCGTACGGTATATAGCCTTGTGTCTGGCCTCTTTCACTCAACCTCATGTTTTAGAGATGAATTGATATTGCAAATATCAGCTTGGTTTTCTCTATTGGTACATAGTATTCCATTGTATGGACATACCACAGTCGGTTCTATTAATGGAATCTGACACATAGTTTTCCAGTACGGCATATCCACGGCCACTTTTTTTTCCAGCACCAGCCTCTTCTTTTCAGTGCAGTAAATAGAAAGAGCCTGCGATAGGAGTCAGACCTCAGTGACCTTGGGGGCCATTACTTAACTCTTACAGGCTTTGTCTCCCCTGTGGGGATAAATCGCCCTAACCAGCCTGAGTTGGCCTCCGGATCAAATTAAGAGGGCCGTGCACCCAGCATTCACGACCGACACCCTGCCTGGCAGGTGGCTGGCTCTAAGTGAATATTCCCCCCTTGCCCACACCTGAAGCTGCCCAACATGCAATCACGGAATAAACATTCATGGCCCTTTCACCCTCACAGAACCCTTTAAAATTCCTCTGCCGGTGATCTGGGGTATCTACTTATTATTTTCTTCCCCCAACCTTATGTTCCAGGCCACTTCTATCTACCCCACCTTAGTCAGGGGGAAAAATCCAGGACAGCGGGAGGGTGCACACTGGGTCAGGGCCTCCCGAGGTGAAGTCAACAGACGGCGCTTCCTGCAAAGTGACTGTGGGCCAAGAAGGAGACACCGCCCCCCCCTTGACCACAGCAAAGTCCAAATTTACATCATCTGCATAAGAGCGCCATTGCGAAAGATGTCCGAGATACGTTATGTTAACTAACACCAGCAGCAAAATGCAGGACGGGATGAATACTTGGTCACTTTTGTGTAAGAAGGAGCGAGAAGGGCCCATATTTACATTGACATACTGGAAATGGAGGCACAAGGCACTAATAACATGGGCTGCGGGGAGCAGCCAGGCCCCTGGCGACCTTCCCAGGCGCCCTTTCATGACCTTTGAGCTTGCACCACGTCAATAGAACCTCTCCTCAAAAAATGTTTCTACGCTTACAGTTTTCTAAGTTATGTGTCAGGTGATGACGAGTCCCTGACGTGAGCTCCAGGGGGACCCACCGCGGCAAAGCCAGGGTGCCTGGGAGCGGTGCACACGTGGTGGGGGTGCATGCGGGGGCGTGCGTGTCAGCAAATGCAGGCAGGCCACGGCGTAGGCGTGCCCGTGGCGGGGACAGCTCCATCATCTCCGGGGGCAACAGGGGAGTGGACGTGGGGTCATGGCAGGAGCCGTGCCCTCCGCTTCTGAGAAGGGGGCCCAACCTAAGTTCACTGAGTTCGACCAGGGGGGCCCACCTGCAGGTTCACGACTTCCCCCCCACCCAAATCCCTTAATTCTAGACAATTCGAACTCTGTCGTTAGCAGTCTGGAGGAAGAACGTGACTAAATGTTCTTTAAGGCTCTGTGGGTGTGTATGTACACATGGCTGTGTGTTGGTGTAAGGATGCGGGGGGGTATATTGTGTGGGAGTTAGTGTGTGTAGGTGTGCGTGTGTGCTCTCACATGTATGCACATGCACGTGCATGTGTGTGTGCACACAGGTGAGTATGTGTGCACGTGCATGCGTGCAAGTGGAGGGGTGTGTGTGTGTGTGTGTGTGTGAGTGTGTGTGTGTGCTTTCACTCAGCAAACAAAGCAGAAAAGACTAACGCCCCCAATAAGTGATAGGCCCTTGGGATACAGCAGGTGGGCCACACTTCAGAACATTCCCCCAAGACGGCCAGATGCTCCTCCTTCCCAGAAGTCAACAGCGGCCACCCCAAAGGCCAGACCTAGCGCCCCACGGCCGGGTGACACTCACGACTAATTAATACACCTGAGCTCGGCATGGAGCCACAGCAGATGTCCCCTCCCACGGAACTCACCTTCACCCCGTGTGGCCACGCCACCCAGTCGGGCTCTGAGAGGTCCGGCAAAGGGCCAGTGCGCAGACACAGCCCCAGCCCGAAGGAGCTGAGCTGAGGAGTGAGGAGCCCTGAGCCCTGAGGGGTCTCGCCAGCAGGAAGGCAAACAACCGCCAACAGACTGAGGTGCGGGGCTACTCCTCCCAGTAAAGGCGGATACCTTACCTTCTGGGGACACAGCCAGGCCCCCGCCCTCCCACCAGCCCCTCACTCCTAAAGGATGGGCTAAAAAAAAAAACAACAACAACAACAACGACAACAACAACAAAAAAAACTAGAGACACACATACACATCAAGAGGCTGAGGTAAACGGAAGAAGAGAGAAGCTGAGGAGCCTGGGAAGGGCAAGCCTCTTTTATTATCCCAAAATGCAAAGTATTGAAGGCACTTACAATAACAAGGCAGGCGGGGAGGTCGGAGGTAAGTCAGCGGGCCCCGCCCTGGTCCCCAGCAGGCGTGGAGAAAAGGAAGAGCTACAGGACCAGATCTGGAGCCAGTCAGGGCGTCTACCGCTACCAAAGATACAAATCCAGTCTGCAGAGGATTAGAAAATGAGGAGCGCACAGCAGCGAGGGGCAGGGCCGGCAGTCGCGAGTTAGTGGCTGTGTAAGGGACACGCTGGGCAGTGAAGAGGGCCCTCAGGTCCCCTGCTGGAAGAGGTCCCGGTACATCTCGATGAGACGGGCGGCCTCGCGCTGGCCAGAGAGCAGAGCACCATGGGTGGTGGAGTAGTACTTGCGGTGAGTGGCCTCACCCGAGAACAGCACCTGCATGGGCTGGGCCGGGGGACGGGGAAGTGAGGGTGGAGGAGCGAGAGAGGCCTGGGAGGCTACCTGTCTGCCCCGGGAACAACCCCCGCCCCCATCCACACCACGGGTCAGACAGCGGGCATCTGAGATGCAGGCATTGCTGCTTCCACGGGATGAGGAGTTGCCCATCCCACCTGGCCACCTTCCCCTGCTTCTTCCCCGGACATCCAGGCCTCAGTTCCTTCTGCTCGGACGCTGTTAGGAGTCCTGCTTCTGCAGGCTCCAAGGCTCCTCGCGCCTCTTGCTAGTGAATTCGGGGCAACTGGTTTAACCTCCCTAAGCCTTGGTTTTGTCACCTGCCATGTGGGTTTAGTTTATACCACCTGCTTCTGACGGTGGGTGTAGGGATTAATGGAAATAATGTATCTAAAGCACTTAGAACCTGGAAGAACATAAGCACTCGATAAAGTTAGGCGGTAATTTAACAAACCTTTATGGAGCCCCTATTAGGGTCCAGGGACTGTTCTGAGCACTTGGAAGATAAAAGGTGACCGGGCTGCTGCTTTGAGGAGTTTCCTTGCTGGTGGGGAAGCCAGACACGAAACCCAATTACTAAACAGCGTCACGTGTGATATGATGGGTGTTTGGGCAAGGTGCTGAGAGCCCAGAAAAGAGGCCCACTGTAAGGGGGGATCACACACAGCTTCCCGGAGGACAGGATCTTTGGGCTGCTTCTCAGAAGATGCTAGGTAAACAAACAGGCAAAGGACGTTTCAGGGAGAAGGAAAAAATGGGGGCAAAAATGCAGTAGAGCAAGGGACAGTGAGAACTTTGGTACAGCTGGGGCTCAACCTCGAGAAAGCAGAAGCTGTCTAGGTGGGGTCGGGGCAAAAAACGAGTGCTTGCCTTCCAAGCTTGAGTTGGGACTTTATCCCGCTGTATCTCAACCTGAACGTGCAAAGGCACCCACTGGGGACCCTGGTAGCCTGCTGTTGCTCATTCGGCAGGTCTAGGGGGTGCCGAGAGCCTGCATTTCTAAGGCACTCCTCCGTGATGCTGGTGCTGCTGGTCCACGGACCACTCACTTGGGGTAGGGAAGCTTTAACCCACCGACAAGAAGCAGCCTGCAGCGGTAGTCACGCTGGAGGAGAGCAGCAGGAGGCGTACTGGGTCAGAAGGCAAGCTGCCTCCTCCACATCCATTCTCCTCGGTCACAAAGCCCTGATCCTTGACTGGGTTCATTGTCATCCAGAATAAAAAACGATGCATCCCAACCCCTTTCGCAGCTACTCTGGGCATGTGACTTAATTCTGGCCAATCGGCTTTCAGTGCACTGTCTTCTTAAAGGAACTGACTCAGCCCCAAGGGGTTCCCCCTCTTTTGCCTCCTCCGCCTGTCCCAGACCTGAGCAGCAGCGTCGCAGCCCTCTAGAACCACAAAGTGGCCTTGAAAATGGAGCCACGTGCCAATGACACTGGGTCCTGACGCCTACCTCTGGGTTTCCCCTTATATGACAGGAGACTCTGTCTGGGTTAAGCCCCAGTTATTTTCATGTTGTTTTGCTTTGTGCTGTAGGCACTAGTCCTAACTGATGCAGGTGACAAGAAAAAGGTCTGGGTTTCAGGAGGGAGGCTGTGGCAGCAGCAAGGGCCTGTTTTTCTCTCCCGCTGAGCCCAACCAGGCCATGCACAACACACGCGGGGAATCCTCTTCGCCCCTTCCACCAAAGAACTGTTCTAAATGTAATTCTGCTGAGGTTTTAACATATATTTTATGTGTACGCTTGCTGGGGGAAACTCGAAATCCACTTTATAAGACCAGAAATATATACAATTGTTTCTATCAGATTTATTCTTTTTCTCTATGATTTATTATATAGTTGATATAATGTGGGGGAGGGTCAGTATTCTCAATTTTCTTTCCTGAAACATATTAGGGAAAAGAAGTAAATAAAACATATTGGGGAAACTTACTTCTATGGAATCGGTGCTGTCCGAGAGAACTTTCCGTGGCGATAGAAACGCCCCATTAGCTACACAATCCAGCACCGCAGCCACTAGGCACGCGTGACTATCAGGCTTGAAAAGTGGCCAGTGCAACCAAGGAACTAAATATTTAATACATTAATTTCAATTTTCATTAATTTCAATGAAATGTGGCTAATGGCAACCATACGGGACGGCAGAGCATGAAATGGCTCAGCTTCTACCACCTCAATAAAGCGTTTAAAATCCCAATTTTGATCCCATCTTTTCTTCCAGATGTTAAGTGCACGTGTCCTTGTTTCCTCCTTCCAACACCGGAGCTACTCCGTCCGTCTCCGCTTGGCACCCCTCAGTGAGCACCGCTGCCCTCTCCGCGCGGACAAAACCCGCAGCCGAAGTACCTGCCCCCCAGCACCCCAGCACCCCCCAGCTCCCCCCAGGCCCCCTCACCCTGCACCCACGCTCACCGCCATCTTGGAGCTCTCGGTGTACGGCAGGGGCTTGGCCAGCTTCTCCACGTCTGCGCCACTGGAGCCCACCTGCGTGTACGAATAGGAGCCTCGGAAGTAGGGGTTGCTGCCCCAGGCCGAGCGCAGGATTCGCCGAGGTTTTGGAATGTTGGGGTTCCCTGTTGGGGAGTTGGAAGAGCCAAGGGGAAGGAAGATAAGAAATGGCTGCACACGAAAGATACCCCGGAGCAGGCAACTGGCAGTCCACCGGCAGGGCAGCAAGAAGGCCAGGCCCCCCGTGGGGAGGCATGGACAACGCAGGAGGAGCGAGCCGGGCTGGGGCTCCAGCCGTTCACCCCCGCGGCGCCTCCTTGCGGACACCCCCGGCGAAACAGCTCATCTCTGTGGCGGGGGCCCTAATTTTCCTGTATGAAAAAATATTCCAGATCATCACGTTTCCCCTTCCCACTTCAGGGGTTCTCGTGAGGCTCTTCTGGGGTAGTGGATGAAAAAATGTGCGACTAAAAGACTCAGTGAAAGGCAAATCCATCTCTTAGCAGGACAGTATGGGTAGGAAATGGACAATCTGAGGTTTGCAGGGGATACCTGAGTTTTTCACCATGAGCCCTGAGATGAAACACAGTGCCCGAGGTTCTGAGTGTTTCAGGTTCCAAAGGGGGGTTGCGGGGAGGAGCCCGCCATCTGGGAGCCTGGGAGCCTGGGAGCCCGGGAGCCCGGGAGCCCAGGCGCCCTGCGGCAGCTCTCCCAGTGGGCATGCCCCTGGGCGGCACGATCCAGGGCTGCGGTGAGCTACAGCAGGTGCGGGAGAGGCAGAGGGCGGAGCAGAGGGCGGGGAGGGGGGCAGGGAGGCCGGAGGCGAGGGGACGCACCTGTGAACTGCCGCAGCATCTCCGTGCAGATCTCGGCCACCGCCTCGTCGTCACACTTCTCCATGACGAGGGCCTCCTCCCCGCAGATCCAGCCGCTCAGCACGTGGCCGTAGCGCTCAGGCGGGTAGAGGACGTCGAAGCCGCAGATCTTGCGGTACCAGAGCTCGGGCGGGTAGGTGAGGGTGCGGCTCTCTGCCTCGTCCTCCCACACAAACTGTAGGCTGTTGCACTCGGGGCCCCAGAAGGGCTCCTCGAATTCCAGAAAGATCTTGTCGGTGGTGCCGATGCCCAGGCGGTGGATGGCAGCCACCTTCTCGGCGGGCAGGCCTGGCCGGAAGAAGCTGGTGTACTGCCTCTTGAGCACGCCCAGCGACACGGTCACGATCACGTGGTCCGCCGGGATCACCTCGCAGTCCTCACACTCCACCAGCACCGGCCACTGTTTGTCCTCATCCCGCCCATCCCCCCGGGGCTCCTCTCCCCCCTGGCCGCCCTCCCCGGCGTCATGGTTGTGGTCACCTTCGCCCCGGGGCTCAATCTCAGGGCCTCGGGGGCGGGCCGAGGCCTGGTCCCAGTGCACACAACGGACGGGTTTCCCCAGCTGGATGACGTGGGCGGGGATGCCCTCGGCCAGCAGCTCCACAACCCGCACGAAGCCGGAGGGGATGATGTGGTGGGCCCCGGGGATCTCGGTCCACTCCCCGAAGGCACTCAGGGACACCTCGTCCATGCTGTGGGAGCTACTCTCACAGCTCTCCACCTGTGGGAAGAGCCAGAGAGGAGCCGGGTGACCACCGGCCAGGCAGGGGTCGGAAGAGGTTCTCAAAGCAGCACCACCCTCCTCGGACCCAGACTCCCCAGCACCAGTGTTCAACAAAGCTCTGGGCGGACAAGGATACCTTCAGGTACTGCTGGATCATGGCAAGCTTCAGGCGCTTGGTGGCCTCCGGGTCCTCAGGGTCATCCCTGATGCGGTTGCGCACCTCCTCCCGGGTGAACACCCCCACGCTGTTCTGACTCTCAGCATTGACTGGTTTACCATGCCGGAAGAACTCCTGGGTCAAGTTATAGACCTGCCAGAGAGACCCCCAGGAGGCTGAAAACACACCCCCTCATCCCACCTCCTTCTCAGACCAAAGAACCCCAACTCAGAAGTCCCCACCTTCCAGGTGTTCCTGGATATGCTGAGCCCATGGATCCTCCTTCTTGAGGAATCTGTGTGGCCCTGGGTGCTGCACTCAGGCTGCACCAACAGGGCCAACGTTCAGGCTCACAAGTTGCCCTGGGCAGCCAGCCTCCTTGCTTCCAGACTGCTCTCTAGGACCCCCTGGGTCTGTTGGGGAGGGGGAGAGAGCCCTGGAGGCTCTCTTGCTGAGCCCTTGCTGAAAACAGAGCAAAATGTTTGGTTCTCCCCAGGCCCCCACCACCAAGGGCGCTCTATGGCCAAGCCGACCAACCACTGGAGAACCCAGGTCTGCACCCATTTCCTTTTTCCCAGAACCAAATGCCCAAACCCTTTCCCCGCAACTCCTGGCCAAGCATATCTGCTTCACCCTCTCCCAGGAGGGCAGTCTGGAACTGTGGCCTGGCTGGTGTTCGTGGGAGAGAGGGAGCAGAAGGAACCCTAAAATCTGACCTCCCAGGAGACCCTCCCTGACCCTGCTCGGGCCCACACAAAGTGCCCCTTTTACTGCAGAACAAGGCTTGTTTAAGCAAGATGGCCATGATGGGGCAGGACACGTGGTGGGGAGGGAGGCCCCCGGGTACCAAGGAACGAAAATACATTTCACAGGCATATTTTGGCAAGAACTCCAACCCACATCTTATCAACAGAAAGCAACAAACCGTCCCTTGGAGCACAGTCCCCTTGCCTCCCTTCCCTGCCTGGCATGTAATTCCCACCGAACACTGGGCTCGTCTCTCTGGGGAAAGTAGCTAGTCCTGGGTCAGGCATGGCATCCCCAGCGGGCAAGGTCTGAGCCCCAGTGTTCACTCAATGACCAGTTCCTGGGCTGTGCCAAACACAGAATATAATCACGAGCAAGAAGGACGCTCCCCTGCCCTCGCTCAAAGTGGGGAGATACCCTAACTGGGCTGTTTCTACATGAGACGCTGTGACAGGGAAGAACCCAGAGGTGTGGGATCAACCCAGATGACCTTGGACAGCTGGCAGTGAGAGAGAGAGGAAAGGATGAGGGACAGGAGAGAGAACGTAAGTGGCTCAGTCTTGCCCAAGTGGGCGGCGAGGAAAGAGAAAGTTACTTTGAAAAGGCAGGCAGGGGCGGGGCATGAGAGACTAAGAGTGCCATCAAGGGCTCTGGACCCTGGCGTCACCGAAGGGTTGTGAGCGCTAACACACGCCCACTGTCCCTCCCAGGAAGCCGGCAAATGTGGGCTCCTTGGTCAAACATCTGGGGCTGGTGTCAATTAGTGGTGTGTTCCCGTCCTATAGGGAGTTCGAATTTGGTCCGCACGCGTCCATGGGAATGAGGTCTGCCCTGTAACCCAGCCCCGGGGACAGGGCCCTGGGGTGGCACGTAGAGGAAGGAAGGTGACGTCGCCCATCGCCCACGGTCCCACTCAAGTTGGGAAAAGCCTCCCCATGAGCTAGAAATATGAATTAAACATGTCTCTCAAGTATACAATATGACAAAGAAAATGAGTTAAATTGTTTGCTTTTCCTCCCTCCAGTCACAAGATGCTGGGCATTTGGCCTTAACCAGAGTCCTCAGCAAATTCCTCGCCCAGCACCACTGCCAAGGAGTCAGGCTTTCGGCTTGCCTCCTCCTCCCTGGCTTTTTTTTTTTTTTTTTTTCCTGTGGCGATAAGCAACATGGTAGCCAGTCCTTAGCTTATGTTGACTAAAGGCCGAAATGTGCTGTGTGGCTGGGAGTGACAGATTCAGTCCATCGACATGATTCTTTTCATCAACCAACTGGGACAGCCTTCACTGAACAGGGGTTTGTCACAGGGGTACAGTCGCCTGTCCTGGATTAAATGACATCTTCCCAATGTGCCCAAGGGAAATGGCACAGGCCTGTAACAGCTGAAAATCCTCACCCCAATTCTCAGTAAGGACTTTTCGTCAGGATCTCACTTAATCCTCCTGACGCCCTGAAGAAGGTTTAACTGTGTCCATTTTATAGATGAGGAAAGTAAGAGTCAGAGAGCCTCGACAACTTGCTCAAGATCATATAGCTCATAAATGGTAGAACTAGTATTTGAATCGAGGTGATCTTGCTCCAGGGACTGAGTTCTATATGATATTAGAGCATGAACTCATTTATTTGTTAACGAGTAGAATAGATTCAAATGAGTCGCCCTTCAAAGTTGTCACCTTTGGAGGCAGGCTGCATATTTCTTACAAAGCCACCACGGGACTACACATAATACACCTTGTGGTGCACAGAGAAGTCACAGTGTGCCTGCCTTCCATTGAGCAAGGACTATCCTCATATACAACGAGGTGAGGTGTTAGGGCAGCTGGGCACATGGGTGTATCTCATGTGTATCTCATGTATGTCTCCTCAAAGCAAGAGTCGTTTCTCCTTCCCCACAGCCAAGAGACAGAAAATGTGCAATAGGTGCTTGTTGGCCAACTTGCTGACCTGCGGTGAAGGGTCATTACACTACAAATGAGAAGCTATCAGCAGGCAAGACCTCCATGCTACCTTGCTTGCTAATTGCAGTTCACAGCAATACTGAAAGATACTAAAAACATGAACACTTTATTAAAAACCTGAATCAGACAAGGATGTGTGCCATTGCCACTTCTACCCAACACTGTACTGGAGACACTAGCCAGTGCAATATGGCAAGAAAAGAAATAAGTTGCCTTAGGCTGTGCTGTCCAATACAATAGCCACCAAACACCTGTGGCAATTTAAAATTAATTATATTAAATATTTAGTTCCTCAGTGTTACTAGGTACATTTTAAGAGCCCGAGAGCCACATGTAGCTAGTGATTACCCTACTGGATAATGCGGATCTAAAACATCTCCATTCTTGTAGAAGGTTCTACTGCACAATGCAGGTCTAAGAAAGAAGGAAAAAAAAAAAATGCCATTTTTTGGTATAGTATGTACATAAAATTCCAAAGCATTATTAGAATATAAATTAATGTTAATAGATATAATATTAGCATTAAAATAATACTTTATCAAGGTAGCTAAATCAATATATAATAATCAGTTATAGTTCTATACACTAGAAAAAACTAGAAAGTAAACTTTTAAAAAATTACCACTTACAAAAGTATCCAAAAGCAATAACATCAACAATCGCCGCTAGTCATAAGTCTAATAGAAGATTTTTTTAAGACTTATTTATGTATTTGAGAGAGAGAGCAGGGGTTGGGGCAGAGGGAGAGGGAGAGAAATCTTCAAGCAGTCTCCCTGCTGAGTACAGAGCCCAATGTGGCCGATCCCAGGACCCTGAGATCATGACCTGAGCTGAAATTAAGAGTCACTCAACCAAATGAGCCACCCAGGCGCCCCCTAATAAAAGATGTTTAAGATCTTTCTGAAGAAATATTTAATCATCTGTATCGATGGTCTCTTACCTAGTACTTCCCCACTCATCATCTTCCTTCTGTCCTCAAATTGTCCTGATTTTCCAAATACAGGGCCCAGAGAGGATGCAAAAACATGACCAGAATCACAGAAGACCCCACAGGTCACCCGACTCCCCCCTCCATATTGCCAGGCTGCTCCCTGCCTCCCACATCCATGTGCCCAGCTGCCCTAACACCTCACCTCGTTGTATAAATCGCTGAATTCCTCAACCACGTCCTTGGGGATCCTGCGGCCACGGTTGGTGAGGTAGCAGGCCACGCCATTCTTGGAGTAGAGGCTGATGCGGCCCACGCTGCGCTCCCCATCAGTTGTCTCTTCCAGGAGGCCATTGGCTTCTGCTAGATGATAGATGGGATTTCCATGGGAGCCATGGATCCAGGTGGCTCCCAACTCAAAGGTGGCGTGTCCTGATGGTGACAACAACAGGCCCTTAGAGGGGCAGGGGCTTCTTCAGAGAGGCCCAGAACACTGCCCCAGCCCTCTTCCTCCAGGAGGCTCCTTCCATCCCCACAACGGGGCAGAAAGGGAGTTAGGTCCCGTCTGGCAGCCAATCAAAGTCTTCAGTGAAAAGTTCCCAGCGGAAACTACACGTGGCACAAAATGGATTCCACCACATAGCTGAGACAATGGCCACCCTGAATGACTCTGTGATTTGCCCCAGAGTCACTTCACTGGACTAGTTGGAAGGCTGTCCTTTTCCATCCCACCTTTGTCTAACACAACACCAGACACTGGCCCCTCCTTCCTCAGTGGCGACTCTCCCTCAGGAGACACTCTGCGGGCACCCGAGGATACAGTGGTCCCAGCGAGGGGAGAGAGGTCATCTGAAACACCCGATAAAGAGACCCAGGGGGAGGGCCTCTGGCTCAAGGTCCTCATCTGACCGGGCCTCAGTTTCCTCTTCTGATGCTACAGGGACTGTGGCACATTGCCGCCTTCCTTGCCTAGCTCCCAAGGATGTTGAAACAACGAAAGAAGACAGAGGAACACTTTTTGTGTGTTTTGTTTTGGAGGACTGATTCAAGATATCACGTGCAGCTAAGTTTTTTGCCAAGACGATCACAATAATTCCTCCTATCCTTGTACACGTGGCCCTTTGCAACACGACCTTGCCGGTCCTCCCATCAAGAGGTGGGGTCTGTCTCCCCAACCCCTTGAATCTGGGCTGGCCTCGTGACTTGCTTTGATTAACAAAATGCAGTGAAAGTGATGTCTGTGGCTTCAGAGCCGAGGCCTCAAGACATCTCAGGCTTCCACGTTCACCCTCTTAGAATCTGGCCACCCTGGAGAGGCTTATCCTGCCAGAGATGTGTGGCCCAGCCAAAAAGCCAGTGCCAACCAGCAGACAGACAAATGGGTAAGCCTGTCTTAGACAAACCAGCCCCCCGTCAAGCCATCAGATGACTGCCACCGAGTGGGAGATCCAGGCAAGACCAGCAAAAGAACCACCTAGTCCGGCCCAAATTCCCGACCCACAGAATTTAAGCAAATAAAGCGGTGCTGCCTTAAGCTGCTACATTTAGGAGTGATTTGTTAGGCAGTGGTCGCTATCTGATACGCTGTAACAGACAACACTATCACCCCTCACCCCACGAACTGGACATCCTTTTTTTCGTGCGCACTCCCTCTCCTGGGTTGTTTCTAATTAAACCACCAGTTACTAACAATAACCCTGTATATAGTACGTACCAAACACAAAGCAAGAGAAAAAGCATGCCACAGCCCGTGGCCTCATGCCACAGCCTCATGCCACAGCCAGTGAGACAGAATTTCCTCGTGTCTCTGGAGGGGAAGGCAGGAATGTATGTCCCTTCGTCCAGGAAAAGTGGGCAGGCCGGAAGGCACAAAAACCCTAAAAAACCCAGTGCCCTGCCTCCAGGCTTGGGGTTCCCCAAGGTGTCTTGCCTGGTGTGAGCTCGGAAGAGAAGAAGGGGGCCAGCACCTCGGGGAGGGGCCTGGGCCCACCCCAGGGCATGCCAGGGAGCTCCAAATCCCACAGCCACTGGGTAGGGACATCCGAGCACCGGCCACCCTTCCTAGCTCGACACATGTCAAAAGCAGGTTTGAGGTGAGCAGCCTGAGGTCAACCGCAAGGTCGGCATCCCACCCCTATTGGCCAGGCTCTGCAAGGAGGTGGGGTGAGCAGGCGCCCGTCTGAAGGTATCTCCCGCCGTCTGCTACCCGCCCCTCGGCCGCCGTGATCCTCGACACCCCTGAATCCAAGGGCACCAGCCCCGTCTCCTCCTCTGCCCCACAGTGTCCCAGGAGCCTCTGGCCCTCAACCCTTTCTCAATGCCACTGAGACTCCCAGCTAGCATCTCACACTGAAGCAGGTCCAACCGCAGCCTGGGCATTCCGCCCGGTGAATCTGCGCACACGACACGCGCAAGTCTGCCCTTCCCGGGGTGTGCTGTCCGCCCTCCCGGCAGGGTCTACCTCGATCTGCTTCGCGTACATCACTCCACGCATATGGCCCCCTCTTCCTTCTGCCCCCGCCCCCACCTCCGCCCAGCGCCAAGCTCCCCCCGCTCGGGAAGGCTTCCGCCATCAACAGATGGATAGAGGGTGCCGCCCCTCAGCTTCCTGCAGCCCCAGGCTTCCGACTCACTGCCGGTACCACGCGCGGCGTGTCTCCGTGGTCAGCGACCCCTGAGGCGGGGCCACGAGTCCTCTCATCTCCTGCTTCTAGGTCGCACACGGAATGTCTTTTTTTTTTTTTTTTTAATTAACACATAATGTATTATTTGCCCCAGGGGTAGAGGTCTGTGAATCCTCAGGCTTACACATTTCACAGCACTCACCATAGCACATACCCTCCTCAATGTCCATAACCCAGCCACCCTATCCCTACCGGCCCCTACCCCCCAGCCACCTTCAGTTTGTTTTGTGAGTTTAGGAGTCTCTTATGGTTTGTCTCCTTCCTGATCCCATCTTGTTTCCTTTCCCTCCCCCACCCCCCACGACCCCCCACCCTGCCTCTCAAATTCTTCATATCAGAGAGATCATATAATTGTCTTTCTCTGATTGGCTTATTTCGCTTATCATAATACCCTCTAGTTCCATCCATGTCATTGCAA
>CM052885.1:95491748-95539234 GCA_028534135.1 Potos flavus
TCAAAATGCCCCTTCCCCAGCTCAGGACATCTGTTGTCTCAGAGGTCCTCGGAGCCAGTGTTCTCTGCGAGGCCGACCTTTCTCACTGGCGCCCAGCCCCCGCTTCAGGTTCCTGGAGTCATGACAGCCTGAGGGGCCTTTTCTGCCTCCCACCCAGCGGGTCCCCCTGCTGCTGTGTTTGCTGTGTCTGCTCTGGGGTCTGGGGAGGATCCCTCGAGGCCCCTTTCCTCTTCCGTGGGCAATTTCAGCAGCCCCTGGAAAGCCCCCCCCCCCCCACACATATTCCTTGTGCTCAGCGCTGCTCGCAGCTCTCTCTAGGCCCACCCTCCCAGCCCCCCCCCCCTCCCCGCTCTGTGCCCCAGGAGCCTGGGCTGTGTGATTGCCCCAGTGGGCTGCCACATTCTGGCTTCCCCCGGGAGTGTGACCATTGGGAGCAGTAGCAGGAAATTGGAGGGAGGGAGGAATGAGAGGGGTGGGGCACTAACTCCACCAGCTCCCTCCCAGAACCTCCTATCCTGGCTGGGTCTCTGTCCCTGGTCCCAGCTCCTGGTCAGGCAGCTTCCTCCCTAGAGCCATTCCTGCCTCTAGGGTCCTACTCTCCTAGCTGATAGCTCTCTCCCCTTGGCTTGTCAGGCCCCGGGCTGGTCACAGAGTCCAGTTGTCACTACTGTTCCCTCCCTACCCTTGCCCCCCGAGATGTCCTTATACCCGGCCCGAGCCTCTCTGTAAATAGTCCCTTTATCAAACTCTCCCAGGATTTTCCTGAGTTGAATGTGCATCTATTTCCTTCTGGGACCCTGACTGGTACAAGAATCTTTGTTCTCTGTTGTACTTCCAAATCTAACTTTGTAGCTCCCGGTCCCTTGGGACAGCTAGGTCAGGGGCTGAGTATGCAGGAACTCCAGTCAGGGCCCACCCTCTGGCTTCTTGCAGAAGTGGGGACCCTCCTTCGTGTTTTCCCAAAGATGTCCACCGGAGCCTCCGTTTACAGCTAACTGGGAACCAGGGACCTAGGTGTTGTGTCTTTTCCTTCTTCGGCTTCAGGACCTGATGGAGGCAAGTTGGTTTCCTCAATCAGCACCTCAGGCCCAGAGAGATCCCCTTTGATCAGGTTACCAGGTAATCAGATAAGCAGAGAATCAGATAACTAGGCAACTAGGTGACCCTACAGCCGGGCAGGCAGACCTGTAGATAGCGCTTGCTGAAGAGCTCTCCCTTTCCTGGTATTTTTCTCCCTTCAACTCCTCTTCTCTTCCTGTCGGTCCCCTAGCTTACCGTTGACCTAAACCAACCAGCCAATCAGCCTTAATCAAAGCTGATCCCAGGACCTTCGTCACCAAGAAGAGGTTCTTTCTTGCTGGACCTGCTGAGAGGTAGTGAGGTCTGGAGCTCCTGACCTTGAATCCAGGACAGAGGCCAACCAGGAAGACGGCAGGGCTGAGAAGCAGACATCGAGCCCTGATGAAGCCATTCCTGAAGCTGGCTACCCTGGAAACTTCCAGTTATATGAACCAGTGGATTCCCTTTTTGCTTAAATTCAGTTTATGTGGAGTGTAATAATAAGAAATTTGGTGTATTTGGTGTTTGCCTCCATTCTTGGCACAGAGTATCTCAAAACCCTTGGGTGATAGGAGTGTCTTTTGTTATTCCTAACGAGTCCTACCGATCACTCTTGAGTTCATGCTAATGAGGTGATTTAGGGGGCCGGTCCCTATGTAGCCTCTGGATGGGCTTCCCAAACTCCTATGAACCTCTTCATCTGGTGGCTAATCTGTATCTTTTCTATTAACCTGGTAATGAAAGTATAAGTAAATATTTCCCCGAGTTTGTGAGGCATCCTAGCAAATTACTGGAGCTGAGGAGGGAGTCATGGGAAGCCCTGATTTATAGCTGGTCAGTCTAAAGTATGGGTGGCCTGGACTTGCGATTGGCACTTGAGGGGATGAGCGGTCTATTTGCCCCAGCTTTATTGGGATGTAATTGATATATAACATTGTTTGATTTTAAGCGGTATATAGTGTGTTGATTTGATACACTTATATATAGCAAAATGATTACCACCCTAGTTGGTTTCCACTGCCATCTTGCTACAGAATTATCATTTCTTTTTTTGTGATCAGGACATTTAAGGTTTACTTTCTTAGCTACATAAGTGAGATCATACAGTATTTGCTTTTCTACGGCTTATTTCATTTAGCGTAATGTCCTCAAGTTTCATCCAAGTTGTTGCAAATGGCAGGATTTCCTTCTTTCTCATGGCTGAGCAATATTCCATTACACACACACACACACCCCACGTCTTCTTCAGACACTCCTGTTGTTTCCATATCTTGGCTGTTGTGAATCATAGTGAAGTCAGGGGTGCAGATAATCTCTTGGAGATCCTATTTGCATTTCCTTCTGATACTTCTCCAGAAGTGGGCTTGCTGGATCAGGTGATAGTTCCCTTTTTAATTTTTGGGGGTCCCCCGTCCTGTTTTCCACGGTGGCTGCACCAATTTACATTCTGAAGTGGGGGCTAGTTTTTACCCGTGGGGTCTGAGGCTACCCCCAGGTAGATCGGATCAGAATGGAGTTAAATTGTAGGACAACCCAGTTGGTGGCCACCGGTGAAATGAATTGCATGGCCCTGGGGACAACTGCACGCATCTAGTGTGTGAAGAGTTTGTGTGAGAATGTTGAGACGGTTTCCCAGACCCTGCAAAAGCTAAGAGCACTGGCTGGGGCGGGAGCCACGGATGCTTTGCTCCACCGGCCTGCCGTTGGGTGTGAGAGGGATCAGGATGGAACCGCCCGCACAACAGGCCTCTCTTTGCTTGTGAGAGTCACTTGGGAGGCCTGGGATCAAAGCTGGGTTTGTGTCTCACGAGCTGGGTCCATGGACATGGCCCTGGCTTCTCACGGGCAGCTGTGGGGAGACCTGCTTGGCCTGCTTTGCCACTGAGGGGGAGCACCGTTCCCTGGGAGCCGTTGGTGGGGCGTGAAGGCGTGGAGGCGAGCCGACTCAGCTCTGGCTCTCAGAGCCCGAGTCCTTGTGGCCTCCAGGAGAGAAACCAGGGCTCCCCGTCCCCATTCTTCATTCAGAAGCTCAGGCTCCCAGCCAGGGTAAGAACCCCCTGCGGCAGCAGCTAAGCCTTCTCCACTCGGGGCCTCTCCCCCCTTCTCCTTGTGCTTCCCTCAAACCCTGCCCCGAGCTGGTGTTGCGCAGGGAGCCGAACACGTGTTAGGGACCATTTTATTGGGAAAGCCCATCTGCTCTCACAACTCAGCCTTTAATCGCTTGGGATCGCTTGCCCCCAATGCTTGGAGCTGTGCTTCTCAAAGAATGGACTTCAGACCGGAAGGGAACTTAGGAATGCACATTCTCAGGTCCCACGCTAGACCTGGCGGTGGGGGGGGGAGGGGGGGAGGGCAGCAATGTGTGTTTGCAGGAACCCCTCCCCCCCAGGGGATGCTCGTTCAAGTGTGAGAAGCCCTTGGAGCTACGGTGAGAACAGCATGCAGCTGTTGCTGGTCCCCAAGGGGCAGGAGAGGAGGATCTGGTACCCGCTTAGGTCTCCCGTACCTGCAGGGACCCCATCCCCCGCCCCCCCAACTCCTGGGAGTGAGCACTGGCTGCTAACAGCTGACCCTTCACTTGAACGCTGCCCTGTGCTGAATCTCTCTGCCCAGAAATGCCCGTGAGATTCTGTACACCCCCGCCTCCCCTCCCCTCCCCCCCAAGTGGGCCACAGCCAAGGACTGATGGTTGGGCTGTCACAGCTTGGCCTTTTGTCTCAAGGTGGGACATACTGGTGGGAATGACTCTCCAGATGCCCTCTGTGAATGAGGTCAAGGCTTTCATGGTTAGACTTGAACTGCTCCAAGTTGCTGCTTATCCCAAATGCCTAGAGCTGTTGTCGGTGCAACAGGTACGAGTGATCCCGTGACACCATGGTGTAAAAAGAAAATGTCAGTTGACTTGCCTTGGAAAAATAAAAATAAACTTGGCTCTGAGGCCCTGCCTACCAAGATGACTATGCTGGGTTCCTGTCCCCTGCAAGCTGGTTCCAAGTCAGTCAGGAGGGCCTTCTGCAGTCCCAGGACCTGGAGGGGGGCAGGGGGAGCATCTCAAGTGCTGCTGAGCACCCCTGGGGGGAGGGGGCCATTTTCCTCTTGGTCTCAAAGACTCAGCTTGGTCGCAAAGAATCTGCCCTTGGTCAAGACATCACAGGGACATGTTTCCTGGGGAAATTAAAAAAAAAAAAAAAAACAAAAAAAAAAAACAAAAAAAGGCGATTATTCTCTTCCCCAACTGCCCTTCCTGAGAGGAGAGAGGAAAACGTTTACTTTCTGTCTTCAATGAGGGAAACAAAACCAAACCAAACCAAAGGCAGGGCATGAATTAGCTTCCCCAGTGGGTATCAGAGCAGATGGCCTGCGTGCGTGCGTGCAGATGCGTGTGCGTGTGTGTGTGCAGGGGTGTGTTTGCAGGTGTGTGTTTAGAGGCGTGTTTACATGCTTGAGCCTGGGGCTTGGGTTCCATTACAGAGAGATAGAAACCAAGGCCCCCAAGGCGTCAGTCACGCCCTCCGTGTCAGTTTCCCGCCCCGGGGGCCTCCCCTGCCACCCTGGAGGGGTCCCCTGGGAGCATGGCAGCTGACAATGTGACGACGACCTGTCTGAGCTCCAGCACCTCTCTGCTTGGGGCCCCTGGGGTCTAACATTCTGATCTGGGAGCAAAAACAGCGAAACCTGGGTAATTTTGGCCCCAAACATATCCAGAGGCCTGGGGGGTGACAGAGAAGGGGAATCTAGTTAAACAAAAATATAAAAAGATCAGACAGAAATATGGGAAAACATTTACAGCCTCTTCTCCCCTGGGATCTGCTTCTGGGTGCTGTCTACGGCTTTGCTTTTATTTGCATTGAGACTTTCTAAAACCTGGACGAAAATGTGTACAACAATTAAAAATGAAACCGCTGAATAATGATAAACACCCCCACCTCCCTTCCTTGAGTGCCAGCGTCCTTTCCTACTCCCTATTATTAGAGGAAAGCTTTTATTTTCTCAACTTGGTCTTACACTAACCTCTCCGCACACAGAAAGAAATGGAAAGAACAGCACAGCAAACACCCGTCCAATGTACAATATACCCCTCCACCTACATTGTGATGTGCTTCACTTCTAAACACATCTGAGTACATCATCTACATTTCAAGATTCCAAAGACTCCAGGCGCCGGTTTCGGGTGGAATGTCCCACAGTCTGGTTCAGCGATCGTCAGCCCTCCGAGCCCAGCCCATTTGCCTGCCAAGGATGTTTCTTGGGACTGCTTCTCCTGTCCAGATCGGCTGCAGAGTCAGGGTCTATTGGAAGCCCCACCTCCTCCATGAAACCTCCCCTGGCGTGATCGGATAGACCCTGCTCGGTTATTCAGCTCTTCATCCAACATTTCATGGGTAGAACAGTTCGGCCCGAGACCCAGTCCTGCTCTCTGGGAGCCTGAGGTCCCGAGTGTTGGGCAGGAAACAGGCAATTACGCAGAGGGCTGTGGGTGCTGTGGGAGGCGCTGGGACGGAGGAGGCCCGGGGAGGGGAGCCTCCCAGAGGCTGAGAGTGGTCGGAGAGGGTATTTCAGAGAGATGGAGGGGGTCGGAGCTGAGCCCTGAAGGATCCATGGGGAGGACGGGGAGCCAGGGACAGGTCAGGGTTGGCGGAAGGCATCTTGGTTAGATGCTCACGTTAAAATTTCTCTGTCCATCTAGTCAAACATACTGTTTGAATGCACGAGCTACGGAAGAGAGAATGGATTGGAGAAGGACAGAACTCGATCAGGGTCGATCTGGAAGTATTACAGTCATCGGGGGTTAATCACAGTGTGGACCCGAGAAGATGGATACGAGGATGAGGACGATGACGGTGTTGGAGAGGTCCATGCTTTGACTGGATGCGGGAGGGTGAGCAGGGAGATAAGTCAAACTGGATAAAGCATCCACACTTCTGGCTTGAGTAGCTGGATTGATATGGTGCCTTTGATGAGTCAGGTAATTTAAAAAAAGAAATAGGATTTTATGGGTGGGTGGGGAAATGAGCTTCCTTTCGCGTGTGTTTTGTTTGAAGTTCCTGAGGCTCATCCAAGCGGAGACATCTGATAGTTGGGAGTTTATACGAAAGGTCAGGGGATTCATCTAGACTGCGGGTACAGATTTGTGGGGCTTCAGCAAATGCATGGCTAGTGACGCATGCCTAGGAAGAGAGTGCGTCTGCAGAGAAGTGGGCTGAGCCCCGCACTCAGAGGAACCGCCACATTTAAGAGTTAGAAGGAGGGGACTGAAAAGGAGAGGCCAGAAAGGTGAAGAGGAAAGCCAGGCTCTGGTGCCAAACAACCCAAGAGGGCTGCCAAGGAAGGAGGAAGTGGCTAGTGGGTCGGATGATCCCGAGAGGGTAAGTCAGACGAGGATGTACAAAGGTCCTCTGAGGATGTTATCACGGTTTCCACTGACCAATAAGGGCAGAAGTAAGAGCTCCAGGGGCTGGAGTGCTAAGGACAACTAAGGCAGGGAGATGCCAATAGGGTTTGCTCCTTGAGTGATAGGGAGGAGTTGAGAGTGGGGGCTGGATGGGCGGAGGAAGGGCGAGAGACCCCTTGAAGAGGGTCTTCCCATTCTCCGCTGTCCTTCAGGAAGTGGCTGGGGAGGAGGGAAGCTCTGATGGGACATGGGGGTGGAGGAGGAATGTGGCAACTGCCAAATAAACACACCATCCAGGGAAGCCGGCCAAGGCTGGGCCCAGAATATCTGGAACGGAACCCATCTTCCTTCTGAAGCAGGAAGTGGTGCTGGGAGCTGAGTTGACCGTGGAATTTCCGAGCTGCGAGGATATTCCCGGTGAATGCTTTTTATTTATTTATTTTTTCATTCATGAAAAAGAGTTGGAATTAAATACACCCCCCACCCCCCGCAACATTCCCTCCCACAGAGGAAGCGCTTAATTTAGCCTAATGTTCCCGGTTGAAAAATATCCTTGAGGTCTGGAGACGTCTGCTGGCTTGTTTGTCACCCTTGAATATGGCAGGATGTTAATGCATATGGCAGGATTGGGCTCTTTTGTGTCTTGATTTCAGCGGGGGGAACAGGTGGCGCCATCCCAAGCTCAGTACCAAGGGGAAGTCCTGTGAGACCACCCACACAGGATGTGGGAAGAGGTGTGGAATACCAGCTTTGGGAACCTTAGATGACCCTCCCCACGCCGGCCCATTGAAGAAGATGGTGAGGCAGAGAGAGAGAGAGAGAGTAGAAAATTAGAATTGCTTTGCAGGCACTCGTGCTAGGGGGTCTATCTCCCTTGGGACGACAGAGAGTGGTGTTTCCCTTTATCTAGGGTCAAATGAGAGGGTCCTCAATGATACCACTCAGAAAGCTTAATATATGCCCCTGGAACTTGTAGGGCACAGTAGGCTGGCCTTGGAACCACCCAAGAAATTTGATTTGTAAAAGGATTGTGCCTACAGCTAACTGTCTGGGATCTAAATGGGAATGTGATTGTTTGGGGAGTAGCCGTAGTCCCAGAAGTGGTGGGTTGAAGGGGCTAGACTTCTTGTACCAGATATGGACACACATAGGAAGCAAAGAGAATTGTTTAGATCCTTCCCCAAAGGGTCACCTGGCATGAGGGAGGGACTCCAGCATGAGGACCCTGGAGGTGGACCATCCCGGATGCCTATTAAACGGTGTATCTATGAGCGGCGGTTTTTAAAAGACATCCTAAGCAAGAGATAGGCCAGGATCCAAGGCTTTCTCGAGCATTTATGGGAAGGGTTGCTGGCTGTCCAATACAGCTGTTGCTTTCCTATCTGTGATATTGTAATTTATCTGAAGAAATATATATTTAGTCTTTGCCCCTGGTTTCTGGCATTAAGCTCCTGAAATCCTTGGGATTTCTTAAGTGATAAGAGCAATACAGGCATCTTGATATTCATAACAAACCCCTTTCAATCTCACCTGAGTTTATGGTAATTAAGTGATATTTGGAAAGGCCTAAGGGTGGGAGCTGGTTGCCAGGGAACCTACCGTGAGATTAGAGGGTTGGAACGTTCAGTTCCTGCCCCCCCCCCCCCATATTTTCAGGGAGGGGAGAGGAGCTGGAGATTGAGTTCAATCAGGAATGGCCAATGATTTATTCAATCAGGTCTATGTAACAAAGCCTCCATAAACCCCCAAAAGGACAGAGCTGGGAGAGCTTCCTGGTTGGTGAACACACAGAGGTGCTGGGAGAATTCGTGCTCGAAGAGGGCTTGGAAGCGCCACGCTCTTTCCTCCATACCTTATCCTATGCATGCCTCTCTTCCATCTGGTTGTTCCTGAGTATATCCTTTTATAATAAACTGGCAATCTAGTGAGTAAAATGTTCCTCTGAGTTCCGCGAGCTGCCCTAGCAGACTAATCAAACCCAAGGAAGGGACCATAGAACCTCCAATCTATAGCTGTGGGTCAGAAGCTCAGAGGGGGCTCCTGGGTGGCTCAGTCAGTTAAGTGTCCAACTCTTGGTTTTGGCTCAGGTCATGATCTCAGGGTCGTGAGATGGAGCCCTGCGTTGGACTCTGTGGTAATCGTTGAGCCTGCTTAAGATTCTCTCTCCCTCCTCTCTGCCCCTCCCCCGAGACATTCTCTCTCTCTCTCTCTCTCTCTCTAAAAAAAAAAAAAAACAAAAAGCACAGAGGACAACCTGGAAGAGAGAGCAAGAGGACCCTAGGATTATGACCTGAGCTGAAGGCAGACACTTACAAGACGGAGCCCCCCAGGCACCCCACACAGAGGACAACCTGAACTCTTGGTTGGCATCGGTATCTGAAGGCCAGTGGGATGGGAGGGGGTCAGTCTTGTGGGACTGCGCCCTTACCATGTGGGATCTGATGCTATTTCCAGGTAGATAGTGTCAGAATTGAGTTGAATTGTAGGACACCTGGTTAGCATCCTCTAGGAATTGGAGAATTCATTGGTGGTGTTGGAAAAAAACACACACATTGGAACACCTAAGTCTATTATTTCATTTGCCCTTAAGGCGATTCCCATTAAGCTGAATAAGGGAGGATGTCATAGTGTAGAAGCCAATGAATAAAAGTTAAGTGTTTTCAAATGTAAACAAAACAAAACAAAACAAAACAAAACAACAAGAAAAGATAGGGGGACCTGGGTGGCTCAGTTGGTTAAGCATCTGCCTTCGGTTCAGGTCCATGATCTCAGGGTCCTGGGATGGATCCCGTGTCGGGCTCCTGGCTCAGTGGGGAGCCTGCTTCTCCCTCTCCCTCTGCTTCTCCCCCTGCTTGTGCTCTCCCTTTCTCAAATAAATAAATAAAATCTTAAAAAGAAAATATGTTCTTTGGGTAAGGTTACTTAAGCTTCAAGATGAGTGTGGTTAAATACACCAGAACCCTTCTAGGGGTTTGAAGAGGCTGGACTACTAAAGAAACTCCAAGCCTGGTCTAAAACCCAAACAACCTGAACCAGGAGAAGCCAGCTTTGAAAGCTCTGTAGAGCCCTGGTCTTCATGCGCATGCTTGAAAGTCCACTTTTAACTGAGAAGAATTATTCTCCAAGTGAGCAATGCCAGGGCCAACGAGGAAATGGACCAGAACCAAATGGGCCAACCAAGGATCTCTCTGTCAAGGGCAGTGAGTCCCATGACTCTTCCCCTTGGGCTCCCCACTCTCTGGGGCTTGATCATAGCTTGAATCGTTGACTACTGGGCAGGTTCCCCACTCTCCCATTTTTCAAAGGAGAGCTTTTGTCGCCTTTACCCTGTTTCCGCTCCAGCATTGTCTATATCCCCACGTGTGGTAGGGAACAGATAACTTTTATTTTATTGGTCATGGAACACAGAGAAGTGTGTCCAGGCCTGATGGAGAGAGCAGGACATCGTGTGCAGTTCCTGACTTTTAAGCTGGAGTCATTCATTGGATAGGATTTGGGGGCCATCTTGGGGAGGGGCAAGAGATTTACTATGTGTGGGTACAAGGGTTTGCATGGCAAAAGTGGTGGACTGTTAGAAAGATTACCAAATATACCCCATCTTCTCTATTTTCCTTTTATTCTATGACAGTGGAAGTTTTTGCTAGGCACTTGGTCACCAGCCAGGACCCCATTTCCCAGATTCCTCTGTAGCTGGATGTAGCTATGTACCCAAGCGTATGAAATACGAATGGAAGCGATGTATACAATTGCCTGTTTGTACCTTTAAAAGGACATTTGCTTGTGTTCATTTTAGCTTAGTCTTCATTTCTGAAATGGTTTTTTATTTTAATTACTCAAAATTCTCTAAGTGCTGCACCTTATTTCTAATTTTTTCTATTCTGATTTATGTTGCTATTTCATCTTATAAAATCTCATTATCTTTTAGCTCATTTTGGTATAGAAGATCACATTTTAAAATCTGTTTTGTGGGCAGGTCTTTCTGACTCATGTTCATTGTCTGTAGAGATGTTATTTTGCTCCTTACCTCCTTCTTTCTTATAATAACATTATATGGGATTTGGCCTTGATAATTTTCTATTGCTTATTTCTATGTCAAGTTAGTTCTCCTGAACTTTTAGAAGAAGGTTAGCCAGGACTTCTAGTACAAATAGAAGCAAATGACAGTGGGTTTCCTTCTCTTATTATAGAATTTTAAGAGTAAAAATGTAAATTTGAGAAATAAGACAGAAGATCATAGAGGAAGGGAGGGAAAAATGAAACAAGATGAAACCAGAGAGGGAGACAAACCATAAGAGACTCTTAATCTCAGGAAACAAACTGAGGGTTGCTGGAGGGGAGTGGGGTGGGAGAGACGGGGTGGTGGGATGATGGACATTGGGGAGGGTATGTGCTATGGTGAGTGCTGTGAATTGTGTAAGACTGATGAATCACAGACCTGTACCCCTGAAACAAATAATACATTCTATGTTAATTAAAAAAAGAGTAAAAATTTGACATTTCTCTTTTAAGTATTTTTTCTTTTTTTAAAATTTAAATTCAATTAGCCAACATATTATTATTAGTTTTATAATCTAATAAACTATAATCTTAGTTTTATTATTAGTTTTATAATCATTCGTTTTTGAGTAGTGTTCAGTGATTCATGAGTTGCATACGTTTTTTAAAAGGATGTTGGTGGACATCATTTACCAGATTTAGGAAGTTTCATTCTGTTTCTAGATACTTAAGAATTTTAATTTTTTTAAAAAAGATTTTATTTATTTATTTGGCAGAGAGAGAGAGAGAGAGATCACAAGTAGGCAGAGAAGCAGTCAGAGAGAGAGGGGGAAGCAGGCTCCCCACTGAGCAGAGAGCCCGATGCGGGGCTCGATCCCAGGACCCTGAGATCATGACCTGAGCCGAAGGCAGAGGCTTAACCCCCTGAGCCACCCAGGCGCCCCAAGAATTTTAATTTTTAATGGACGTGATTTAAATAAATTATTTTTCCATTTGAGGTAATCTTGTGTACTTTTGAAATTTAATAGTGAGGTGAGTTATATATTTTAATGTTGAACTATTTCTGAATTCTGGAGGTAAATCTAATGAGGGTATAATATGTTGTTGCTTTAAATGCATTATTATACATAGTTTGTAGAATTTTGTTTTGAACTTTTATACCTATGCTTATAAGTGATATTGGTCTGTGATAACTTCTTTTTCATTTTGTTCTTAGAAAAAACCAAAAAGGTTTTTCTTTTTCATTTTGTTCTTAGAAAAACCCAAAAAGGTTTTTCTAAGCTTGTAAAATGATTTGGGACATGTTCTTTTTTATTTTCTGAAAGAGTTTGCATGAGATTGGAATGATCTAGTCCTTGAATGCTTTGAAGAAACTGCCTATAAAACCATCAGAGCCCCTTTTTAAAGGGGTGGGTTTTCAAACATTTGATTAAATTTTTCAAATGTTTATGGAATTGCTTATCTTTTCTATTTCTCCTTGAGTCAGTTTTGGATAGATGTATTTTCTAGGAAGTTATGCATTTCATCTAAGTTTTTAAGTTTAGTAGCAAAAAACTTCACACTTTATAGTTGTTTATAGTTTAAATTTCTGCATTTTCTATTCTTATGCATCATTTTTCATTTTTTTTTAAAGATTTTATTTATTTATTTGTCAGAGAGAGAGAGAGTACAAGCAGGCAGAGTGGCAGGCAGAGGCAGAGGGCGAAGCAGGCTCCCCGCCGAGCAAGGAGCCCAGTGTGGGACTCGGTCCCAGGACCCTGGGATCATGACCTGAGCCGAAGGCAGACGCTTAACCGACTGAGCCACCCAGGCGTCCCTCTTTTTTCATTCTTAATATTGTTAGGTTGTATCTCCTTATATATTAAATACATTCTTCTTATGATATATAATATATTCTTATAATATAGATGATATATATCATAAGAAGACTATCATATATATAATACATACACATATCATATATATTATATATGTACTTAATTCCCAACTTTATTTATTCCTTCTGTTTTTCCAGATTTATTCTATTATTTTTCTCCTCATGTTTACTGTTGACTGATAAGCGCAATATTTTTCAGCCTTTTTTCTTTTCTAATATTATCATTTACAGTTATATACCAATCACATGTCATGTTTCCTAGAAGTAGAGCCTGAGATGGGGATTCTTGTGTATATGATTTATTGAGAGAGGAGAGGGCTTTCAGAATAAAGGAGCTGAGGGAAGCTGGATAAGGCAGAGGAAGGAGTTAAGCAAGGATGTGGTCTCAGCTGGAACCCATCCAAGCCTGATCCATGGGGAGCTCTGAAGCATGAATGGACGTAGAATTTGTCTATGTCCATTTTGCCACTTTGAGGCAAGTGGGCTGAACTTTTGTACTCCTACCCAATCAAGAATTGACTACCGACTGCTGTTAGGAGTGGGAGGGAGGCCAGATCTTCCAGGTGAGATGGCTCCCATCAACGGAGGGCAATTCTCTGTAGAAGGGGCAGCCATGTGCTGCTGGCAGGCACATTTACCATTAAGTGTGAAAAAGCATTATGTCTAAAAAACGTACAACCTTAATTAAAAAATTATTGCTAAAAATGCTAACCATCATCTGAGCTTTCAGTGAGTCGTAATCTTTGCTGGTGGAGGGTCTTGCCTCAGTGTTAATGGCTACTGACTGATCAGGATGGTGGTTGCTGAAGTTTGGGGAGGGCGTGGCAATTTCTTTCCATTTTTATTGAAGTATAGTTGACATACAATGTTGTATTTGTTTCAGGTGCACAACGTAGTGATTCGACATTTTATACATTATGCTCACCATGATAAGTGTAGGCAATTTCTTAAAATAAGACAACATCAAAGTTTGCTACTTGATTGACTCTTCTTTCACTAACGTCATGTGATGCTGTTTGATACATTTCACACACAGTAGAACTTCTTTCAAAATTGGAGTCAGTCCTCTCAAACCCAGCTGCTGCTTTATCAACTAAGTTTATGTAATATTCTAAATCCTTTGCTGTCATTTCAACAATCTTCACAGCATCTTCACCAGGAGTAGATTCCATCTCAAGAAAGCACCTTCTTTGCTCATCCGTAAGAAGCAACTCTTTATCCATTAAAGTTTTAAAATGAGATGGCAGCAATTCAGTCACATCTCCAGGTTCCACTTCTAATTCTAGTTCTCTTGCTGTTTCCACCACATCTGCAGTTGTGTCCTCCACTGAAGTCTTGAATCCCTAAAAGCCGTCCATAAGGGTTGGAATCAACTTCTTTCTAATTTCCGTTAATGTTGATATTTTGACCTCTTCCTATGAATCGTGAATGTTCTTTTTCTTTTTTTTAAAGATTTTATTTACTTATTTGACACACAGAGAGAGATCACAAGTAGGCAGAGAGGCAGGCAGAGAGAGAGGGGGAAGCAGGCTCCCTGCTGAGCAGAGAGCCCGATGTGGGGCTCGATCCCAGGACCCCGAGATCATGACCTGAGCCGAAGGCAGAGGCTTTAACCCACTGAGCCACCCAGGCGCCCCATGAATGTTCTTAACGGTATCCTGAGTGGTAAATCCTTTCCAGAATGTTTTCAATTTACTTTGTCTGGATCCATCAGATGAATCACTATCTATGGTGGTTATGGTCTTACAAAATGTGTTTCTTTTTTTCTTTTTCTCAGAGAAAGAAAGGGGGGCAGAGGGAGAGTGAGAGAATCTTTTTTTTTTTTAAAGATTTTATTTATTTATTTGACAGAGAGAGAGATCACAAGTAGGCAGAGAGGCAGGCAGAGAAAGAGGAGGAAGCAGGCTCTCCGCTGAGCAGAGAGCCCCATGAGGACCTCAATCCCAGGACCCAGAGATCATGACCTGAGCCTAAGGCAGAGGCTTTAACCCACTGAGTCACCCAGGCGCCCTCCCCTTTTTTATTTTTAAAGATTTTATTTATTTAGAGTGAGAGAATCTTAAGAAGACTCCATGCTGAACTCAGAGACCAATGTGGAGCTCGATCTCACAACCCTGAGATTATGACCTTAGCCAAAATCAAGAGTCAGATGCTTAACCAACTGAGCCACCCAGGCATCCCCAAAATGTATTTCTTAAATCATAAGACCTAAAAGTCAAAATTACTCCCGTATCTATGGGCTGCAGAAGGACGTTGTGTTAGCAGGTGTGAAAACAACATAAATATTGAGATATTGAGTATCTCCATCAGAGTGCTTGGGTGACCAGGTACATTTTCAATGAGCAGTAATATTTTGAAAGGAATATATATATATATATATATATATATATATATATATATATATATATTTTTTTTTTTTTTCCCCCCTGAGCAGTGGTTCTCAACAGTGGGCTTAAAATGTTCAGTAAACCATGTCGTAAACAGATTTGCTGTCATCTAGGCTGTGATGTTCCATTTATAGAGCATAGGCAGAGTAGATTTAGTGTAATTCTTAAGGGCCCTAGGATTTTTGGAATGGTCATGACTATTGGCTTCTTCAAGCCACCTGATGGATCAGCCCGTAACAAGAGAGTCAGCGTGTCCTTTGAAACTTGGAAGCCAGGCATTGCCTTCTCTTCTTCAGCTGTGAAAATCCTAGATGGCATCTTCTTCCCGTAGAAGGCCGTTTCATCTGCATTGAAAGTCTGGTGTTTAATGTAGCCACCTTCATTCTTAGCTAGGTCATCTGGATAACTTACTACTGCTTCTACATCTGCACTTGCCCCATCACCTTGCGCTTTGATGTTGTCGGGATGCTTTTTTCCTTAAACCTCATGAACCAACCTCTGCTAGTTTCATTCTTTTCTTCTGCAGCTTCCTTACCTCTCTCAGCCTTCACAGAATTGAAGAGAGTCAGGGCCTTGCTCTGGAGTACGCTCTAGCTTCAGGGAATGTTGTGGCCGTTTTGATCTTCTGTACAGACCACTCGAATGTTCTTCATATCAGCACAAGGCGGTTCCACTTTCTGATCACTTGTGTGTCCACTGGAGGTAGCACTTTTAATTTCCTTCAAACTTTTCTTTTGTGCTCACGACTTGGCTAATTCTTGGGCACCAGTGACCTAGCTTCCGGCCTATCTTGGCTCTTGACCTGTCTTCCTCACTAAGCTTAATCATTTCTGGCTTTGTATTTAAAGTGAGAGATGTGCTATTCTTCCTCTCACTCGAGCACTTAGAGGCCATTTTAGAGTTAATAATTGGCCTACTTTCAATATTGTTGTGTTCAGGGAATAGGGGGGCCTAAGGAGAGGAAGAGAGACAGGGGATGGCTGGTGGGTGGAGAGGTCAGAACACGCAACATTTATTAAGCTTGGCGTCTTAGGTGGGGATGGTTTGTGGTGTTCCTAAACAGTTACCATAGTTAACATCAAAGATAACTGATCATATCATATCATATAGTATTACATTATACATATGATAATAAAAAAGTTTAAGATATTGCAAGAATTACCAAAATGTGACGTAGAGACATGAAGTGAGCAGATGTTGTTGGAAAAATGGTGCTGATAGACTTGCCCAAAGCAGGGTTGTCACAAACCTTCAATTTTTTAAAAGACGCAATATCTGTGAAGTGTAATAAAACATAGTATGCCTGTACCTGATGTTGGAGGAATTTCTGTAATTTTATTTTTTTCCCACGAAACAACAACGAGGGATTTTATGAAATAAAATAAAGATACCCATAAGTAGATAAAGCCGTGTTGTGGCCAAAAATCTTGCCTGTCACTCACCATGCAAGGCAACTCAAATCAGGAGAAATTCCCGGACCCCTCAAGTTGCACGAAAGACATTTCGAAAACAATGAGAGGCTGGTGTGACAGATGGATCATGTGGGAACTATTGCCGAAGCTCTGAAAATCAGTTTTCCAGAAGCTTTTGCTGACTTTGAACAAAAGCAGTTTAATTTCTAGTGATGTGATTCAATCAGGGGAAAATGAAACTGTGATTCTAGGCAAGTAGGGAATGATGACAATATCACACACTCTTTAAAAACCTCAGAATCTTACTGTCAATTCTAAAAGCACTAGAGAAATTAATATCAAAAGCACAGGTTTCCAAAATAAGGTAATCACTATGATGATATATGTAGCTGCCACTAACCCCAAAGAGTCCATATTTAATGTGAATAAGGTGTTCATATTTTAATTTTCAAACCAGAATACTTATGAGAGTAAAAGAGGGAGTGTGGATACTTATGTAAGGATAACAGAGACTGTCCCAAGTAAATTGGGTCACCCTGATTTTAAATTATTTTTTTAAAGATTTTATTTATTTATTTGACAGAGAGAGAGAGAGAGAGAGAGAGAGAGAGATATCACAAGTAGGCAGAGAGGCAGGCAGAAAGAGAGGGGGAAGAAGGCTCCCTGCTGAGCAGAGAGCCCGAATGTGGGGCTCGATCTCAGGACCCTGAGATCATGACCTGGGCCGAAGGCGGAGGCTTTAACCCACTGAGCCACCCAGGCGCCCCCTGATTTTAAATTATAAAGCAATTTCTGAGAGCAGTATTTTCCTCAAAGATGTTATTGTGGCTGCATACCATAATGGATGAATGCTGGCTGAACCAATGGAGGATTACTTAACAGGCATTTAGAATAGACTACAGGAGCCGTTGGCAACGAGTCTACCCAGTACATTACTCTTGATGTATGTGTGGGCATTTATTTGAACAGTGAGATAGTAAGTTCAAGAGGCGAAAAGAGGGAAAATACAAAGAGAGGGCCAGAGAGTGAAAGTACAGAGTGAGAAGTTCTAATATATATTTAATCAAAGTTCCAGAAGTTGAAGAGCAAGAGAGACAAGGACAGAGGCAGTATTTGAAGAGATAATAGCTGAAAAATTTCTGAAACAACTGAAAGACACCAACTCACAGATTCAAGAAGCTAAATTCTAGACTTTACATGAAAAGAAATCTACGCCTAGCTACAGAGGGCCAAAGACACAGAAAAAAATCTAAAAAACAGCCAGAGAGGGCAGAAAAAGGACATAAATTTTAGTTAGCCGGCAATGGAAATGAGAAGAAAGTGAAACAGTATTTTCACTGTGTTGGGGAAAAAAAAAATCCATATAATTCTATACCCAGCTAAAACATCTTTTAAGAAAGATGAAATAAAGGCATTTCCATTAAATGTAAAGTCTAAATTCTGAATTTATCCCCAGTCAAACTTTACTAACAATTGTTCAATAGGTGCTTTAGGTAGAAGGAAGATGAACTCAGATGAAAGGGCCGAGAAGCAAAAAATAGGCAAAGAGCAAAAGAAAAAAAAAAACAAAAAACGAAGGAAGGAAGAAAGAAAGAAAGCAAAGCAAACGTGTTTATGTATTTTTCCACTGTATTCACTTCCCAGCACCAGACACATTCCCTTTTCATGGCTCTGCCACTTGCCCAATTCTCAAGAGCTTCTGAGTGGAAAATAAAGCACTGCTACCAAATGCTTTAGGAGATTGAGAAAAAGTAATTTCAATGCCAGAGTATTTGCTGCCATTAGAAAGACTATGACTACCTTTATTTTGCAATGTGTGATGGAAGCCACGAGAGAAAAATATGGCTTAAAGGAAACACATGATGGGATCATTTCAAGGCTCTTCTCCTGTTCAAAAAGTGGAATATCAAAAGAAGTCTCAATTCAACGATAAAATGAAGAACCCAATAAAAAACGGGCAAGGATTTGAACAGACACTTCACAAAAGAAGATATACAGGTGACAAAAAAGCACATGACAAGATGCTCAACATCATTAGCCATTGTGGAAAAGTACATTAAAACTACTATTGAGATGTCACGACACTCCCATCATATGACCCAGTGATCCAACTTCTAAGTATTTATCCGAGTGAAATAAAAACTTATGTCCACACATAAATCTATATGCAAATGTTTACAGCAGTTTTATTCATAGTCTCCCAATAAGAAATAACCCGTATGTCCTTCACCTAGTGAACAATAGATTCTGGTATATCCATTAATGGAATACTACTCAGCAATAAAAAGGAATGAACTACTAATATATACAACATAGATGAATTTCAGATGCATTAGGCTAAGTGAAAGAAGCCAGACTCAAAAGGCTACATACCATGTGATTCCAAAAGAAAAAAATTGAGGCATCCTCAGGGTATTTGACAATCTCACTTTCCTTGACATGGAAGTAAGTGTGTTCATTACACACTTGTGTGCAATCTTCCACCCCCAACACACACCAGAAACATTGGCTGTTGTCATGTCAAATTTCCAGAACCATTTCTCCCAGTCTTCTCTCTCATTTTGGCAGATGACTTTTCCACCTACTTTACCAAGAAGGACTGGATTAGGTAAATACATCTGACCTTTCTCTCCTCCTCCTCAGATGTTCTCTCCTTATTCATATGAGGAAACAAACAACCTCTAGACACCCCCAGGGCATTTGCATTCTAGTGTGGAAAGTAATTTTCAAATTATTAAAAAGTACAGGCGCACCGAGGTGGCTCAGTCGGTTAAGTGTCGGACTCTTGATCTCAGCTCAGGTTTTGATCTCAGGGTGGTGAGTTCAAGCCCTGCATTGGGCTCCATGTTGGGCGCGGAGCCTACCTAAAAAAAAAAAAAAAAAGGAAAGGAAAGTAGAATAAACTCACCAAAAAGTAGAATAAGCTCACCAAAAAGTATAGTGATTTGGGGGTATGACCAGATACTGACATCCCTTGATGTTTCGAGACAGTTTGAGGACCAATTAACCCTTTAGGTTGAGTGAAAGAAGCCAATCTGAAAGGCCACATACTGTATGATTCCAACTATATGACATTCCAGAAAAGGCAAAACTATAGAGACAGTAAAAAGATCAGTGGCTGCCAGGGGCTTGGGGGGAAAGAGAGGGGAAGGTGGAGCACAGGGAATTTTTAGCACAGTGAGACTATTATTCTGTATGATACCATAATGGTGGATACGTGTCATTATACATTTGTCAAACCATAAAATGTACAATACCAAGAGTGAATCTTAATGTAAACTATGGATTTAGTTAATAGTAATGCATCAATATTGGCTCATCAATGAAAACAAATGTACCACAATAGTGCAAAATGTTCGAAATAGGGAAAATTGGGGGGAAGGGCGAAAGGGTATATGAAAACTCTATGTTTTGGTCAATTTTTCCTTTAATCCTAAAACTGTCAAAAAGTCCACTAATTTTTTTAAAAGTGATGCAGAAGAGTGGAACTTTAGATGTGAAATTTTAGGAATACTTAACCAATTTTATGTTCCTTGAAATTTCCTTCTTATTTATGCACAAGAATGATAAGCCATGATTGATTGAGCCTAAGATAGTTTAAAAAAATCTCTGAATCGGGTTGCGTTTTAAAATCGATGGTATTTTAGATTTGAGGAAATATGGTATGATAAAATATAGATCTAAAGAGGCCTAAAGGAGGTCTTTTAATAAGTATTAAATAAAAATCTAATGCTCAACATCGCAGGAAATACAAATCAAAACCAAGGTGAGATACCACCTCATATCTGTCAGAATGGCTTAAATAAACACAGGAAACAACAGATGTCGGTGAGGATGTGGAGAAAGGGGAACGCTCTTACACCATTGGTGAAAATACAAACTGGTGAAGCCACTCTGGAGAACAGTATAGAGGTTTCTCAAAAAGTTAAAAATAGATCTACCCTACAATCTAGCAATCACACTGCTAAGTATTTACCCAAAGAATACGAAAATACAGATTGGAAGGGGTATATGCACCCTGAAGTTTATAGCAGCATTTATCAACAATAGCCAAATTATGGAAAGAGCCCAAGTGTCCATTGACTGATGAATGGATAAAGAAGATGTGGTATATGTACATACACACACAATATGGAATATTACTCAGCCATTCAAAAGAATGAAATCTTGCCATTCGCAATGATATGGATGGAGCTGGAGTGTATGATGCTGAGCGAAATAAGTCAGCCAAAGAAAGACAAATATTATATGGTTTCACTTGTATGTGGAATTTAGGAAACAAAACAGATGAATATAGGGGAAGGGAAAAAAAAGAGAGGGAAACAAGCCATTAGAGATTTTTTTTTTGGAGAGAGAGAGAGGGAGGGAGGGATAGCGAGCAAGTGGGGGAGGGGCAGAGCAAGAGGGAGAGAGAGAATCTTAGCAGATTCCACTCTCAGCTCGGAGTCCGACATGGGGCTGAATCCCACGACCCTGAGATCACAACGGAGCCAAAATCAAGAGTTCAATGCTTAATGGACTGAGCCACCCTGGTGCCCCCATAAGAAACTCTTAAGGATAGAGAACAAACTGAGGGTTGATGGAGGGAGGTGGGGGGGGGTGATGGAATCTATGGGCGATGGATATTAAGGAGGGTACTTGTTATGAGCCATGGGTGTTATATGTAAGTGATGAATAACTAAAAATAATAGATTGGGAAAAATAAAAATCTAAGATTAGAAAGTGTTGTGTCATAGTTTAATTGTCAGTGTTTTTCTTTTTAAGTAGGGCTTAAAATAATAATACATCTTACAACGGATGGTGTCTCAGATTAGATGAGATATAGATTAAGTGCACACCATAAAAATCGGCTAGATGATGTATATTTAATTTATCTACTGTTGCCTCTGATGGTGGCTGTTAAAAGGAGACTACAATTTGAATTCTAGTGCTTTATTTCTTGTATTTGAAAATGATAAAGCAACTGACATAAAATGTCAACAAAGATAAATCTGAGAAGTAGGAGCATGGTGTTATGTCTTTTTTGGCTATTTTATTTTATATATTTAAAAATTTTAAACAGCAAAAAAATTCCTGAAAAAAAAAAAATCAAAGAACACCTCAAAACCTTCTCAGAGCTGGCCAACCTCCAATTTATTTGTTGGGGAGTTTTCTCGGGCCATTGGGGGATGGCAGAAACCGAGGGAAGAAAGGGTCAGCAGGTAGACACCATAGTCAAATTCATAGAGACAGAGAGCAGAATAGTGGTTACTACTGGCTGAGCATGGTGGGGGAATCATATTAAATAATATTATTTAATGGGTACAGAGTTTCAGTTTGGGATGATGGAAAAGTTCTGGAAATGAATAGCGGTGGTGGCTGGACAACACCATGAATGTACTTTAAAACCACTGAACAGTACACTTAAAAATGGTAAATTTTCTGTCATATACCCCCGTCCCCCAACCCGGGCAGGGGAAGTTGAGAGTTTTGTGTGGGCATGTTGGGTTGGAGATGCTAAAGGTAGTTGGATAAAATCCAAGCTCAGGGGAGTGATCATGAGCTGTAGACACAGACTCGGCAGACGCCATGTTGAAGCCACGAGGCTAGAGAGAGGGGAGGGGAGGCAGTCAGCTCCAAGACCAGGGCCCTCCCACCCTCGGAGGAGTGGAGCCAAAGAAGCCAGGAGCAGAAGGTCTTCCCAGCAGGAGGCAGCAGTCAGTGGTCTTGAAGGTTTCTGAGAGACCGACTGAGGTGAGGCCTGGGATTGGGCAATATGGGAGTTGTTGGGTTCCAGCGGAGTACTAAGCTAAGTACTAAGTAAGGGAGGGAGACTGAAGTGGGTTGGGAAGGAGGAAGTGGCGATGGGAACTATTCCTAATATTTTGAAGAAACTTCGCTGTGAATATTAGGGGAGGAAGGCGGGGGATAGCTAGAGGCAGATAAGGTGGTCTAGGGTAGCTCATCCCCTGCTTTAAAAGAAATTATTTATTTTAGAGAGCAAGAGAGAGTGAGATAAGGGAGAGGGGCAGAGGGAGAGGGAGAGAATCTCAAGCAGACTCTGCTAAGTATGGAGCCTGACGTGGGGGCGGGGCTCGATCTCATGGTACTGAGATCATGAACTGAGCTGAAACCAAGAGTTGGACGTTCAACCCACCGAGCCGCCCAGGTGCCCCTCACCCCCCACCTCTGGCCCCCTTTTTTAAAAGATGAGAGATTCCGGAGAATGTATGCTTCGGGGAATGATTCACTCTTCCCACAAGAAAGAGGGTGAGGGAAGGATAGGAGAGAAGAGGGAACCAAAGGAGGAGGGACATGGCGGGTGTGCATGGCCTGAGGTGGGAGGCAGAGGCCACCTCCATTTCTGAGGAGCATGGGCCGGTGGGGCTGAAGTTTGGTGGTGGGAAGGCGATGGGGTCTGCTTCCTGAGCTGAGCTGGGCACACGAGGGGCTGCTGGAGGTTTGGGCACAGAGAACTTGTGAGCAAGTCGTGGCAGAGGTGAGCAAGGCAACACCCTCCCTCAGGAAGTGCGATGGGTCCGCCCTGCAAGGCAGAGTGCCCTGAGGAGCCCTGAGGCCCGGACTTCCGGGGAAACCGGTGACGATGAGGTCCAGTGACCTTCCCCGGCAGGGAGCACAGGCAGGTGGGCCTCACACACTCGTGGACCAGCAGCATGAGCATCACCTGGGAACCTGTTAAAATGCAAGTGACCGGGCGCCACCCCAACCCCACTGAATCGGAAACACTGGGGTGGGGCCCACCCCACCTGTGTACCCAGCTGTGTTTTTCACAAGCTCTCCAGGTGATCCCGAGAGTTTGAGAAGCTCAGAACTAGTGGGAAGGAGCCAAGGGGACCTGGGGATGACCTGCCACTTGTAGGTGAGGGCAGACAGAAGTTTCTAGGGCTGTGAGCTCCCTGATGGATCTGGAAGCAAACCCCAGAGACTGCCAGGAAGGGAATGCCCTTTAAAGGAACTCTGGGCTTTCTGATGAATGATTATTTCGCAAGACAAACAACATCTTTCAAATGTACTTTTTTTGGAGTCTAAATTTGAATATTGAGTTTCCCGTCCACGGTGGTTTGAAAGGACTCTCTCTCCCCAGAACCTTCTTGGGGGCTATTCCATCTTTCCACACGGCTCCATTGCAGTTTTCAGTTCTGTGAGGGAAACGACGATGAACCAGCCATTCCCTTATGTGTGAGGCCTTTTCCTTTCCTGATGAAATAGAGACAAGGATGAGTCAGCCTCTCCCAACCTCCAGGATCTCCCAGTCGTCCCAGTGACTCAGAGGATGGTCTGTTTCATGGGTAAGTGCTCCTCCCAGGAAGTTGGCAGCCCTAGCCACCCCCTACCTCGGTCACCCCCCTCCCCACAGGGCTTCCATCAAGGCACATTGCTAGCAAGACGGGGGTGGGTGGGTGGGAGGGTGGGGGGGGCAGGCCAAGAAAGGTCAGCCATAAGTGTACCAGGAAAGAGGGTGGGAGCTGAAAGGCTAAGATGCAGGAGGACCCACAAAGGGCTCAGTGTTTCTATTTGAAAATGGGAAAAATCGTACATCCTACAATGTGGGACTCGGTAGTGGCCCAAAAGGAGAGAAGATGAGCCTCTTGGAATATATCTGGCTGGAGACACACTTTGGAACTTTTCTGTGCAAAAGAGAGGGAGCCCTGGGGGTGGTTTATCCTTGAGGATTTCTTAGGTCTGAGCAGGGCCTGCAGGGGGGTGGGGAGGCCTCCATGGGAAGAGGGCGGGAGGTCAGAGGTGGGCAGAGTGGTCCAAGGCAGGGGAGCTTGGCAAGTAGGGGCACCTTGGGGGGCACAGAGCCCCTGATAGAAACACAGCAGCCCCCAAACCGTGGGTTCGGTGCTTCCCGTGTTGCGGGGTCTGTGACTCTTCTCCTTCACCCCTGTGTCCATCTGTTTCTCTCTCTCTCTGTCTCCTCCCCCTTCTCTCTGACATCACAGAGAATAGTGAAGCCTCCTCCTCCCACGGGTTCTGTGTTTTCTTTCCTGTTTAGATGGTGACTGGCATCTATCTGTTTATGGAGTCAGCAATCAATCCATCCTGTTTACTTGTCGCTGACACAGTGCGTTGTGGTCAGTGAGGCTGTCCACAGCCCCCCAGGGTGGGGTGGGGACCAGGATGCTGACACACACACGCAGCACACACACTCAGCTGTGACCAGGCCAGTCAGCCTCACCAGAACCGGGAGGTCCTGGTCTGTTCTGCTCTGAGGTCTGGGATGCTGTGGGCAGTCGGCTGGGCCAAGGTCACCTCCTCCGCTGCTGAGGTCCACGGCCCGGCATGCTTGGCCCAAACTCAGGGCTCAGGAACGATCTTCTGACTGCAGCTGAGTGCCCAGAGCACAGTTCCTCAGGGGTTTTGGGGGTCGAGGGGTCTTAGAAGCCAGAGGGACGGTGCCCAGAGAAATAATGTCAGAAGGCAGCTTGCTCAGCGTGCCCATTTCTACACGAGGGAGTTAGGAGCAGAGAAGGCAAAGGAATTGTGGATTGGGTCGCCATTTACTGCATTCCTTCTGCTCCCCTCTCCCGCTTGGGCCCTTCCTTCCTAATTCATGCGACTCGAGACCCACACTTTAGTTTGTTTGTCTTGGTTTCCCCAAATCCGGTGCAGTGGCACTGGTCAGGGTTAGAATGGAGATCGACGAGGTTTCCTGGGGTTTGTGGTATGAGTGGGGAAAGGGGCAGGGGTCAGGCCAGACCTGTGGGGAGACAGGGGGTGGTGGTGATGGGCACTTAAATCGAGGTCTGGAGGATCCAAGGCTAAGAAGATGATGCTCTGTTTTTAAGGTGCTTGCCCAGGACCTGACTTCTAAACTGCGAGCATAGGGCCCAAGCACGCAAAGATTGTCAAACAAAAAAACCGAGGAACAAACAAAATCCGCATAAGCCGAGAGTCTAGGGGGATGCCCTTTGCTGCTTCCAGAGGATTCTCGGAATTCCTGAGGTCATCTGGAGCTCACCAGGGTCTGCCTCATGGCCTGACTGTATACCTATTACCACAGTGAAGGACCAGACAGACCTAGGCTTGGGAGGGAGGGGAGCTCAGCAGTGCCACTCACTTTGACTGGGGCCCATGCTTCTGGGAACAAATGATTCCTTGTTTGTCTGAGACTCAGATTGAACTGAGTGCCCTGTCTTTTTATTTGCTAAATCTGGTAACCCTTCTAAGCCCTCCAAAGGTTGGTCCTTGGTCCCCACCCTCAACCCCCACCTAGAGGCCATCAGTAGCAAACTCTGCATTATTCTGAAGTCTGGGATTTCACCTCAAAAATTCACATAAAGTTTAAGCCCACCTGCGTGTTTCTACCCTTGTTTTGCTATAAAACAGCTATTAAATTATCCTAGTTAAAAAGCAAGCCTCTCCCACGTAGTCACGCTGGATTGTGGGTTAGTTAAGGTCCTGCTCAGCCTGTCAGCCGGCTTTCCAGTGGACGGAAGGAGCACCGGGGTCCGTCTGCCCTGGGCAACGGTGAGTGAGGAAAAGAAGGGCAGGAGAGTGTGATTTTCAAAAGGTCACATTCGTTCAATTTAAAGGACTCCATTTTTTGCCTTCCTATTCTGCCTTTTCGAGCTGTCTTTCACAACATGGGAATCACTTTAGTTAAAAACATTTGATTCCCTTACCTGGTCAGATAAAGGGTGGGCAAGCAGAGAGCTGGGGCCTCTAGAAAAGTGGAGAGGAGGCAAGACAGTACGCGTCCCCTGAGAACAGTGAAGGGTGCTTTTAGAACAGTGGCTACACGCTGGGATGGTTAGGGTGCCCAGGTGCTCCCCAGGCCCCCTACTCCAGAGCCTTTCGGGGAGGGGCGAGGACCTGGGCGTCAGTGTTTTCAAAAGCTTCCCAGGATATTCCAGTGTGTGGTTGAAACTCCTACCATTGCTTTGGAGATTGGCGGCCACTCAAAGTCGGGCCCGAGGACCAGGGGCAGCAGTCCCAGCTGGATCTCAGGCCCCACCCCAGACCCGATGAATCAGAGCCTGCATTTTCATGAGGTCCCTAGGTGCTTGGCGTGCTATCTGAAAAGACCGCTGAGCACACCTGTTGGGAACCTCAGCTTGATGGGGGTGTTTGCAGCGGCAGCCGACTTTCTTGAGGGGGGACCTGACGGCCACCAGTGCTAGTCTGTCCATCAGAGCCGCTGCACTGTCTCCCGCTCCTGGGCGTATACAGTTGTAGGCTTGCCCACAGCATTGGAACTTGTATTCTGTGCCTGGGTCTGTCAGTGTCTTTTCATCGGTACATCCTCGTTCCATCGGGACAACCAAAGATGTTGGCTGAAGAGCAGGGACTCCTGTCAAGGTGGAGAAACCTAAGGATGCCAGCCAGGGTCTGTGGCGAGGGCAGGCAGAAGCATATAGTGTGGCCTTGACTTCAGACGCAGTATTCACGTGCCTTATGGCTATGCAGGTCTGGTTTTGAGCCACGTAATCTCTTGTCTAATTCTTCGGTCATCTGGAATTGCTGTAACTTATGAAAAGCTTGGGTAGGCGAGGTTGCTCTTTGTCTCTCTCTACTGGCCGGCTGTTGTCGCAGCGGTGCTGCCTAACAACCACGAGACCTCAGTGGCATACGACAATTAGTATTCATTTCTCGTGGGTATGTGTGTGTTGCCTGGGATGACCGTGCTGAGCTCCTGCGTCTACAAGTTGGCTGGGTGTTCGCTGATCTAGGCTTGGATCAGATAGGTGCTTTGAGATATGGTCCGGGAGAGTCTGAGCGCAGGTCTGCTGCTCGAGTGTTCATTCTGCAGCCCCAGGCTAAAGGGCAGTGCTTATCCAGGGGAACGTTTCTAACGGAGGTGGAGGTGGAACCATGCAGGAACTCTTCAAGCAGAGGCTCCCAACAGATGTACTACCACTTCTGCTCGATTTCATTCAAGTCTGACATCAGTGGGTGGGAAAATATACTCCGCCTGCGTTGTGGCAAGAATATGGAAGCAAAATACTGCACAGGGAAGTGAAGGATTGTGGCCAGGAAGTCAACCCACTGTATCCTCCAACCCGGAATGATGCTTCCTTGGGGGATACATGACCCATGCCTTCCAGAACTTTAAAAATCTCCCTCATAGAAGAGACTGCTGGCTGTTCACCAAAAATCACTTTCCTACCCTTCCTGGATTCCCATCTGGAGTGTAATTCTCCAGCCTCCCTTGTAGTTAGGTGTGACCATGTGACTGGTTTTGGCCAATGATGTGTGAGTAGAAGTAATGTCAGTTTTCAAGCTGAGGCTTTCTTCTTCTGCTGGCATTGTGCTGATGACTGCAACACCCTGATGGTTGCTGGAGGCACGTGTTGGAATGAGCCTGGATCCCTGAATCACAATGTGGAGGAAAGCCATTATGAAACGGGAATACCTCTTTATTGCGTAGGTAAGATATGGATTTCTATTACGTTTGAATCACTGTATTCTTGGGTCTCTTTCTTATAGAAGCCGGCATTACTTATAACTGATACGCTTCCTAAAGCCCTTCTTTGTTACTCTGGCCTCTCCCTGTGGTGGTGGGTGTGGAAGAGCTTTGTAAACTCTAAAGTGCTCCACACACATGAAGTCTGACTGTAATCAATGTTTTACTAATGTTTCAACACAAAGCAGAGTGTAGATCAGCTGTATGGAGGTGTGTGGTTGAAACTCCTACCATTTGCTAATAACCACTGACATCTGGAGGGGGTCTGATGGCTTGGACATCAATTTTTATATGCTTTATTCTTTTTAATCCTCACCACAACCCTGAGTGATGATTTCCTAACATTACCCCCATTTTAAGGACGACAAAAGGGATATTGCCAAACTTGCTCAAGGCCTCATGGCTGGTCAGGTCCCTACACCTGACCTCCTTCCCCTCGTTGTTCCGGGAGGAGACAATGAGGAACCTTTTTAGCTTCAGTCCACTTGGCACCAGTCAGGCTTCAAAGACCCCATTGGTGGGTGGGGGATAGAAAAACAGGTTGTACCCATGGCTGTTGTTGGTGGTGGAATGATTTTTAAGGAGCATTTAAAATTCCAGGCCCTACTTGAAACCATGTACCCCAGAAATCCATTCTCGAAGGTAAGGTATGGAGCATCTGCTTTGTGGTAGATTATCTTTAAGATGGCTACCAAGAAATCCTTCCATTCCTGTAAGCTCATTTGCTACGGGTTGAATTAGGTCTCCCTTCCTCCCCCCCATAGATATATCGGGTATGTTGGCGTTCTAACCCCCAGTACCCCAGAACATGAGCTTATTTGGAGATTGTGTCTTTACAGAGGCAATCTGGTAAAAATGAAGCTATTAGGATAGGTCTTAATTCACTGGTGTCCTTGTAAGGAGGGGAAATTTGACCACAGAATAGGGACAGGCACAAAGGGGAACTTGTGCGAAGATGAGGGGATGCGGACAGAGATCAGGGTGATGGATCTAGAAGACAATGACCACCAAGGGTTGCCAGCAAAACACCAGAAACCAGGAGACAGCAGAACCAACCCTGCTGACACCTTGATGTTGAACTTCCAGCCTCCAGAACCACGAGCATGAACTTCCGTTGATTAAGCTATCTACTTTGTGGGACTTTGTTGCAGCAGTCCTAGCAAACTAACACAACACCGCACTCTTCCTATCAAGAGGTGGAGTCCGTTTATCCTCCCCTTGAACCTGGACTGGCTTTGTGACTTTCATTTTTTTTTTTTTAAGATTTTATTTATTTATTTGACAGAGAGAGAGAGATCACTAGTAGGCAAAGAGGCAGGCACAGGGAGAGGGAGAAGCAGGCTCCCCGCTAAGCAGAGAGCCTGATGTGGAGCTCGATCCCAGGATCCTGAGATCATGACCTGAGCCAGAGGCAGAGGCTTTAACCCACTAAGCCACCCAGGCGCCCCATGTGACTTTCTTTAGCCACTAGAATGAGGTAGAAATAATGAAATGGTACCTCTGGGCCTCAGTCTTTAAGAGGCCTGGCTGCTTTCATTCCGCCCCAGAGAGAGGCCAGGCTGCCATGTTGTAAGGCCATTCTGTGGGAGAGGTCCCCTGGGGAGAGAAACCACTTGGATTGTTCCAGACCCAGCCAGGCTTCCAGCTGACATCCCTAACCCAATAGCGCACGCAGCAGAGGAACTGTCTAGCTGAGCCCAGTGAACCCAAAGAGTTGAGAAATCAGAAATTGTTGTTTTAAGCCACTAAGTTTTGAGGGTGGTTGGTTATGCAGCAAGGGCAACTGAAACCAACTTTGGCAAGTCTTCTAGCATCTCTGCCACAGTCGTTCCCATAGCCGGATGCCTCGGGTGCCCTCCTTGCTACCGTCCCCCCCAATGGATTCTGGGAGCTGCCTGTTTCCCCACATCGCTCACTTCCACAGAAAACTCTTCCGTGGTGCGTCTGGTTGCAGGGCCCGCGTGAAGCCAGCAGCCCTGCTGCACAGGAGAGCGGGAAAGAGCATCGTGGCTTTGGAGGCGGGGCTGCAGGATTCATGGCATGGAAAGTTCCCCAAACACAGAAGGATGTTCGAAAGGGACTGGGCACCCCTGAAATATGACGAAGGCTCTCAACGAGGGCCGAGTATGTATATATTTTTTGTGAACTCTCTGTGTGCTTGGCACACAGCTCTGGGCCCATTCACCTTCTAATCGTAAACAGTGCCCTGACATCACCCTTCCTCACTCCACATCCCTGTGGTTTGGAATGGAGCGACTCCAGGGCTGGGCATGTGATTCAGGCCCAAACAATGATATGTGACCCAGGCCGAGCCAACTTGGTGTAACCTTGGCTTTTTGCTGGGACAGCTGAAAGAAATGAGGACTTGAGCCGTGAGGGTGGAACTTAGAGCCACTGGCAGCCATCTTGCCACAGCAAGGAAGAGAGAAGAGAGACGGGGAGGGGAAGACTAAGTCTTGATGGTATTTTGATAGCCTCTTGGTACCTGGATCAGGCCACCGTTGGCGTCTTCTCTTAAGTGAGCCTACGCATGTCCTATTTGCTTAAACCAAGCCAATCTGAGTAGTTTTCCATCATTCGTCAAGTCCCTGTTAATGTTCTTATTTAATACAATGACTCTTTGGAGTAGGTATTATTTCTTAAGCCCATTTTACAGACGAGGAAACCAAAGCACAGGGAGGCCACGAGGAGGCCAAATGCAAACCCAGGAACTTAATTCTGAGACTCAGAAACCTTCCGGTTCCGCAGTGACAAGGAAGGATTCACAGAGGAAGGTGTGACATTTAACCTGATCTTGAACTCCAAGGGGACACGGGGGTTGGTCGGGAGGGGCTGGAAAGATTTTCTAGGTGAAGGGACTAGCGTGGGCAATGACAAGGACTTTTCTACTGAGAAGAAACTTCACCTAAAATTCACCATGTCCCTGCCTTGAAGCCTATCCTCACATGGGTCCCCCTGCAGAGGAACATCAAGCCCCACTTCTGTAGGGACCTCTGCTCTCCCGGACTCCACCCACATGGACCTCTGCTCTGCAGTGGGGCCTGGCAGGTCCCTTGTAGGGTCTAGGTTAGATGAGGTACCCTCTTCAGCCTGAAAGACAATTCGGGGGCAGGGGCCTGGCTTCCCCCCAACACTTCCACCCCTTGCACTGGGTCTCTATGGGCTCCAGGAGGCCCTGGAGATGCTCACAGGTGAAACAGAATGAAATGGTACCAGACTAAGTGACCTTGCCCCTTAAAAGAGCACAGAGGAAAAACTGCACAAGGGACCAGAGCAGTGCTTGCAGGATCTCAAATAGTGAATAAATAATTTCCAAATAACTATGATTTTTAAAAGAAAATAAAAAGTGGCCCTCACACCTATTTGCTTCGGTTTTTATTAAATGGAGGATGAGGCAGTGGGTACTACTGAAGGCTGTTTTCTTAAAGGCCACTTCCGCTCCGTGGGCTGCGAAGGGACCGGCTGTGGGGGTGTGAGCGCCCCCTGCCACCACCCCCTACTGTCTAGGCTTGGAGACTGAGGCGCGGAGGTCTCAGAGGCGTGGTGGCGGGCGGCGGGCGGCTGGGGCGGTGGAGGCACCGGTGTTGGGGAGAAAATGACATTAGTGGTAGCCCCTGGGGACGAGCCCCCTGTTCCCAACTGGGATCCTGTGTCGGGTCTGCGCGAGTGTAAGGCAGCTCCCGCAGGAGAGAGGGGCGCCCCTTCCCTCCAAAAGCAGGGTTCTGAACTCCGCGGGTAAACCGAGGCCCGAGCTCTGGCTCTGCGGGTCGCGTCGCAGGCAGCCTGGGCCCGAGTTCCGTCCAGCACAGGGCGGGCGGGGCTGGGCTGGCTGCTTTTCTTTTGGGCCTGAGTGGGGACGTTTGGCGCCCCGCTAGAGGAGGGGGTGTCGGGCCCAGGAGCTGAGCGCCGGGCCGGCCGCTTCGGAGGCGGGGGCCCGGCGGTCCTCGGCTTCGGCGGCCCCAGCTTCCCCGCCCCCGGCGGGCCGGGACGGGGAGGAGCTCGGCGCGTCCCCGCCCCGAGGCGGAGCGGGGGGCCGGGCGCGGGCGGACCCGGCGGGGTGGGCCGGGGACGCGAGGCGGAGCGGGGCCCCACACAGGCCGCGGCGGCTGGCTCGGGCCCCTACGGTCCCGGCGGCGGCTGGAGGAGGAAGCCAGGCGGCTGGAGGAGGAGGGGAGACGGAGGAGGCCGAGGCTGGAGCGCCGCTTGCCGCAGACTCACTTCCCCGGCTCAGCAGGGAAAGGTACCGCGCGCCCGCTCCCGGCCCCCGGCCCCCCGGCCCCGAGCCCCCCAGCTCTCGCTCGCGCCGGCAGGGGCTGCGGCCGCCACGGGAGGGTGAGGGGCCCCGAGCGGCCCCGAGGGCTCCGGCGGCCAGCGCAGCGCTCGGGCGGGAGGGCTGGGGTGCGCGGCGGTGCCCGCCGGAGGCTCGCGGAGAGCGGTGGGCGCCGCGCCCCCCTCGCTCGCGTCCAGGGAAGCGGTGGTCCGGCCGGGTGGGGTGATCCCCGGGCGGGGGGCTGCGCTGGGGAGGGCAGGCCGGACCCCCGGAGCTGCGTGCGGCAGTGGAGCTCCCGGGGCGCCCGGCGGGCGCGCTCGGTGGGCGCAGACAAAGCCGGGTGCCGGCGCCCCGCGACGACTCGGGCGGTCCAAGGGGTGGGCGCTGGGGAGAGAAGAGAAGACGCTGGGGCGACGGCCGGGACACGGGGAGAGGCTGGGCCGCCCTCCCTCCGGCTGTCCGGGTGGTCTCCGGGAGGGGGGGCGGCGGGAGGCGGCGGGTAGGGTGGGGAGCAGCTCTCTCCGAAGCGCCAACTAGGGAGCTGGGCTGGGAAAGGGGTAGGCTGTCCTGAGTGCTCACTTTGGGGGGAGGGGCCGAGAGAGGTGGCTGCCTAGGGGCTGGGGCTCTGGAAGGGCAGGTGAGCGGCGCGTGTACCCGCTCAGAGCTAGCACTAGGAAGAGGCACAGCCCCGATGAGGTAAGTGCAGTGGCAGGCACTAATGGTGAGATGTACCCACAGGTTGTTTGCAGAACCTGCTGGTGGTGACACATCCCGTGCCCGTCCGTGGGGCGCAACTTGGTGTTCCGAGCAAGCAGCAAAAAAACCCGGCAGGTGCCCCAGGGGTTGTTGGAGTGGGCATGAATAGAGCGTTGGGTAGCTGTGCACCCGAGAGTGTGTGGGGGGAAGGCCTGCGTTTGTAACCTGGCACTTCTGCCCCCCTTCCTTCTTGTGAGCGGGGAGGAAGCATCGCAGTTCCTGCCACAGGCCCAGGCTGCCACTTGGGCTCCAAGGTGCTCTGCTCCCTGCCCCGCACTCTTGGATTACTTCCCCTCTCTCCAGTGTTAGAAGTGGCTTCTTTTTTCCTGGATCATTCACAACAGGATAACACTCCTTGACACCCTCCTTCCCCCCATTTATAGCCTTTCCTTTTTTTTTTTTTTTTTTTTTTTGCCTTCATCCTTCATTTTCCCTCACCTACACACCTACTTCTCCACCTCTCTTCACTGCAGAACTTCTCCAAAGATCTGTCTGCACCTGCTGGAACACATTCCTTTGCTTCCGTCCTAGCACTTCACTGAAACTGCCCCAGTCAAGGTCTCCAGGGATTTCCATGCCCCTACAAGCAGGTCTTCCTTGACCCCCTTGGTTTTATTGATCTTCTCTCCTTTAGAATCAATATCCTCTCTTGACTTCTGCTTTTCCTCCTCCTTCCCTGGCCAGCCCTTCCTTGGTCATCTTTTGGGACAACTCCTTCACTCAACTCTAAATGTTGGAGGATCCCAGGGCTTTGTCCTCAGCCCCTCCTCTGTCCTGACTCCCTGCTATTTACCTATCCTCCCAGCTCTCATTCTTTCTCATGATTTTTAAAATCAAGCAGTAATTTACAAACACACTGATCTTAAATCGTTTCCTTAAATCGTACATCGTTTTCCTTCTTAGGATTTTAAGTAGCAAATTTTGTCATCAACTCTGGCTTCTCTATCTAGCCACCCATCCATTGACTTAGGGGGTCCTGGACGTCTCATAGGTATGAAACCTTCATATGGATGACACAGGACCCTGACTGCACTCCCCAAATGGGACCCTCCGCAGGCCTTCCCATCTCTCTAAACAGCCCATAAAGGCAGGGACAGGTGGCACCAGCTCCTCCCTTTGCCTCCATCCCCACATCTAGCCCAATAGCACGTCCTTTTGGCTTTTTCTGCAAAATCTATCTCAGGCCTGTTCTTCATGCTCTGACTCCATTGCTGTGGCCCCAGGCTACTGCCGCAGGCCAAGCCACCTTTTATGTCTTGCCCAAATGCTGTAGTAGCTGCTCTCTGCTTTCTCCACATTCCCACTTGCCCACCTCTAATCTATTGTAACCGAGCAGCGAGAATGATTTAGAAAAATAGTGATTAGATAATCACATTTCTCTAAAACCCTTGATAGTTCCCTAGTGCACTTGGAATAAAATTTCAAAGCTTACTGATCAGATCCTCCACGATCTGGCCACCATTGACCTCCTCCAGCCTTATCGACCACGGTCCCCTTTGCATTCTTCCTGATAGCCAGATCTGAATCACTTCTGCCCCCTGAACACCAGAAGCCTTTTCCTGCCCTGGGCCTTTGCTTGTGCCATTTTCTCTGCCTGGAATGTTCTTCTAGGGTTTTCTGCTGGGTTGGCTCTCAACTTAAAGGTGCCTTTCCAGTCTTGGTAGAGGCCCCCTCCCCACTCCCCTGTAATGCATCATAGCACCTGGCTTCCTTTGTTCATTATATTTATCACAGTCCATAACCGTTTGTTGCAATTGTCTGTTTACTTTGTCCAGCTTCTCAAGGGCTGGACCTTGACTGAATGGCCCACTGCTTTATCTGGAGCATCTAGCAGAGCTCCTGGCACATAACTGACTCTCGGGAAGTCTCGAGCCAGGTGGGAAGGTCAGGGCTGGGTTAGGCAGAAAAACGTGGGTATTGCAGTCAGTGCAAGAGCCCCCCTTTAAACCTTAAGTGACCCTGGGGATTTTTATTTTCTATCCACAAAAGAAGTTGTACAAATTGCTATAAAATCAGGCAGGGCCAGTGGGATGTGAAACAGGAAGTGGGGAAGGTCCAGGCAGCTCAAAAGCCAGGGCTGTATGCCTAGAGGGGATTGGGTAGGTTTGGGGCATATGGAGTTGATGTGGGTTGTGGTGGGTTGGGCATCAATGATTTCCATTGCTCTCTTTGGTGGAAATCCAGGCTGGGTCAGCAGAGGGCTGTGTGTGTGTGTGTGTGTGTGTGTTATCTAACTCAGGAGATGGGGGCGGTCTGGGCAGCCAGAGATTTATTTCAGGCCTATCCCTTGGGTGCCTGCTGGGTGCCCAGCCCTGGGGGCAGAAAGTTGAAGGGGAGGAAGAAGCTGGGGCTTGGGGTCTTTCTAGAGACCCTTGTCTCTCCACCCACAGCTCTCCTCTTTGTACAAAGGAGCCGGCTGAGAATCAAATTTTGTGACCGGTGCTCTCAGAGTGGAGAGCTGAGAGCCAGGGGACCTCAGCTCTGGGAGGGCCCTGGATAGAGGGACTGGTGTTGGACCCAGGGGACGCTGGAACTAGGGGCTGGGGGTTCAGACCTAGGGTCAGGCTGACATGCCTAGGAAGAGCCTGGAGCAAGGGGAATATCCTGGGTGGGAGAAATCAAGCAGAGCACAGGAGGCTGGCCCAGGGTCCTGGTACATTCACTGGGTGCCAGACAATTGTCTAAAGACTTTGCAAATATTAACCCCTTTCATCCTCTTAACAGCTCTGTGAGATAGGTCTTATTCCCATTTTACAGATGGGAAGACTGAGGCACAGTCATATAACTCAGTAGAGACAGAATGAGGATTTAAACCCAGGGAACCTGGCTCCAGAATCCGTGCCTTAAGCTACTCCACTCTGCCACTTTTCCATGCCGCTCAGATCTGCACCAGCTGAAGGCTTCTTAACAGACAAGGGTTTTTTCTGACTCCCAGAGGTGCCTGGCTTTGGGGGCGGGGGAGGTAGGAAAGTAGTCATACCTTCTGAGGTAGAAGGGGTCCTCACTCAGAGTGGGCAGCTGAGGTTCTCTGCTTCATGCCCCATTTTTTCCAAGAGGGGCTCCAGGCCCAGGCCAAGTAGTTGGGTGTCACGGAGACTGTGATTTTGGTGTCCTGGGGAGGTCAAGTGCAAAAACAGCTCCCTGCTCGGGATGCCGTTAGAATGTCCTACCTCTCTGGGTTTAGCATTGCCCATTGCCCTCCTCATCTGCCTCTGGGGAGCTCAGGAGGTCAGGTAGGGGCTCTGCAGATAACCTGTTTTGGATTACTTCTAGAATGTTGCCAGGTGGAGCTTCAGACTTGGCCTTGGGGAGTGTGAGTGGAGGTTTGAGCAGAGCTGGGGGCACAGAGAAATGAGACCTAAATAGAGCTTAATCCACATCACTACTCGTCCTGTCCTTACCTCTTTTTTTCTGTCTGTACAGTGGGATGGGAGAGACTTTTTCCTTGCCCTCCAGAGGTTGTGGAAGCTGGGAATTCCTCGAGGTTACATGCTTCAGTGCCTTCCTGCAGACCCAGCATAAAGGCGTGAGGACTTCCCACGAGGTGCCAGCCCTGAGGAACTGGGCCAGGAAGGAGGGAGGCGGGCGGAGGGTGGGGCAGCCCTGTCCTTCGAGGCTTTCCTGTTTGGTCATGAGGATGCCTCTGGGCAGGTGACTTGGCTTCCCCGGCGCCTGGCTAGCTAGCCGAACAAGGGTTGCTGACCATATAGGGAGGGAGTCTCTTTGCTCCAAACTCTGAGCCCCACAGATGAAGAGATCTTCTCTATCTCAGCAGATCCTGCCAGACCCCCAGGAAAAGAGGGAGGAAGAGTTGGCGGCATTCTTTTCATTTTGGGAAACTGAGGCACAGAGTAAACACATTGCTGCCAGAAGCTCACTAGGCCCATGGTTCTTGGGAGTGCCCCTTCTCGGGCAGGGAGACTTGTCCACACTGAGTCCTTGTCTGCTGAGTCGAGGTGAAGACGGTGGCAGAGTCTGAGGCTGGCAGGCTGGAGCCGAGGGTGGACGTCCCCTCAGCTGGACCTTGTCATCTGTGGTCAGCACCTGTGCCCCAGTCTGGTGCTCAGAGCCACTGGGAAACACGGGAGCTCCACTCTGCAGGAAATGAGTGAGCCATACCAGATGTGATATAAAGAGGTGTAGTTCAGCCAGCCTCCTGGAGGAGGTGATACTTCAGAGGGCCCTGAAGTTCCGGGCAGCGTTAGCCAACAGAGGAGGAGACGGCATTCCCAGGGTGGAGGGGGAGCCCCAGCTTGGAGAACCGGGTTGAAGCCAGGTCAGGGAAGGTCTTCACTACCAAGCTGCTGAGTCTAGACTCGATTCCCTAGGCCCTGGGGAGCCATTGAAGGTTATAGGCTTCAGGTGCGATGACTTGATCAGACCAGTGCTTCTTAAACTCTGACACGTGGGTCATCTGGGCATCTTGTTCAAATGTAGGCTCTGGTTCAGTGGGTCTAGGCCAGCGCCTGAGCACATGCTCCCAGATGGCGGAAACCTGCTGGTCCAGGCCGTGTTTGCATGGGGAGGGTTGAGACTGGGGACTCAGGGCCCAGGCAGGCAGGTACAGGGACAGGTGTGGCTCAGGTGGGACCAAGAACAGGTAGAGGGGCCCATCGTGGCTCCCGCGGACTGTGGTGGGAGGTATAGGAGCTGCTGTGTGTGGGCTGGGGGGAGGGGAGTAGGTAGGGGGTGTAGGGTGCACAGGCTCCTCTGCTGGGAGGGGGTGCTGGGAGTCTGGGTCTCAGACCGGCAACATAGGCCTGATTTTCCCAGTACCCGACTGCGAGGAACTCTCAAGACCACGAGAGGGTGTCTCAGGCGACTGCCCCAAGGCAGGGTGACACACAGCCGTCGTAAAGGGGACCTTATCTTTGCCGACAGCTGAGCCCGGCCTTGTGGGTAGCCAATCTGGGGTGAGCACTCTTCCTCCAGCCAGCGTGGGGCCAAGAAGATTGAGGAAACAGCTGACTCCAGCCCCAGACAGGCCATCCTCTCCTAAACGTCCCCAAAGTCATCCCAGCCGCTGAGCTGTCACCGCCAGGGTGTGCGGCGTCCCTCGCTCCGGCCTGTGCGAGTCCTGGCAGCTGGCACTGATGGTTACCTGAGCCGCCGTTGGGGTCTTATCCCACCTGGCGGCCTCTCCCCGTACCTGGAAGTGGGGAGGCCTGGATGCTTCTCTCTGCCCTACCCCTGACTGGGCCGCCACAGGCAAATGTCTCTCCCCCCTGAGGCCCTAGGTTCCTGTAAATCGAAGGACTCTGTGCCCTCCCTGGGGAGCCGGGGGCGGAGGGGGAGTGGGTTACAGGGTTTGCTGGGTGGGGCATGGCATCTTCTCAGAATGGCAGCTTCCTACATTTTAATTTTGGTTTAATATTAAAATTCAAGGCTAATGATGGAGTAGAAATAAGCAGTTTGCCCAAAAGCACTGTCCAGCTTGCTCTGGGGATTTCCTAGGCCCCTTGCTGTCTGGGCCCTACATGGCCTGGTGGGGTGGGAGGAGGGTGATATCTGAGGGCCCCAGTCAGATGAGGTCCCTTCCAGACGCTGGCAGGAGGGGAGGCAGTCGCTTCACCCAGAGGAAGGTGAAAAGGACAGACACTGAGGGCAGTGCCAAGAGTGACTCTCAGGCTGAGTTCCTCATATGTCCCATATATGTCCTAAAAGGATACCCCCGCTGTGATCCCTGCCTATCTGCCCTCTGCTGCGCCAGGCTGTTCTGAAGGGGTGGTAGGGGGCAGCACCTCTCAAAGACTGTTCTGAGAAACACCAGGGGTTCCAGGACAGATAAGGGCGGAAACTGGCCAATTCATTCCACCAGCCTGTGGGAGATTCAGAATGCATTTAAGAGAATTAAAGGTTCTGACAAGTCCTGCAAAAAAGGGGAAACTTTTGGTGTTTCCTAAACTGATTTGACCATGAAAATCTTTTTTGGGGAAGACTGCCTAATAATATGTCCACTGACCAGGAAAACACGCACTGGGAAGGGTTGTTGTGGGAAGATGCTGTTCCACAAGAAACCACAAACATGGGTGATGGGTGGGCCTGGAAGTACCAGGTAGGGAAAGAAGGATGGATGGGTAGTTTGCTGGAGGAGGTGGGCTTGGTCGGGTGGGTACTATTTGGACTGTCAGTGGAAGAAAAGGGCACTGGAGAGGGAGGGTTGGTCTGAAGGGGACCCGGGCCCAGAGCCAGCCCTGGGTTCTTGTGGCAGCAGCTCTGCTCCACTGCACTGGGTGGTTGAGGAAGGCACCTGGGAGGACCCTTGCGGTAGCCAGGCCTGGGTCTCTGTGATTCTGGGACAGCCTCCCTCCACCCCTCCCCTGCCATCTCCTTGCTCCACACGGTCTCCCAGGCTTTCACCTCAGAGAGTGGGATTGTGATCTCTGGGCAAGAAGTTAAACTGCTCTGTGCCTCAGTTTCTTCATTTGGACGGTGGGGATGATGTGACCTCCCTTGTAGGGCCGCTGTGACACTCAGATACTGGTTGGCTGCTCTTTGTGTGATCGACCTGGCTGTGGGCAGTGTCTCCGGCGGGGACCCAGAGAAGGGGACAGTTGTCAGGGACATGAAGAGGTACAAAGGCCAGCAGAGAGCATGGTGAGGCTTAAGGTGGGGTCCTGATTAGACCCGAGGAGTCATCTTCTGTAGAGGGGAAGAAAGAGGGATGGCGCGGACCTGCTGCTTAGAGGAGCGGCCCGCAGGGTGGGGAGATTCTGACAGAATGAGATGTCACAGGCTTAGTCTGGGTGTGGGAGGCGGGAGGTCTGCTGGGCGCACTTAGGGGGCAGGGGGAAGGTGGCAGGGGCCTGCCTTGGGGAGCCATCAGAGGTCTTTGAGCAGGGTAGTGGTTTGATCCAAACAATGCTTTAGTGCGAAACATGCAGAGATGGTGGGGTGGCGGGCCAGGCCCTTCGAACACACACATTGGGCTTCCACACAGAAGAGCTGTGTCCCTTCCCCGCCCCAAGCAGGGGAGGGAGTAGGTTGCTTATATGACCCTTCTGCTCAGAGTCTCAGAGCTCTGAGTCATTTTCCCAAAAGGTTAAGAATCTCCCCCTGTCGCCTTCCTGGAAGGGGTGTCGCCAGTGTGGGTGGGGGAGGGGGAGAGTCCCAGGGCCCCTGCTCGCTGCCTCTCCCTTTCTGCTCCCCTGTGGCTGGCGGGGATGGTCAGGGAGGCCACCCCACTTCGCCTCTTGCCACACCTCATTTCCTCTGAGGTGTGAGGGCTCTTTGTTTAGCAGCTCAGGTGGAGGAGGCGGGGTGTGGCCGCTCCAGCAGTGACCCAGGAGAAGTTGCCGGAATGGTGCGTTGGGGCGGCCTGGCGGATGCAGTGACGAGGGTGCTCGGGGAGGCCCTGGCAGAGGATGCCCGGTGAGCGTCCTCACCCAGCCCAGTGCCAGGCTCCTGTCCTCCTCTGCCCCGGCTCCTTCCTCCTCAAACAGGCGGGCACCCGGGCTCTTCCTGCTCTCTCTACATCAGAGGCTGAGAGGACGGAAGGTGAAGAAGAGCATTTAGGTTTGGCCAGAGCGGCGCGGCCCGGCTCTGGGGCTAGTGGAGGACCCCTGCCCTCTCTCTCCAGATTCCTGTATCCTCTAGCTGCTTCTTGGGGAGAGAATGTTAAGGAAGGTGTGATTTAAGACCAGGGAAAGAAGCACTTGGAAATGATGTGTAATTTATTAGGAAACAGAAGAAAAAACCTAGCCACCCTCTGCCAACTTTGTGCCAGGCCCATAGTTCCTGTCCTCACCGCACGGCCCCACCCGGCATGAGCTATTACCCCATTTCAAAGACGGAGACGCTGGCATCGCCAGCAAATGGCATGAATGGGTCTCAAAGCCAGGTTCTCGGACATCTGGTGTGATGCGCCTTCTTTCCTGCACAGGCCCCCCAGAGCCTGTTCCCAAACCTGCAACCATGCCTCCCTACCCACAGCCAGACCTCCTGCCCAAGCCAGCCCAAAGTCCAGACCCCAGGGAGGAGGGGCTGACGGGTCCTTCTTTTGGACTGACTAAAAAAATGAGACCTCAAGTCCGCTAGATTTTAAGATGACTCAAGCAGGAGACACTCAGGATCACCAATGCACAGACATCCTTGGGAAAGATTTTTAAATGAGGCTTTTAAATGTTAAACACAGAGATCCCTTTTACTCTCTCTCTCTCTCTCTGTCTTTTATTTTAGAAAATTAAAAAATCACACACAATGTGTACGATTAACTTTTGAGTAAATCCGAAAAGGTAACTCAAGAAAAGACAATGAACTTGGTTTTACGAAAGAGCAGAGTGGAGCGTTAAGATGTTACGAAGTGAATTCTGGCGCGCGTTATGCTAGATGGCAGGTTGTGGAAGCTCTCTGAACCTCAGTCTTCCCCTTCTGTGGAATGGGGATATTGACGTGAGCATCAGCTGATACATTCCATGGGAAATGCTCGGTGCTGGGCTCCGTACCTCACACGCGCTTAGCAAAAGTAGTCCTTACAATGATGACAGAATTTATAAGAACAGACGTTTCTTGATGTCAAAAGCTGGTGAGTTATTAAGTCTGTCTTTGAACTCAGCAAAAGGACTTGAAGAATATGTTTATTGTCCAAGCTCAGCGTCTTAACTCCGTAGGTGTTTTATGGATTAAATCATGGGCTCAGGGCCCACATATGCATTTTGAAATGAATACCGTTGGCTTTCCAGACCTGGTTCCAGCTCTTGGTGGGGCGGGGGTGGGGGGTTTCTGCTTCAGGGAGGAACTCTATGGAGGGCCCTTTATTGGGCGATCCTGTGTTAGGACTCGTTAGGACAGCGCAGCTAAACCGCCCTGAAGTTACCGGGAAGGGGAATGTCTTGGGCCGGTGGGAAAGGTGACTGTCCAGAGAGAAGTATGAGTGAGTTGCTTTTAGAATTTTCTTTTGTGCAGGCAAAAGCAATCAGACCCCCGTTTCTGTCCCTGGTTATGGAGGACAAAACCAAGGGCAAAGGGCTGTGGCCCGGGCCAGCGTGGTGCCTGGCAAACCTTAAGCTGGCCCTCACGGGGGAGGGGGAGGGAGGCTAGGGGGGCGTGCAGCGCGCCCCACCAGCGCCTTGGCTGGGAGGCAGGTGGCCTCCCAGTGGCAGCCCCAGGTTTTGGCAGTGCAGCTGGGCTGAGCCGCCAGGCCCCGGGGATGCCTCCTGCCAGCCCCGAGTGCCTGGCACAATGTGTTCAGTGTCAGTCTGCGGGGAGGGTAAGACGGGAGGGCCAAGCGGAGGGCAGTCCTCAGGCCTGCTGGCTGGGGAGGCCGAGTGGGAGCCTGAGAACCCAGCGAGCATGGGGCAGAGAGGGATGAGCTCAGTGTCGTCAAGCCCTGCTCTATCCCGGTGGCCTCCTTCCCATCCGTGAATCCTTCTGAGCCTGTTTCGCATCTGTAAAATGGGCAGCAGGGGGTCGTGTTAAACCATTCAGTGAAGGGCAAGTCCCCAGCATGGGGCCCGACACACAAAGGGCTCCCTAAATACCAGTTTGCTGTGGAGTGTATCTGGTGACTGGGTGTTTTGAGGATGTTTTCCTTTGCTTTTTTTTTTTTTTTTTTTCATTTTGGGATCCTGCAAGCCACCTTTGCTCTGTGATAAACTCTGGTGAGTGGGGGCCATAGGAGAGGGAGCTTTGCCGCAAAAGAGTTTACTGCGGGAGGGGGACGGAGTCCTGCTAAGCATTTCAGGTCCCCACAAACACTGCCGGGTTGTGGCCTGGCGGCCGTGGGCGGCCTGGCTCTGCCGTCGGGGCGGGGGCGCCTCTTTGGGGGCAGGATGTCCCGGGCGAGGCAGACTGGGGACCCCGGAGGCTCAGGAGAGAGGATGGGCTTGCAGGAGACCTCCCTCCTCCCGAGGCTTGGAGCCCAAGCACAGACGGGCTTTGTGCGGTCACGAGGGGCCAGCCGGCAGCAGGGGTGGGGATGGGGTTGGAGGGGCGGGGTGGGGGGGGGTGGTGCCCGGGCTGAGTTTGTCTCCCAGCCTCGGTTCTTGTCAGTGGTTTTGAAAGAGTCCGAGAAAAGTGCTGACTGGGCTGTCCTCCTTCACCCCAGAACTGAGGCTGCTGTGGCTCTTGGCGGGGAGCGGGGAGAAGCCCCGCAGGGAAGCAGCCACCTCCTGGTCCCCCAGCTCCCGCCTCCCGGGCTTGGAGGGCGACATCCACAGAATGGGTGGATCTCCGGGTGCACGCGGCTCACGTCGGTCAGGGGCTGCGGGGAGCTGGGATAGCACCCCCGCCCCGGGGACCCCCCTCCTGCACGAGGATCCTGCACCAAGTTCTTGGGCCTCAGTTTCCCTTCCTCCCTCCCCACAGGCTTGTGGTGAAGGGGAGAGGGGATGGCCCGTTCACACGGAACTTGTCAGGGTTGCCAGTGTCATGACTGGTCACCCAAGTCATCCTGATCCTGCCCTCGCCCTCACCCCCACATCCTGTCATTCAGCCAGTCCCTGGGAGGTCACCACAGCACCCTCATCCTCTGCTCCCCTCCTGCCTGTCACTTCCTCTGCTCCAGTGTCACACACAGAGCGGCTGCCCCTCCCCTCCCCCTGGTTTTGTGTGGTGGCCCTCGTCACCCCTGACCTGTCAGATCCGCTGGGGGGTTGGTGGTAGGGGCTTCTGGCTGTCGCTGTATCCTGACTACTTGCCACAGAGGAGCACTCATGGAACATTCTATTGTGGCAAAAGACACATAACATAAATTTACCATCTCACCCATTTTTAGTATACAGTTCAGTGGTATTGAGGACACTCACGTCGCTCCTGCGCTCCCTCCTCACCGCCCATCTCCAGAACTTTTCTTCATCTTTCAAAACTGAAACTCTTCCCATTACACACGAGCCCCCCATCTCCCCCTTCTCCCAGCCCCCGGCACCCGCCACTCTACTTTCTGTGTCTATGGATTTGACCACTCTTGGTCCCTCGTACCCGTGGAATCACACAGTAATTGTCCTTTTGTGACTGGCTTATTTCACTTCGCACGATGTCCTCAGGGTGCATCCGTGTTGTAGCAGGTGCCAGATTGTCCTTCCTTTTTAAGGCCGAATAATATTCCAGTGTGTACGCCTACTGCATTCTGTTGGTCCCTGTGTCAGCGGACACTTAGCCAGCTTCCAGCTTTTGGTGATTTTGGATAATGCTTCTATGGACGTGGGTGTCCAGCTACGTCTTCAAGACCCTGCTTTCAATTCTTTCACATACATACCCAGGAGTGGAATTGCTGGATCATACGGTAACTTTATATCTAGATTTTACATTCGTTCATTCGGAGGAGGAGAGGGGGAGGGGCAAAAGGAGAGGGAGAGAATCTCAAGCAGACCCCATGCACGAGCTCAGAGCCCGACACCAGGTTCCGTCTCAGGACCAACACCGAGAGTCGGCCACTCAACCGACTGAGCCACCCAGGCGCCCCTGTATTTAATTTTTTAAAAGGAACCGCCACCCTGCCTTCCTTCTACCATTTTACATTTCTACCAACAGCGCGCAAGGGTTCCACTTTCTCTGCATCCTCACCACACTTGTTATTTATTATTGGTAGTAGCCTTCCTAATGGGTGTGAAGACAAAACAGTTTTGAATGAACGCGTGAAAATCTGTCCCTTGCTTCCTCCCGCCCCCATTTTCGCCCCTCTCCCCTCAGGCCTCATCTTCTCTCTTACGTTGTTGGTGCTCATCTCCCGTGGCTTCCCCACTGGCTGCACCCTCGGCCTGGAACGTGTCGCCAGGCTTCAAGAGGCAGCTGAGACGTCCTCCCCTCCGCACCCCTCCACCCCCAGGTCCTGTGCCCACTTCTCAGTGCTCTTCACCCCACTCTACGCGGAGTCTGCAGTGCCTGTGTTGTTCGCTGAGGGACAGTGTGTGACCATCCTGCCCCTTTCTCTGAAGGGCTGGGGTGCTGCCGGAGAGGAGACTGCTGCCCTCTGGGGAGCCAGGGCCATCGCGCCCCTTCTCCTGGGCACCACTGGGGGGGGCAAGCTTATGTGTGTGGCTGAGTCACCTGGGGAAGCCGAGGGGCCCCACAGGCCTGTAGAGCAGCTCAGGTGGGGGCCGCTGCGGCCGCAGAGGAAGGTCAGGTGAGGGCGGCCACGTGGGGCGGGGGGCTCCCTGGCCTGGAGCTAAAGGGTGAGTCCTCGAGTAGGGAAAGGGTGGTGCTGAGAGTTGATCTTGGAAGCGGTGCCTCTGAGCCTTTGCCCTTCCCCCGCCGGAGCTCCTTTCTCAGGACTCTCCTGGAAATCTCTGACTCCTCTCCCTGCTCCCATTAGGTGCCTGTCCCATCTTCTCCCGCCATCACCATCACAGCTGTTGTCACATCCCTGTCCTGCCTTCTCTCTTTAACCCATTGCTGGGTTTCCGCCCCGGGGCTAATCCAGCACCAGGCCGGCTGCATCTCAGGGGAGGCAAAACATAACATATCTCTCTGAAGACATCTGGGAGGGGGAGCCTAGGACCCAAGAGAGAGCAGAGCAGATAGGACGGCAATTACCATTAATAGGTGAGGAAATAGTGACTCCCGAAGGATCACTGACAGCCAAACCTCATCCTGCACACTGGGCCCTCTCGAAGGGAGCAGTCCTCCTGGGCAGAGGTTGCACTTGTCTGGTGGGAGGTGCAGTAGAGGCGTGGGGCTTGTGTTGCAGGGAAGCAGGGGAGGGGAGAGAGAGGGAGACCCTCAGCCCAAGCTGGGGAGGGAGAGGATCTTGGGCACCGCTTGGCCTTGCTGTTCTTTCTGCCTCCTCGTCCTGCACGGGCGGACCCTGGATGTTCCGGGCCGGCCTGGAGTCTACACTGGGAGCCTGCCCCAGGCCCTGGTTTTCAGCCTTGGCTCTATGTGAGCATCATACGGGGCCCTTACCATGCTCAGTCCCACCCCAAAGAGTCTGATTTAAATGACCCAGCACGGGGCCTGGGTATCGGTCATTCGTAAAAATCTCCGGGTGAGCCTGCTGAGAGTTCTGTGTCCTGGGCTTGTTGGTTGTAGGGCCTGGGCCAGACTGTCTTTCTTGCTCCAACACAGCCCTGAATGTCAGAAAACAAACAAACAACAACAACAAAAAAGGGAGCTGGGATCCCGAGTAGAATGGGGAGTCTGCTGGGGGGGTCTTTACCTTGGGGTGTCTGGGGAGACAGAATTGCTGACTGTGTCAGTTACCGATTGCTGTGTAACAAACGTCCCCACACTATAGTAGCTTAAACTGCTATGTATTGTCGTCAGAGCTTCTGTGGGGCGGGCGTTTGGGAGCAGTCTAGGTGGGTGTTTCCGGCTTGCGGTCTCTCGGGAGGTTGAGTCAAGACGTCAGCTGGGGCTGCACTCACCGGAAGGCCTAACCGGGGCTGGGGGAATCTGCTTCCTGGTGGTTCACTCACACACAGCTCGGCCAGATGGTTTGGCTATTGGTAGGACTCAGGCTGTTGCAACATGGGCCTCTCGATAGGATTTCTGGAGCGGTCTCTCAAGGCAGTGACTGGCTTCTCCTCTGGGAAGCAGCCCGAGAGAGCGAGGTCGAAGCCACAGTGTGTTTTCTGACCTAGTTTCAGAAGTCATGCTCTTTCACCTCTAGGACATCCTCTTGGTCACACAGGTCAGCGTGGGAGGGGACCGTGTTAGGGCACGAGCACAAGGGTCACTGAGGGCCATCTTGGAGGCAGGTGACCACATGGATTGCCCTTTTGTTGCGCTTTCGGCCTCCCAGCCTGGGGGGCCCCAGCATCCCCAGTAAGTGGGGTGGCCCTTCTCTCCGAGTGCTCTGTTCCTCCTGTCATCAGGCTGTGGCGGTACCACTGTGGGGCGGGGTGGTCCACTCCTGAGGTCTTGCTCTGGAGTCATCTTGCAGGAAGGTCTGTGACGCCCCCATCCCCAACACATTTGGTCTCCCCCCCGGCCCCCCACCCCCCGCCCGTGACCCTGACTGGCATGCATTTGGGCCTGTAGGAAAACAGACATAAGAACTATTGCTGCTACATGCCTGGCTCTGGGGTAAGTATTTTGCATGGTCTCACTCAACCTTGTGAGGCAGGCACTCTTTCTCCCCCATTCTACTGAGGAAGATACCAAGGCTTAGGTCACTCATCTCTTTAGTGGTAAAGATTCAAACCACTGGTGCTAAAAAACAAGTGCTCTGATCCCGGGGAGGGCCTGTATGAAAACCATGATGCTATAGCATGTCCTCAAAGGAGGGGACTATTTATCAAGCTAGATCATCAAGTGAACCATAAGGAAGTATATTTTGTGAGTGTGTGTGTGTGTGTGTGTGTGCATATGTGTATGTGTGAGAGAGAGAGAGAAGAGGAGGGAGGGATATAAGTGTCTCTTTCTGGGGTTTCCCAAGGGCCAGTGACTTGGGTGCCTCAAAACAGGGCTGGTAACTTGGGCTTGAGGCTAATTTTCTCCCAAGTTCACCTTTCAGGAGAACTTCCTCCCAGAGGAGTGAGTCACCGTGAGCACCATCTCCTTCAGTCCAGTCTGCTGTCACCAAGGGCAGTCCCACGACAGTGTGGTCACTAGGACAGTGATCGGTTCTGTGGTCTCTTACACTTCTATGGCTGATGAGTTCCTAGAGGGGGACTTGGAGTTTGGGTGTGAGGTCCCACTCAGAGGGAGGAAATCCAGGCCATGGGATCTTATCCTAAGGGCTGCTGAGGGGGGAGCCACAGTGAGACCTGTGCCCTTAGGATTTTGCTGGGGGGACCCTGGAGGCTGGCTCATAGGGATTATTGCCTTTTTCCTATTGCCATTTTACAGATGGGGAAACTGAGGTGCAGGGGCTCCCGGACTCTCCCGAGGCCACCCTGGTTGGGGCAGCAGCTGCCGTCTGGGGGAATTTCATCTTCTCCAGGAGCATCCAGGACTGGCAGTCACCATCTCAGCCCCCTGACCTGTCTTTGGGCCGAGGGCGCCTGGGGTTTGCTTGCATCTGGAAGCTCTGCGATCTGAGGGCAAGAG